>OY776303.1:18456861-19056861 GCA_963675345.1 Trididemnum clinides
CTTCCAAAAATTGCCTTGCAGTCATGGAATCAAGGTGTGACACCCGTGCTATCTACCAGCATTGGTCTGTGTGACCAAAACATATTTTCATAGGACGACTTCTTGAGCTCTTTTGTTGCTAACCGAGCTAAGAAAATCCTCTCTCTACAGATACACATGTGGGCAATTTGTTACTCAAACAAGTTCAAAGTGAGGATTCCACCAGACGTAGTCCAGCACAACAAGAAATTAATGAAAACCCAAGCAGTGAACACCTTTCAGAACTATCCAAAATTTTGTGCTCTATTCAGGTTGCGCCAGAATGTGTAAGACCATATCCTAAAGCTCAGGCACAAAAGCAAACTTCAGGAAAGGTAGGAAAAAGAAGTCATTTGCTTATTGCTGCCGACACACCTGAAAAAATCAAATTGGAAAAAAACAAAAAAGAGAAAAAACTACTGACAGAAACAAAAAAACAAGAGAAATGTGAAGCAAGTCAAACGAGAAATTGTGATTGATAGTTTCTCTAGTCACGAATCTGTGGCCTCGGAAATAATGCACTTAACTGATAATATTGTCTGGTGAAGAAGATATTCCACCATCTATTTTAAAAGAAAAACCGAAAATGGGGAATTTCGTACTGGATAAATTTGAATCCAATAGCAAAAAAGTGGTCTTCTAGATTGATGAAGTGGCTGACTTTGAAGATTATGATGGTGAATAGGAGGAAAAAGATCTTGACATTAAATTCTATAGAAACAGCTCAAGGTTCCCAATGCATTTGTTAAGCCGCAAGTTAAAAATATCCATGCTGTGGAAAGCAAACGAGTTGCCATGGTGCTGCCAAACCCTATAAGAGTTGGAGATTCTAAACGGCAAATGACAATCTAGGATTTTCTTTGACCCTTTGAGGGACAATGTAACACATATGTTACATATTTTTATATGTTACTATTTATGTAATAAGAGAGAAATATTCTAATGCCTTTTTTGTTTTCGAATATATAAAGCGTTCCCAAACAGAACATGAAATTTGTGGGTAAACATTTTTTCAACATCAGGTATTTTTCTAGCTGAAGTTTACAAGTACACAGGCAAAATTATAAGTGAACATTGAAGCTAAAATTATAAGTGGAAAGCATTGCTTTTTTAAATATTTTTTTTGTATTTTTCATGTTGAAAAAGAGTGTTATTCTAATTAACTAACTTGGTAGTGGATTGCACAAGCATTTAATGAGTAAATCTTGAATATTTTTTTATGTAACGTATATGTTACATTGCCCCTTAGGAGTAAAATTTTAGACTTGAGGATAGTGCACAAATATATCTTGTTATTTTAGACAGTATTAGATATTCATGTAAAAACAAAATCTTGCATGTTTGTTCGATTTTGTTTTGCATAGACCGTTGTTTCAAGACTGCAGTGATGGTCCCTTGTGTGGCTTACTAACAGACTATGCAGCAAATATACCTAAATATTTTTTGAGTATCATCATCATTGAAACTATCATCATTGAAATTTCTCACTACTTTATTGCAGTGCCTTTGAGGTCTAAATAACACTTTTATTTTCATGAAGCTTACGTTGAACAATTTCTGTTTTGTGATAATAGCGACATTGCAGATGCATTAGTATTGGATGAAGAAGATATAGGATTTTTAAAAGATAATATAACTGTGGTAGAAAACCAAAGAGGAAATGTTGAATTTGATTCAGTTGAAGTGATTATTGAACTGCCAAAGGAAACTAATCATTAACCATACTCCAGTGAACCAGGTGATCATTCTACTACCCTGACATTATCACTTCCTGAAAATGTAAGTTTTGTATGAAAAAAAGAAAAATAAAGCATTGCTAAAAAAGCAGTGACCGCTGCACTTCACAATTTAGCACTGATTATGATAAAGCGTTACCACCAGTAACATTTGAGGCAACTCCACATGCGATTTTTGAAAAAGCTGCTAACTCAACAACTTTTTTGAGAAAATTGTGATCCCCCAAACAAAACCTGTAGTAGCCGGAAGGCCACGCCCTTCATTCTAAAAATGAAGATATAAAAGCTTTTTTTGGGATCAATGTAGCAATGGGTTATTATGTTCTTCCAAGTATAAGTTCTGTAAAGTTCTTAGTTGAAGTATGCACTCTTGCTTAATTTTCCTCAAATTCAAGACCAAGATTTCCCATGAATGTATAATAAGAGGAAGAAAAAAAAGCGGTTTTTTGAAAATATGTAATGGTAACACAAACAGCCCTATATGAACACCAATAAACGTAAAAAGTAACACATACTGGTAGCACACTGAATACATACCGGTAAAATAGCTACATATGAATGCAAATAGGCACATAGAAAGTATGAGCTGTGATACTTCATAAGTCTACGTCACGACTTTAAGTCAGAGCAGGTATTTATGAAAACTAATATTCAGGACATAAATGTTTTAGGCATTTTTAGTACTGTTTATAAATAATTTTCCCTCCTTCATAAGTTACACATTGTGTCATAACGATTTTGAAACACAAAACATAGTGTTTTCATGTTGAGAAATCACATTATACCTGTGTGCAGTTTGAAAAAATGCCGAATTTGCATCAGTAAACACATTATATCATCAACAAATGCAACCTATCGCTGTTTAAACAAACACACTTCATAAGCTACACATTGTCTGAAAGAGAGTGTCATTACTTTGAAACACAAACATTGTTTTTATGTTGACAAATGACAACATTTTGTCAATTCAAGCAGTGTGCAGTTTGAAAAAATGAAGTGGTGTCAGTAAACAAATTATACTGCCAACAAACGCAACGTTAAATGATAGCCTAAACAAGTATAGTTCATAATACGGTGGCTAAAAAATTTTTATGTGCCATCCCCTGAAAACAACTAGATCATGAAAAATGTCATAATGCTAAATATTATTAGAAATCTAGCAAAGTTTGGAAGTGGCACCACCACCTATGAAACTAAATCATACATTTTGTACTGTGAAGTTCAATCATTTATACTGTATTTAATCTCTATATTAATTATCTTAATTAATCTACCTACCAATCAATCAAATGCGTTCAAATGCCCTCGACAGCAATTAAGTTGAGTTAATTTTCCTGTTAAAATCAACGTTGTTGTCAAAAATTTTAATCATGGAAAATAGTCAATTTTATCAAAGAAATAAGATAGTCGAATCTTGTTTTACAATTAGTGGATGCCACGAGTATCCGTTAATAATACTGTTGGATTGATAAATTTGGTTTCATCAGCTTTTACGTAATTTCATGCTAAAAACATTCTGACAAAAATGCTTTGTCATTTTATTCCCAAAACACAAAGGCACTGAATGTCATCTCCACATTTTTAGTCTTGAACTACAACAGAGTTTATGTACTGCCTGACGTTTTCAATTTTTAACATCCTATCTAAGGTATTATATTACATGCAGATTTTTTCTGGTTGAGCTTTCATAACTAGTTAATGCTGTAGTCTGTAACGTTTACCTTGCTAAGACATTTAATTTCCATTATGGTTTTGCTACTTTTAAGATGTCTGCAGCAACGAGACAAAAAACTTCTTTGTAATTGCTTGTCTAAATCAGAATCTGAAATAAGGGGCAACAAACTTCCTTATAACAGACTGATCTCTTAGATATGAAACAAACTATTAGTAGAGTATCTATTGCTTCAGATGAAGCTGTCAGTCCTTACAGGGAACGGGAAAAGATTCTAATCAGAGTAAAGAAGCATTTCATTGCTAAATTTGATAAGCTGCATAAAAAATGGCAAGCTTTAAGAAAATTAGATGTTGACTAAGGAAAAAACAAAAATGATGAAGCAATATTTTCTAAGGTTCTTGACAACTTGTTTGACATGGCCGCTCAAACTGTACTGCAAGTGATAAAAATAGATGACAAACGATTCCTCTTTGCTCAGCGAGGTTACCATCGAATGGGAGGAGTTGCCAAAAAATAATAGCTAATAAGACAAAAGAACTAAACTGAGGCAAGCTTCTGAAACAAGTTATATATTAAGAACCTAGCGCAGTGCTTCCAAACGGGGGCAGTACTGCCCCCCGGGGGGCATTTCAATTATTTGAGGGGGTGATAAAATTTCATGGATGACAAGGGAGCGGCAAACCATACAGGGGTGCCAATACATTGTAAGCCCATATTTAAAAAATTACCCCATGAAAATAAAAAGTTAGATTTAGAATAGGCCTACTAGTGCTTATCTCCAAATGAGAAGACCAATACAGGTGACAATGTAAAGGAAGTAGCATTTCCAATATTAATTTCAACTGCGTATTTTCATTAACCTCACAACTAGCTGATCAGCTTGAATTATTAGCACCAAATGCGGTGTTTTTCTAGAGCAATCCAAATATTAAAATAATTATGTGCATATTTAATTGATACGCTATATGGCGTCACAAAAGATTTTGCTTGTTGCTTGCCTGTGTATTGTGAAATCGTTTATCACATGATCATTTGAAGTTGTGATTAATCAAGACAAAGCTTTGGTAAAGCGAGTTTATTCTTTGTTAAGGTGTCCGAATTCCCATTTCACACTGAATTTTCTCTTCCACACGTGTAATTTTCAAGAGGACAGCAGTGACGTTTCAAAACTGTACCATGTGTGTTAAAAATTCTAATAAATTCTTTTTGCAGCGGATGAAAGTTGGAGCACAAAATCGAAAATGAACAGCAAAAGAAAGTGTCGTCAATATCCAGAAGAATATTTGCAATTTGGTTTTATTCCTTTTCCATCAAATGTTCAGGTACCAATGTGCTTAGTTTGTGGAAAGTCATTTTCCAATGAAGCGATGAAACCTTCGCGACTTTTAGATCATTTAAAAAACAAACATGCTGATAAAAAGATAAGCCAGTCATTTTTTCAAGATTTCCAAGACAAATTTGGAAAGAGAAATACAATAACAAGCATGATGACAAAATCTTCAGAGCAAGCTGGTCAAGGACCTTTGGCTTTTTACAAGATTTCCTATTTGATTGCCAAATGGAAAGCCCCATACCATTGCAGAAAATCTTATCATCCCCGCTGTTAAAGAAATAATGAACACTATGTTTGCAAATCCTGTTGACATAATTTCCCATATTCCTCTGAACAACAATTCAGTTTCCAGAAGAATTAACAACATGGCAGATGAACTTACAGGTGCCTTGGTTGCTGAATTAAAACCCACAAAGGTTGTTTTGCAGATAGACGAATCCGCGCTTTGAGATAGTGAGGCACTACTACTTGGATATGTCTGTTATCTAAGTCAGAACGGTGAATTACCAGAAGAGTTATTGTTCAGCGAGTCCTTGACTGCAGACACAAAAAGCCTCCACTATTTTCAAAACAGTTGAAAAAGTTTTTAAGGACAAACAAATTCCGATGTCAAATGTGATTGCTTGTGCAACTGACGGTGCACCAGCAATATTTGGTCGCCATCGTGGATTTATACAGCATATGAAAACCACATCATCTGAAATATTAACCATTCATTGCATAATTCATCGCCAGCATTTGGTAGCTAAACACCTTAGTGCTGAGTTACAGGAGTCCTTACAGGAGTTTATAAAAGCTGTGAACCAAATTAAAACTTCCCCTTTGAATGATCGTTTGTTCCATAAACTATGTCAAGAAAAAGATGAAGAATTTCAGCATCTGCTTCTACATACCAAAGTTATGGCTGTCAAAAGGAAATTGCTTAAGGTGATAGTATGACTGTTTGACACTGTTGTTGAATTTCTGTGGGAAGTTGATGATAATCTAAGCATAAAATTGAGTAACAGGTGCGTCAATTCAGTCTATCTGTCTGCTATATTTGACAAATTAAATGAGGTAAACCTGAAGTTGTAGGTAAAGTAAAGTAAGCAAGTAAACCTTATCAAAGCAAAAAGTGTTGTCATGGGGCTTCATCAACAAGTTGACTCTTTTTAAACAAAACATGGGCCAACGTGAACTGTGTCACTTTCCTAAATTGCAGGAAACGCTGGAGAAGAATGAATTGAAGGATGAAAACGTACGGATATATTGTTTGCACCTTGGATGCAAGACAGAAGAAATGACTACTTGCTTTAAGGATCTCTCTAATCTCATGATTCCGGATTCGATTTTAAACCCGTTTTTGGCAGACTCACAACAGGCGCAACAAACTTTGCAAACAGACTTAATTCAAAACGACTGTGAACCCAAAGTGTTGTTTAGAAAAAAAGACTTTGAGTCATTTTGGATTACACAGCAATCAACCTATTCTCATCTTTGGGAATTTCTCAAAGTATTTATTCTGGCTTTCCCCACAAACCTCTCATAAAGTAACAGGAATCGTTCACAAATAGCAACAAAGGGTGACCTGAGACTTTTTTTACCTGACGTCAAACCAGATTTCAGTGCCTTAGCATCGCGACATCATGCACGAGGAAGCCATTAAATTGTGTGTTTTATTTTGTCTGTGCATTGCAATTCATTCATTTTTGTTCTAGTAAATTAGTAGATTTTTGTATAATACGAGCAAAATTTGTTGTTGCTGTAATATTTTACGTTACTTTTCAAAGGGGGCATTGGCAGTTTGTTTTAAGTCAATTTCTATACTTGGGAGGCGCTGGGACAAAAAAGGTTGGGAAACGCTGACCTAGCGCATCACATGTTGGCATAAACCACATTGCTATCAGTTCTGCAAGTGGGAAAGAAAACTGAAAAGAAAATATTACTGTTTCTGAAACAAAGCATCCAGATCTGAAAAAGCCACAACCATTAAAGCAGCTAGAAATATCATGAGATCAGGTCTAGCAGAAGCATTGGATCGCACTGGTGTTTCAGTCAGAAACGCTGTTTATATTTTATCAGGAGACATGTCTGGTGAGGGCCATAACACTGATTTTGTTCTTGGCCGTGTATCAATTGGACAAAAGAGAATCAATTACTGACTTAATGTTGCTAAAAATAAAAATAAAAAGCATTTTCATCCTGATGAATCTTTACCAGTCCATAGGGTAGAAAAACGGTTTGAAGATCTGGTGAGGGAAGAAGTACGTTGGCCAATTAATAACATATATTTTTGGCACAAGGGAAATAATGGCAACAGTGGTTTTTAATAAAATCTTAGATTAGGCTATAACCGACCAGGTATGTGTCATGTTTATTGATACTATAGCATCAAATATTTGTCATTGTGCTGGTTGCATGGGTTCTCCTGGACAAAAAGCTACAGAAAGGTTCACTCGATTTGGCCAGTAGGCACCACATAACAGAACTAGTCTAATCATGTACTTTTGAAACAGCACTTGGGAAAGAATGCTTCCACTGGTGTGATTCTTTTCAAAACTTCGGAAAAAAACGGGCAAAAATTGATCAATCAGCCTGGCCAATAAACAAAATTCTTTTTAAAAAAGCACATCTTTTCTATCCTTGTTGTCACTGCACAGTTTTCCGTACAACACTCAAGCGATGACATTGGAAAACTCCTTGAGCTTACCATCATTTTCCTAGGAGAAAGTGTGCCAAGTGTAAGTTGTCTTTAAGCGTCCACATGCATTCCATCACGCCAACTGGTATATTTGACTTTTTTGTGACATGTTTAAGCAGAAAATGGAAAAAAATTGGAGCCAGAGATATGTTTGTTTTGTTCAATATGATATAGAAGATCATGAATGACGTGCTTATTGTCAACAAAAGCTCCAAGTCTACAATTTATAAAAAAATTTAATTTTTATAAATCAATCAGTCCAATCACATCAAAATCTACATCTGAGTTTTTCAACCATATGTGGTATTTGTCAGAGGAATTCGTGGCGTCAGCATTTTTTGACAAATATGAGTTTGGCAACCAAGTGTAGAATGGTCAATTCTCTTAAAAAAAGAAGAAACAATAGCATCCTCCGAGGAATACACCAAATTTGACATCAATGTGATGTGCCCAAAAGAGCTGAATGACTTTGTATCAAAAAGTACTTGCAGCTTTTTAAAAATCTAAACCAGCCTCACCACTTTTTTTTTGATTGACCCAGCCAATTGGGCTAACAGAGATGATCACTTAACATCTAGAATAAGAGTTTTGGCCTCAAAAGTTGTCTATAACTATGCTAAAAGAGATATGGCAGTGATACACAAATTGTTGACGAATTCTGAAGAGTAGCTTCCATTTCTTCGGCAAATGGTTAGCAAGCATCAAAAGAAATATCTAAACAGTTGCAAAAGTACAATTGTACAACAAAAAAATTTATTGAATGCTACTGCATTGAATAAAAAACAATGTGTTGGAAATTTTTTCCGTGTCACTAGCTATATTGCCTGCATGTTTGCACTACAGTGTATAGCGTGCTTTATTATTTATACTTTGTTTTATAGTGTAATAGCTGTTCTTGAGTTTATTGTACTCTGCAATGCATACTCTGATTTGAACAAATTATGTGGTTCTAGTATTCATTCCTTTCATCACTTTCAGGAAAAATTGACCATCCTTGTGCCACCGATAAACCTTATTAGAATTAAGACATAAGTGGCACAATGTGTTTTCCCATGACATAACAAGTTTTTAAAGGGTCACAAATAAAATTTTCAATTTTCAATTCTACTTTACAAACTATTTGTACTTCAAAAGAGCTTTATCTTCAGCTGTGTAGTTTCCTACACGACAGTTTTGTTTTAACTTTTCAAACATTTATTATTAACACACTTGAATTTTTGTTAACTGTAACATCTTTGCAAAACACCAAATTGAAAATTGAATCTTTGGCCTTATCTTAACAGAAGTATGCAAGCAAGTGGTTAGATTTTTGAGTTTTGCAGGTCCTCCTTGGTAATGCATATCAATGTCAAAACAGCACTTCCATAAGCGAAGGTATATACAACAACCTGCAATTTTAGTGTTAAACAAATACACTTTATCAACTATAAATTGTCTGAAAAAGTGTGTCATAACAATTTTAAAAAACAATTTATCCTGTGATTATGATTAAAAATGATAAAAATTTGCCAATGCTAATTAAGTATGCTTAAAAAAAATCGCCACGTTTGGGTTAATAAACTCATTGCAACCCCAACAAATTCAAAGTTAAATGGTTGTTTAAACAAATACACTTCACAAGCTACATATCATCACAAAGAGTGCGTCATTATTTTGAAACACAAAACACTGTGTTTTTATATTGGAAAATGACAAAATTTTATCAACACAAGCTGTGTGCAGTTTAAAAACGTTAAATTTGCATCAGTAAACACATACCACCAGCACATCCAACACTAAATGGTTTTTTAAATATATTGTTGCATACACTATACATTGTCAGAAAGAGTGTGTGACAGCAATTTTGAAACACAACACATTTTGTTTTCAAGTTGAAAAACCACAATAAATTACCAATGCAAGCTGTGCACAGCTGATACTGTACAAACGGCAAATCTGCATCAGTAAACACATTACACCAACAGCAAATGCAACGTTAAATGATTAAGGGCACACACTGACCAAAAAATATAATTTTTATGGATTTCTTGTTTTCAGTCGATCTTTGACTGAAATTTATCGTAGATTTCAAATCTGCTTTCAGTTATTAAGCATCTTATTTCCTTTTCAGTAATAATCATATTTATTGTAACCCTCTCCGAGAATTTTTTTATTTTCAGGAAATATTAAAATGCATTTTTTAATTTTCTTGCAATTAGTTTAAATTGTTTAAACAAATAGAGCCAATTATTAGTTATTTTGGTAGAACTGTGTTGAGAAACTAGTTTCCAGTTGTAAATATTGAACTTGTTGAGAACATATAAATTTGGTAAGGGATATTAGGGTGAGGTTAAAATAAAATTTTAGTATATTTAATATTTATATAGTGAAACTTTGAAAACGATTTTCTCAAAATGGTGATTCTCAGTACTAAAATTGCTACTACTCAAAAAAGTACTTGTCAGACTTGCTGAAATTTTCAGGAAATGTTGTACAGGTGTCAAACTAGAAATTAATGGACCTTTTTTGAAAATTTTGTCTTTCAGTGCTTTTATAAGAAAAAGAATAGTCAAAATTCTAAATTTAAAGGTTGCTCCCCAAATTTTTTGATAATTTTTTGATTAAAAAATATAAAAAGAGACAGCTCCATTATTTTGTGTACATAGTGTCTTAATCCACACTAACTTTGAGCAATGTATTATTTATGGTTTTGTACTTAAGCTTTTTTGTAAAATTGTTGAATAATTTTTTGGTGTAATTGCCAGTGTAAAATTTTTTTTTGTCAGATTTTCATAAAAAAATGGTTTGCATAGTTGGATTCCTTTTTTCATTTTCTTTCTGGAAATATATAGTTTTTAGGGGCTTACTTTTTTACTTTAGCACTTAAGTTAACTTCTACTCCACGTGCTTGAAAATTGTGCATACCCAGGTGTGTGCCCTTAATCAAACAAATACATTTGATAAGCTACACATACCGTATTTTTCAGATCACAAGGCACACCAGACTATAAGGCATAGTATCAATAAACGTTTTTTAATGCCTTTATTTTCATACATAAGGTGCTTCAAACTATAAGGTGCATTTCATGAAGCCAAAACTCAATGTATTTTGTCAGTACGGAACTTGTATTTTATGATCAAACAATCAGTTGTTGTGTTTGAATTGCGTGAGAAGTGTATGGTTAGTTGCTAGGAACCGTACATGTTGCAATACATGTGCGATGCATGTGTGTGTTTACACACGTAAAGTGAAGAGAAAGATATACACTCATGAAGGGAACAAGAGTTGGTAAAGAGAAAAAACATATCTGTAAGCTGTATGAGAGTAGGTAATTTAATTGCAAGAAAGAACGAGTTGAGGGACTATTACGTTGGTGACGATTATTACCACATAAAATTTGTTCAAAGCTTGGTGACAAAGCGCAACCTGATCCACATATTGGATGCACCAGACTACAAGGCGCATGTTCCATTTTTTAGAAAATTAAAGAATTATAAGTGCGCCTTATGCTCCAAAAAATACGGTAGTCTAAGAGGCTGTGTTATAACAATTTTGAGACACAGAGCATTGTGTTTTCATGTTGAGAAATGACAACATTTTATCTATACAAGCAGGTGCAGTTTCAAAATTGTTAAATTAGCGTCAGTAAGCACATTATTCCACCAGCACATCCAACGATAAATGGTTGTTTCAACAAACACACTGCGTAAGATACAGATAGTCTAAGAGACTGCATCATAACGATTGAAACACAAAACATCACTCTTTTAGTTGGGAAATGACAAAAATTTGTCAGTGTAAGCTGTGAGCGGTTTGGAAAAATGATAAATTTGCGTCAGGAAACAACTCATGTTGTATCACAAACAACAGCAATGTTCAATGGTTGTTTAATAAAACACCCTTTATAAACTATACATTGTCTGAAAGAGGGTGTCATAGTGATTTTGCAACAAAACATGGTGTTTCTATATTGAAAAATAGCAAAATTTGACTGATACACTGTATGTGGCTTGAAAAAAATCCAAATCCACATCAATAAACATGTTATACCACCAACAAATGCAACATTTAATGATTGTTTAAATACATATGCTTTATAAGCTATACATCGTTTGAAAGAATGTGTCGTAACGATTTTGAAACACAAAGCATTTGATGATTACAATGAAAAATGATAAAAATTTACCAATGCTAGTTGTGTGTGGTTTGAACAACCACCAAATTTGCATCAGTAAACACATTGTACCAGCAACAAATTAAACCCTTTGAGGATCATAAGATTCTAATTCATAAAATTTGAGACAATTCCTCCATTGTTTGGAAACAACAAAATTACAATAAATTTTAGAAAAATGATTGATAGGTCACAATGATACAACAATTAACAATCATGTAACATATGTGTTACATTATCCTCTAAAGCATAGGTGTCAAACTGGTGGCCCGCGGGCCAAATGTGGCCCGCCACGTCATTTTATGTGGCCCGTGGAGCTTAAATGTTAAACCTCAGCCTACTGAGTGTTTTGGCACAGTAGTGATTTCCACCTGTTTGCAAAGGCGAACGATGATTTTTGCCATGTTATAACTTTGCTAGTTTAGTTATCTTGCTGACCTTACGTCTCTCTTGCTGTACAAAATGTTATTCAGTTTTTAGGCTGCTTTCACTGCAACACCATTATTAGGTCACAGAGCTGCTGGTTAAGCCCCGGCGGAATTGATTGCGGTTAATTCTCATTCACGCACATTTTTGCGTTCCTTTTTAGAAGTACGCGTGAACTACCGCTTTAGCAGAAAAATTAAGCAGGCCTAGCCTTGAGAGATGTCTACTTTTAATCCCAAAATGTCCAGGAAAAGAAAAGTTGATGCAGATGGAAGGAAATTTCAAGAAAGTTGGGAAAGTAAATACATGTTTGTGCTTCAAGCAGAAAAGCCGGTATGTCTTTTGTGTCATGAGGCGGTGTCAGTCGTTAAAGAGTACAATCTCCGTCGGCATTTTGACACCAAACACGGAGGTAAATATGCCAAATTTAGCCTCCAAGAAAAACAACAGATTATCCAAAAATTAAAAGGCGGACTGCAATCACAGCAGAAGATGTTCACAAAAGCTATAGCTAAAAACGAGGCAGCAGTGACAGCTAGCTTTATTGTGGCTGAAGAAATTGCCCGAGCTTCAAAGTCGTTTTCAGAGGGTGCATTTTTGAAGCAGTGCATGCTGAAGGTGTGTGAGCAAGTGTGCCCCGGCCAGATACAAAGTTTTCAAAATGTCAGTTTATCAAGAAACACCATCGCGGACCGAGTTAAGGAACTAGCAGGAAATCTAGCAACACAGCTGGCTGAAGAGGCACGTAGTTACATAGCATTTTCTTTAGCTGTTGATGAAAGCATAGACAACTCGGATACAGCGCACCTATCCATTTTTATTAGAGGCGTGAAGTCGGACCTCTCTGTCACGGAGGAGCTCTTGGACGTTGTTGCCATGCACGGGACCACAACGGGGAGAAACATTTTTGATGCGGTGGAGAATTGCGTCCGTAAAAATGAATTACAGTGGGAAAAGTTGGTAGGATTAACTACAGATGGTGCACCTGCAATGTGTGGGGGAAAAACAGGCCTGGTGGGACTAATGAAGGAGAAAATGCAAACAAGTAACTGTCACATACCTTTGGTAGCATATCATTGTATTATCCATCAAGAAGCTCTCTGTGGAAAGGTTCTGGAGCTAGATAATATAATGACCACGGTTATGAAAACAGTTAACTTCATTCGGGCGCGTGGTCTGAATCACCGGCAGTTCCAGCAGTTCTTGCAGGAGGTGGGTTCGGAGCATGGAGACGTGTCGTACCATACAGAAGTAAGGTGGCTGAGTAGGAGCAAAGTCCTCAAACGCGTGTTTGAGCTTAGAAAAGAAATTGCGCTTTTCATGCATGGTAAAGGAAAACCCTTATCTGAATTGTCGGATCCAAACTGGCTGTGCGACTTTGCTATGCTGTGTGACATAACGGAGCATCTCGCCCAACTCAATCAGAGGCTGCAGGGACGCAAACAAGTCATCACGCAGATGTTCGGTATGATCACAGCTTTCCAGCGTAAGCTTGACCTTTGGAAGTCACAAGTAAAACAGGATAATCTTGCTCACTTTCCTGTTTGCCAGAGCATGTCAACCTCATTTCCAGGTGCTTTTTCCTGTTATCGGTTGGCTACGAAACTTAGCCGGTTAGTGAATGAGTTTGATCGGCGCTTCTCTGACTTTAAAGCACATCACTCAGGCTTTGCCATCTTTACCAACCCTTTCACCACCGACGTCTGCAGTGTACCTCATTACCTTCAGATGGAGTTAATAGAGCTTCAAAGCGATAGTGGTCTGAGAGCTAAATTCCAGGATTCTGCAATTGAGGACTTTTACCGTCTGCTGCCCCCTGGTTTGATGCCACAGCTACGACTTCATGCTGCTCGTGTTCTGTCCTTGTTTGGGAGCACTTATCTGTGCGAACAGATGTTCTCAATAATGAATCTAAACAAGACCAAGTACAGATCACGCATCACCGATGACAACCTTCACGCTGTTTTAAGAATTGCCTCAGCACAAGACCTAAAACCAGACATTGACAAACTAGCTAAGGGAAAACGGTATCAGACATCCAGCTGGAAAACATACAGGTAAGCATTTTTGATAACTTTGAATAAAAAATATTATGAAACCTATCTCAGCCAAGCAAAGAACAGTAGAATATGTGTGGAATTTAATGACTGTGCTTACATATTGTTCTGTTTATTATTTTCAGAACATAATCAATGAATGAGGATGGTATGTGAGGTGTTGTCTCGGACTCAGGAAGGTTCTACTCATCTACTGGGTTTTTTCAAGGACAGGCAGCATCACCTCATCAACTTGCCCATATAGTTATGAACTGAGACAACCATTCTTTTGTTATTTTTATTTAAATACATGTACATACTACTTTGTATGTGTAGCAATGTATTCACTATGTTTGGAGGTTTTTGTGTTTATGAAGACAAAAATCGCATTTATGCTGTCTTAACACTTACAACTGGCCCTTTGAGAGCAACCATAATGCTGATATGGCCCTCGGTGAAAATGAGTTTGACACCCCTGCTCTAAAGGGTTAAAGCCAACACTAGAAGGATAGCGTGCATCAATTCAAGGTATTGTAACCTTTCAGCATACATAATGTTAAATTGGTAGGTAGAACAGCAGCAATATTTTATGACTTCTATCACAACTAACTCCATAATTTCACGTTTTATTTTATCGATAAAGAAAATAAACGATGTCACCACCTAGATGGCATGTGCCATTTGACAAATTGTAATTTTATCTTAACAAAAGTTAGGTTTAAAATTCAGGCTGGCAGTTAAAGTGGAAAACAAATATTTATTGAACGACTTTCCTCACCTAGGAATAAATGACACATGAGACCGACATAAAAGTGTGCCAAGGGATGAACTAAAAACTAATGGCTCTGCTTTTCTAACATGGTTGCAAAATTAGGTATGACAATTTTTGGACTTCGCTTGACTTGCCTTTGCGACTTGAAGCCTGAAGCCAAAGGTGTAGTCTAGTTGGAATAATGTACCAGAGTAGGAAAGAAGTTCCAAAAAAGTGCAAAATAGGAGCTACATGCAACAGAAGTTTTTTGGGCATGATGGCCAAATGACAATTACACTTTTCATTTAAGCGCGAAGCATCCAAAAACGTGGCAGTACTGAGCAGTCTACACCGAAACAGGTTCCATGGGATCCATGGGATCAAATTCGAAAAAGAAGCCATGCCTTTAAGATACCACAATATCACAAAAATGAAAATGGACGTTTATGGTCAAATGGTAAGGCTTTTACGTGGTGAAAGCAGCTAGCAGACGGTGGCCTGTTCATGTATTATATAATGTAGTTGATATGTCTCTCAACAACAGTGGGATCATCTACTAGGTTGTAAGCAACAATAATATCTGCCTTAAGAGAGTATACACAAAAGGTAACAAAAGAGCTAATGGAAGGCATACCAACAGTGTCTCATAAATGTCCAAATGAAGACATTTTTGCTCCCAATAACTCCGACACCACTCTTGCAACCAAGCAATGCCTCATCTGCACCATCTCAAAGTCCAAAAACTGCAACTGATTCTTGCCAAGAATGTCAGAAACCAGTATGTGGGCAATGTTCTCTCAAAAAGTGCAAATCGTGTACGACTATGTGCATATCGTATACATAGTTATTTCAGACTTATTGTACACCTATGTTTTTAGTACGATCGCTTCCTTTACAAAAATATACACAGCAGTATTATGATGAAAGTATTTCTTAAGGAATAATACATTTACCTACAGGCTGTTCCATTTTTGCATTCTTTAGAATCATTGCATCATTGATGCAACCTGTCCTTCTAGGTGGGTAAAAATCGCTGTCCTCTAGTGTTAATGCTTGTTTAAACATACATACTTCACAAGCTACACATTGTTCAAAAGAGTGTGTCATAACAATTTTGAAACACAAAACAATGTGTTTTCATGTTGAGAAATGACAACATTTTATCTATACAAGTAACGTGCAGTTTGAAAAACGTTAAATCTACGCCAGTAACACATTATACCATTAGCACATCCAACGTTAAATGGTTGTTTAAACAAATATGCTGCATAAGCCACACATTGTCTGAGAGGTTGTGCCATAACAATTTTAAATGACTAAACTTGTTCTACCAACAACTACAACGTTAGACGGTATTTTAAATATGCTGCATAAGCCACACATTGTCTGAGAGGTTGTGCCATAACAATTTTAAATGACTAAACATGTTCTACCAACAACTACAACGTTAGACGGTATTTTAACCTGCTTTTTTTCCCACAGTTCCCTTTTAAGAATGTGTACTTTTCATCATTTAGTTGGTAGCTGTACAATATGATTTACCTTGACTCGTGGCTCAAGGTAATCTAAATGCAAACTCCTTTTCAAAAACTTATTAGTGTCGCACAATTACAGTACTGGCCAAAAGTTTAGAAACTGTTTTGATTTGGTGGTTTTTTTGTACAGGGTGTCCCATCAGTCTCCACACATAGGAGACATAATCCTTTCAATACATACAGAGTTTTAACATGTATTTCTTTATATTTCAGATAACCCAGAGAATGCATCTAAATAAAGAGCAACGAATTGAAATCATCCTGATGGCTGGTTCAGCAAGCAGTTGTGTGGTTACAGCGCTTTAACAGAAAACATGAAACGAGTATCACACACGACACTGTGACAAACCTTATTGTCAAGTTCAAAAAAGTATGAAGTAAGATGAATTCACTTTAATGTTGAAAATACAAAAAGAATGTGAAAATTTGCTTCTTGGTGTAAAATAACGTGTAAAACGTGAACATCAATCAATTTATATTTCCAATATTTTCCATTGCAAAAATATCAAACACTAAACAATTTCAATCAAATATCGGTAGATGGAAAAGCAGTTGTGGTACAATGTGTAATTTTGAGCTTTCAAAATCTATCAAATAGTTTTAACTATGTGACACGGCACACTAGTGTGCCGCCAACACTTTCAAAGTGTGCCGCAATTTTTCATGAAATGACTGAGATCAGTACATAATAATCAACATGAAGTTTATCACATAACGATCAAGAAAAGATACCTTTTCTCTGATATTGCTGTTTATTCACAACAGCCTGCAACTAGATGCTTGAAAAATTCTCATTGTATTGTCATTGGTTTTATTATGTAGTAATTGGGCAGTTATTTTTTTCTGGCAAATCTGCTGTTTTTTTATTAAGTATACAATTGTTGAGCGACAAAGCAGTGCAAAAATTAAAATCATTGTTATAACAACATAATGGATAAGCATGTGGTAAAGCTTACAAAAGGAAGTAGTGACAAAGCAACACTAGCAAAGAAAAGAAAAATAGTACCCAGAAAGTACAGTCAGGAATATCTTCAGTTTGGTTTTATCTCGACAAAAAATCCTGACTTTCTAAGGCCTTTTTGTCTTCTGTGTGGCAAAAAGTTATCGAATCAGGCCATGGTACCAAGCAAATTGAAAAGACCTCTTGAAGCAATGCTGCCAATTTAGATATTTTATATCTATATTTAGATATTTTTGACACTGCCTAGATATTGAAAAGTGCTGTCTAGATATTGGATATAAATTTCGATGTTTTGTATTACGATTTAGATATAGTCTAGCTATTTATCGCTTTACAAGAATTGATACAAAATATCACCTTATATACATATAAAAAGTCTTATAAATTTTAATGGTTGCCAGAACACAATTATTTTGATTGGAGTTCACAACCACAAACGTGGTCGTACGCAACCGTCTAATCGTAGATCAAACAGGCGTCAGTTAGTTGCAGTTGAGCTGAGATTGTGCTTGTAGGTGGTGCACTTTATTGATTAATGTTTAGTAATACAATACTGTTATTATAAAGTTTACCTTATCATTTACATTTGATAGATAATTTATGTATGGAAACTGTTTGGAAGGTAATTTTATTATGAAACTACATTGATTTTGCTGCATATTTAGATTTGATAATTCCTGCATGACTGTCTTGTTCTTTGTTTGTACAAAGTGAACCAAATTCATTCTAATTATTCATTTTTTTTTTGCAGCAGTATTTCTACTTGTGTCCTTACAATGTTAGATAATCACCCTTCACTACGAAGAAAGCAAAACAATATGCTCTTAAATTCAGCAACAAGTGGTTAAACGAGTCACAGTCTAAAATATGGCTCATGCCAGTGATTGGTGATGATACTAAAGCATACTGCAAGTTCTGTAAAAGCACATTAAAAGCAAAATATTAATATCTTAAACTTTGTTGTGAAACGAAGAAACATAAAACATGTCTTCCTACACAAACTAACACCCTTAATTGCTTTAAGGTAAAATGTAATGATTCATCTCAAATTGAAGCTGCTATTGCTATGCTTGTATTAAAAATTGTGACCATTTTGTAGATCTGTGTAAATCAAAAATTAAAGACAGTAAATGCTTAAATGACGTTCAAATGCACCGCACTAAATGCACTAATATAATTAAGAATATTCTTTGTGATCACTTTGAAAAAGACTTGCGCGACGATGTTGGGGCTGGCAAGTTCAGGTTGCTGCTTGATGGAAGCAATGGCATAGCAGCTTCTAAGCTACTTGGTGTGTCCTCAACAAAGTAAAGTTATTTCTACTTATCTTGGACTGGTAGAACTAAATCAATATGATGCTAAAGCAATTGTTAACGCATTGAAACTGCTGTTGGCTAAGATGAAGTTAAATTTACAAAATCTGCTTGCAATAGGAACAGATAATGCAAGTGTAATGGTCGGAGTCAACAATGGAGTCTATGCAAAACTGAAAGTAAAGTTGCCTCATTTAATACTAATAAAGTGCCTTTGCCATTCATTGCAACTGGCCGTTTCCCAAGCTTCACGTGAAACGTTGCCAAAAGAACTGGAATTTCGTATAGCTGAAACTAACGGATGGTTTTCACATTCATTATGGTGCCAACAATTGTACAAGCATCTGTATTAGACTATAAATGATGGTGCCAATCCATTAAAAATTCCAAAAAATTGTGCAACTAGATGGTTATCAATTCATCATGCAGTCGAACGAGTTGTGCAGCAATGGTTAGAATTAAAAACTCATTTTACAGGCTGTCAAGTGTGTCATTTTTTCATTTTTTTTTGCAAATTTATTTTTTTCCATTTTTTTTCAAAAACTGTCATTTTTTTCTTTTTTTTCGTTTTTTGCCAACTGGGTCAATGATTTTTTATCAACAAGAAAAATTTATTGCATTTTGTGTAAATAATGAATATTATTCGTGCAAATAAAATACTTTTCATCAGTGATAGTGTGTTGCTGCTTGCTGATGTATTTAAAAATATTTTTCAGTTGCCATGCGTGTATTGCTTTTGACTTGTTACTTTTGTTCTTGAAATTTGTGCTTGGTTTTAAATGATTTACAATGCTAAATGATCTTGCAGTAACCCTGTGCTTCACCGGGGCAGAATAGTGAAGCCACCCGCTCAGTGTGTCTTAAAGAGCCAACAGTTAGGGAGGCATCTAGAGTGTTGATACCAAATGTGGTTGAGATAGAAGTACCACTTTCAAACGATTTATGATGTGCTTGTCACTTTATGGAGTTCTTCCATCCAATGCTAAATCATTTTACGATGTTTATTTCACAAGTTATATGCTTATCCTGGAGTTGTTGTTTGGCATCACACAATAATAGTTTTCTGTTTCAACATTAAAAATATTAGTAGTTATATCACCTGCTAGTTTACTGTATTAGGTTTATAACTTTACATTAGTATTTGTAACCCAAGGAGATTGTACTTGTTAAGTGGGGTGAAGCATTTCAACAGCCATGGTGAAGTGGTCCAACACGTGGCTGGACAAAAAAAACTGTAATGGCACATTGATACGCTTGTGGGCATCCAAAAAAGATGAAACATATGCTTGCTGCAATGTTTGCAGTTGTGAACTGAAGTTTTGCACTTTAGGATTTCATGCTTTATTGCAACATTCATCCAAACCAAAACCCAAAGCTAAAGCCAATGTACGATTTTCAAGCTCAATCCAGCATTTTACAGCTAAAACAAATACAAGTTTAAGCAGCAATCAAGATGCTAATGCTCCATCGACCAGTACTCGTACTCTGGTATTGGATTTATCCCATAATGACAAAGTGACACCTGCTGAAACCACGTGGCTGTTTAAAGTTGCGGCGAGTGATTTATCACTTAGAGATACGGATCAAACCCCTGAAATGTTCAAGAGTATGTTTCCTGATAGTGCTATAGCTAATTCTTTTACCATGAGTCGACAGAAAGCATCTTACAACATTCAAGATGGGATTGGCCCATTACTCAAGGAAAACATTGTTAAAGATGTATGCAATTCTTCTGCTTGTTTCACACTAATGTTTGATGAAACCACCACTTCGCAAGAGCAGAAACAAATGGATTTGCTTTTGAGGTATTGGCCAGAAACAGAAAACAAAATAGTCATGAAGTACTTTCTTTCACTACTTTTTGGCCGAGCCAAAGCAACTGACGTTGTTTCTATGCTACAACAATTACAAGAAACTGAGCAACTTCCTTGGAGGAACTTATTTAATATCTCAACAGATGGGCCTAACATTAATAAAGCAATTTGGCGTTTTTTTAATGACGATCTAAAAGAACAAGGTTTCAATGGTCTACTTCCTTTTTTGCCCTGTTCTCTTCACATCATCCACAATGGTTTCCGTAAGATTTTTTGATGTTTTGGGAGAAGATGTCACTACTTTGGTATTCGACCTTCACGCTTGGTTTAAGAATCATCTGTGCAAGAAAGATGATTTCATCAAGCTTTCAGATGATGCTGCAATAAAAAACGAGGCTTTATTTCTTCGTCATGTTATCACTCGGTGGCTCACTTTGTCAGCAACATTAAAAAGAGTTCTGGAGAGATGGTCTCTTGCCAAGAAATATTTTCTAGAGTGGCTTCCACAACAGGCTGAGTACAAGCAAACTTTAAAAGTAAGTGGACGTTACAAAAGAATAGCCAAGTGTTTCCAAGAAAATGAGCAGGTAATTTTTTATTTTATTTTGACGGATCATTATTAATTAATTTTAAATTCCATACCATGCTAAGTTACTATCAGTCTTACACGTGGAACACCAAAACTAATGCATTGCACATTCACAGGCTGATAATAATGCTTCATGTAAGTGATTATTAGTATAACAGTTACTGTTGTTACTTTTTATTTAGACAATACTTGTTCAAGTGAAGTTTTTGCTCAACATCTGTCCAATATTTGAGAGTTTTTTGAAGTTCCTTCAGCAAGACGCACCACTTGTTCATCGCCTCTTCAGTGAAATGTTGTCATTGCTGTTGACGTTTTTGAAGCGTTTCATAAAAGCAAGTGCACTTGATGGCCAGTCTGCCAAGCAACTGCTTAAACTTGATATCACATCCACAGATGCACAGCTTCCCAAAGCAGATATTGATTTCGGATTGGACACTAAGAGAGAAGTAAGAGTTTCTACTGAAGTGTTTAGTTTGTACTTTTACAGAATATAATATTTGTAACTTTAGCATATTATTATTTTAAGGTATCACTACATCACTTGTGATGAATTATATTTTCTGCAAAATTTTTCTTACTTTCCTAAAGTAATGTATTACATTTGTTTAGTTGGAATCAATCACACAATCTGGCAGGAAGGAAGTTCTTCAGCTACATTTGAAAAAGGCATATATTGCTATGCTCTCTTATCTGCAGAAGAAGCTACCTCTTGATCGTCCTCTTATTAGAGATCTCACTTGTTTGGATCCTGCTAACAAAGATGAGCATTGGACTGTCAATGCCATTGAAAGGCTGTGCAATTGAAAGGCTGTGCATTGCTCTTCCACATATGGTGTCATCATCACAGGTAATTAAATTTAGTTTGGGTTGGTGTAATATTTTTAGAATCTACTTTTAAATTTATTTTTTAAATATCATTTTGCATTGCAGGTGTCATTCGTGAAAGATCAATGGAGGTTGTATCAAGCTCAAACACTTCCTTCCTCGTGATATGAAGAGCCTCGTGTTGATAATTTTTGGGCAAAAGTGTTGGCTACAACTAGTGCTACTCCCTGTGTACTTAAGTATGGGTTGTTAAAAAAAGTCGTATGCTCATCGCTCACCATCCAAAATGGTAATGCTGACTGTGAAAGGAGTTTATCAGACAACAAAAACACACTTTCAGCAGAGCGGACTAATCTTGGATACGAGACTTTGATGGGACTGCGACGGATGAAGGAACATGCTCGTTCTCTTGGTGGTGCACATATGGTTAAAAAACATGTGCACCACCAAGAGAACGAGCATGTTCCTTCATCCGTCGCAGTCCCATCAAAGTCTCGTATCCAAGATTAGTCCGCTCTGCTGAAAGTGTGTTTTTGTTGTCTGATAAACTCCTTTCACAGTCAGCATTACCATTCTGGACGGTGAGCAATGAGCATACGACATGTTAAAAGCATGTCAAATGTTGTTAAATGTTGATATGATAAAAGCAGTCAAGTCGTCCCACCAACGTTATGTCGAGCGAAAGGAGAGGGAACAAGCCGAGAAATACCAGCTGCAACTGATATCTGAAAGAAATGTGCAAGACCAATTTGACAAAGAAGCAATGCTGGCACGAGAAGCACAACGAAAACAAAGATTAGATGAAAAAGAGAAACACCTTGAGAAGGAAAAGCAGAACTGTAATGATCAAGAAGTTGTCCAAAAGCTTCTTGATGAAGCATCTAAGTCTTTAAATAAAGCTATTGAAGCTAACAACATGATCGGTATTCAAGTAGCAAGAGACATGCTGCCAACTGCTAAAAACAATATGGAAAAAACTTTAAAACAGAAGAAAGACAACCTAAAGTTGCGCCAGAAAGTTTATTCGAAAAGGAAAAATGCTCTGGAAAGGCTTGTTGAAAGTGCAAAAAAGGCAGTTTGATGATTTGTCAAATATGTACTGCATTTTGCATCGATTTTGTTCCCTATTGCTTTTTTTTTCACGAATTTTGTCTCAGATTTTTTGTTTATTGCTGCTTTCATGATTGTTGATTTGTTAACACAACATTTTGTACCATGATCTTACTGCTACTGACATGTTTGTGCGTTTAGCAGATTAAGTACCGGTATATTATCTTTACCAACGGTGAATGAACATATGTGACATCATCCAGCAGGTAGGAGAACTTTGTTTAGAGTTATCATCTGGACAGTAATATCATAATAATTTATGTTCATTCTTCATTGGTACAAATAATACACTTGATCCCATAACCGAAAAAGATAAATTGCATTTAAAAGACAAAAGTACTTCAGTATTGTATTGTTTTAAAAGTCATATAATGTGCATTTTCTGCATAGATACTCATTATTTGTCGCATTCTGTAGAATATTATTCATTTTTTTCTCCATTAAATATTCATTTTTTGTCATTTTTTTTATAAAAAATTGTCATTTTTTTTTCATTTTTTGGCTCAAGTCGATTTGACAGCCTGATTTTAGTACAGTGAGAAATAGTGAAGATGATTACACATCTGAAGTGCTTTACAAGATGTATGCTGATGAAAAGCATTTAGCCTACTTTTTATTCCTGCTACCTGTTTTGTCTTGATGTGCAAAAAGCAAATAAAATGTTTGAATCCAAAACTATTGATCATTTAAAATTATTAGATCAGCTTGTTACGCTACTCAAAACCATTGGAAAAACATTAGTGCTTCCTACGAGCAGATGTAATTTCTTAGTTGACAATGTTGAAGAATATTTGAACACTAAACCATACCTGGGCTACAGATTCAAAAAAAAATGGGAAGTCTAATTGCAGACAAACTTATAACAAAGTCTTGGTATGAGAAAAACGTGCCAAAGGTTTTTGCTAAAACTTTTCAAGCAATTGCAACAGAGGCTTCCCGATAACATTGCAACTTTGAAAAATATCAGCCTCTTCCCCGTCAATAATGTGCTGCAACCAGTAAAAGACATACCTGCATTTTGTAATATTATGAAGTATTTAGGCGCTAGTGATAAAACAAGTGCAAGTTTGAGTATCAGCTAAATAAAATCAATTTAATAGATTGGCAAAATAAAGAAAACACAGAAGCTTTTCGGGGAGAAGTAAAACTATATAAAGATGCTGCCGGAAATAATTCTTTTCAAGAATTGTTAAATTTAGCAATTTCTTCCCTAGTTATCCCTCACTCAAATGCTGATATAGAATGTGTTTTCAGTTCTATAAACATAGTTAAATCTAAGTTAAGAAATTCTATGAAACTGAAATTGCTCCGTGCCATACTAACTGTAAGATTTGCACTACTAAGAAAAGTGCTGCCACTCTTATCAGTTGGCACCCAATGCATTGAAAAGTATCGATAAACTTACAGCATATAGCACACCTATTGGTGAAGCCTCTACAAGTACATCAGATCGACCAGGTCCATTTATAGTGTCTCTGGCATTTGAAGATGACGAAACACTTTTCCAAGATGAAGATGATTAAACATAAACATTTCTATGCATAGTTTTTATTCCGTAGTACATAATTGTATCAATTGTTGATTGGCATTATTTAATAATGTTTTTATTATTGGATATAATCATGGATAGTTGGGTACAAAACCTAGATATTTTTAGATGTATTTTTAAGCGCTCCTAGATATTTTCATGAAAAAAAAGTTGGCACCCCTGTCTTGAAGGAAGACACGAATCAGTAGCTCATAAAGACAGATTTTTTTTGCGTTTGAAAGCACAGAACGCAAAGCAATTCAATTTCATGAAAGATTTTAGTACGATCTTGAATAAGGAGGCCCTTGAAGTAAGCTAGGCTATTGCAAAAATTCTTGCTAAAACTAAGCAACCCCATACAATTGCCGAATGCTTAGTTCTGCTACGTTGTTGGGAAATAGTGAAGGTAATGATAAATAAAAGTGCAGTCAAAAAAGTCGAAAAAGTTCCACAGTCAGATAATACTATGAGCAGGCGAATTGCTGACATATCGGATGACATACTGTCACAGTTAAATGACAGCTTAATGAAGAGTGAAGTTTTGGCATTACAATTAGATGAGTCAATGGATACTCAAGGAAAAGCTCAACTGCTTGCGAACGTTCAATATATTAAAAACAATAGCATACAAGAAAACTTTCCATTCTGTGAAGAAATTCCAGCCCACACAACTGGAGAAGAAATTTATAATGCAACCGCAACTTTTTTTGATGAAGAAGAGTTGGAATTGAGTAACTGTAAAAGCGTGTGTACGGACGGAGCTCCCTCCATGGTGGGCAAATATAATGGCTTTTTGGCTTAAGTTAGGAAAAAGAATCCAGATGTGATAGCAACTCATTGTTGTTTGCATCGTCAAGCGCTGGTTGCTGAAACAGCACCGGATGATCTTTAAAAAATACTAGATTACATCCATAAAAATGGTAAATTTCATTAAATCCTGATCTCTGAACTCGAGATTGTTTCAAATACTGTGCAAAGAGATGGGTGCTGAACATAAAAGATTACTTTTGCCCACAGAAGTTTGTTGGTTGAGCCGTGGAAAGGTCTTGCATCGTATTTATGAACTCAGAGAAGAAGTTGTGAAATTTATTTTAGAAAGTAAATCAAAAATCAATCCTTGTGTTAATGATGAAATTTGGTGAGTAAAACTTGCTTACCCGACATACATTTAGTCACTTAAATGAGCTCAACATCAAGATGCAAGGAAGGAATGAAACACTGTTGACAAGCACCAATAAACTTTATGGCTTTTTGTTGAAGTTAAAGTTGTGGCAAACAAACATTGCACAAGGTGTGTTCGAGATGCTTCCCCTTACGGAAACTGTTGCAAATGCTAAAATCTGAGATATTTTGAAGAAGAGTATTGTTGGTCATTTAGAAATGCTCCAGCAAAGATTTAAATCTTACTTTCCAGACCTGGACATTTCTATGTATGATTGGGTGAGAAATCCGTTCAATGAATCTGCCTTAAGTAATGCCGGCGAATTAAAATTGAAAGCACGAGAACTTGCAGATATATGCATGGATCGCACGTTGCAAATGAAACACAATGAAATGAACATTGACAACTTTTGGCTAATTATACGGCAGGAATACCAAGAGATATCGCAACAAGCTGTTCAGATCCTTTTGCCCTTTTCCACAGCTTACTTGTGTGAATCGGCATTTTTGTCTTTATCCCAAACAAAAACCAAACACAGATCTCAGCTGAAATCTGTTAATCCTTTGAGGGATAATGTAACACATATGTTACATGATTGTTAATTGCTGTAGCATTATGACGTAATAACCATTTCTCTAAAATTTATTGTAATTTTGTTGTTACCAAACAATTAAGGAATTGTCTCAATTTTTTTGAATTAGAATCTTATGATCCTTAAAGGGTTAAAGATAAACTAAGAGTTTGCGTGACCTCCATTTCACCGCGCATCAAGAAATTATGTGCTCAAAACCAATCACATGTATTGCACTAATACTGTACACGTTATTTAATTTATGGTTATTTTATTTCTGTTTTAGCTGAGTTAGTTAAAAAGCAATTTCATGCGTTTGAAATTTACATTGCAAAATGTGCCTTGAGCAAAAAAAATTTGAAAACCACTGAACTACGCACTTCATTCTATGGGCAGCTTTTTTAATGCCAAATCAGCCAAAGTTAGCTGATAATTGACAGTGACAAGTTTGTAAGTTATGCCAAACTTAGAAAGCTGTGCTACGTTTATGCAGTCCAAAAATAGCTTAGACGAATTGCTTACATTTGATCACAAAAAATGTTCAGCTACAAGGCATATCGGTTTTTAAATATATGCTTGTTCATTAAATTACATAAGTTGAATTAGTATGATGTTGATTTGTAGACTTTTAAATGCATAGACCTATCCGTGAAGTTTTCTTATGCTAAGTTGGAAAACTTGGTGTTGCTTGTGCAGCAACACAAATGCTTGCACGATATGACTCTTATGTCATAACAGCTAATACACTCAAAACTATTTATACATTTTGGATATACTGGTAGTTTACTTTGCTTCTGATTTTTTACCTTTTTCAGGTTTGGTCAATTATTGCATTTGATTAGCTAAAAAATTTGAATTTAAATGCCACAGCTTTTTATAATTAAATCATCTTCTTAAATTGATGACACAGTTTTAAAAAAGCAGCTTTTTTATGAATACAATAAATTTGAAATAGTACAAATCAAAATCATTACGTTTTGTTATTTTATTGTGTGTTAAAACGAGTGTCAAAATGACTTTTTATTAAAGCCAGTGCAAAATTTTATCCCACATTGCATCACAGATTCAAAATCACGTGCATGGAGCCTTACGTTTCTTGTATTCGTTTTGAGCTTGTAGGGAAGAAAGTTATATTATGGTTGACATACTAATTCGGTATTGAATGACGTAATTGCTCATTCTCTACTTCTGGTAACAATGGGCTCATTTCAAAAGTGATTTTGCAACATTTTACTGTTGAGGAAAAACTTCTTATTGCATAGAATTTACGTAAATTTTTGTAAATTTTGATTACGGTAATTTATTGTCAAATGCTGTGTCAACTGTTTGTTAGAAATAATTGCTTAATCAAATGTTGCTTGATGCTGTTGCAAATTATTGCAGTTAATATATGCCAAAAAAATGGAAGAATTTAAAAAGCAAGTTTAGAAAAGTGAAAGAACAGAAATGCAAAAGTGGATCATCTGGTTGTATATGGAGGGTTTTGGCCCTTGAAAAAGTAATGCAGTGTATTTAGCCATTCTGCTTAAAAAATCGGAAGTGAGTATGGTATTAATGACCCAAAATAAAAGGAATAAGTAAAGGATTAATGACCCAAATACATGGTCTTCAAGATTTTTTACCGACAGAAAGTAGCACCAATTGTTGATCCCAAAAGGGTATCACACATTATTATATTTGTAACAACAGGACCTCTGCGAACCTCACTGACTCCAGAAAAAGAACAACAAAGTCAAGCTCTACCGATTGACGAAGAACCATGCACCAGTGCTGACTTATCAAGTTTGTCATCGGAAAAAAAACGCTGACAGCATGACGTTGTTGTGCAAGAATTCCTTGTTTGAAGCAAAAAGCTTTAAAGCAGCATCAGAGTGGGCCAAGTCAATGCCACTGCTTAGAAAAGATAATAGATCCACCTCTAAAAGAGCATCATCCACTTGCAGAGGTTAAAAGAATTATTGAGTTGTGAAATTGGTGGAAGTTAAAATTTTCTAAGTAATCTTAATGGTAAAGGTTTTCGAGCTTCTCATACATGCTTTTGCAATTATTTATTTACTTCATGTGCCTTTGTAAAGTTGTATAAACTTAATCTAAAATCAAGTTATATGACCATCAGGCCACCAATGCTTTGTAGAGTGTTACGTTGAAATAGGATAATTGCATTAAATGGCGTGTCTTTATTTTAGACCGTACTACAAGCCATAAACAAAGCGAAAAATAAATGAAGGTGTGAACACAGAGGTAATTTTAAAAGCATTACAAAACCTCCTGTCAGGTAGGAGTGCTTGTGTATATTTTTGTATTAAATCTTTATGTAAAGCACAAGCGAGACATTGCTCTCAAAACATAAATAAGAGTTCAACGGGAGACGTTGTAAAATTTGCACTGCATGCATTACGTGCTGAAAAATCAGCTATATTCCAACCAGTTATTTTTACACAAAAACAACTAACTATTTCAGTACCATTGACGAATGCACGTGCTGATTCATGAAATTGTGGGGCAAAATTCTGGACCTTTTTGTATGTGCTTAACTGACGTTATTAAGAGTGTTCTGTAGTGGGGTGTGGGTCGAATACTATCCATATATTTGCATATTTCTAAAGCTGAGATTTTGCTTATGGGGTATTCAAATAGCCTGATCAGTAATTCCTCAACACTTATGCTTTAACGCAGCCCAACGCAGCAAGCTAGAAATGAAGTTTTTAAATAATCAGAACAATGAGTTGTATGGTGAGGACTCATGGAGAGTGGAATAGAACTAAAAACTTTAACACGATGTATGTGGGTGTGCTCATACTCGTCAAACACTGTAAGTGCTGGTCAAAATGGTATAAACGCCCTAGCACAGGGTGGTCCAAGGTTGCCAATGTTGCGGGCCAGATTATTTTTTGCGTATGGTTTGCAGGCCACACACACAGCAACATCAGTGCTGAAAAATCATAAACAGATTACCCAATCTATAAAACAGTTTAACATGAAAGTTTCAAACATTGGCCAAACAATTTAAAGTCATTTGATGTGTATTGATTACGCATTCTTAATCAATCCTATATCAACATCAACTTCAGTAGTTGCCAGTCGCAAGCAGGCATCCATTGTTTTGTCTGCAAACCTGTTCCTTGCATTAGACTTCAGTTTCTTCATTACATAAAAAGTACTTTTGCAGATGTAGGTGCTCCCGAAGATCGCTAACATTCTCAAAGCAAAATCCCATAAAACTGGAAAGTGTTTGTTGCTGACAAGCTTCCAAAAAACTTCATGTTTTTCATTCTTTTTGGGTTGGAGAAAAGAATCCGATTGCAAATTGCAAAATTCTAATTGAAATTCAGATGCCCGTGTTTTAATTTCTATTTCCATAAAAGTACTGAAGAGTTCAATTTGCTTTTTCATTGAATCAAATTCAGTGAATCTGTCATAAAATTCATTACTCACGTTATCAAGCATCTCTCGAAACGCAGAAAACCCTATCGATATTCCCTCTTCGAGTAATGTTTGACATGATGGAAAATGAGTAACAACATTTTTATGTATGTCAGCTGTAAGAAGCTTCAACTTCCTGCAAAAAGCTTTCCGCAGAAACAATAAGATTTCTTTGCACCAGGAAAAAATGCTGCAAGGTGTTTCCTGCACACAACCATGGAATTTTTGAGTAAAGTGGCCCATCTTCATATGTTGCGTCCAAATCTTTCACAAACTGGACAAACTTTCTATGCCTTAGGGCTTCATTTCCAGCTCTGATGAGATTTACCATGGCAGATGTGTTACAAATCATGTCACTCATTCGTAAGGATTTAGAGCACAACACTTCCTGGTTAATAAAATAATACAGCGGAATGTCGGACAATTCACACCATTATTTTTTAGCAGACTAACCAGTCCATTATTGCGTCCAACCATTACCGAAGCCCCATTTGTCACAACACTGGAACACTTTTCAAAGCCATCATATGCACTGGCAACAGATACGAGACTGTTGTAAATGTCTCAACCCTTTGCTGTTCCCTGAAGTGGAACGGTCTGAAGTAATTCTTCATAAATAGTAAAATTTTTGATAGTGCAGATAAAAATTAGAAGCTGATTCACATCACAAACATCAACGCTTTTGTCCAAAGCCAGGGTAAAATATTTACACTGCTGAACAATAACTTGTAACTTTTGAAGACACGTGATCATTTAATTCCATTACTCTTCTTGTGACAGTTTGGTGAGAAAAAGGTACAGTTTCGATTTTTTTGCCATTTTAGTATCACCAAACGCAAGGGCCATCTTTATTGCGCACTTCTGTACAGTTTTCCAGTCTCTGAAAGCTTTTCCATTTTTGGCCAGTATCAAAGAAACTTCATAAGATATTAGTTTTTGTGAAGTTAGTCATACAACCAATTTGCTTGTTGTATCTGCTTTTCAAGTCTTGAAAAACTGCTACTCTAGCATCTCCTTCGTAATGTTCATATGTTGTTGTTTACCCGACCCCTTCTGAGGGATGGAGGCATGGCGGAAGACCATGGAGCCCCAGAAGCTGGGCAACCCCCCAGGGTCTGTACCAGAAGTTGTAGAGAGACAGAGAGTCGCCAAAGAGTGAGCGGCGCAAAGAGTCCGTAGCTGGACAGTGCAAAATGAGATGAGAAGTGTCCTGGGACGAGTGCCCGCAGGTGCTGCAGGAAGGATTCTCGATTCTGCCAATCCTAGAGAGATAAGAGCCTAAAAGAAGGCTGTGTCCGTTGCAGCATAGACGAGAGAGGACACAGCGAGCATGACAAGGGAGCACAAGTTCCTCGGTGGAAATCGAGGGAACCTGTGTGTCAAAGAACTTCGATGAGACAGTACGTCTCCAGTACGAGATAAGACAAGAGTGGATACAACAGGTAAAAGAAACTACAAGGGATTGCGGAGGGCGCAAGTAGCGCACCCTGTCTGGCCAGCTCATCAGCCGCGTCGTTCCCCGGGAGAGACGAGTGTCCGGGGACCCATTGTAGCCTAATAGAACAGAAGGAGAGAGAGGACAGTTCCTGCCAGATCTGCCACAGAGTTTGGGATAAAAAGAAAGATGGAGGAGAAAACAAGGCGGCGAGGACAGAGTGAGAGGCAGACAGGAGCAGAGAAGAAAAATGGCAGACTTGTTAGTGCTGCCGAGACCAGCATAGAGCGTGCAGAATGGCGCAGGCTTCAGCGGAAAAACTTGAGCATACTGGGCCTGCCGAAAAGAAAAGAGTGGCCTCAGTGCCACAGAAAGAGCAGTTGGCAAGAACGCCGGAGCCACCTTTGCCAAAAGCAAAAGGAACAGAGCCGTCTGTCCAAAGCACCAGATCATGAGGGGGGAGAGAGTCAAGATGGGCGAGAGCCGCACCTTGGCGAGAAAGAGAGGGATCAGAGCGAGAGCATGGAGTGGAAAGGGTGGATTCCACTGTGAACAAAGATTACAAGAAAGACAGGGAGGGCAAGCAAGAAGAGCCTCCCTAGAACAAGTAGAAGGAAGCATGAGCAGGTGAGTGGACGCAAAAGCTCTCCAGGATGATCTGCAGAGTCTTGGTTTCACTCCAAGTCTGGCCAAACCTGAAATAGGAAAGGAGGTTCGGAGACGAAGAGCCCGCTCATAAGATGAAAGAGTGAAATGAGTCAGGGTGACTCGTAGGGGTGGTAAACAAGCCTTGAAGAGAAGCATAAGGATAGGGGATGACGAGAAGCAGCCGGTGATGGCGCGACCTGCTGCTCGATGGAGGCGTTCCAATTTGGTGAAATTGGTAGCGCTTAGGAAAGGAAACCATCCGGGTGAAGCGTAAGTGAGAAGGGACCCAAGAAAAGATTTATACAGAACAAAGAGGGACTCCTTAGAGGGGCCCCATGATGAAGCAGAGATACAGCGTAAGGCCTTGAGACATGGGAAAAACTTGGCCTTAACCGAAGATACATGTTTAGAAAAAGAAAGAGTGCGGTCGAAGATGACCCCAAGAAAAGTTGGAGTGGGATTGAAACGGATGCAGGAGCCAAGTAAGAGGAGGTTGGGTTGGAAATTAGCCTAGTGAGGATCTACTGATAAGGAGGCCTCACATTTGCTCGGATTGAGAGGAAGACACCAGTACTCAGACCAGCGCTCCAATCGAAACAGAGCTCCTTGTGTGGCCTCCACCGCAGTGGGGACCGAAGGAGAGGAGGACCAAATGGCCAGATTGTCAGCATAAAAAGAACAGCTGATGGAAGAAGGCAGAGAGGCCGGAAGATCATTAATGAAGAGAAAGAAAAGTGCAGGGCCAAGAACGGATCCTTGCGGAACACCTCGACGGACTCGAAAGGAACGACTTTTGTGATTTTGATATATCACAGAAGCGTGCCTATCAGAAAGGAAAGATTGAGTCCAACGAGCAAAGCAAGAAGGGAGGCCAGCCGAAATCAGTTTGTGGAAAAGGGCGGGATGCCAGACAGAGTCAAAAGCTTTAGAGAAATTGATAATAGACAGGATCGTCCGAGAGCCCGGCCTGGGTTTGTTAAACCCATCCGAAATGGACTGAGAAAAGAACACAATTTGATCAAATGTAGACCGTACAGGGCAGAAACCGGCCTGACAGGGAGAGAGAATGGAATTAGATTCCAGAAAGATGAGTAGACGGGATAGAATGATGCGTTCAAACAGCTTTGATACGCAGGAGGTGAGAGAGATAGGCCGGAAGGAAGCAGGAGAGTCAAGAGGCTTTCCCATCTTGTGTATGGGAATAATGGAAGATGTCTTCCAGATGGAAGGAAAGGAATGTGAAGACCAGGAGAGATTGAAGATGTGAAGAAGAAAATCCATGCCAGAGCGAGGAAGGTGCTTTAGCATGGGATAGGCAACTTTGTGTGGGCCAGTGGCAGTGGATGAGGAGAGATTGGATGCAGCCGCAAGAAATTCAGCGAGAGTGAAAGGAGAGCAAAAGGACGAGTGAGACTCCACAGGGCAGTGGCTTGGCAGACCTCAGAGAGATGGCCTCTGGCTCTGCTATGCAGAGGTTTTGGCCGAGAAATGGAAAAGTGGGATCTCAGGTAAGCGGCATAGACCAAAGCCGATTCCCTGGGAGAAGAACAGTGAGGAAAGTTAGGAGAGGAGGAAGACGAGGAAGATGAGCCAGCGATAGAGCAACAAAGAGAGTGTACAGATTTAGGGTTAGATTTAGGTGAAAGAGAAGAGCAAGTCGTCTGCCATGCCTGCACCTTGGCTTTGGCGATGACTGACAAGGCGCGTCGAGAAGCGGAGATGTAAGCCTGGCGATCTTCATCACTTCTGTGAGTGGCAGCAAAAGCCTTGCGTCTTTCACTAATCGCTTCTTCCACCTCAGGAGACCACCAGGCTTTAGGAGGGCCTTTGATGCCGCCGAAAGGAATGGAAGATTTGGCTGCATTCAGTGTCAGAGAGGTAAAGAGAGCAGCAGCAGAGGAAAGAGACGAGTATTCCTTTGCTGAAGGAAAGTGAGAGTCAATGTAGGACAATGTAGGAGGCAAACCCATCCCAGCGAGCTTTCTGAAAATTGAAGGAAGGGGGATGTTTGTTGGGGCAAAAGACTGGAGAGAGAGGGATAGATAGAAGAATTGGTAGGTGGTCAAAACCAAGGTCCTGTAGCACCTCCCAGTAGCAAGAAAGGGCAAAAGAGAAGGGGGTAAAGAAGATGTCAGGAGAGGAGCGACTGCCAGAGAAGCGATGGAGATGGGTGGGTGTGTCAGGATCATTGAGGGGATCGGTAGTGACTCTTGAGCCCCAAAGGGGTTATGGCAATTGAAGTCCCCCAGAATGAAGAAATTTCTGGAGGAGGGAAGAATGGAAGGAGAAAAGGAATCGGTTCTGCCATTTGTTGGGGAGGAGCAAATAGGCGGGGTGTACACATTCAGAAATGACACTGAGGAGGAGTTGTTTAGAGAGATGTTGATCCCTACTAGAGAGAGTAGGGATCAAGCAAAGAAAGAGAAGAGGTAGAAAGTTCAGAGAAAGATAGGCCCTGCCGGACAAAAATGACAACGCCACCGCCAGCGTGCACGGCATCAGAAGAGAGAATGCCAGACCAGGAGTGGGTGCGATCAGAACACACAGCAGAGAATCCAGAAAGAGGAAGATGAGCTAAAGATTCGATTCCTGGATGCAGATAAGGTCGACAGGATGGGACGAAAGAAAGTGAAGTAGTTCAGTGCTCCTGGCTTGAAGACCTCCAGCATTCCATTGAAGAACCCTGAGGGAGTCAGGGGGGAGTGGGGGCAGGAGGCACAGAAGAAAAACCAGGAGCAAGAGACGGTGGTGGGGGGGCAGAGGGAGAAGATATATAATGGGCAGATGGGGGATAAGAGGTTTGGAGACAAGGGTGGGGCGAGAGAGCAGTGTTAGCAGAGGCGGGGCTAGATTGCACAGTGGAGGTATACATGTCGGAGGAGTCCAAAGAGGGAGTCACAGTGATTTGGTAGGGGGGACAGCTCCAAGAGTGAGAGCTGCCAAGAGCTCTGAATTGGGATAAGGAAAGTTGTGAGCACCTTAGATGGACCCATGTGGAGCAAGCGCAGCATTGCACTGACTTGCCCCCCAGGTCACATTTCCAGTGCACACAGAGCAAGGAAAGATGGGGCTAGGGTTGGGATGAACATTACCGCTCATCAACAGAAGGAGGAGAATGAGGAGACAAAGACGGGCAAGAGAGGGGCAGGAGAAAAGAAAAAGAGAAAACAAGCAACCGATTTTAAAGAAGCTGTGTGCTGCCCTTCCGGGGTCGTTCAGGGGGCAGCATAGCAAAGAAATGAAGGGGAGTGCCTGGGGTAACTGGGACCCTCGGGAAAGCCAACAGCCATTTTGACCCAACCCAAACGGGGCCGGGGACTGCACCACCATGATGAGGCGGCTGTTAATTGGTGCAGTAATGTCGCACCTTGGCGAGAAAGAGGGGGATCAGAGCGTTGTTCATATCGACAACTAATGTTCATATCGACTCTTATAATGCTGTTTTAAATTGTATTTTTTTGGCACTGATACAATTTGCTGACATATAAGGCATTGTAGTTTACTCTTGATCTCAATAAACTAGTACTTTTCCTCCCATATGGAGTTTTAAAAAATCTGGTTGCATTATTTAACTTTCTTTTCACACTCATGTTAACAGAATACTTATAAATCGTAAAGTTATGAACCGCTGCAGAAACAAATTTAGCCTATGAATCCTGACCCATAAAGGAAAGTTCACACACAATGAAATTTTACAGTTGTTTGCTTCTTTGTAGCAGTCGCACTAATTGAAATCAGTTGCAATGTTTTCAATGACAATGAAACTTTACGGATTATAATGTAAAATGCTTGCAATGTTTTCAATGACAATGAAACTTTATGGATTAGAATGTAAAATGCTTCAATGACAATTAAAATAAGTACTTTGGCAAGTTCACACACAATGAAATGTTGCAGTTGTTTGCTTCTTTGTAGCAGTCGCACTAATTGAAATCAGTTGCAATGTTTTCAATGACAATGAAACTTTATGGATTAGAATGTAAAATGCTTCAATGGAAATTAAAATAAGTACCACTAAAGATAGAAAGTCGTAAAATGAGTTCCCGGAAATGTACTAAATAAATTTTGCTGAAAAAATGCTGAACGTACCTAATAAGATTAAACATATTATAGTTTGATCTCATTAGGTATATGCCGTTTATTTACGTTATTAATAATTGAAAATCAATCAAGCTTGATAGTTTATTTTACTGAATCACCCTGTCCACCAATATACCTACTTAGAAGTGATGATGTTATATCTGCGTTACATATTAATGAATCCAAACAATAATTTGATCGACCTCTAGGTGTTATAAATCTTAGCATGTGGAAAACAATGCTGAAAGTGAGATTCAAACCCAAATGTACACCATCCAACTAGACAATAGCGATTTGCTTGTAGATGTATGAGCAGGGGTAGGCAACCTTTTTTTGCATATCAGATAATTTCATAGTGGTGAAACATTTCTTGGGTCAAAGTTTTAAAAGTTAACATTGGGGTGAGACTGGGTATTATACGTGGAGCTGACAGACAGAAGACCTATATTTTGGCAGTAATTTCTCTGCTAATTTTAGTCAGTGAAAAATACTTGAAGACTTTATTTTTGGAGATAAAAGTTTTGATAGTAACTCTTTTGCCAATTTGTGACACAAAAAAACTTTAAAACCTTTTGTTTTTATTTGGTACTTTTATGAGGTCCGCCTCCAAAAAGCCTATTTTAGTTCAATTACTCAGGAGGGGCAGCCCATCTCAATAAGGGGGCATAAAATAGAAAGCTATTTTAATGAGTGTGATTGTTTTTGTTGCTTCATTTCCAACTTAAAAAATATTTTTGAACGTGATACTGGTATAGTAAGTGGCTTAAAGTGGGTGTTCTCATTTAATTGCATGGGTTCCAGTGCCGATAATCACATTAGAGTTACTGGTAACACAGGTACAACATTGACAATTAGAGTCATGATTTTTTGTTGATGCTGGTCATTGAAAATGGAAAAAAGCATAGGCCGAATGTGATAGATGCAGTAAAAGTAAAAAAAAAAGATGCGGTAGAGTGGGAAAGATAAACGAAAAGAACAAGGTGGCAAAATGCTACAGCATAGCCACCATATTGAATTTATTTTTGTGAATGTTTGAGTTAAAAATTTGAGTGTGGCTTTTGTCTTTTTTCTGGAAATAATCTTTTTTTTTTAGACATACTGCTTCAAAAAGAGTTACAGATTACGGCTCGCACTTCAACCTTTTGGAGCGACTCAACTGCTGTGGTTCACATCATTGACAACTCAAGGAAACGTTTTCCAATATTTGTCGCTAATAGAGTGTCCATCACTGAACCTCATACTGATGTCTCCAACTGGAAATACATTCCCTCGAAAGTCAATCCTGCCAATATTACTACCAGACCAATCACTATGAAAGCATTCTTAAATTCGAAAACTTGGCTGAATGGTTCAAAGTTTTTGTTGCTTTCTCAGGATAATTGGCCAGAACCACCTCCATTACATGTTGACTTACCAAGTGATCTTTCTCTTCTTATCCTCTCCTTCTAACCAACTTACCAGGCAATCAGTACCAGGCAATCAAGGAAGCAAGCAGCTACAGTTGTGACAAAATTACACAGACCAGACGGTAGGAAACTGGTTCAAAACCCCGCTGAGTCAAAAACCAAATTATACTTTACCGAAATTTAAAAACTACTTAGCTATTATAAGTTGAAATTTCTACATGTCGGAATTGATTACTTGTGAAACAAGGCCGAAGCCAAGTGAAAAGTCATGGATGTATATTCACATTTTTATCCATTCGCGCTGTTCACGTAGAAGTAGCTCACAGTCTAACAACTGATTCTTTTTTACAAGCTCTTTGAAGACTCATATCTCGCAGAAAAAAGCCACAACAAATATACAGTGACAACGATACGAACTTTGTGGGGTCTGAGAAAATCCTTCGAGATTCGCTGTAACTGTGAAACCAATCACAAATTCATGATTATCTTCGTCAACATGAAGTTTGATGATCATTTAATCTTCCAGCAGCAAGCCACATAGGAGGTGCCTGGGAAAGATCGATTTGCTCAACTCGGTGCATTCTGTGTGCCTTGAAAGAACAAGTTGTCATTGATGAAATTCTGAACACCCTGATGACTGAAGTTAAATCAATTCTCAACTCCTCCCGTCATCTTTGATCCGGACAATGAAAGTTTTCAAACAACCGTTGATACTAAATTCTGATGAAGGAGTGTGATATGTGTATTAATGTGTGAAATTAATAATATGACTGTATAATCGAAAAATGTAAATTCTATGTAATTTTTGCCTGGGGGTATGTTACGTCGTATCCAGTTATACTAAGCCTCGAACTCAGGCCATTCAAGCCATTGTTCCACACATGCCAAGACTTACTATCATGTAATCACGCACGCCTTAAACGCCACATTTAGTGTAATCATCGGAACGTTTCTATGTCTAATTACTTTTTTGTGTGACCAATTTCATACAAAGATATCAGTTTTTAGTTTAGTTAATACTTATACGGCTAGCAGTAACATCAAGGAATCATGGTTCGAAAAGTAAACGGTATGTAAGTTTTGTGATTGTGTGGGATTGTTTTGGTGTTGAAGTTTGTTTTATGTTTTCAGAAACCGCTGTCATTCATCTGTGTCAAATACTTGTTTACGTGAAAGAGACAACAAAATCGTCATGCTGTTGAGAGTGAACTGGGCGCGTTTCGTTACAATCCTATGTAGGATATTGGGTACAGTACGAATTTGGCTACAAAGCTGCAACAACGGTTGTTCAAACAACAAGTGACAACAGATACTGTTAACGAAACGATGGAATCGTCATCCGATTCCAATGTCGATAATGATGGCAACGATGAAGCGAGCCTGCCAAAAAATATGACATTGTCAGAAGAATTTCAAGCCTTTCGAAAAGAGCCTGGGCTGAAAATCGAAAAAGTCCAAAGAGTTGGAGCCCAAAACATCAACGAAGAGAGGCAGTTGTTTGAGGCTACCAAAAAGAGACCGGAGAATTTAGAGAACCTTTATCGTTCTTTCCTCACAATTAGACCGACTTCTGTAGAAGCAGAGCGGGCATTTTCTGCTATGGGTCTTTTTGCTACCAAGATTGGAAACAGGCTAAATAATGACACTTTAAACGCCATAATTGTATTGCGCCAATTTTACAAAAAATAAAGGTACTATATAAAGTGAAAAACTAAATGTTCGTTATTTTTTTAAGAGTGCTCAAAAAAGTATGAATGCTTTTTGTGATTTCTACTGCTGTATACCTAAATAATATTATAAATGCATTTTGTTATTTTTTTTAATGTGCTATTCGTAAAAGAGGCAAGTACAGCAATTCATTACTTTATGAAAAATACAAAGTATAAGAATGAATGCATTTCACTATTTTTTCAATGTGCTAAATTAAAGTACGAATGCATTTCGGGCATTTCTCGGTTTTTAAAATTTGCTATGTAGGCTAAATTAAAAATATGATTCATTTTGTTATATTTTTTAAACGTGTTATGCCAAGAAATAGTTTCAATACGTTTCATCATTTTTCTTAATAGGCTAAGAAAAGTAAAAGCACCTATTTTTAGAAGCAGATAAAGCCCAGGTTTTCAGAATGCAAAACTCGGTAAACCGGAAATTCGGGTTTAGAAATACAAGACCCGAATCGATACCCTAGTAAACATGACATGTGAGGGTGCAAGTGGAACAGGCTCAAATGTAGTATCGCCATCAAGGTACTCAAACAGAAGTAACACTTACCAACCAGGAAAGCTTTTTAGACCAGGGAAAGGCAAACTACAGCCTGCCAGAGCATTTTGTGAGGCCCCCCAAACTTATCAAAACTTCCATGCATTTAATTTGATAGGACAGGGTTGGCTGCACTGAAGAGCCCAAAATGATAGAAGCCATCATTGAAAGAGCCGTTACGCAATTCTTAGTTTGAATTAACGCATTTTCCGTCCAAATAAAAAGTGATGACTTTTGTTTTTGGACACCATCATTATGAAAGCCCTGCAATACGTCTGTACAGGAAGTTATTGCAAGATTTTAAGCTATTGCAAGCTCTTGCATTGCATACAGCTATTGCAAGATTTTAAGCACTGGCCCTTGGCCAATTCTTGAATGGTAGATGCGGCCCTCGGCCAACTATTGAATAGTCAATGCAGCCCTCCGACTAAAGCATTAGCCCACCTCTGTTTTAGATGATACTGTTGGATAATGATCCTGAAGATTCTTACTGGGTACCAAATGTTGATCAGTCCCATGAAAACAATTCCACACCCACTACTGACAGAAACCCTACGCCAGACAAAGAAAATAAGTTAATGATTTTTGAAAGCCAACTCTGTTTGCTGACTGATTTTTGTCACGATTGAGAAAAACAACAACTACGGATGAAGAAAGATGTAAATGGGACATGTATTACGTGTTCCTATTTATGTGAAGGTGGGCCATCGTTTATGTAGACTAGCCAGTCTCATTCTGGTACCGTGCCTTACGGCAATCGGCTTACTGCTGCGGCAATGATGTTATCTGGCGGAAGTGCAACTCGGATCTTAAACATGTTGAAGCATTTGAAGTTGGCATGCTTCTCTAAAAGGAGCTATTTTCGGCCGCAGCAGTTTTTTCTTATTCCATCTATTCAAGGGTTGTACATTTTAAAACAAAACATGCATTAATATTCCATTTGAGTAACTGGTGATGGCAGATGTTGTTCGCCTGGTCACACAGCAAAGTATGGGCTCTACAGTTTTTTGGAAATGAATACGAGTAAGATTATACATACAGAACTAATACAGGCAAGTCGTTTTATGTATTCAAAGTGTTCTATACTTTTTACATAAGCACTTTAGTTTTGAATGTGTTGCATGCTAAAGTGAACTCCTTGTTTTGTGGTACAAAAAGTTACTTCTTAGCAAAAATTGATGTTTTAAAAAGTAGTCACACATGAACAATAAGGAAGCACCAGACTGGTTTTGCTTGGCACGTACCAGAACAACAGGGAACCAAGGTATTAGGAAGATTAGGAACCAAAGCTATTTATGGTTTGTATCACTCGACCACCTGTCCAGCCCAAAATCACTTGAAAATACAAGACAAGGTCAGTCATGCGTGACACATGGAAGTTAAATTGGGTCCCAAACGAAAGTAATCTGTTAAAGAAGTGAATTGATGTCTGAGTTAAGTTATTGTTGGGAGTGCCGGAATGCCTAGCTTGTTTCTGTTGGTGAAAATGACTGTAGTGCAACGTTTTGATATGCAAAACGGCTAGGTTACTTGGTATAATTAAGCTGTTTATTACATTCATAGAAAGTACTTGTGTAATATACCAGTAGTAGCCCAACCGATTGGTAATGGTTGGTTGTGCTGCACCTAACTCCAGTAACAGTAGAAAGGGAGACAAGTTGTACAGATTTCCAGCCAACAAAGAAAGGAGATTAGGGTGGCTGATAAATTGCCGACTTGATAGATGGAAACCATCCACTCAAAGTAAGCTTTGTGAGGTAAGCATTTAAGTGCTGTGGTCCAGATTGTCAACCTTCTATTTCTTGTTTCAAAAAATTTTAATGTGCACCAAACGTATTGTTGGGCAAGTTAGTTTAAGGTGAAAATTGGCATCAATTATTTAAGTTTGCACTAAGCTGTTGCAAGTACGAGGGTCAGTCAATAAGTAATGAGACTTTCTCAATTGCTTTTGTGTTTTTGTAGCTAAGGAACTCAGTGATGATTATGAATGGAGTTGTCATCTCATTTACAACAAAACTTGTTTATTTTCAGATTACTGTAGGTGTGATGATAAATTGAAATGACTACTAGGCTAGCAAACAGCTCATCGTTGGAACAAAAAGGAGTCATCAGATTTCTGTTGGCAGAGAGTGTAAAATCATGTGAGATTCTGTCTAGAATGCACGGACAATATGGTCCTTCCTGTATGTCTAGAGCAAACTTCTACAAATGGGTGCAAGCATTCAAAGATGGACGCGAAAGCATTACTGATGATCTGAGAAGTGGAAGACCTGTGGATGTCTCTACCCCAGAAGCAGTACAGGCAGTTGAAGACCTGATCAAATCTGATAGAAGGGTCACTTTAGATGAAATTGCTACAAAATTGGACATCTCCCATGGCACAGTGTACGCAATTGTGCGTGAGAAGCTGCATTTTTCAAAAGTCAGCTGTCGCTTGGTTCCCAAGATGTTAACAGATGATCACAAAATGCAACGCCTGATGGCTTCCAGAGCATCACTACGCAGATACAGAAAGGAGGGAGATGCATTTCTGTCGAGAATAGTGACAACTGATGTGACCTGGGTTTTTCATTATGAACCTGAATCGAAACGACGATCAATGGAGTGGAAGCATGTTTCTTCCCCAGTGAAGAAAAAATTCAAATCTCAGAAAAATTTAAGGAAAGTCATGCTCACTGTGTTCTGGGACAGAAATGGGCCGATCACTATCAGTTTCTTGGAAAGGGGCAATACTGTGAACTCAGAGAACTACTGTGAGCTGCTAACTCAAGTGAAAAAAGACATTAAGAACAAACGGAGGGGACTTCAATCAAGAGGTGTGATTCTTCTTCAGGATAATGCAAGGCCCCACACAGCAGCAAGAACCCTAGCCAAAATTGACGATTTAGGCTGGAAACTTCTAACACACCCACCCTACAGCCCAGACCTTGCACTATCTGATTTTCACCTCTTCGGCCCACTCAAAGAGAGTATGAAAGGAATTCACTTCCAGACTGACGAAGAAGTGAAGGCTGCTGTGAGCAACTGGCTAAGGACCCAGTCCACGGAATTCTATGCCAAAGGAATAGACAATCTAATATCAAGATGGAACAAGTGTGTTGCGAAGGAGGGAGACTATGTTGAAAAATAAAAAAGCATTTTTTGATTACCAGTCATTGCAAACTTGAGTTATTGAGAAAGTCTCATTACTTATTGACTGACCCTCGTAATTAGAGTTATGGTCTATTTTTAAATGCTGAAAGCCTTAATATTGTTATTAGAGCACTGTAATTGTTATATTTTACAGAAACATTTTGAATCAAGCCAGTTTATAACAAAACAACAAAAAATGGATTACGAAAAATTTTAAAAAAAGATGCTACCCCAACTCTGTGTAATGTTCCTAACCCTCCCAGACAATTGCAAAGTAAAAGAAGATCATTGCAAAAAGTGACCATGATGATGCTAAATATGCTCATTCCAAACTAGGTCAGTATCCTTAAACCAGTATCAGGGCAGTTAACCCCTGGACACTAACCTTCGGTCTCTTGGTTTAGGGTAAGGGTTAAAATGCCTGGGGGTATATGACCAGGAGTAAGTGTCCGGGAGGGGTAAGAGTCATAGAACCCCTTAAACCACATGTATTGGTTATTTTACTATGCGTATTGCCTAAGTATCATCTATATTTGTTGTGGTGTTATACGATATGTTTTCAACAATTCAAGTTATATTTATAAGCGATATATTATTTTTACTCAGTATCTTTATTCAGACTATAAATGTGGTGATTATACATATGCTACAACCAATGTCTGTAAAAGTAATTGTAATGAAATTGAAGTAGCCAATGATAATGTTACCTTTGAAGAATGCAAGAAGTGCTCCAAGCACGAAGTACAATTGAGAAGAATAAGAAATGAAGTTAGTTTATTGAAAATTGTATGACTATACTTAAAATATAAATCGCTATGATTGTATGCAATTTATGTGACTAGCAAGCAATGGTCATGGTCATACCAGCAATGCTCAGTCACGTATGAGCATTATAGTGCATTCTTTACTATGACTTTTCTCAACACTGACCATATTTTTGTCAGCTACTTAGTTTAGATCACATTTTGCTAACAATGCATGACCTCAGAGCAGTAGTTTCTAATGTACTATCAGTCAAGGTGCACTTAATAATTGTACTGCTATTGATTAGATGAATAATGAAAAGGCAATCAAACAGCAATGCTAATTTATTTTTTATTCATGTTAAGTTGAAAGTTACCCAAGAATAGCTAAAAAATCTGAAGAATAAGGTGAAGACAATTTTCAGTGAAGATCAGTTAAGATGCTCAAAAGTAAGGCAGGCAAAGTTGGTCAGTGGTCCAATAAGACATTAAAAACTGCTTTGCAGCTAAGGTGTGCTGCAGGTGTGCAAGGGTGAGTTGACAATGTAGAGAAATACAGTGGGCGCAAATGAAATTTTAACAAGTTGTATTTTATTGTCAGTAACTTATCGTTTCAGCATTGACAGTGAAACAACGCATAATTTTAACAATAGTTTTGTTATTTAGTATTTAGTCATAAACCCCTTGGCCTGGATTACATCTTACGAGGCATTGAATCAGCTACCTTTTTAAAATAATTGGTTTCCATTGTAACCCACAAGGTTTTCAGTACATGTGTTAGTTTTGAGATGTTAACTGGCTTGGCTTCTTGTACCTTATTTGCATCACATTCCATGCGTTTTCTATCGAGTTAAGATCGGGAGAATTACCGGGCCACTCTAAAGTGGGTATATTTTTTTCAGATAACCACTTTTTCACAAGTTTTGTTTGGTGTGTGGGGGCACCACCATCAATTTTTCGTTTTGGAACAGTACCCTCCGGTAGGCCTTTAACAAGGTGTAAACAGTCTGTCTTGATACAGCCGCAACTTTTGTTACAGGCACGTTTATTTTGATTTTTGTAAAAGTTTGAGCCTTTTCAATCTTTGATAACTTCTTTCTTCCCATTTTTCTTTTTAACAAGCGAATGACAACAGCCCAAAATTGCTAAAATTTCGCTTATGAAGTCCTGAATAATGGCAGCCTTACCAGCCTCGTGGTTGCACTACAGCGACATCTGTGGTGGCTGTTACAACTGGTAAGGAGAATGTCTCCCTACTGACCAAAGATCAATCAGAAATGCTAGAGAAAACACAAGAAAAAAGCTATGCGAAGTTACGTGTCAACATTTTTTTGCGCAAATGATGTAAACATTTTTTTGCGCCCACTGTATAGTCTTTTGTTATTAAATCGATTTGTTTATCTGTTTCTTTTTTTTTGCAGTTATTCAATATTTGAGGAAAGTTATTTCTTTTCCACTGCCTAGTTATAGAACTGTGTCGGCATCTACAAAGCATTAAATTTTACCCTGGATTACTCTATGTCATTCTGGATTGGATGGCAATAAAGATGTCTCAATATTCAGCAACTGATAGATATTGCTGTTTCGTGCTAGACAAAGTGCATATATCTCAAGAATTTCAATATGACTTGTCATTAAAGCAATTTGTCGGAAATGTTTTTGCTGAACTTAGTGATGCAAGTGAAGCAGAGAAAAAACATGCTGTCCCTGCCAGTCATGTACCATGCTATATGGCAAAAGAGATTACTATGAAATGGAAGCAGGTTGTGGGTAAGTAATTACTCAATAAGGCACTTATTATTGAAGTTGATGTAAGAAATTAATACAAGTAAATATACTTTTCCAGCTTTCTACTGCACTGGAAACAGCATACCTGGAAAAAAGCGTTTAAAAATCACTTGTTTGGTTATACAAGAACTTTACAATGAGGTTTTCATGTAAAAGCTATCCCAAGTGATATGGGTGATTGCAATCAGGCCATGTGGAGAGATGCAGGCATAAAAGCAAACCGGTAAGTATGCTGCAAAAGTATTTCTGTTATATTGCATCTTTTACATATCAAATTGTCATGTTTTGGTTAGATTACGTCACCACCAGGAGCAGATAAAATGCATATTTTTTTATACAACTAAGCCTGAAACCTACGAGCTGTGAATACCGTCTGTAAGGTGTTGGGTGCTAGTTGACTAGGCAATTTGATCAAGCTCTATCAACTGTACATTAAGAGCTATTTTTCTCTTGTGTAAACCGAAATTAATCAGAATTCGACTTTTAAGATTTGAAGTGATTTCCTACATGCCTCATCCCTGCAAATTCAAGAGAATATTTATCTATTTGCTGATGTGCCTCATCTTCTGAAAAACTTGAAATCCTTGTTTTTGAGCAGGAATATCTATTTATCTCAATGAATTGTTTGCAAGCATCACTTGGCAATTGCTGAGGTATTTTTTCTTGTTTAAGATATCCTTATATTGTAATGAAATTATTTCAGCTGTAATAGTAATTAAACTCCATGAAAAGGTTGTTAAAACAAATAGACTTGTAACTGAATACACAACTTTTCTTTTGATTGTGTTTTATTATATCATTGAAGATGTCTAGCATGTGGGTGAAAGAGTTGGTACCACTACAGCTTGACCAGGAATTGAAGCTTGCTCCAAAGCTAACTCCTGTCCATATCAACCCCACAAAATATCAGAAGATAAATGTTGGAATGGCAGCTCAGGTTTGACAGATTATACAACTTTTTATTGGGTCTTAGAGAAAGTTTGTTGAGTAATAATACAAATGCGTGCAATCTTGAAAGCCTTTTTTGTTCAATGAGCTTTTATGTATTATAGGTTTTCAGTCATACCATGGCTACAGCACTTCGTACATTAGTTAATCAGAAGAAAATGAATCGTTGTGCTCTCTCAACGCCATACTTCTGTGAACTGATCAACGATTGGTTCGATATCATCAACTCTTTATTCTCTATGTGCTATTTGGCAACAATCTCAAAATAAGTTCGACCTTCTTGCTGAGGTAAATTTATTTTAGCAAACTTGAAGTTGGTATTCCTTTGCTTTAACATGTTTATTTTGCATATTTTTAAATTCCTAAGATGCTATTTCGTGATTATTGCAGCTAACTTTGTATTTTCTGTGTTTCTATGTACTGACACCAAAGCAAAACCTCAAGTGGAATGTTTTTGAAATCATCCATGATTTAAGGTATTGGCTACCCTTTGGTCAGTAGCGAATTTAAAAATCGGGAAGGTGTACATGGTGTAGGCTAGTGTCTTTGGTATATTGTATGTACGTAAAATATGATATGCCTTTAACTTGATGTTATTGTTGGTATTACTTGTAATTAATGACATGAACTTTCCGAAAAGTAGCTGAAAACTGGAACAAACAGGATTGAAGCTTAGTACCACCAGCATGATTTGCCTAGTTCAAGAGTTACACAGTAGTCCAGATATTAAACTTATTTTGACAATGCGGTTTACCCAGGACGCTCTTGAAAATTTATTTTCTCAAATCAGGGGTCAAGGTGCTCCCCATCCACAACCTGTTCAGTTTCGTCAAGCACTATGCTTGGTGTGCCATGGTCATTTCATGATGATGCCAAACTCGTCTAATTACAAAGAAGACGATACTCCAATGTTGTTGGATTTTATTAAGCAGCATGATGGCGATGATGTGATAAGTGAGGACGAATATGCATTAGGCATCCTCTCATTGGTGGTTGAGGAAGCAAATTGTACCGCATTAAATGTTTGTGAGTCATCAGGTTTGTACTATGTTGTTGCATGGGCTGTTTTTAAAAATTAAAAACACTTTCTTGCAATGCTTGTATTAAAGCAATTCGTTTGCAGCATGTTTTCTTGGGCAATTTTCGAATCTTTGTACACACGTTTAAAGTCGTATTATTGCAAAGGTAATCTTGAAAATGCCGTCAGTGTTAATATCTATTCTACAAATTTTCTTTGTCATCCGTCACATAACATGTTACAATTGTTGAATAATGCTGGGGTAGTATTTCGTTCAAACAACTTGAAAATGATGAATATTCATGACCCTTTCAATTTTTTAATGATGAAAGTGTCCAATCAAAATAGCAGCATTTCTAATTGCCATGATGTCTATGCGAAAATTTTGAAAAGGTGTTTGCGTTTGCATATTCAGGCCAGACACATTAATTGCAATTTTAATCAAGAAAAGCAATTTGCCAGAAAAAGTGCTGCTTTCTTTTCAGGTGTTAAATGAGTGTAAATAAGTGGTTTTTGCTTCAGGTGAAAAAGTCAAAACATTTATTTCCTTTGGGAAGCGACTTCGTTAATGGGCAATAAATAACATCTGGAAATTGGAATTCCAACTTGCAGTTTATATGACTACTGGTGAAAGGTTCTGCATTATCAAAAACCTTAACGATGTCGTGGTGAAAACCTCTTGGGTGACATTGGAATTTCACTCCTTCTGTAGGCCTAAATTGTATAAATGTGTGGCCCCATTGTATAAATGTAAACCTTAATTGTAAAGTGGAGGTTTCATCGTATAAATATCTAACATAAAAAATATTTTTGTAAAACAGCTACCGTACCAAAATTGCCATGAAGGCTTTAAATTCGCAAGTTTGTTATTATGACAACGTAGCTTTGTATGATACAAAACTAGTTTATACTGAGATAGCGAGTTCATTGCTCAGCTGGGCACTGCGATGTGCTTTGTGGATAAGCAATTTGCATCAATATTCTCTTCTTGGTTGTTTTTTTTTGTGATTAAGAATTGCTAAAAATCAAACAATCATAATAATTCTCCCAGCTTAGCCCAAAGGTCAAATATAAAGCTGGAGTTACCAAAGAAAATTTGCCTTAGGCATCGCAAATTCTATTTGAATAAGATTTCAGATGATCTGCTGAGTTTTATGCTAAGTTGGTAGTAGTACTAGGCTAAATTTTCTATAGGCTAAATTTTAGAATATCTTGATTTTGTAAAGTATTGGATATCTGTCATGGCTGTGGTCGGAAGTAAATATACCCTGGAGAGTGTGATGGAGGAAATCCAGACTATCAAGTCCACTCAACAAAGGTATGCTGAACAGTACCTGCAACCCCAAACTGCTGGTTCTGCCAGTTTGTCTTTTGTTGCAGGTGATGGTAATACTGCAAACGACACCCAAGGTCAGCAGCTCAAGAATATGGAAGAGGCTATCAACAGGTTGGAGAAAATCGTGAAGGAGGTGGCACGAGCGACAAGAGAGAATGAGATGAGAATTGATGATCTGGAACAGTACGGCCGACGCAACTGCCTGATCCTCCATGGATGCAAGAACATTCCAATGCAGGGGAGTTACGTCGATTTTGAAAAATATGTAACTGGAAAATTAAATGCTAGGCTAACACTTGATTATAAGATCAAATCTCATGATATTGATACATGTCATGTACTTCCTTCCAGAAAAAAGGGAGTGATACCTATCATCATCAAATTCGTGAGGAGATCAGTACGGGACCTGGTGTACAACAAGTGGAGGTTGAAATCTGATGGAAGTCTGGAAAAGCTGTCGATCACAGAGTCCCTCACAAAACGTCGACTACAACTTGTGGTGGAGGCCAGGAAAGCATTTGGATTTTTTAATGTGTGGACGACCAATGGTAATGCATACTGCATCCAGGACAACAAAAGGTTAGTAATTGAAGACTTTGGTGATATTGATACTATTGTTAATGATGAGATATAAATAGTTTCTAGATATTAGTACTAAATCCTGTATTCATTTCATATCATTAGTGTTGTATTGTTATGCATTGCTCATCATCATGCTGCTTCTGTGTAACTAGCGAATATGCCGGAAATATTTACGTAATTTTCGCAACTGATAAATGCAAATTAGCCAAACTAAGTAGTTGTTACATAATCATAGCCTGGTCTACTAGCCAACTGTACAGTTTCTTCAGCAAGCTCTTTTCTTTACAGAACTTATTTTGCTCTGAGTTTTGAACTATCTTATGCCAAAACAAACTGATAAAACATGTTGCAATTGTTTGAAAACAGTTCGAAAAACCAAAAATCATTAATCTGCTCACAATGTTTACAGATAATTCATGTTAAATGCACTGGTAAGAACAGTCAAACAAATAATAATGGGATAGGCACCTGGAAGTGTAACCTGTGCAATGATTTTTCTTTTCCCTTTTCTTCTTGTTCTGATGTTGAATTTGATGAATTGTACAAATTTAACCAAACAAATTCTAACGCTACCTTGCTATCTGCTTATGAACTAAACAAAATATTTGATGGCAGTTTTGGTGGTTTCAATGAAATCACATGCACTGAAAGTGATGACTTAACAGACGTTGATGAAATTTGTCTGTTTGACACAAATGATCGATACGTAACCAGTAGTAAAGCTCATACCAATTTACTGAATGACATTAATAATTCCTCAGATAACAACTTTACTGCTATTAGTCTGAATATAAGATCATTAAACAACTACAAAAATTTGGCAAAACTTGAAGGATTGTTATCATCACTAGCATTTAAGCCGAGCCTAATTGCTCTAACAGAAACTTGGCTAAAGCCAAACCAATCAGGACCACACACAAACTTACAGGATTATATATTCATATCTAACCCTCGATCAAAATTTCGAGGTGGAGGAGTAGGTTTCTATATCAAAAGTGATGTGGTTTACTCTCGTCGTACTGACCTAGAAATAATGAATGAAAAAGTAATTGAAGCAATCTTTGTTGATATTATGTTCAAAAATAAAACAATAACTTGTGGAAATATTTACCACTCTCCTAGTAAAGATGCTAATGCCCAATCCTTGTTTCAATCAATTCTAGAAAATACACTGCACAAAATAAGCAAAAGGGAATGTTTATTGTTTGGAGACTTCAACATAAACCTCCTTGACTGTGATGAACCCAATGTTGGCAACTTCATTGAAGTAATGTTGGAAAATGGATATAGGTCATTAATCAATAGGCCAACTAGAATCACACAAACCAATGGCACACTTCTAGACCACATTTGGACTAACTGTTGCAATGCACAAAAACTAAAGAGTTGTAAAATTACTTACTCAATATCTGATCATCTAGTAACAATGATATGCATGTCCATCAAGAAATCACAGACTAAAAATATTGAGTATTACCGCTCCTTCAGTGACACAAAAATAGCCTCGTTTACCCAATGTGTATCTGAACTTGACATTACTCCTATCTTGGAAAAGTCTGATCCCGATGACGCATACAACCAGCTGAAAAAACAGTATATGACTGACTTTGAAAAATCGTTTCCAATAAAGAAGGTCAGTTTTAAAAACAAACCAAACAAGAGTTGGTTTGATAGAGAAGCTCAGGAATTGCTGGACAATAAAGAAAACTTTAAACACTACATGAAAACCAAAACAAACCACTCAAAAACATTGTTTACCCAAGCTAGAAATTACTATTACAGAATCATAAAAGAGAAAAAACAGACTTATTATAAGTCAAAATTTAACATATTCAAGGGTGATATAAAAAATACATGGCGTCTTATTAACAACTTGCTTGGAAAACAAAGAAAATCTGATTGCAAAAAACTCAAAATTGATGGTAAAGAAATATATGAACCACAGGCTCTTGCAAATCATTTCAACAACCACTTTTCTACCATAGCCTCCAAACTGATGGATGAACTTCCACCAAGTGAAGCCAAATACAGTGAATATTTAAAACCATCCTCACGCTCGACAATGTTTGTATGGCCTACTTGTCCCATGGAAATTTCAAATATATTGCATAGCATGAAATCCAAATTAAGTGCTGGCATAGATCAAATACCATCAAAGCTATTGAAGTCGTCACCAGATAACATATTAGTTGCACTAAGCCACATCTTTAACTTATCGCTTAGCAAAGGAGAATTCATTAATGATTTCAAACTTGCTAAAGTATGTCCAATCTATAAAAAAGGTGACAGCAGCAACATTAATAACTACAGGCCTATAAGTTTGTTATCAAATGTTTCAAAGATTTTGGAAAAAATTATGTATAGACGTCTGTGCACATTTTTGGACCAAAGTAATTTTTTCTCTGTCCATCAATTTGGCTTTAGAAAACATCATAATACCTCACATGCAATAACGTTTATGGTACACAAAATAATTGAATCCCTTTCCCATAAAGTACCCACACTCGGTATTTTTCTTGACCTGTCTAAGGCTTTTGACACAATAGATCATGATATACTGCTTCACAAATTGCAACATTATGGAGTCAGAGGCATAGCTTATGACTGGTTTAAGAGTTACCTGACTGGTAGAACGCAGCAAGTGGAATGTAATGGCACTCTATCAAACATAATCAACCCAGTGACAAGAGGGGTGCCTCAAGGTTCAAATTTAGGCCCATTGTTATTTCTAGTTTATGTTAATGATTTCCAAAACTGTTTAAAATTCTCCGAATCCGTTATGTTTGCAGATGACACAAGCATATTTTTAGAAAATAAAAACATAGCAACACTTTATGAACGTGCTCAAGAAGAGTTACACTATATTGACAAATGGATGGTAGCCAATAATCTTTCAATAAATGTATCTAAAACTAAATGCATTCTATTCAGATCCTCTAAATCTAAACCGCCTCCTACTAACTTAACTGTTACACTTAGAAATATAAAAATTGAACAGGTTACTACAATGAAATTTCTAGGTGTACATATTGATGAGCACTTAACTTGGACAGGACATATTAGACATCTTCAAAATAAATTAAGGTCCACTCTTGGCGTGGTAAGCAGAATCAAACCTTTTCTAAGGCAAGGCTCCATGTTAACTTTGTACCACTCTCTAATCAACAGTCACTTACAATATTGTATTACTAATTGGTGCATTGGAAATAAAACATTGATAAATAAACTACAAAAAACATGCAACAAATTCATAAGGATGGCATGCAACCTAAGGCACTACAGAGATGTCACTGATGTAAGAAAAACTCACCAGCTACTTACTATAAACCAGTTACTAACTAAGGAGATTGCAGTATTTATGTTCAAACAGAACTCTGGAAAAAATCCTGACGTATTTCGAAATGTATTTGTAAAACGCATTTCACAATACAATACCAGAAATAGATCTAAATTAATACCAAAACCTTGCTCTAGCAGTTTATGTCAGCAGTCTATTTCGTACCAAGGTCCCGCCATCTGGAGCAAATTGCCAATTTTTTTCAAAAATGAAAAAATATCTGTTGTCACATTCAGCGCAAAGTTGCGAAATTACTTGTGCACAAACTCCATTGGTATTTGAACAGATTGCTGGTTCGCTTCTTTTGCTTACAGATAATGTACGCGGTGTGATCGAAGGAAGCATCATCATCATCATGCAGGGGCGATTCTTCTGAAGGCTTCCAAATACAACAACCAATCATCAACAACTTCTTGTAACATTGGACATTGGGCAGCAATAGATTATAATAATAACAATCTAAGAAACATCGCCTCCATACGAAGAAGAAGAAGATAACAATCGAAACTCATGTTACCAAATTACTACTACCTAAACTTGAATATTTTAGTATACTCTAACCTTATATTGTGAGCATCATCACCTTCTTAATTCTATCGACTGTAAAAGAATAGTAATACTACCCACATTTTAATATGTTGCAACATAATAGGCCAGTTTCTAACACAACGGTTGGCAGTTGTTAAACTTACAAATTATGGAAACAGTGCTATTTTTATATGTAACACCACTTGGCAGAGCAATTAGTGCTTGAAACATGACAACCACATTATTATAATCAAGTATAGTATGTGCATTGCAGATATCATCTCTTAATGTAAAATAGGATTATCATCTGTTTAAATGATTATGTTGTTGTGTCGTATGTTTACGCTTGGCTCCTCTCAACACTGCTTTTTCATCAAAAATACAGGTACGCGAAGTGAAGGTAAAATTTTACTCTTTTAATTCTGCAAGTAACAAACTACTAACATTCATGCAAACGTAAGAACTGGGGCTGTAGGACGAACTACTTAATGATGAACTGTTACTCTCAGGTAACACATTAAAACCTTTGTGTTGAGAATGAGCTAAGCTACGTGTCTTGTAAGTTAATAATGTACATGTGTTTCGTAGATATTAAATGTGTTGTGCTGTTTTTTTGTTTTTTTTTCGACCAGTTGCTTAATGAAAGGGTTTCCGGACCCGGTGAGGTTTCATTTTCAGGGTGGTTTTTCTTTCCTCACCATGCTCAGATGAGCTAAAAAACAGCCTTATAGGCCGGTTGCGCCACCCATTGACCACCTACGTAGCCGTGTCTCGCACTGGTCATCTTTCTGATCCTTACTATTTCAAATGTTCTAACTTCTTATTTACAAAATAATATCATCTACAACTATAAAATCTCCTGCGTTTTTGTTTTGTTCTGTTTGTTTTTTTCAATTCAATTAAACTGTTCTTTAATTGCTAAAATTTAGGGTTTAGCGGCCATGCAACTATTGCTCTAGTTTTATGGATCCACTGCTTTCATTTGCATGTTTTAACGTCTGACGTTGTGTCGCTTCTTCCTTTTCTTGACTCCATTTCTCTCATTATTATTGTTGTTCAGTGTCGTGTGTAATGGTGGTGGTCATGAATAAAAAAAATAAGAATGAATCCTATGAGAGATTAGTGGACTCCAGAGTCTAGGGCCCGCAGGCTCTGCTGAAGAAGTATTCAACTGTACAGTAATAACATTTCAAAAGAAAGCTGTGTCAGTTGCATCAAAGGTACGAGAGGATACAGTGAGCGTGACAAGGGAGCACTATTTTTTCAGAAAAAGATTTGTTCATCGAAGCGCTCAGGGGCGACAGCTTACCTCTTTTTCTAGAAAGACTACATAGCCTACGTGAGATAATAGGAGTGAGGATTTATATTGCCTCACTCGTGCTTTTTTTCATGATGAAGAAGAGCTGTATAGCAGTTTGAAACGTTGACGATTATTGAAGTGTTTTGCATGCTCGGTAAGAACTTGTATTAACTTGAATAAACGTTATCATTACCAGAAGAACTAAATAAAATGAAAATATCACAATATGTTGAGACCGATCCATAAAATAGTTTAATGGTATGGAAATAGCAGTGCAAGGTTGAAAAACTATTGTACAAAGTTCATTGAGTTTTATAATTTTCACTATTTTCGGTAATTTCTGAACCGTAAAATTAAAGATTTCTCAAAAACTAAATTCAACTCAAAAAAACTAAGCACATTTTCGGAGTCAGCAGCCCAAATATATCCTAAAATCGATGAAACATTTCCGGCATGAAAATTTTGTTGACCAGTGTAATCATTCTTTACTTCAGAGCAATGAAGTCGTCAATTTACATCACTTAGAGCTGAAAGATTTGAAGCGCTCTTTGGAAACTTTAAAGCAAGCTCACATAAGAATTTCACATTTGAATACTGATCGCATTCACAGGTAATAATTTTTAAGGGTTTTTTTGCAAAATAGGCTTAGCAGAATTAGTTTCACTGTAGGCAATGGCATGCCCGCAAAGCATCCATTCACATGAACGTGCTATTACCAGCTGCTTTGCAAAGAAACCATAGCATGCATTTTTCAGCAGTTTTAAATAAGACGCATTAAACAGTACCAAGCTTTATTTACGTTTCAGATCAAAAAGTTTATCCATGATAATCATCCCGCAGTAATTCATTGATTTGATGTTTGGTATGTGACTAAAGGTATGAGTAATATCTGTCACTTTTGGGTACTAGTATTTTATTTACTAAGATTAGCTTGGTATTTTGGTCGAAGTTGACCGAATTCAACCTCTTTGTAGTGCTTTTCATTACGAAGAATATTAGGTACTTTCCTAACTTTCTTTTCAACCTGTTTTTATGTTTTGGCTCTTATTTTTTATGTGATATCCATAAAGTGTAGGCCTATCAGCAGTGCTTCAATCTACAAAATATTCTATGATGTTGATTTAATAGCATAAGATTTTGTTCTAAAATCCCAAACGTTTTCTTTGTTTGTAGACATCTACAAAAATTAGTATGTGCTGGAAAAAGAAAAAGATGCGAGAAAATTGCCCAGTGGGCGAAATCAATTTCGAACTACTTTTATTAATGCGCAGCCAGCAGTGACAATGATGCAGAATTAATCATCTCGAATTGCTGTCAATTACCAATCACGTTGCTGACATACACCAGGGCCACGAGGGAAAGCTTCCAGCTTGTGAACATGAATTGTTAACAAAGCTTCCGGTTTGTAAATACATGTAATTAACTTTCTAGTGCATCTAGACAAGATTTGTTGAATTCTTAAATTCATTCTTTATGGCGTGTAGACCAAGTTCCTACTTGTGATTACAATATTTCTCTAAGGAAGATAGATATGCTTTACGGCAAATGCAACAAACAAAGCCTGTAGTGTAGGGCCACTTCCAATTGAGACTCCCTTGGAGACCTGGAGCTCCACACCTCTCGGCAACTACAACCAAGATAGAGTGCGATATTTGCAAATGAAGAAAAGATTTATAAAGAATTCCGCAAGGTATGTAAAAGTTATCAATTCACACCTTTCACAAGGCCATGCTCAACTTGTTCCATCAAAGCAATCTACTTGCGCAGGTTGGTACTTGCCTCATTATGCAGTTATACACCCGCACAAGGCGGAAAAGGTTTGAGTGATTTTCGACTGTGCAGCCAAGTTCGGCAGATGTTCTCTTAATAACCAGCTCCTCCGTGGACCAGATTTCTTGAATAGCCTTGTGGGTGTACTAACTAGGTTCTGCGTTGATAAAATTGTAGTGGTAGGCGGCATTGAACAGATGTTCCATCAAGTGCTCGTGGACCCTAAAGACCGGCGATATTTACATTTTTTGTAGTGGCCAGAGAGGGACTGACCTAGGAATCTTGGGTATACCAATTGAACATACACCTCTTTGGTGCAACGCCTTTGCCCAGTTGTGCGCAGTTCAGTTTATTGCAGTTTGTCGAGGAACAGAAGGACGATTTCAACAAGAAGGTAAGATTATTTATTTAAAAAAACTTTTACATGGACGATTGCTTGTTTACAGCACCTACTGCTGATGATGAAGCTCCACGTTTAATTGAACAAGTGTCGACTCTTCTTCGAAACAGAAAATTCATCCAAGGACGGCGACTCAAATTTTTTGTATCAACGAGTTTTAGGAGTATTGTGGGATACCACCACAGACTGTTTCAAATTTGGCCTCAATTTAAGGAAGAGACAATTTACCCGCAGAGGTTTGCTTTTGGAATTAAGTTCTGTGTTTGATTTTTTGGGATTTGTCAAACCACTTATTCTAACTGCCAGACTACTTTTTCAAGACCTTTGTCGCAGGAAGTACGGTTGGGACGACGCACTGTTAGAAGAGGATGTTTGGATTCAGAGGCAGTGGTTGGATAACTTAAATAATCTGTCTACCATTGCTGTACGGAGCTGCATTCTGCCACCTGACGTAGACTTAGCGACGCTCTCGAATTGCGAACGACATCACTTCGCCGACGAATCATCAGTTGAATACAGTACTGTCACATATTCGATAGTAGCTGAAAATGGCGCAACATTTTGCAGCTTTATGATGGGCAAGTCTCACCTTGCGCCTTTAAAATCTATTTCTATTCCAAGGCTAGAATTAGTCGCTGCTACAATGCCAACTAAAGCTGATACTCTCTGGAGCAGCGTTTCTCAACCGGGGTTTCGCGGAACCCAAGGGTTCCGCAGACGATCATTAAGGGTTCCGCGAGAAAAATGAGATAAGCTAATACTCTTTTTCAGTCTTTTTCTAAGTGTGGTAAAATTTTGTCACCAGAATTTTGACTTTTTGACCTATTTCTAAGCCAGGCTCTTAAGAGAACTAATTAATCGTTCACATTTAATATTTGGGATTCCTAACTTCGCTTTAAGGGCTCTGTAGACTTTCGTACTCATGCTGTCGATTTTATATTGATCCAAACGTTCCCATGGCTAATTAAAAAAGAACCTGGGCGTGGGAATGTTAGTCATTGATTCAATTTCCGACTGAAAGTGTAGGGTGCACTCAACCGTAAACTCTGATATTTCTGACTAAGTTTACGACACACATTTAATTTCGTATTTGGGAATTTCATATACACAGTCTTGTCTTTCTCTTATCTTGAAGTGGGTTCTACTTTTTTTTAGTTCTTTGAGCTCAAGTAAATCAATTTATTTTTTTCTATTTTTACAGAAATACCCAATCTATCAATGTGGCAATTTTTGAAGAGGAAACGTTCAGAAAATCATAACGAGGGTGGTGATGAAGAGTCACAGGCTCCTGATAAATTCCAAAGCACCAACAGTAAGTCAACATCGGGCATAAATAAGATTCGTCTTTACAATGAAAGTTATCTCTCAATGGGCTTCACATGGACCGGTGACCCAAGCTGTCCCATTCCATTGTGTACCGTCTGTGGTAAACGACTAGCAAATGCAGCAATGGCTCCAGCTAAATTGAAAAGACACTTTGCAACCAATCACAGTCATTTGAAAAATAAAAGTGTAGATTATTTTAAAAGGCTGTTGGAATCTCAAAAGAAACAGAATACAGCTTTTTTAAATAAGGTTAGTGTAGGTGAAAAGGCTCTTGAAGCAAGTTATTTGGTAGCAGAAATTATTGCACAGAAAAGGAAAAGTCACACAGTTGGTGAGAACCTAATATTGCCAGCTTGTAAAATTATAGTCGGTAAAATGCTTGGACAAAATGCAGTACAAGAAATTGAAAATGTTCCACTTTCAGACTCTACAATAAGTCGACGTATTGATGATATGGCACATGACATTGAAGAGGTTTTGTGTGACAAATTGGAAAATAGCATTTTTTCTATTCAGGTTGATGAGTCAACTGATATTACCAATAAATGCCATGTTATAGCTTTCGTAAGATTTGTCAATGAGGGTAAAATTCAAGAAAACTTCCTATGTTGCAAAGAACTGTCAAGAGACGAGCAAAGGAATAGATGTATTTAATATTTTGTCCTCTTATCTGGAAACAAGAGGTCTCTCCTGGAAAGATTGCGTTGGCATCTGCACTGACGGTGCTCCATCAATGGTTCGCTCCATGAAAGGGTTTGCTTCTCTTGTAAAACAAGAAAACCCTAACATAATCTCAACACATTGCTTTCTTCACAGGGAGGTGTTGATTTCAAAATCTCTTGGAGATGATCTGAAAAAAGTTTTTGATAATGTTATAAAAATGGTAAACTTTATTAAACAAAGACCAGTTCACTCCAGAATGTTTAGAAGATTATGTGAAAACCTGGACACAGAACACATTAATTTATTGCAACATACGGAAATCCGGTGGCTGAGTAGAGGAAGAGTTCTAGATAGAATGTTTGAGCTGAAAGATGAGTTGCACAAATACCTTCAAGAAACAAATAAGCAAGATTTTGCCAAATGCTTTGAAGATGAACATTGGCTACAGAAACTAAGCTACTTAGCAGACATTTTTTATCACATGAATCAACTAAACAAGTCACTGCAAGGCCCCAGAGAAAATATATTGACTTCTAGTGATAAAATTCTTGCATTTAAAAAAAGACTGGATTTGTGGAAAAGCCATGTTGCAAAAGGGAATTTTGATATGTTTCCGCGATTTTTGAAAAGTAAAAGTGGAGATGGATGTAAGAAAACTTCATGTCTTATTGAATCCCATCTGGAGGAGCTGTATATCAGAATTGAAAATTATTTTCCTTCCCTTTCAACACAGGCGTATGATTGGATACGGGATCCTTTCTCAGAATCTGCTTGTCATCCTGAGAATCTGACATTAAAAGAAGAGGAAGGACTTTGTGAGCTGCAGTGTGATCGCACACTAAAGATGAGATTTACAGACCTGTCTTTGGACGAGTTCTGGATTTCTGTGAAAGAAGAGTTTCCTACTATTCATAGGAAAGCAAGTAAAATATTGCTGCAGTTTTCAACGTCTTACATGTGTGAACAAGTCTTCTCTTGTTTAACGAGTATTAAGAGTAAAGACAGAAATCGTCTTCTTTCAGTTGAAAATGAAATCCGGGTGTGTTTATCTAAAGTTCGACCTCGAATTAAATATTTGTGTAACAAAAGACAGGCACAGGTTTCACATTAGAGAAGCATGTTTCACTTTATCAAATAGTTCTGAGAGTAACAATTTCATAGCCTATTTATTGCTTCACAGGACATTTTGGCTTGATTTTCGTATGTCTTCTCAACATTGTCAGTCACAGATGAATAAATGATAAACTGATGCAGCAATTGTCTGTTTTCTTTTTGTTTTCATACATTTGAGTAGGTAGCTATATGATGTTCGTTGGCTACTTGTTATATTTATTCTTCACGTTTAAGTTTAGAATTGTTGTGAGAATGAAATCTCCCAGATGAAGTATTATAAACAAACATTACCAAAAAAATTGACGAAGAAGTATTAATTTTTCCTTAACCTAATTATTCAAAAATAATGGAATATTCACCACGTGAACTACGATGAAAATAAGATGAGAAAGAATGGTATTTATGATTTTTTTGCGCAAGGGTTCCATGAGACATGGGATATAATTTGAGGGTTCCGCAAGGGAAAAAAGGTTGAGAAACACTGCTCTGGAGACATAATCTTAACAACGTAGTGACAGACTCCATTTTTTGAACTAATTTGATGGTGGTGTCCCAGCAAACACGCACTAGTGATTTCACGTGGTTTTGTCGTGGAAAGCTGGTGAACTCGTAACTCGTTACTTTTGGAACAAGTTTGCCACAAGTTTTTATAGGTATCTTTTTGGTGTAATTTTGTCGTCGGTTGATTAAAATTATGTATGGTGTCCAAGATAACAACGAAATTGTGTGATTTTCAGTGCCTAGATATCTTGAGATATAGACTTGTGTTAAACTTGTGGTATTTTTGTGTCAAAATCATGTGGATGTTGATCACGTGTTGTCACATGACTTTCACAAGACAACGTGTCTCTCATAAAATTACAGGAAAACGTGGATGGGTACTGGTATGTAAGTTATTTTACTGTAGATTGCGCTTTTCAGAGCCTTCCAACGGTTTTTATGATAATATATCTAATTACTTCCAGTGGGCCATGGCTCAAAACCCACTTTAAAAAGCATACAAATCACGCCAAAATTTTAATCAACAAAAAGTTAATCTGTATTTTATAAATTTTAAATTTTCTTTCTGTACGCTCCACAAAACAAGTTTTGAGGTCTTCAAATCAAATTTTTTCTTTAAAAATTTATTTTTCTATTTGTTCAATTTTGGTTTCTCGACGTTGCATTTTTAAAAAAAAAGTTCCGCATGAATGACTGCACGTGCGAGCTAAAGTTAAAGTTCGCGCACATTTGCCCTGTTTAATGTTAAGTCTATAGTGGTTAACGATTACAAAGCTAAGTTGTGCAAGTACGTTTTTTGCTGAATTGAAATGCTGTAGAGGTATGAATAGGCCCACATAATAATAATTAGTTTATGTGAAGATGATTGATTGCTCAACTGCTAATTCCATTTCTTTGAGCTGGAGGACTGCATTTGGCTACTTTAGGACTAAAGCTGTAAAATACTAAAATTGTAAGCTGTTATTTACTTGATTGCTGGCAGCTGTATTGGATTGTGATCAGTTTTGTCAGGTGAGTTTATTGTCATAAATTTTTCGCATTAGTTTACCGGGATGTAGTTTTAAGTTTAAACTTGGCTTATTCGTATAGGCTATGCTGGAGTAAATTAGCTTATCCTTACAGGCCAAAATGTTTGATTTTAATAAATATGTGATAAAGAAGTATTGTTAGTAATGTATGGCAACATTAGTAACATGGATTTTTAGTCATTTTTTTACTAAAGTTATATACTGCTGTAATTCTGGACAAATTACAATGTTTCTATTATCTACTGTTTTGCTGTTGTTGTGATTACCCCTCCTCTTTCTTGGGATGGGGGTACGGCACGCACAGCAATCCAGATTCACGCCATCAATCTAATTGAAATTAGGCTTGGGCAAAGATGGCAGCTTATTTCAAACCAATCATGAATGGCTGGTAGCCCCACCACCAACAAGGCGGACTGCCATTGGTGGGTACCCAAGAGTCGCCTCTTAAGGGATGCTGGGTTAGCAACTTCACAATTGTAACCTGGTGAAGTACGGGTAGGCCACCTGCCTGCCACATAAAAAGGCGGAGGCATCTCGTTAAATGCCTTGCTCAAGGACACAACAAGCAAGCTTGCCAGCTTGTTCTCCACACTTGTCTGCCACATAAAGGCGGAGGCATCTCGTTAAATGCCTTGCTCAAGGACACAACAAGCAAGCTTGCCAGCTTGTTCTCCACACTTGTCTGCCACATAAAGGCGGAGGCATCTCGTTAAGTGCCTTGCTCAAGGACACAACAAGCAAGCTTGCCAGCTTGTTCTCCACACTTGTCTGCCACATAAAGGCGGAGGCATCTCGTTAAGTGCCTTGCTCAAGGGCACAACAAGCAAGCTTGCCAGCTTGTTCTCTGCACTCTCTCTTTTTATGCTGAGCGCCAAGCAGGGAAGCTGTGAATACCATTTTTTAAAGTCTTTTGGTATGACTCTTCTTAGGGAATGAACCCCAGGTCTACCGACTGGAAAGCGGACGCTCTAACTGCTATACCGTCATGTTGGTGTCTACTGTTTTTAAAAATGTAATTTTAATCTAATCACTGTTTACAAACATTTTTATTTAAGTTGTTGCAACCCTGCATGATTTAGAAATTTTTTGATACAGAAATATATGTACATTCTTAAATTAAGCATTTCTGCTGACCTTTATTGCTGAATTTTTCCATAAATGGAGTAGCTTGTTGTGCTCAGTTGCAGAAGGTACTGGTTTTATAGTGTTGGAGGCTTGATGTGCAAACTGATTCGTTCCAAATGATTTCTTGTTAACAGTCATAACTCATGATAAAAGTGTCACTGGGTGCTAGCATAATAAAAGTTGTTGGGTATCACTTTGAGTTATGTCATCCATGCTCACTCTATGCAGGGATGCGGAAGCGGTCTTTTTCTGTGGAAGCGGAAGCACGAAAAATTCCACCGCTTCCACATAGGGGGAAGAATGGAATAAGAAAAGAAATTGGTTCTGCTATCCTTCGTAGAAGAACGAATAGGGGAGCATAAGCATTAAGAAATAAGAGCGAGGAGGAGTCGTTTGGAGAGATGTTGACCTCTACATAATCAGAGTAGGGGCCAAGCGAAGAAAGAGAGAAGGTAGAAAGCTCAGAGGAGAATAAGCTCTGCTTGACGAAAATGATGCCGAAGCCGCTAGCGTCTGGGACATCAGTAGAAAAAATACCAGTTCGAGAGTGGGTGCGATCAGATCGCAGAGCAGAGAATCCAGGGATCTGAAAAGAGGAAGATAAATTAAGGTTAGAATCCTGGATATAAATACGATCAACGGAATGAGACGAAATAAAGTGTAGTAGTTTAGTGCTCCTGGCGCAGAGACCCCCAGCATTCCATTGAAGAACCCTGAGAGAGTTAGGGAGGGGAAGAGAATGACTAAATGAGCTTCATACTTAAAAGGCGGTAGGAATGAAGATTAGTTTTCCGATCAGTTGAAACAATCGCTGGTATGATGCTATGAAGTGACTAAGTCTGTTTAGTTCAGACATTAGGTTAGGGGTGTCTACAGATTTTCACACACCCAAACAGACTGCTCATGGGTGGTATCACCATCTGCATTAGCCACTCCATGCAAGATGTTTTCTCAAACAAAGTTTTTCATTCACCAAGAATAAGTCTTCGACAAGAATTCCGATATGGTTTTTTACGCTGAGCATTGCTCATGCGACAGCTTCTTTCGGCTCATAACAAAATCCGTTAAGAATTTTTGAAAGCAAAATGCTGCGAAGATCTGTTTTTCTACAACTTGTCAATGAAAGAATGAACCATTTGCACGAGTAAACAGTTTTAGGTTATTGTTTTATAGACAAAATATCTTCAAAGATACAAAGAAGATAAAGTTTAACAAATGGTAAAGAATGTCCTGTCAATGTTGATGACGGATGAATTGATGGCACAATTTAATTGGATGGGTCAGACGGGAAAAAGACCTATCCAGTCTTGCAAGATAATGAAAGTCATTTTCAGTGAGATAATTTATACTTTATAGTTACGTTATAGTTTTGACAAGTTAATTAAATAATAAGTTAATCGATTTTAATGTCTGTATGAGCATCAAAATGCCGTTATTTTTTCATTATGACATGATGTTTATGCAGTACTTAGAAAAATGGTTGCAATTTTGCCCAGGCCTCGAAAATAAGATGAACTTCAAAGTTGAAGTTTGTATCAAAGTGACTGTAAAGGTTGATCTCGTATCTGCTTTTGAAACGTTGTAAATGGCCTACTACAACGGAAAACAAAAGCAATTAGATAAAATAGTTCGGGCCAGTTTTGCAGTGAAGAATGGCAAAAGTGCACAATCTAGTAACGCAATATTTTAAAAGTTCGTTTTAATTGCATAGCTATTGTGCTGTGCTATTTTTCCCAACAGTTGACGCTCTTTTATTGTCAGTAAACACTGCCAATTAAAATTTTGCTACTTCCACAATAAAGTAGCCAAGTTTTGCTATTTGTCAAAAAGCATTCTAACCATCCCGGGCCCTCTCATTTTTTCAGCTCTGCCCTTACAGTTGCTTTTTTATGGCGACCTTCCTGAATTGTCACCATGCCAGATCAAAGCAACTGCGCCTGTAGGGCTAACAAGCATAGAAGGGTTCAAGGTGGTTGAAATAGTGTTTTTTGATTATTTTATCGAATTTCACTTTATTCGAGGAGGAATTTTACTTTTGAGAGTCCTAGCGTATTTGACCTCTCAATGGCAATGCATGTAGCGTAGCATGAATGCTAAGCAATTGAAATGAAACGTCAAAACTAGTAAAAGTACCCGTTATTGTTTTGCAGTGTACCTTAATTTAAAGTGAAACTGACCCAAAACCAATTTTTTGCATTAAGATGACGTCCTAACAGCAATTAATGTCATTTTCGTTCAGTGGTAAAACATAAATCCACTATTATATATTGTTTGCTTTGTTTTTTTGCTACTAAAATGTACATAGTTTGTGTTGCCTACAAAAGTGATTGTAGTTGATGAAGGCATTGGTCTGACAAAATGCTTCAAACGGATTACCTTCATATTTAGCAGCATACTGAAATTTTGCATAACGTACATGGGTGTCTCAATTTTTGAAGTGATTGCCCCGTTTTTCAGCGACCACTCATTTAAATAGCAAACAATTTCAAAATAAGCGACAAATATGGCACGTAAATACTTTTGTTTAAATTATATTTTCGTTTTTCATTTCTTTACAAATGATTAAGGTGTACACATTTTTGGTAGGTGGAATAGGGTATATCTCTGCCCAAAATGCTTTCATTGTTATTACGACGTTTGACGGCAAAATAATACTGCCAACTTGCGTCTTTTCTTACTAACTGTCTGAAATCTTTAGGTGCTGTCAATAAGAACAAGTGTACCAGTGATGCAACAAGCAGACAAATCACTGTGGCGATGCAGGATCATTTCCGATATGCTGATAAGCGTATAAAGCGTCGTGTACAAACGAAAAAACAATTGGATGGAAATTATTAAAATTTTTTTGTGGATTGAGGATGCTTTTCTTTTTGTGTGTTTAATAAAATTTTGATAGCTTATTATTTTTGTTACTTTGCCGTGCACGTTAAAGCAGCCTCATTGTAAGATAACGTGATGAACTTTTTATGTGAAAATCACGTGATTTATGCCAGGAACACGTGGCAAACTTGTGTTTGTCACATGAAAACACGTGATTGTTAACAGCTTAAGCCACAAGTTTGTGGCAATTAATTCGTGGCAATCACGTGGCGAATTGGTGGCAAAAACCTGTGGTCCGTATGTGCAAGATCACAAGAATATCACGTGATTATAACATGATTTGCCACGTGTCCAACACGAGATTCTTGTGAATTCGCCACGAGTTTTTCATGTGTTTTTCTCGTGAAAATGTTTGCGGGGGTTGCACATGATTGACGATTCCTCGAAGCGCTTTTCAGTTTTCCTCTCCAATCGTCTGGCGCAAATAGAAGAAGTGAGCAATCCTTCACAGCGGCAGTACGTAGAGGGTAGTCGAAATCCACCAAATCATGGCACCTGCCGGCCAAAATGTTGAGTCATTGGCTAACAGGACCTTTTTTGCAGGAGACCCCAGCTTTGGCCACATCCACCTTGTAACCTTCCAGACAAGTTTAAGGTTTTAAAAAGTACTGCAGCTACTTCGAAGGTCGAGGAACACGATCGATCTTCCGCCATGGAATAACGCTTTTCTCATTTTTCATCCCTTTGTACTGTAGGTTAAAGCGTGTTGTAGCTCGAATATTGTGACTGGGGACAGGCTGTTGCGGAAATCAATTTCTGAAGGACCATTGACAGGAAACGAGATCACACTGGATGAAAGTGCTATCATCGCGGCAGTTCAACGAGAAGCCTTCCCGTATAATTACAGTCAATCAAATAAACCCAAACCATCGGGTAAAGTTATTAGTACAGCATCACAAAGATCATGTAGGAGGCAAACTTCGCAGAGCTCCTTCAGATTTCGATATTAACACTAAAACTACCAAAAAATCGTTATACTTAGAATAACCGCACCAGTGAATTGACCTGTAGATTGTTTGCAAGGTTTCGCGAGGCACACTGTCACGCTTGGCGCTGAAAATCAGGTCACTACCGTAGTTGATATCCATTTAGTTGTACTATTCGTTATCTTTGTTTCAAAAAAGCCCCAAAGGAAGCGTTTTCTTCTGTGTAGCTATAAAAGTCCAAAGTACAAACTGAAGTGAGCTATATCTTTATTAGTTTAAAGCTCATCATTTTATCTAGGCTTTCGCTAAAATTGCCCAGTGCTTAGTCTTGTATTTTGAATACTATTGTAGGGAAAATATCTTTTAACCACATCACGTAGAGTTGAGATCCATTAGCTGCAGTTTTATTAGTACTACTAGCCGCGCAACAACTCCGTACACGAGCTATATCAATCGAGAAGAGAACCGTTTTTACTGAGATCACCAACGGCAATGCAGGGGCAGTATGACTGTTACGTCATACTACCTGTGTACCGTGCATTACGTAGCGCTGCATTAGCTTCAGCTGCAGACCACCTTGTGTTAGCTCTGTCAACTGATTTTTTTGCAAGTACTTTATACTGTAATATACTGAAATGTCTACGCAATGGCCAGTATACCAGTGAGGAAGTATGCTGAATTCTCTTAGATGAAATAGACAGCGACGAGGGAGATTTCTGCCTCAACGTGGTGGTGCGGCGGCCCCTGACCCCGTTCGGGTTAGATCAAAATGGCTGTTGAACTTCCTGAGGTCCCAGTTACCCCGGGCACTCCCCTTCATTTTTTCGCTATGCTGCCCCTAACGACCGCAAAAGGGCAGCACACAGCTTCCCTAAAATCGGTTGCTTGTTTTCTCATGCCCTTCTCTTGCCTGTCTTAGTCTCCTTTATCTTCTTCTCGAGCGGTAACGTTCATCCAAACCCTGGCCCAATCTTTCCCTGCTCCGTGTGCGCTGGAAATGTGACCTGGCAGAGCAAGTCAGTCCAATGCTGCACCTGCTCCAAATGGGTCCATCTAAGGTGCTCACAACTCTTCCTTTCCAAATTTAGAACTCTTGACAGCTCTCACTCTTGAAGCTGCCCTTCCTGTTGTGTTCCCACTCGGCGACTTTCTCCTCGGACTCCTCTGACATGTATATCTCCAGTCTAGCCCTTTGTCTGCTAATGCTGCACTCCCGCCCTACCCTCGTCTTCAAACTTCCTATCCCCCGTCGGCCCATTCTGTATCTTCTCCCTCTGCCCCCTCACCACTGTCCCTTGTTCCTGGCTGTCTTTCTATACCTCCTGCCTCCTCTCCCTCCTGACTCTCTAAGGGTTCTCCAATGGAATGCTGGAGGTCTGCTGGACCCACGAGTTCAATGAAGAAAATTAGAGCCGAATTGTTGCGCAGAGGTCGTCGAATTAGTCATATGACCGTTTCCAGGCGTTTATCCAAAGAATTTAATATGAAGTCATACAAACCGGCCAAAAAACCAAGGCTTACCGCGGCTATGAAAGCCAAGCGTCTACAGTTTGCTAACAATCATCAACATTGGACCGCCGAGCAATGGGGAAAAGTGCTTTTTTCCGACGAATCAACCTTCCAATAGTTTGTGGTTCGAAAGAGGCACGTCCGTAGACCAACTGGAAAACGTTTTGATGAGAGATACACCATACCAACAGCAAAACACCCTCCTAGTCAGATGGTTTGGGGGACTATATCCAGAAATGGTGTCGCTGCTCTCAGTTTCCTGCCTCCAGGAACCACTATGAATGGGCCAAAATACGTGCAAATGCTCTCAGAGAAGCTAAAACTTCACCTGCAAGTTCACAATTGTCAAATATTTATGCAGGATGGCGCCCCTTGCCACCGTTCCAAAGTTGCAAAAAATTTTCTGGATAGCAACAACATCGACTTTCTCGAGTGGCCAGGAAACAGTCCGGATTTAAATCCCATCGAGAATTTGTGGACCAACCTGAAAAATAAAGTGTTGGAAAAGCAACCATTAAGTGGCGCAGAGTTGGTAAAAGCGATAAAGGAAGTCTGGGTAAAAGAAATATCTAAGGAGTTCTGCCAAAGTTTGATCGAAAGTATGCCAAGATGAATCAAAGCTGTGATCAAAAACAGAGGAGGCCATACAAAATATTGAGAATTGGAACATTTTTTTGTATATGATTGTTTAGACTGTATCGTACTGTCTTCCATGTGTTTATGATTGATTAGGTGCGAAATAAAACAATTTGCCAAATGTAAAAAAGTGTTCTACTACCTTGTGCTTAGAAACTCGTAATAATTACTAGTGGTCTTAAACTTTTGTTCATGACTGTACATGGACAAAATGGAGGGTAATCTCGAGTCTTTGAAACTTAGTAAGAGGGAGAAGGTAGTAACTGCAATGGCAAATTGTACGAATTTACTCGAATTCTTTTTGGCGTCAAAAACGGCGTTGCTGCCTTTCAACAAAAAAATTACGCAGTTTGTTGAAGAAGAACGGTTAAAGGATACTTACCCCTATTTACATAACGTCACTGTCGCCGGGCATACCAAAGAGAAACACGACAAAAATGTAAAAGCATTTCTAGACGCAATAAAGCGCCGTAACTTTACTCTGAACGAGAGTAAAACTGTCGCATCAAAGAATAGCATACCCATACTCGGCTATGTTGTCGGCAATGGCGAAGCTAAACCAGACCTGGAGCGTCTACGTCCACTTTTGGATGTTTGCATATTATGCTAAATGGATCGATTGTTTCGCGGATAAAGTACGGCCATTGGCTGATGCAAAGGTGTTTCCCTTAAATGAATTTGCTCTAAAATCAATCCAGCTATTGAAAGAGGAGTTGAAACATGCTGCTTTGTGTTCAATTGACGAGTCGAAGCCATTTGTCGTGGAATGCGACGCTTCGGATTCAGTCATCTTGGCAACATTAAACCAGTGGCATTTTTCTCACGACCTTGCAAGGTAGCGAGTTACATTATCCCGCTGTAGAAAAAGAAGCTACTGCCATCATCGAGTCAATTCGTAAATGGGCCCATCTATTGAATAGGCAAACTTTTACAATCATCGCTGATCAACGATCGGTTGCATTTATGCTTGATAGTCGGCGTCGTACCAAGATCAAAAACAGCAAAGTACAGCAGTGGAAAATTGAATTGGCGTCATTTTCCTACACTATTAAATACCGATCTGGCAAGCAAAATACAGGGCCGGATACCTTTTCAAGAGCGTTTTGTTAATCAATTGCATTGCAGTTATCATTAGAGGAACTGCACAACAACCTCTGCCATCCAGGTATTTCCAGACAGTTGCATTTTGTGAGAACAAAAAATTTGCCGTTTTCGACTACTGATGTCAAAAGAGTAATAAATTCTTGTCCTATCTCTGCGGAGAATAAGCCTCAGTTTCATTGTGGGGTAAATAATACTCTGATCACAGCCACTCACCCTATGGAAAGACTCAGTATAGATATCAAAGGCCCTTTGCCTTCTTCATCAAACAACAAATACTTGTTTATTGTAATCGATAAATATTCGCGTTTTCCTTTCGCATTTCCTTGCAAGAAAACGACTTCTTCCGTGGTAATTAATAGTCTTGATAAACTGTTTATCTTGTGTGGCACGCCGTGTTTTGTGCATTCGGGTAATGGCCCGGCGTTTGTTTCAAGTGAATTTAGTCGTCACCTTCTCAATAGGGGCATTGCTAGCAGTAAATCTAGCATTTACCATCCTTCTGGCAATGGGCAAGTACAAAAATGTGTTGGTAACGTTTGGAAGGCAATAAAATTGTGTTTGAAAACGTTTAAACTTCCAATTTCCCGTTGGAAATTAGTTTTAGATAATGCTTTACGTGCAATTCGCTCCCTTTTGTGTGTAGCCACTAATGTAACGCCTCACGAACGATTTTTCAGCAATCAACGCCGTTCTTCCACGGGGGATTCACTCCCATCATGGTTAACTAATTCTCGTAAAAGCTTATGTAAAGCGATTTGTACGATTGAGTAAAAATGATCCCCTTGTTGATGAAGTTGAATTAATTCACATCAATCCTACTTATGCTAATATACGTTATTGTAATGGCCGCGAAGCTACTAGTATCTACTCGTGATCTTGCGCCAAATCCACAATCGGCGGTGGATAATGCTCTTCAGAGCAATGAAATTCACAAAGATAAATCTCATGAATACGCTGATAATGCTGAATACCTGGAGTTTCTTGTGACAGCGAATCTACTGTTAATGATGCAGTTGAATTACCCGACAATGAATCCTCCGTTAATGATATAGTTAATTCACCTGCTCATAAAATTAATGTTGGCCCCAGAAGATCTGCAAGAAATAAAGGAGTGCCTCCACCAAGATATGGTATAGACCAAATGTAATGCTGTGTGTAATACTTTTAGGGAGAAGAATGAAGTAGTAATCAACGTACAACTTGACGTGGCTTACCTTAGGGCGTAGCAGCGTTGTTTTTTCTGACATTCTCCGCGTTGATTGCCTGCGCCTTGTTTGTTCGCGTTCTAGTTGTTGCAGGGCGGGCTGTGTTTGAATTGAAGTTGATAGTGATTCTTTATTTCATTTAGACCATGTGTAATTTTAAGTTTGTTTAAACTATTAAAAAGCGATGCTAAATTAGTTCAGACACAAAAAACTTGAACGACAGACTGATGCCATCGGAAACACAGGAAGCAGTGAGGTGGTTGGAAAGGAATCAAGACACATGGATAAAAAAAGACCACCCAGTACCCCTACTGGACGAGGACAAGGACTGCGACGCGATGGTGCTGGAAGAAATCATGAAAGGAAATCTCAGCAGCTAGATGACGAACTAAATTTATTAGCTATTATGTGTAATATTGTAAATGATATGTATAAAAGTGGTGTTAATGTTAATAGAGCCGCATGTGCAGCGTTGTGATTATGCGGATCAAGATCGTTGTGTGTGTACTTGTCTTACCCGTGAAAATGTACGAAAAAAAAGGGGGGGTGAAAAATATGTGTGCTGTAATGTAATTGTAAATTTTTTTTCTATTTTTTTCCTACTTTTGATATAAGTAGGAAAAAATAGAAAAAAAATTTACAATTACATTACAGCACACGTTTTTTTCATTCCCTTCAATGGTTCAAAAGCGAACACTGGAGGAAGTAAAACTACAAGGGAATGATGAGTTTCAACTTTCAATTGATTATGCATTCATAGGTCTCTGCATTATTCGTGGTGTAATCAAAGGTATAGATGAGCCACTTTACAGTCTTTGGAATTCTGATTACGGACGGCCGATTTTTCGAGAAACAATGGCAAGAAACAAGTTTATAGACATAACGCAATATATTCAATTTGATGACAAGAGCACGAGGCCAAGGAGGCGAAAAAATGACAAGTATGCCCCCATTAGGGAGTTGTGGGAAACGGTAATAACGTTCAAAAAAGCTTTTTCCCCCAAGGTAAAGTCACCATAGATGAACAGTTATTTCATTGTAGAGCAAGGTGAAGTTTTATTCAATATATGCCACAGAAGCCTGCAAAATTTGGCATCAAGTATTGGATGCTGTGTAATGTAAAAAGTTCCTTATGTACTGCGAGCTATGCCATATGAAGGTAAAGAAGATCCGCCACAAGTTGGCGTTGCAGAACATGTAGTAATAAGTTTGATGGAGCCATATTATAAAATAGGGCAAAATGTCACAACTGACAATAACTTTAACTCCTTGAAGACTGTTAAAAAAAATTGTACGTAGATTTTTGGTAACAGAAAGAAATTCCTGAAAGATATCCAAATTTATGGGAGGCAATTGAACTTCATTTCTTTGCTTTCCCATCATCTTATATGGCTAAACGCGATTTCTAAACTTCTTACCAAGCAAAAAAATCGCCTGAAAATTGCAAAAAGGGGAGATTTGAGACTACTTCTAAGAAACATCGATCCTAGAGTGAGTGAATTAGTTGCGAACATCAGTGTCATCCATTTCATTTAAAGTACTTAACAAAAGTTCAGTTTATTAAGTATTGTTCTGCACCATGAATATTTATTTATATGTAATACATTTTGCAATTAATAAATCTTGTATATTATACAATTATATAATCTTTAGGAAAGGGGCGGTGGCAACTCAAATTGTGTCTTAAGGGAGCGATGGTTAAAAAAAGTTTGAGAAACACTGATCTAGACGATGGCCTTTAGCAGCGTTTTTCAATCTGTTCGATATAATTTGCTAAAACTCATTTGTGATAGCCTAAGATATAGGCATGACGCACGGCAGCTGGCGCGACTTTCTCTTACACCTAGGAGATTTGCTGTGTGCCGCAGAACGACAAAGTCGAGCAGCTGCACGCCAACCTTCACAATTATCACAGCGTCACTGCCTGACGCAAAAAAGACCACTTGCAGACTTAGTCAGAATAAAACTCGAAATCAGTACTGCAACTACAGAATATATATATATGTGTGTGGATCGTGTGCAAAATTGATGAGCATTATACAGTATGATATACAGTATACAGTATATTAAGCATTGAAACATTCTTATTATTTGTGTATTAATAATCAAAAATATTTACATACCACTTGCTTTCGTCAGAATGAAACAAAATAGGATGAAAAGTGACACCGCAGTCTACTGAACATCTATACATAGACTGCTCCGCATTTGAAGTACGGAAACTTTGCATCAACAAAATCACATTTTTCTCGTTTGTCATCACCGGTTGACGCATTTAAACTATATAAACGACTTTCCAAACTGATTTTTCCATTCCAGTAGAATAAGGGTTAACAAACCCAGGCTAGGCTCTTGGACGATCCTCGCTACCATTGATTTCTCCAAAGCTTTTGACTCTTTTTGGCATCCCGCCCTTTTCCAAAAACTCATTTCGGCTGGCCTCCTTCCTTGCTTTGCTCGTTGGACTCAATCTTTCCTTTCTGATAGGCGCACTTGCGTGGTTTATCAAAATCACAAAAGTCGCTCCTTTCTAGTCTGCCGAGGTGTTCCACAAGGATTCGTTCTTGGCCATGTACTTTTTTCTCTTTTCATCAATGATCTCCCTGCTTCTCTGCCTTCTTCTGTCAGCTGTTCTTTTTATGCTGACGATCTGACCATTTGGTCCTTTTCCCCTTGGTCCCTACTGCAGTGGAAACCACACAAGGAGCTCTGTTTCGATTGGAGCGCTGGTATGAGCACTGGTGTCTTCCTCTTAATCCGAGCAAATGTGAGGCCTCCTTCTCAGTCGACTCCCACCATGCTAGCCTACAGCTTAACCTCCTCTTACTCAATTCCCACCTCTGCTTCAAACCCACTCCAACTTTTCTTGGGGTTACCTCAATTGAATTGCACTCTTTCCTTTTTTAAACATGTATCTTCGGTTAAGGCCAAGTTTTTCCCACGTCTCAAGGCCTTACGTTGCATCTCCGCTTCTTCATGGAGCCCCTTTAAGGAATCCCTCTCTTCTGTATAAAGCTTTTCTTCAGCCCCTTCACACATATGCTTCACCCGGATGGTTTCCTTTCTTCTTCTTCTTCTTTTGGAAGGGATCCACATTTTCAGATGCTGGCAGTGATGGTACTCAGCCAGCATCGTGTGTCGACATCCAAAACCGTCAGTCCACGTATTCCTGTAGGTGCCCGATGTACGGGGCATGTCAGAATGATGTGTTCTGCGGTTTGTTCTGCAGCGCCACACTCGCAATTCGATGTAGGAGCAAGGCCCCATTTGTGCATGAACGACTGAAAACACCCAACACCAGACCGCAAGCAGTTGAGCCTGACCCATGATGATCTGGGCAGGTCCATCCCCATTGGCCTAGTGCTTGTCCTAGAAATGAAAGCACGGAGATCAGATGAACACTCCGAGTATTCCGTGCTCCATTTAAAGTCAGTCCATTGAGCTGCACGAATATCCAATTCAGTTAGATCTTGCAGTAACTTCCGTGCAGCGGGCACAAAGGGGTGTCTAGATTTTAGTCTCTCTCTGTAGCCGTCTGGAGACCCAGCCAATAATTCATAGAGAATATGGCCAGGGTCCAGGCTGCCACGATATGCCAGGGAGAGCGTTGCTCCTAGTCCGCGAAGCTCAGCCGGCTGGATACCTGCGAGAACGGGTAGATAGTCTGTTGGAGTTGGACGCAGGCATCCAGTGACAATGCGCAATGCGTCGTTGAGAACACTATCGATGAGGCGAGTGTGTGCACTGCGACATCAAGCTGGTGCACAGTACTCCGCAGTGGAGTAGACCAGAGATAGAGCGGCTGTACGCAGTGTTTTAGCTCCAGCGCCCCAACCTGAGCCTTCAAGATGTCTCATCAGTGCAACGCGCATTGTTAGTTTTTCGCGCAATGCCTCAAGGTGGTGACGAAACGTGAGTGATCTGTCCAGTTTAACTCCAAGATAGGTAGGGACTGGACAGAATGGCAGGCGTTTGCCATTGTTGCCCGCATGGCACATGCTTTCACGTAGCGCGGGTCGTGAGTACACTTAGCAATTGGAAAGTCTCTCTAATGCTTTGTGGAAACCGAATGTGCCCACCCGGAACGGTATCCACTTATTCCGATGTTCAAGGGCCTGCTAATCAGCAAACGTCCTTTTCAGCACGGGGTGATGAGTGCGTTGCACATAAACTGCCCTTTTCAAGGCACATCATCAAAAAGTTCTGTGGGCCCTCAATACTACAACTGAACATCGAAGGCTTCACAGCTAGCAAGATGAACGTTCTTCATCACCTTGCTACTCAGCTTGAGGCGTTCGACATCCTACTACAGGAGACCCACTGCATATCTGCAGAAAAGCTAGTGCTATCAAACTATCAACTAGCTGGGTTTTCCCTAAGCAGGAAGCATGGCCTTGCCACGTTTGTCCATGAGCGGCTAAAATGGACCTTATACGATCAGTCTCCCACGACATCGGAGACTGAGTGGTTGTGCGTGGATGTTGACAGTTATAAAATCGTTAACATCTACAAACCTCCACCAACGCTGCTGCAAGTTTCCGACCTTCCAGTGTTCACTCACCCTGGTCTGTATGCGGGTGATTTCAACTGCCCCCACGTCGACTGGGGTTATAACACCAACAGCGTGGATGGAGACTGCCAACTGGCCTAGGCAAGCTCCAATAATCTTGCCCTTCTTCATGATCCCAAGGATGAACCTAGCTTTCATTCTGGGCGCTGGAACACTGGCACTAACCCGGATCTTGCCTTTACCACCGTCGGTCCTGATAGTCGCTTGCCTTATAGACGCGTCTTGGAGAAGTTTCCTAGGTCACAACATCGACCTTCGCTTATAACTCCACAAAGGCTTTCCCTCCCAGTACCGGGAAGGCCTGAGCCTGTAAATGGAACTTCCGCAAGGCCAACTGGAGCCACTATAACTCCTTGACAAACAAGCTTGCAAGGAATTTGCCATCACCTGATTCAACAAATGTGGACCAGGCCTACCAGGACCTTTGCAATACCATCAGCAAAGCAGCCAAGAAAGCTCTCCCACGCGGTCGTCGTAACACCTACATACCGTGTTGGGACGCTAAGTGTGAGGCCCTCTACCAAACGTTTCTGCAATCTCCTGCTGGAGACCAGTCAAGCAGGGCTGCTACAGCCCTAATAACTTGGCTTGACAAGAAACGCAGAGACCGATGGTCGGAGGCAGTCCAAAACATTGACTTCTCACACTCAAGCAGAAAGGCAGGGAGCACAATTAACAATCTTACTGGCAGGTCGCGACACAGCCCCCGTAACTGTCCCGTTTCAGCTAACGCCATTGCTGCTCAGCTGGTAAGAAACGGGAAATATGAGGGTGTTGATCGTGAGTCGTCTCGACTATTTCTCAAGAAGCATCTGACCGTTGGAGGGCTTTGATACCATCTCCAGTGAATCTCTCTGGCGACTTCTCGTCCAGAGAATTCGCTGCCACTCTCCAACACGTTAAGCCAGGGAAAGCTCCGGGCTTTGACTCTATTTGTCCGGAGCTTATAATCCATGCTGGAACTGCTTTCAAGTCCTGGTTACGTGGCTTCCTCTCTTCCTGCTTGCGCCAACTCAAAATTCCCAAAGTCTGGAGAAGAGCACTTGTAGTTGCGATCCCAAAGCCAAAAAAACCTGTAGAGGACCCAAAAAGCTATCGTCCCATCTCCTTGCTCTGTGTCCCTTACAAGATCCTCGAACGACTGATCTACGCTCGTATTGAACCTATTGTCGACCCCCTGCTCCCAGGCGAGCAGGCTTGGTTTCGACATGGTAAATTGACAGTGGATCAAGTTGTCTTACTAACACAAAACATCGAGGATTCTTTCGAGGCAAAAAAAAGGCCGGTGCTGCGTTTGCAGATCTGACAGCTGCATATGACACTGTCTGGCATCGCGGCCTCACCTGCAAGCTGCTGAGACTTCTCCCGGATAAACACATGGTTCGTATGATCATGGAACTTGTCCGGAATCGAAGTTTCACTCTTACTACCGGTGACAGCAAGCGAAGCAGGTTGCGACGTCTGAAAAACGGCGTCCCACAGGGATCGGTCTTGGCACCCCTTCTTTTCAATATTGTTTTCTTTCTTAAGCGTTACCAATATCACCAAATTGGGGTGCCTTCACCGAACGTCTAGTCGCACCAACACCGGCTGCCTCTTGTCCTTCCCTATCCCACTTCTCTATGAGGCTTCTCTACTTCCCCTTCGAGTCACCCTGACTCATTTCACTCCTTTATATTATGAGCGGGCTGTTTGTCTTCCAACCTCCTTTCCTATTTCAGGTTTGGCCAGACTTGGAGTAAAACCAAGACTCTACAGATATTTTGCATGACTCATCTGCTCATGCTTCCCTCTACTTCCCCTAGGGAGGCTCTCTTTGGTTTCCCTCCCACACCTCCTTGGAACCTGCCTTCGTTCACCGTCGATTCTACCCTTTCCTTTCCATGCTCCCACTCTAATCCTCCTCCCTCTTGCCAAGGTGCGGCTCTCGTTCACCTTGACTCTCTCCCATCTCACGACCTGATAGTATGGATAAACGACTCTGTTCCTTTTCCTTTTGGCAAGGGCGGCTCTGGCGTACTTGCCAGCTACTCTCTCTGTGACACTGAGACCACTCTGCAGGCTCTTTGCTGGTTTTGGCAGCACCAACAAATCTGCCTTTTCTCCTATCTGACTCTCGTTCTGTCTTGTCTTCTCCTATCTGACTGTCATTCTGTTTCTCCACAACTCTCGTTCTGTCTCTCAATAAGTCTGTCACTTCTCCACCTACCTGACTCTCGTTCTGTCTGCGCAACCCTGTCCTCTCCTCCATCTTTTCCTTTTATGCTTCTTTTTATCTCTCTAGCAGATCTGGCAGGAACTGTCTTCTCTCTCCTCCTGTTCTATCAGGCTACAATAGGTTTCTGGACACTCGTTTCTCCCAGGGAACGATGTGGCTGATGAGCTGGCCAAACGGGGTGCGCTACTCGTGCCCTCTGCAATCCCTTGTAGTCTCTCTCCTCTTATCTCTCGTATCCACTCTCGTCTTTACTCAAACTGGAGGTGCACTGTGTCATCAAAATTCTTTGACACACAGGTTCCCTCGATTTCGCTCGTTGTGTCCTCTCTCGTCTTTGCTGTACAGGACACAGCCTTCTGTTACGCTCTTATCTCTCTTGGATTGGCAGAATCGAGAATCCTTCCTGCAGCGCCTGTGGACACTCGTCCCAGGACACCTCTCATCTCATTCTGCACTGTCCAGCTACGGACTATTTGCGCCGCTCACTCTTTGGCGAGTCTCTGTCTCTCTACGACCTCTGGTCCAGATCCTGGGGAGTTGCCCGGCTTCTGGGGCTTCATGGTCTTCTGCCATGCCCCCATCCCTCGGAAGGGGTCGGGTAACCAACAACAAGGATTCGAAGATTGGTACAGAATATCTACAAGAAGAAACAATCAATGTGATGAAATGGCTACAAGAGTATCAGGAAAAGAGCTCACATCTAGAACCAAAAATAGACGACAGCCAGGAGTAGGAGACATTCTCCTTTAGCGAACTGATTACGCAGGATTCAACCGAGAAGACGAAAAATAATTAACTAAACTATTGAGTGGTATGTTTTGCAAATGCTCTGTATGCAACCCGCTACCGAGCATAAACAAAGCGTGAACTGAACATCTTCTTGTGTAAACTTGCGTGAACATCAATTTTTGTGTGCAAATATGTTTTGCAGTGCATGTTTTTGGTTTGTGTGGCGTACATTCACATACCCTTGGATCTATATGTTTTGCAGTGCATGTTTTTGGTTTGTGTGGCGTACATTCACATACCCTTGGATCTACACCAAAAAAAAGAAAAAACAAAAATATAAAAAAAAAGCAAAGGAATTTTTCCTCAGTATAAATTTGCAACCGTTAAATTACCACGTGTTTGTTTTTCTAAATGTTGCACTGCACGTAGCCGTAGTACACAAGATTACAACTACACTTCCAAATACAAAAGCAGTTAATGTGGGATTCTTCTACATGTTGGATTTATGTTTTGACAAAAGTTTCGTAATATTTATTTTAAAACCAAAGCATGGATACTAACAAATTCACTTACTGTATGTTTATTGCACATATGATTAATTTCATTTAAAAAGCTAATTTATACACACGAAGTAGGCATCTTATATGCTGGTATGGTATTTGGTGCACCAGTATGCGTTTGTTTCTATGCTCGTTACTGGCTTCACTGTAACGTTTTGTGCTCATATAATCTCATTTGACGGTAATTTGGTTTCTGCCCTGTTTACACATTATTGTCACAAAAGAGGAGGTGCAAACTTGGCAACCTGCCCGTTTGTATGGATTGGCATGTGGTCTTTTGCTTCCTCTGTGAACATGCATTTAATTTTTTTTAAGTCGTTTTTTTGTGCATAATAAGTGTGAATCTTTGTGCAATGTCCATGTAAACAAACTGTGGTTTTGTGCAAATCCAGCTCTTCTCCAATCGGCCCAGAAAAAGATTCTGGACTTCTTGTATTACCATCAAGGGCTGTAAATACATGTCAAAGAGGTAGGTTATTGCAGTGCAGTAAGCAAATAATCTATTGTAAGGGTCTATTTAACATTTTCTTCCAAATTTGCAATGCATCCATTTGTATGCATTGTCATGCATCCATTTGTATTAATTGTTTTGCAAATGTGTTCAGAATAGTTAAAACTTGTCCATTTTGTGGAGAAACATGTGTAAAATAAAATTCTTATGGCCCTCCAACAATTACATCGACATCTCTGTTTTGCCTTCAACCAGCACCTTGCAATGCAGCATTAGCAACTGCTGCTCCAACTCTAATACCAGATAGCATTCACGCAATGTAGCTACATTTGGCCACTTTTGGCGATTTTGGATAAACTGATTATGCAGGCCTAAACACACATCAGCACTATCAGTACTGGCAGTGTTACTGTCAGCATCACTTCAGATGTTTTCTGCTGACATCAGTAGAATAACGCTAACAAAACATTATGTCACTCGGTTGAAGAGCCTCAACTGTGTTGAGGCATTTATGCTTTCTTCTGTGTTTTGATCCAGGTAAAAATCAAAATCTTTTTCTGTCATTTTTAATTTATGTGATTCTTCTATTTCATTACATTGCTTTGTATCTTCACAACAGATATCAAACAGTGAACCTATGTCAGCCATTAAGTTCTGTTCTTTCTTCAAAAATGTTTTTCTTTTCTTCTTTGCTGGCCAACGATCAATATTGGAAAAGTCAGTCACAAGTTGATAGATGCTCTTCGTTATAGATACGAGACTAACAGAAAATACGCACCAAATCCATACATCTACACGGTTATTTCAACTTTTATTGAAGCATTCTCCTATTGAAAATCATCTTCTTGCAACACCCTTTCTATTACAGTTCTCTTTGTTGGCAATTTTCCATACAGTGGAACCTCGCCATTCCTCTGCCTCTCTATTCGTACAATTCGCTATTTGTCCAACATGTGCACACAACTTTTGACTCGTCATTCGTACCTGCTCTGCGATTCGGACCCATACAGTGATTTACAGAGCAAAAGAAGATAAATTACAGTAACGTTCTAAAACGTTTGTACGTGTACTTCAAACGTTTTAGAAGGTTGCTGTCAGCTGATTCGCATCCTACCAGTCCGCCACTCCAAATGTTTGTATTCATCAGTCTTCTGCTGACTGCTTTTTGTACGTCCAGCGTTTTTCAAGTTTTATACAAGCTCTGTGTAATTGTGTGCTATATTATTGATATATTTTATTTACATTTGTGTATTTAAAATATTGAACCCATGAATTGAAAAAGGAACTGTGATTCAACCAAGTTTAAAAGGAAAGCAGTGAGAACGACAATTGAATTGAAAAAGAAACTCATTACAAAGTTTGAAAGTCCAAAGAGTGTCTCCGACGTGGCAACTGAATATGGTATGGCAAAATCCACCACATCCTCCATCCAGAAAAATAAAGTTGCAATAAAAAAAGCTAATGTTGCAAAAGAAGTGACCGTTCTTGCTGTGAACAGGTCACCTATAATTGAACAAGTGGAAAAATTTTGTTAGTTTGGATTATCAAAAAAAACTTGCTGGTGACAGCATTTCTGAAACAATAATTTGTGAAAAAGCAAAGCGGTTGTATGATGACCTCAAGCAAGATAGCCCTGGAACAAGCGAGCAAAGTAATGAATTTAAAGCTAGTAGGGGATGGTTTAACCGATTTAAGCAGCGAAGTGGTATTCACAGTGTTGTTAGACATGGGGAAGCTGCCAGTGCAGACAAAGATGCTGCTGAAAAGTTTGTTGGTGAATTAAAAAAGTTTGTGGAGAGTGAAGAATTTACTCCTGACCAAGTTTTTAATTGCGACGAAACTGGCCTCTTCTGGAAGAAAATACCTAAAAGGACATACATTACAGAAGAAGAAAAAGCATTGCCAGGACACAAGCCTATGAAGGACAGACTTACTCTCTTATTTTGTGCTAATGCTAGTGGGGATCTCAAAATTAAACCATTACTTGTTTACCACTCAGAAAACCCCAAGAATGTTTAAAAAAATAAAATCATTAAAAGTAAACTCAGTGTAATGTGGAGGGCAAATAGCAAGGCTTGGGTAACAAGGCAGTTTTTCACCAAGTGGATGCAATAAGTATTTGCTCCAGGTGTAAAAAAATATCTGGAGGAAAAAAATTTACCACTCAAGGCTCTTCTGGTAATGGACATTGCACCCGCTCACCCTCCATGCTTGGAGCATGATCTCGTTGGCAAATACGGTTTCATCCAAGTAAAGTTTTTGCCCCCTAACACCACTCCTCTAATCCAGCCCATGGATCAACAGATCATTTCAAACTTTAAAAAGCTGTACACAAAAGCACTTTTTCAAGGGTGCTTTGAAGTGACCACAAACACTGTATTAACCCTCAAGGACTACTGGAAGAACCATTTCAATATCCTTCACTGCTGGAAGTTAATAGACAAAGCTTGGGGAGAAGTTTCTTTCAGGACTCCTGCCTGGAAGAATCTGTGGCAAGAGTGTGTGGTAGTCAGAGACTCTTGGAAGTTTTGACAGACAGCCTGCAGTGCTAGATGATATTGTCTCCTTGGGAAAAGCTATGGGTTTGGATGTAGAAAGTGATGATGCGGAAGAGCTGGTAGAATACCACAGAAGTAAACTGACCACTAAAGAACTCAAGACCTGCACAGGGAGCAGTAAGAAATGCTTGAAGAAATTTCTTCAAAGGACAGCAAAGGAAACATTTCCACTGCAGAAATTAAAGAATTATGTTACCACTGGGAAATGACACAGAGACTGGCTGAAAAATGGCACCCAAACACTGCAGTGATCAGCAGAAGCAACAACCTGTTTAATGACAATGTTATTAATCACTTTAAAAAAATTCTAAAAAACCGTCCAAGGCAAACAACAGTAGATAAGTTTATAAAACAAAAATCTCAAGATTCCTCTTGCCTCAAAAACCAGAAAAAAGAAAAAACATCAGAAGGAGAAAAAACGTCAGAATTGATGTTGCCTGATGTTCCCACGGATGGTGATTCTTCTTCCAAACCGTAATATCAACGTTTCCTTCTTCACCTTCAAATTATGCCATTTACTACCTACAGGTGAAGTGCAATTAAAGTTTTAGTGGTTTAATAAATGTACTTGGTGTATATATTTTTTTGGTTTATATGTAATATGTGCTTAAGTACGTATTAATAGGGATTACATGGGTAATTATCTGTCGGTCTAGAACAGATTAATCCAATTTACATTGTTTTTATGGAAAAAAATTGATTCGCCATTCGTACAACTCACAATTCGAACAGATTTCTGGAATGGATTGTGTACGAATGACAAGATTTCACTGTATCTAAAACTTGCAATACTTGTAAAATTAAGACCATTGTGTAAAGTTTTTCTCTAAAACTGCTTTGTTTCGTGTCAGCATCGCAAAATATGTTTCAACTACAGAACTTCTTAGCAACAGATAATGAGTTATGCCTTATATTACCTGGAAAATAGAAATATAATTACCAAAATTAAAAGCCCTTGAAATGAAACGCATCCACAAAAGGGATTGGGGGATGCAAAGCTCCATGTATTGTATACCCACTCTCCAACTTCTTTGTTATTACACAAAGTGTTTAAATAAATATTAGTTTAGAGCTAAATAGAAATATAGCAGCAACTGCCTTGTGAATTAAAATTCATCAATAGATTTTACAATTATGTGGCAATGTGCATGAAAATAGTTGGAAATCAGGTTTTTTAAAAATAACTCAAAAAATTCTCTTACAGCAGATACACATTTGATATTTCCCATTCTTTCAAGACCAAAATCAGCTGATTGGGATAAGTTAGGGTATGTTTTTAGAGGCTAAGCCAACTTTTTAGAACCCTTTTGTTTTAAATCAAAAATAATTTTTTCACTTCATCTTAATATGTTAGAACGTAGTTACATGTAGTTTTGCATTTAGCATATATCAATAACATGCTGCTTTCATGATTCCTTTTTGCAACTAACAAGCATGAAAACACATTTAATAGCATGGATAGTTTTCCACATATTTAATTCGCCAATGTATCCGACACAGTGTAACAATCATTTCCTGCTATAGTTACAGTTTTTCCTGTGTTCACACCATTTTCAATGATTATTTGTATTTGCATTATGTTGTAACTCATTGTCACTTATAATTCGTGTAGTTAGCTGAAATGCTGTTTTATCAATATTGGAATGAACGTTATGTCGTTAGGACTAATACCGCCAATTGGTACAAAGCAATATTTTACCAAGGAAAAACAAAAAATGAGAGTATATTATCTTTCACCATTTGCTGGTATATGGACGGTAATCTCTAGCTCATTTTGACATTTGCTGAACAATGTTATTTGTGGTGCATGCTAGCTTAAGTTCATTATGGCTAGACTTTAAAGTGAGTTGGAAGTTCTTGAATTTTCGGGATAATTTGCCCCAGAGCTTTAGTGTCTTGAGACACTATTTTTCAAAGTCTCAGAAAATGGGCATGTCTTGGCCATATTTAAAGATTAGTTTCAAAATTAAATAATGTAAGCCAAATTTCCATCAGTTTTGCTTCACAGTAAAACCAACACTAATTTTAACTTATACCAAAAAGAACAGCTTTACATACTGTAGTAGCGTTATGGTGAATGCTTGTGTCAAGATATGTAATTATTTTCACGCATGTTGTAAAGTTGAAGCTGGCACCTTGTAAAGTTACATTTCTTTAAAGGTTCGTTTTAATACCCGGAGATAGGTAAGCGACAGATCTTGATACTACAAAGTAGGTTTACAGTATAACTATAACTTTGAAAATATAAGTGTTGAATAGAGTATGACTCAGTGCACTGTACTTTAATAATCGTAACAACTGGCTTGGCGTATCACACTGCCACACCACTTCACTTGTCATACAAATAAATGTGATATATTATCCTACTAAAATTCAAAAAATCAAGAAGGTAAGGTATTAAAACCGATTTTATTTGCTAAGTTATTGCTTTTGGTACTACTAATAATTTTTTTTTTAATTCTTTCAGCTCTTAGCAAAATTTCATGACTTCCAATTTTCAACAAATTTTCCACGACTTTTCCATGCCTTTCCAGTAAAGTTTTTTTCCAGGATTTTTCAAGTTTTTCCATGACCGTGGGAACCTTGCGTTTGGAGCGATCGAATAATGAGGAGCTATCTTAAATAACTTGTCATGTTGTGGTGGAAAAAGAAGACAAGATTGAGCTTAAGCCACTGCTTTTTAGGCTGCAAAAGATTTTCTGGTAGACGTACCGGGCAACATATCGCTTCTACATTTGAATCTGAACTTCAATCGGTCGGAATAAAAGATAAGATTGAATATATAGTCACTGATAATGCTGCTAACCTGCAAGGGTCTTTTTTGACAGCATTTCCTGATGAGAGATCAAAACAGTCAGATCCAAAGAGTGATTTGCTAGATGAAAATCAGAACAGGGAAGATTTTTTAGAACACCGAAATAGAAACTGATGTCCAGGAATCTCTGGATATTTGTGCAAAGACCCGCCTTTCATGTTTTGTACACTCTCTGCAACTTGCCGTACGTGATGCACTAACGGAAGCTCTGGCTTTATCAAAGCCTATTGCAAAAGCGTCACGTTTATTTTTATTACTTCACAAGAGTACTATTTTCAAAGAACGATTTAAAGCAAAATTTGGAAATAAACGATCGATTCTTTGTTTGTTTTGTTTTATTTGCCATATTTATCCTCCATTCACGAGAAAGCGAATTGTATCGCTATACTTTGGACGGTAAGTCCGCACTCGCTTGGGAGTTGCCTTTTTCAAGGTTTATGGGTCACCTGTCTTCCACATAAAGGTGGGGCGTCCCGTTAAGTGCCTTGCCCAAGGACACAACAAGCGAACTTGCCGGCTTTTTCTCCACCACCTCCCCTAAATGCCGAGCGCCAAGCACGGAAGCTGTGAATACCATTTTTTAAAGTCTTTTGGTATGACTCGACAAGGGAAATGAAGCCCAGGTCTACCGACTGCGAAGCGGACGCTCTAACCACTACGCCATCGTGTCGATTCCCGCTGGAAATTGTGACTCGTTAGAATTCGACATTTCGGCAGCTTCAATTAATTCTAAATTGGGTTTGCATCGAATGCAAGTCTGTCAAGATAACTTTTCAGAAGTTTCCTTTTCAGTGAGAAGAATGGAATATGATGATTGATGCTTGCAATATTTTGAAACCTTTTGCTGAAGCCACAGATCTTACTCTAAGTGATAAATCTGTTACCATTACTGTAGTCCCAACAGTTTTACATCCTTACAGTCACCTCAATAGATGTCAAGCCACGTCTCGTTACTGCCGTGGCTTAAATAATGCGCAGCAATCATCATTAAAAATTCGTATTTTGGGGATTTTTGAAAATGAAATGCTTGGTCCATTTTGTGGTAAAATTGCTCCATTTTTGGAAAACGTTTACTTTATGTCTGCTGTATTAGATCCGGTATTTGCTTGCCATTGGATAGACATGGATGTTGTTGATGGCGACGAAATTCAGACAAACCGAGCTCGCAGCAGCACGAGACAAATGATAGAAGAGCTTGTAGTAAAATGAGGTGAAAGAATTGGGGCTTGCGGTATTCTGATGGAGCTTTCAACTGTGGCATGAACTACTCTATAAGCAATCAGTCTTCCTTTAGTGAAGATGATACCAGCGTCTCCACTGACAATGTTGCAGTTTCAGTTACACATGCTCCTTTAACAGATGAAGTTCCTCGTTTGCTCCAAAAATACAATCGAATTTTCAACAAAAATTCTGAGCTCGACAGCCTTGACACGGCCAAGAAAACTGCACGCAAGATTTATTGACCGGAGTCTGCATGGGCAGCTGAAACACAATAATAATCCTTTACATTTTAGAAAAAAATATTCATCTAAATTCCAGCTATGTTGGCTAAACGAATCCTTTCCAGTCCAGCCTCATCTGCTCCCGTTGAAAGAGTATTTAGTCAAGGTGGCATAATTATTCGGCAACATCGATCAATCATGCTGACATTTTTGAAATGTAATGAAAACCTTTTGCAAACTTCTGTTTGATATACTTACAGAAACTCAGACTTGAGGTGACAATTTCGTTGGCAAAACTGACTTTTGTGAGTTATTTAATGATACCCTAACTTTTTGGCGACAATGGGAGTGTCCATTTTATATCAATCCATCGAAAGAAAAAATGTGGATTGTTCCTGGATGATAACTAAATTTAGTGAAATATATTTCAGAGGCAGCTTGTAACAATAAAAAATTCAATGTTCAATGTTAACGCTATTTCTCCCATTTGTTTGCGTCGTACTGCACCAGTATGTAATTAACTAATGATAAAGTGCATAAGCGATATGTAGTTTCTGAAATCTGGATGGCTTTGTTAAATGACAAACAGTTTTTAGTTTTGGCTTAAATTGTCGTTTTAGAAAAAATCAGTTTCTGTCTAGACCAGGGCGGGGTAAAATTTACTAAATCATAAATTAAAGCAAACTTCATTTTTCAGTATTAAAAAATTGATAATGTTGCATTGGATTATGATTCAAATACATAGTTGAAGTTCACATCTTTTTATTTTATCTCTATGCAAGTCTACTGCCATTTTCATTTCAGCAGCGTAAGTGAGCGACATTTTTACTGTTCACAACCTAATTAGGATTTGGACCACAAAGTAGATTACAACTCTGCTAAGATTGAAACTTTCTTTATTTCGCAATAAATTGCATTGTTTTGAACTTCGAAAAAAAAGAAATAAGGCCAGAGATAAGCTGTGCCGTGTGCATCCGCACTCTACACACGAAATAACAGGTGATCGGTAAAAGCGGCTTGACGTTTGAATTTTGCTAGTTGCTACCAAAAATCATTTTTATCATAAAACTAATAAATCAAATGGGAATTTTCAAATCAACGAATTTAAACTGAACGTGAAGATTAAGGTGGTAGGAAGTAAGCTTTCGCTGGTTCCTTATTAAATAGCTCATAGCCTGGTATATTGCAACTTGTTCGAAAATTTATTGGAATGTCCAAAACTTAGTGTTAAAAATATTGGCGACATTTTGTAAACGTTTAGTTTCAAGTCTTGTGCCTGGAGTCTTGGTCTCGTCTCGACTATTTGCTAAAAGCCTCGATATCGCAACGTCAGTGCTCGTGTCATCTCAGTCTCGAAGATTTTGGCCGAGACTCCAGCTCTGATTTGCACTGAGTAAAATACAAATATATGCCTGTGCCATAGCCACAAGTAAACTACACTATGAGGTGCCGTTTGTACTACGCACATTTACAAAAATGTTTTTCCAGTCAAATTGGCCATGGTAAGTAATGTAAAAACAAAATAGGCTTATTAAACTGAGTAATTATCCTATAACCCCAATTATCGATAGTTGTGTAGCTGCATTGTTTAATTACTTCTACACCTTATATTACAGTGGTCCTTAAACTATGGCCCCTCCACATTTGGTCCGGCCCCCTGAACAATACCAGAGTGCATTTAGATTTGTTTAATATACAGTAGACCAAAGAAAAAGTTATTGGCGAGCTTAGCAATCGGAATTTTCCATTCTAATTTAGGTATTACGCAATTGTTTACTTGGCTTCTCACTTACTCGTATCTTGTAGTAAGTTCGAGGACATAATTTCTTTACTGTCTGATTCAGCAAGCGTGAGGCCGTGTGAGATCGACGGCGGAGTTTATGTATTATTGTTGGAAAGCAAGCCGTTTAACCGATTTTACTGTGAAGGAAAGGAGTCCGGTGTACTGCCTTTAGATTTGAAAATAATTTCGTTGTGGTAATAATAGTTTTGTTGTCTAGAAAGATGGTAGGTCTGTTCTGGAAGTTGAAGCGAAGCCCTGAAAAAAAGTTTACTTGTGTTTCTGCATTGTTCTATCGAGCGTCTCTCATCCTGCGCTTTGAGTGGTAGCTATCGCAAGTAACCGTCATATTAAGTAACTGTCAAGTAAACATTTTTGCTCACTTTTATCTGCGAGGTACGGAATCTTCATCAGGGTAAAGTTCTAGCATAATTCCTAATAGATACAAAACCGTAACATATTGTAAAATGTATATAGGATCTTGAAAAAACTGTCTGATATTTAAATACAATTAGACTAAAAATACATGTATATTTTTATTCCTACAAAGCTTTTTAATTTTTTGTTTGTAAGGTGAAATTTTTTCAACATTGTGTATGCGTATTTGAAAATAAAGTTAGTTATGTGTTATGAGTTAGTTATATTCCTTAGTTAGTTTTTTAGATATAACGTGACATTCCATCTTTCTGCGGTCTGTGCCCCTATTTGAAAACCCCCGAAAAAAAACCTAAACTGCCCCTCTTTAGAATAAACAGAAAAATGGCAAACAAAATATGTAAGAGAAAAATCGATTCAGAATACAGGGTATTTAACTTGAGGTGGGCAAACAATTATTTTTTTGTTCAATACAAAGAAAAGGCAGCTTGTCTCATTTGTCAACGGACAGTGGCGGTATTCAAGGAATACAATCTGCGGAGACACTATGAATCCCGTCACAAAGAGCTTACAAAGCCAAATGCGAGCAGACAAACTCTCACAGCTAAAAATTGGACTGTTAGCTCAGCAGAACATATTTGTACGCAAACTCAGGTGAACCAGTCAGCTGTTCGAGCCAGCTTTTGGATTGCTCAACTCATAGCAAGTAGCGGCAAACCTTTCATTGATGGTGAGTTTGTCAAGAAATGTATGAACGCTGTCGTAGAGGAGGTGTGTCCCAAAAAGATGTACTTAATACCGTGAGTCTATCAGCAAATACAATCACCAGACGTATTGAAGGAATTGGGAGTAATTTATATGCCCATCTGCTGCAGAAGACAAAGGAATATAAATTTTTTTCATTAGCACTGGACCAGAGCACGAACATGCAGGACACCGCGCAGCTGCTAATTTTTATTCATGGAGTAAATGCAAATTTTGAGATGTGCGAGGAGCTGGCAGCCCTCTAAAGTCTCAAAGGGACTACGACAGGGAGATTATTTTTGGTAAAAGTGAGCCAAACCATGAAAGAGTTGGACCTGGATAGGTCAAAACTAGCCAGTATCACAACTGACGGGGCTCCTAGTACGGTGGGCATATCTCGGGGGCTCATAGGACGCATGAACCGGGAGATGGAAGAACAAGGTCTCTCCGCCGCGTTACAAGTCCACTGTCTAATTCACCAGCAAGCACTGTGCTGCAAAGTTTTGACGTGGGATTCTGTCATGAAGGTTGTGATGTCATACATTAACTTCACAAGAGCAAAGGGACTTAACCCTTTGAGAGATAATGTAACACATATGTTACATGATTGTTAATTGTTATGCCATTATGACGTAATGACCATTTTTCTGAAACTCATTGTAATTTTATTGTTACCAAACAATTGAGGAATTGTCTCAAATTTTATCAATTAGAATCTTATGATCCTCAAAGGGTTAAACAGAGGGAGTTTCAAGAATTCCTATCTGAACTAGAATCTGCACACGGAGATGTGTTATACTATACAGAGGTCCGATGGTTGAGCCAGGGCAGAGTTTTAAGGCATTTTTATGAGCTGCTACCTGAAACTTACTTATTTCTTCATTCACAAAACAAGACGGTGCTAGACCTGATTGATCCCTAATAGAAATGGCAATTGCATTTTTAACAAACGTCACAGAAATGCTGAACAGCTTTGACTTGCAGCTACAAGACCAGGGTAAACTTATTTGCGACATGTATCCCCACATAAAAGCATTCGAGCTGAAACTAAAACTGCTTTTGAGACAGGTGGGAAACCACAACTTTATCCATCTTCCTGCAACACAAAACCTCTCTGCAGAAAACTCAGTGGTCGTGTCTCCAGTTGAAGTGTGTGGAAGCTTTGGAAACGCTAAAGGCGGAGTTCGGTGTGCGGTTTTGTGAACTACATGTTGATGCAAAAGAAATCCGTCTGTTTCAGAACCCCTTTATAGCCAATATCAATGAAGTCCAGTCTTCTTATCATTTTGAGTTAGCCGAGTTACAGAACTGTGATGTTCTGAAAGATGCATTCAAGCCAAACAGTCTCATTGACTTTTATGCTGCCCTCCCAAAAGACACATATCCCAACATTAGAAAACACCTAATGAAGATGTCCACACTTTTTGGCAGTACGTATATCTGTAAGCAAACCTTTTCACCCACGAAAGTGATAAAAACACCAGTGAGATCAAGATTGACAGATGAACATCTGCATCATTGTTTGAGACTGGCAGTAACTATGAATGGAACCTGTCATTCAACTTCTCACCAACCAGATGCAGGCCCACGGTTCACATTGATGATGAACAAAGAAAGGTAAACCCACTTTTCTAATTTCAATGAGTCACTCTGATAATAAAAAAATATAATCATAATAAAATCTACTGCGATGAAACTTTTCTTTGACCATATTCGTAGTGGTAATGATTGTGCTGTATCACTTATTTTAGTTTCTCAGCCTGCTAGTTATGTGGTTTTCACAGGGAAGTTGATCGGAGAGAGAAAGCTACAAAGTGCGATGTCTACAAGCCTACTGGAACATACAAAAGAATTATAAAGAAATTTTATCAAGAAATCAATAATATTCACACTAACATCAAATTTACTTATGAATTAGAAGAAAACGGAAAAATACCATTCTTGGATGTTTTCATTGAAAAAAGAAACCAATCATTCATTTCTTCTGTATATAGAAAGAAAACGAACACTGGACTGTACACCAATCGGAAAAGTTTTATTCCTTTCAAATACAAGATAAACATCATCAAATGCTTAATTGACAGAAGTTATAAAATTTGTAACAGCTATCAAAAAATACATGAAGAATTTCAAAAAGTAACCACTCTCTTATTAAATAATGGTTATCCACGAGGAATTATTGACCGGCACATAAAAACGTATCTTAATAGAAAACATAAACCTCTAAATGAAAATGCAAGCAAAATTAGAAAATCCAAGTTTGCTATTTTTTGTTTACCTTTCATCGGAGAAGCATCGCAACAAATTGAGAAAGAAATCAAACATTTTTTAGAAAATAAAATAAAAGCAAACTTTTGCCTTCGGATGAATCACAGCGTATCAACGATTGGAAACCTATTCAGAAATAAGGATAAACAGGCTCTACTACACCTCACTGGGACAGTATATAAACTTCAATGCTCGTGTAAAAAGACCTATATTGGACAAAGTAAACGAAATTTAAAAACAAGATTGGAAGAACATGACCCGATTACATTTGGAAAAAGCGATGTTACAGATCATTTACGGGAAAATCCAGACCACACAATCGACTTTCACAATCCACATATACTGGCTCAAGAAACTAATTGGCGAAAATTACGTATTAAGGAAACGTTATATATTCAAAAACTGCAGCCACAATTGAACTCAGATGAAGCTTCACACCCACTATACCTTTTTAATGTGTAAATTTTGTTTTATTTTTATTCTTAGTCATTGTCTCACTAATTTAACACGAAATAACTTTGACCCTAAAGTATGTAATAGCTATTGTTTTCTTTTTTCATAATTGAATTGTCACGTCATAAATGTTACACTTGACCGTAGTTTATCAAATTTTAAAGTAATCAGTTGCACTATTTTGGTTGACAATGCTAGCAGTGTTTAGCGAAACGTCCTAATTAAAATATGTACAGCAGTATACTGGCTCTGGTTTTTTTACTGAGAATTATAAAGAAGTTACACAATAGCTTTGAGAGACCGCTCATATGAGTCATTTAAATAAAAAATTCTGCTCTGGTACCTAAGCTGAACTTGGACGTGTTAAGATTGTGCACAGCACAACAGAAAATTTATGTTCCAAATATTTTTTTCTGGGAAAAACTCAAAGAAAGTTATTTGATTATTATTATTATTTCATAAATAATGTTATTTTTTCTGTGAAAAAACCAGAGAAGGTTATTTAGTTATTATGTATTTCAGTAACAGTGATGTTGTTTATTTTCTGTCTTTTGTTCCGTGAAGAATCCAGAAAGGGCTATTTGATGGTGCTTTTTCAAAAACAATAAATTTTTACTTCTAGGCACTCCTGCAATCGTCATATTTTTTTCTGTTACAAACTGACCCCGGCCCCCCATCAGAAAAGGAAAGCTATGTGGCCCTCACGGGAAAAGGTTTGGGGACCACTGTTATACAACAAAATTAAAAAGTTGGGCACTGTCTAAATCGGAAAAACATCAGAGCATATATCTGCTCATAAACTTTTAGAGCTGTTCCCCCTTGACACCTTTCATCAAAATCAGAGCTTGGTTTGGTTGATTCAGAGGCAAAGTTAAGCCACGCACCTTACGTATTATTCCAGTTATTAGAATATTACCGTAAACTGGGGTTACTTTGAACGCAAGGTTAACTTTAAACACTTTTTAATGCCTTGATGACATGGTATATTTTTTCGTTTTTAGCATCATTTTTGGCAAAAATTTTGAAAAAGTGCTTGCAAGTGATAGTTAGCAGTAATCATCTTCCAAAAACGTAAAAACTTTTGTGTGAGTCTATTTTGCTTGCACACTTTAGTGCGCAGAGTGGGAAGCAACCTGTTTTCAGAAAACGTGCTAATAAACCAAGGTGCGCTCACACTTCTGTGTGTTTCTCAGGGTTTGTAAAGTTTCTAACCGAAGTTTCTTTTAATATAGCTTTGAAAAAAGCTGTTTGAGTCATAAGCTTTTCGTGACGCTCTCATCAGTGGCGGTATCGCGTCCATGCCGATCTCAACCACACAGATCGTGCAAACGAAACGACACCAAACCGGATTGTGACTCCGCCATTGGTCAGCATCTTTTAGATAATGATCGATGCGCATTAAACTATGATGATAAGCGGTTTTCAATCCTCGCTGCAGCGTGCAGCTCTTTCCATCTTAATCTTTTAGAGGCTACTTATATCAAGATGCGACATCCGGTGTTATGCAGACAGAAAGAGTTTGTTTACACTCTCAAACTCTTTCGATAATCGTGACATTTGGCCTCCTGCTGCACCTTCTCTATCTTTTGCAATTGCAAAATCTTTCTTTGGTGCGCTTTGCAATACAAACGCTATTATTGGCTTGTCTTGATCACATAACATCCAAATTATTCACATAAAAGACTTATTCACTCTAGAATTTAAATGATTTCTTTGGTTATGTTTAATGTGTTTTTCGTAGTTTACTATTTTTGGTAGCTGGTGGGTTCTCAAAACAAAGAGTGATTACTTTGGCAAAGTATTCTTACTGCTGAAGAACAATGACCTCAACAAGAAACTCCGCAAAATATTCCAGTTGACAAGATTAGTAAACCAACAATCATGTAATGAAGATTACAGTCCGACTTGTGACATAGACCACTTGACATTTAGACTCTACGGTGACTTATGTGTTGTGTATTCGAAGTATAATAAGCACTTTGACATTTTAACATGGACAGATGTCATAAATTTGAACTAGTGGGTGTTTTATTTGGTGGACCAATACTTACATTTACCGAAGATTGCGGATAATTTATTATATGTTTAGTTGTTAGAACAAATCTACCTTGATCTCGGTGTTGAAAGCAATAACATTTACAAGCTCTTTGGTGCTGTCCTCCTCTTGCAATAGATGCCCACCAAAGCAATTCAAAAGGCAATCAGACACAGGATTTGTTCACTAGTACCCTTGAATCTGTAGAAGACCTTTCACATACCAACACTTATTAGTTCATTGTCTCTCATAATGATACATAGCATCACCGAAAGATCTTGTGTAGGAAAATACTTAGCTTATCCTACATTGGGTCACACTACTTCTGATGGAAATCACGTACAAACCTGATTTGGTTGATGTAAACAATCGAGCTCATGTTGCCAACTATTGTCGATTGCTGCCTTTATGAGGTTTTCTTCAATCTAACAATAAACGAGGGCAAGCATATTCAACCACCAGCATGTTACAGACACTTTGAGAAGGTTAACAAAAACAAAGAACAAAGGTATTCTTGACTTTATAAAAAGCTAGGTCTCCCATATTGATATCGCTTTGTGACATATGTAAGTCTGCCGGCAGACTTCTTCCCAGCTACGTTGTTTACAGATAAGAACATCTGTGGTGAACATGGATCGAGAGTAGAACAGCTGGCACAAGATACAATAGGAGCTGCTCTGGCTGGCTTGACACATGCTGTTTCACAAATTGGTTTGAGACAGTCTTTATTCCATGCGCCAGTAGCGGAACTGCTACATGTAACCTCCACAAATCTTCAACCAGAAGTAACACTTGCTACAGTATCTTGTTACTTCTCTCCACTTGATTTTAACAACATTGACAAAGGCACCATCATTTCTGATTTGCAAGAATTGAAAAATGAAGTGAGAGATTTGCAACAAGAATCACTCTTTAACAAAACACTCTTTAATCAACTAACTGAAGTGCGAAGTATTAATTATTTTTCGTAGTTATTAAAACTTCCTATGTTCTTTCTAGATCGTATTTTTTCCTTCCCCTATGGTGCCGCAGATTCGCCGCGATAAATCACTTCTTAGTTACAATATTAAATAATGGCGGAGTTGATAAAAACTACAAAGGTGAACTTTATGTTGAACACATCATTAAAGGGTTTTATCAACAAATGGACAATTAACGATTTTTCTGCAGTTGCTAAAATATCGTGCGAAGGAATCTCAGCAATTTTATTTATGACAAGTGTGGCAATTTTATTGATTTTATTTGCCATCTTGATATGGGAAAAATACCAAGCCCCGACAAACAAAAGTAAAATAGCAAGAAGTGGCAAACAAAAAAAAACAAGAAAAAGAAAGAGAAGATTTTAAACAACGATACCCGGTAGTGTACATATTTTACGATGACTAAATTATTTTACTGCAAAATCATCTGCGGTTATATTGTACATGTATTTTGGTGCTTTGAATTCTACAAAAAACTAGCAACAAGTATTTCAGAATACAATCGTTCAATACTGTAATTATCTAATATATACGGTGCAATTCTGTTTGTCTCTGTGTTAATTCTTCTGAAACTGCTGGAGGTACAAGCATCAAACTTGGCACGATTGATTACCACCCAGTAGTGAGTCTCATGAGAGTGTTGGCGACATCATCATGACGTCATAATCAAAAATATTCTTTTTTTTTGCATTACTTGACAGAGGACAACTGCTTTTTGTTCAAACAAATACCATCTTTCGATTTACCACATTACAAAACTTTCATTTGTTTGGGATCTAACATGACGTCGCAATCATAATGTGTTTATTGTTCTTTCTCAAAAAGTACTCATTGCAGAAACGCAATTAAACGTTTTTTCAGCAGATATCGATAAGGTGCTTTCAATAAATACAATTTTACAACAAATATTGCTTATTTGACAATGCTACGAGCAATTCTTTATTTAAGTGCTTTAAGCCCTATAAGCATTTTTCTTCTCTATTTCGCTTTTACGCTTAAAACTGGCTTTATGATGTCATAATATGTCCAGTGCGATTAACATAAATCTTCGCTACCGAAGATCATACTATGAAGATGGTTTCTAAAATTGCAAAATCAGTTTATTAAAAAACTGATTTGTGACCTTCTTTCTCAACTGATTTTCAAACTTTCTTCAACAAATTAAAGGTTATTTTAGAGCGATTCCGATAGTGCATATAATATGTGCAATCAATATCAATTTGCTACTGAAAAAAAATGAACTGTAAGACCCCAGGTGTAACTTTTTACCCTTCCCAAAAAATAATAATGTTAGTAAAAACAGGGAATTTTAATACAAAAATGTTATTGTAAATTACTAATAATTACTGTTCTCTGAAAGCTTAGAAAATTTGCTATCCAGCAATATGTGACTCCAATTAGTTAAGGCTAAGGATTAGTTTATAATGGCAGATCAAAAATTAGTTGCCATACATCATGTTTTATTTGACCAAACAAACTTGCAATCGGCAAACAAAGTTAGTTCTTTGGTACATTTTGACTACTTTTTCTCGCAAGCATGGTTCTTTTGCGTTATCTGTCGACGTTTTTCAAAAAGATTCATGAAAAACTGAAGTCTCAAATCGTTTATGAAATTTAGTGTACCAGTTAGAAACACCTAAATTTTGGTGCCTGCGTTTTACACAACTGCAATTTCTAGAAAAACTAAGTGCTTAGGTACATTTTGGCTATTCTTTCTCGATAGCATGGATCTTTGGCATTATCCATGAAATTATTCACAAAGATTCATCGAAAAATGACGTCTACAAATTTTCTTGCTATGATTGCTTTAGAGCAGAGGCTCTCAACCAGTGGTACGCGAATCACCAATGATTTGCGAGCACATCTGGTGAAAGTTCTTAGTGGCGATAAATTAACGTCTGAATTAGAAAGTTAAAAATGATTACAAGTTGCATGCTTAATAAAATCGGTCGCTTGTTTGCCACAACCTGCTTTATCACTTAATGATAAGTTGTTGTTCATTAAGTCCTATGCGTTTATTGTTCTGAAATCTTTAATTCATACTGTGTAAAGTATTATTGAAATAACTATATTCCGAATTCAAAACCTATAGTTTAATGATTTTGTTTACCCCGTTCTATAAATGTAAATAACTTACTCAATTAGCGCTGTTACCGTGTCATGCATCGTTCATTTGAACTTCCAGTAGAAGCACAACTTTCGGGCGTGCTTTTACATCGTTTTCAAACAGACGGTTGCACAATTTCGTTCTGGTGAGTCCGTATTTTTTCCAATTTTAATAGTCTAATGGAGAATATCACTGTACATAGTGAAGTTTACCATGTTTACCAAAAGCTGCGAAATCTTTATATTAGAGCAGAAAGTTTTATGTTGAAACCAGATGGTTTGAACCCACTCCGTTCATTACTCCCTGATATAAGAAGCTTCTAAACGTTTCTGAGACTATTGGTGACAGTGAGGTTATTCCCGTAGTCGAAATCATAAAACAAGATGTGGTAATTGAAAAGCAAGTTCGACAGTCAGTCTAAATTTTGGATAGCTGACCTTCCTAAAACTGTCCCTGTCAGCTCCACCAAGTCAGTTACCTCCTCCATAAAAGCTCTACATCAAGTAGCTCTTCTCGTAGTCAAAAAGTCATGAGTCAAGTGAAGTTAAAGGTTGCATCCGCAGCCATGAGTCAAGAGACTGTCAAAGTGCATGAAACCAGACTTCAAGCTCGTCAGCGAGCTGAGTAATTAAAACGCGAACAGAAAGAGAAAGTGGAGTTGGCAGTACGAAAAGCTCGTGAAGAAGCAGAGTTAGAAATCAAAAAAGCTGAACAAGAATTGTTTGAAACTGAAGAAGCAGCAGAAAAGGCGCTGCGTTAAAAGCAACTTGAGAATGAATTGGCAAAGATCGAAGTAGATGCTTGGAGCGGAGTTGAATCTCAGTAATATAGTTCATTTTAAAGAAGATTGTCCTGAATTGACTAGCAAAGAATATTTTGATCAGCTTAATAGCACCGTCATGCCCTCATTAACGAGTGAAGAAAAGCTACTTGTTTATAGTAGACCTTCTATTAGAAGACCTCTTCAACAGCAATTCACAAACAATGCTAAATTAACGAGTCAGGAAACCAGACCCAAGTCTGTTTTCAGTAGGCACCTAGATGGATCTATGCACGAACCCCGTAATTGTGAAATTGCAATAGATCCGCATCACTTAACAATTCCTAGCACCCAACAAATGATTAACTTTTTTGCTCCCACGTAAATAGCGAAAAAAATATCCTTAAGGTGGCAGTGCGAAAAACTGTCATAATTTGTCATAATCAATCATAATTAATCATCATAAAATACCCTAAGTTTGTTTGTAAATCATTACTCATCTGCTTACTTCTACATTAAGTGTGATATATCGTTGAAATCTACATTTCTTGAGGATTTCAACATATTAAAAACAAAAAAAATTTTTTTGAATATGCAAATTTTATGCAAATTAACCCCCAACTGGGGCGGAGTTGTCTTCGAAATTAAAGCAGCACCCTAAAAAAATGGTCGCAAGATGATGCTAAGGAAATACGGTTTCAAGGTACATCACTCAAAACTTACCTAAATGCCTAGGTTTTCTACAATTTGCAATTTTCTAAGGCACATGACCTTTTTTTGACCGGTACCGACCGGAACCAAATTTTGGTAGTTAAATTTAGTACCTAAAATATGATCAGTTATTATCTGCTAGAGGTTAGTCTAAACCATGTAACATTAAGTATTTTTGAACAGGGAATTTCTTCAAGATTCAGAAAATATCAAGTTTAAATAGAATATGCTGTCACTGACAATGAAGCAGAAGCTTTTTTACACCCTTCCCATTTCTTGAGAAACAAGGGGGATACAGCAAACTTTGATTTAGAGAAGCCAAACTTCTGCTAGCTTTTAAACTTGTATTTCAGTCTTTGTCTCCTTGGAAACTTGATGCGAAATGACTTTAGTGGTGAAACATTTGCAATTTATTTTATCTTTTTATAGGGTGTAGTTTTTCTAAAGGCAGTGGTTATTTTGCCGTCGACGGCAATTTGCCCTTGGAATCTATTTTGCCGTGATCATTCACGTGTGTTTATATAGCCAAATTTGCTATGATAACACTAGTGACACTGTGGTGTAATGGATAGAGCGCTGGTCTTGACATACCATGGTTGCGGGTTCGAATCTCAGCTGGCCAGGGCTTTAAAAGAAAGGCAGTGTACACTGGAGGGGCAGGCCCGATATGTAAATGTACGGGGCAGTGTACACTGGAAGGGAGTGTACAAGGTGTGGGGGATAGAGACCTGGGGGTACAAAATTTTTTTTTTGGTTTTTAAAATTGACCAATCAGAGACGACCAAAAGTCACATGTTTAGTACCTCATTAAGATTGACCAATCACAAATAACTCATGGCAAAATAGTCTCTGAGGGTAAATTGCCGTCGACGGCAAAATAGCCACTGCCTTTTCTAAAATGTATAATTTAGTTAAGGTAAGTCAAAAAATTTTGGAGGTTTTGAACTGACATGATGTACAGTACTCATTTTTGATCAGTAAATATCATATACCACTTAGTCTAAACTATTTAAAGTTATATATTGCTGGAAAGCAAATTTCCTAAGCTTTCAAATGTAACTGGTATTTAGCAACATATCATATTTTTTACGCACTAAATTTACTTTTATCTACTTACCATTCAAATTTGTTTGGGGGGTTTTAAAATCCCTAAAAAATTTGGAAATTCAAAAACGTAAAATTTATTATTATCGCTTGGAATTTTGTCAAATGATGCCCCAAAAAGAGTAGTTTTCAGACTGTGTTAATGATAAAGGGTATGGTTTTGTGGTAAAGATGTAATCTCAATTTGATTTTAGCGTAGTTGGCCAGTGCTGAGAATTTGGCCGATTTTGTCATCTGCAACTGGGTTTTTGGTCTTTTTAACCCTTTTTGGGTATAAAAATCCAAGAATTAGGGCACAAATTATACATCTTCCAATGCGTGAGGAAATAAGCGTGATCTTTTGAAAATTCTATGAAAATCGGATAAAAAGTAAAATCACAAATCGATTTTTTAGTAAACTAATTTTGTAACTCAATTTGAAAAATTTGAGGTAAACACTGAAAACACGAGATCATCAATCGATGATCGCGGGAGCGAAAGAGTTAAAACATCTCACTTGAGAGGACGAGATCACCCAGGTCCACATGTCCAAATTCAAAAGTTTGATGGTACGGTTATGCATTATTGGGTGCTTGCACGTCAATTTAAAGCGTATGTTTTGGGTAAAGTTGATAAATGTGAGCTTTTACCACTTTTTTATCAAAATTGCGAACCTAATGTGAAGCAAAAACTGAATCACTTGTTTAATCAACCACCCGCTACAGGCTTTCAACTAGCATGGGATCCTCTCTATGACGAATATGAGCACCCTCATGAAATCGCTTGATGTTGTGAAGAAAGCTTAACCTCTATTTCGAAAATTCTTGATGACGATAGAGAAAAACTTAAAAGTCTATCAAATCTTCTCGAAAAGTGCTGCGTTTCTTTGGAAAACATTGGATAGGTGTCAAGTTTAGATTCTATGCACGTGATCATGGATGTGGTGAACAAGCTGCCAATAAGTTTAAAACGAGCATGGGTTAAATACTCTGTTCATATTGAATCAAAAACGAGAAGTCGAGCACGATTTATTGACCTATCGGACTTCATTTCTCAAAAAAGCCAATTGCCAATTCAATTTTTGGACGAGAAAGCTTCCAGTCTTGGGCCGAATCCCAACGCAAAACTACTTGTTTATCGACTATGTCACACTCACGGAAAATTGACTACAGCAAAACTGCAACTCAGCTTTCATGCTACTATTGCTCAAAATCACACAAAATTTCATCGTGTTCTCAGTTTTGTGAGCTCAGTTATGACGAACGCTATAAATTTGTCAGAGATAAAGGACTGTGTTTTAAGAGTATGACAGAAAGTCACAGCGTCAAGGAATGCAAATCGAGAGAAAAGTGCTCAATACCAGGATGCACTGGGAATTTCCATCATACATTGTTGCAGAAGCCGCCTTCTGTAATATTAAGAAAGTCTTTATCAGATTCCACCCAATCCGTACAACTGTCAAGCTCAATCAGCAGTTCAAGTTTACCTGTATATCTGAATCTAGTACCAGTCACAGTGAAGTACCTTGATCGAGAAATTGCAATATATGCTTTCCTAGATCAAGGATCTAGTAGGTGTTTTTGTGATCAGTCTTTAGCAGAAGAACCGCAAGCCACTGGCCAAAAACGAAAGCTAACACTAGCCACATTGTCTTCCACTAAATCTTTAGATACTGTTTCCATTAGCTTTGAAGTTGAAAGTCTTGATGGAGGAAAGAGAATTAGAGTTAACGGATATGGTTGTCGTGAATTCTATACCTGTCAGTCCAAACAAAGCTCCTACCTCCCAGACCCTAAAAAAGACCTTTCTATTTGCGAAATATTGAATTTCCTCGAATAGAAAAGCGTCACGTTCAACTCTTGATTGGAGCCAATGTGCCGAAGTTTGGAGCAAAGAGTTCACCAAGTTGTGCAACATTTTGTCTTTGTAAAACTGCAAGACAGTTTGAAAGGCATTTCAATTCTGACGTGGTAAAAACCGTCATGAAGAGTTTTTACGTTGACGATTGTCTCATTGGAACCAATACTAAATAAGCAGCAATCAAGATGATTACCGATCTTCGTTCCTTGCTGGCAATGGGTGGGTCTAAACTCACCAAATGGCTTTCTTCAAGCAATAAGGTTATTCAAACTGTCCCTGAAGAAGAAAGGTCAAAGTCCTTACAAAACTCCATGCCTTCAAATGGTCCTCGAGAACAGGTCTTAGAAATCAACTGGGACGTTTCTTCTGATCAATTTTTTTTCAAAGTGGATTTGCCAGACGCTCCGACAACAAAGCGAGGAATCTTGGCAGTTACCAATTCATTGTATAATCCTTTGGGGTTTGTGTCACTAGTTGTGCTTTTAGCAAGACTGATCTACAGCGAAATCTGTCAAGACAAACTTGGTTGGGATGAGTCAATTAACTCTTTTGCTCCCGCGTGAAAAGCGAAAAAAAATGTCCTTAAGGTGGCAGCGCGAAAAACTGTCATAATCAATCATAATTAATCATAATTATGTACCTCAAGCTTGTTTGTAAATCATTACTCAGCTGTCTACTTCTACATTAAGTGTGATATATCGTTGAAATCTACATTTCTTGAGGATTTCAAATAGAAAAAATTTTTTTTTTGAATATGCAAATTTTATGCAAATTAACCCCCCAACTGGGGCTGAGTTGTCTTCAAAATTAAAGAGGTACCCTCACCTCAAAGATCACTATAGATTTTATTTTCTACCAATTTCTTTAGAAATGGTCGCAAAATGATGCTAAGGAAATAAGCTTTCAAGGTACATCACTCAAAACTTACCTAAATGCCTAGGTTTTCTACAATTTGTAATTTTGTGAGGCACATGACCTTTTGTTTGGACCAGTACCGACCGGTACCAAATTTTGGTAGTTAAATTTAGTACCTAAAATATGATCAGTTATTATCTGCTAGAGGTTAGCCTAAACCATGTAACATTATGTATTTTTGAACAGGGAATTTCTTCAAGATTCAGAAAATATCAAGTTTAAATAGAATATGCTGTCACTGACAATGAAACAGCCGCTTGTTTACACCCTTCCCATTTCTTGAGAAACAAGGGGGATACAGCAAACTTTGATTTAGAGAAGGCAAACTTCTGCTAGCTTTTAAACTTGTATTTCGCTTCTTGTCTCCTTGGAAACTTGATACAAAATGACGACTTTAGTGGTGAAACATTTGCAATTTATTTTATGTTTTTATAGGGTGTAGTTTTTCTAAAATGTATAATTTAGTGAAGGCAAGTCAAAAAATTTTGGGGCGTTTTGAACTGACATGATGTACAGTACTCATTTTTGATCAGTAAATATCGTATACCACTTAGTCTAAACTATTTAAAGCTATATATTGCTGGAAAGCAAATTTCCTAAGCTTTCAAATGAGACCGGTATTTAGCAACATATCATATTTTTACAAACTAAATTTACTTTTATCTACTTATCACTCAAATTTGTTTGGGGGGGTTTTGAGACCCCTAAAAAATTTGGAAATTTAAATAAGTAAAATTTATTATTGTCGCTTGGAATTTTGTCAAATGATGCCTCGAAAGAGTAGTTTTTAGACTGTGTCAATGATGAAGGGTTTGGTTATGTGGTAAAGATGTAATCTTAATTTGATTTTAGTGTAGTTGGCACGTGCTGAGAATTTGGCCGATTTTGTCGTCTGCAACTGGGTTGTTGGTGTTTTTAACCGTTTTTGGGTATAAAAATCCAAGAATTAGGGCATAAATTATACATCTTCCGATGCGTGAGGAAATAAGCGTGATCTTTTGAAAATTTTATGAAAATCGGATGAAAAATATAGTCACAAATCGATTTTTTAGTAAACTAATTTTGTAACTAAATTTAAAAAAATTTGAGGTAAACACTGAAAACACGAGATCATCAATCGATGATCGCGGGAGCGAAAGAGTTAAAGAGCCATTTTCAAAAAGATGGCGAGCATGGATAGTCGAACTAGTCCATCTTAGGCATTTAAAAATTCCTCGATGTTACAAACCAAAAAGTGAAAACAAAATCCTGATGCAACTACATTTATTTTCAGATGCATCTAACGTAGCTAGAGGAACTGTGTGCTACTTAAGAACTACAATTTCTCGAGCAGAACCAGAAGCAGTTCTAGACGCTGTGAAGCTATCCAGGACAGTTAAACAGGAATTGGATATACCTAACTGCCCGTCTTCTTTTGGACTGATTCTTTCATCGTACTGCACAGCCTTCGTGCAAATTGCAAAAGGTTTTCTTTGTTTCCCTGCAATCGCTTGCAACGAATCTTAATGCACAACAAAGTATACGATTGGGGGTATGTCAGCTCAAAGGCTAATCCAGCAGACAAGATCACTCGGGGTTTGACAGCAACAGTCTTAGTACGAAATGAGTTGTGGTTCAATGGGCCTCCGTTTTTTCACCTTCCGCCTAATCGGTGGCCTACTGGATTCTCCATCAAGTCAATCTCGAATGAAATCTACAAGCGGTATGATCTTGAAAGTGCTACCGCAATGTTGACGGCTTCTCAAAGAGATCCTTTGGTCACGGGGGTAAGTTCTTATTTGTCCAAAGAGTCTGATCATAGCATTCTTACAGAAAGTACGCCAACTGATTTGTTGATTATATTATCTATCACTCGACCTTGTACCAATTAGGGTTGGTGACAGCTTGGTTGATACGATTCAAGGGGTATCTTTTAGCAAAGGCCACAGTTAAGTCCGCGCCCAGTACAGGCCAAATAACAGTGCAAGAAATGCAGTTGGCTGAGATGAATTCGATAAAGTACATACAGCGACAAAAGTTCCCTGAAATTTCAGTTAAGAGCGGCAAAATTCTGAAAAAAAGGTCATCTCTTTATAAGCTAGATCCTATATTAGTGTACAATATCCTGCACGTTGGTGGTCGTCTTACCAATGCAGATTTAGCATTTGATTTGAAGCACCCTATTATCTGGCCCGAATCCTGCCATCCCACTTGAAGAGTCAAGTCCAAGCCTTCAAACCAATTCATGGCAGATCTTCCACCCGCTGGACTGAACGTTTATGACCCTCCCATTTCTCACGTAGGCGTAGACTATTTTGGACCCTTTCTTACCAAAATGAAGCGGTCAGAAGTGAAAAGATACGGATGCCTCTTCACATGTATGACTACTCGAACTATACAATTAGAGATGGCACAAGATCTGACAATGTCCTCCTTTATTAATGCACTGCGTAGACTTGTGGCCAGAAGGGGCCCATTAAACATGTATATTCGGATCATGGTACCAACCTAGTCGGCGCTGCACATCTCCTGCAGGCCTCCATTGAATCTTGGAACCAATCCCAGATGCGCAAATTTCTCGACAGATGAAGATTGATTGGAAGTTCAATTCGCCATAAGCTAGTCACACTGTAGGCGCCTGGGAACGGATGATTCGTTTGGTGAGACAAATTTTGCTTGCCGTAATCCCGATGCAAACATTACGTGACGACAATTTAGCGACCCTCTTTGCTGAAGTTGAAGCTATCGTGAATTCTAGGCCGCCTACAGACGTGCCTTTGGAAGTAGGTGAACCCACTCCTCTTTCTCTGAATCATTTGCTTCTTGTAAATGCGGCCGTTGCCAAACCATTTATGCTCACTGACGAATCTGATAACTATGCATGGCAACGTTTCAAAATTGTCCAGTACGCTGCCGACCAATTTTGGCAACGGTGGCTGTTGGAATATCCAAAGAATATCCAAACCAGGGATAAGTGGCATAAAACTTGTAGAAACTTTCTTGCTGGAGATATTGTCTTAGTAACTGACGATTGTGCTCCACGGGGTTGCTGGCATCTAGGAAGAGTGTCCAAAACGTTCCCCGACAAAAATGGACTGGTTAGAAACGTTGTGGTAAAAACAAACGCAACAGAACGAAAGAAACCAAGTTGCAAGCTTTCTCTGATTGTTCCATCTAGCACGGAGGGAAATTTATAAATGCCCAACCAACCACCACATTTCTGTAATATGATTACGTATGGCGCATGTTATGTCATCGACTTTAGTTCTTTATCTGTTTCAGTCTTCGAAGATTGAGTCTCTTACCTTAACCTTCAATTTTGGGGGGGAGTGTAATTATTTTTTCCTAGTTAATAAAACTTCCTATGTTCTTTCTAGATTGTGTTTTTTCCCTTACCCTATGGTGCCGCAGATCCGCCGCCATAAATCACTTCTTAGTTACATTATTTAATCTTGCGTTTTCCTTGTATTGTACATGTAAGTTAGAATCCAAATCGGCAATACAACTGCTTTGAGCGTAACTTAATTTACTATATAAGAAAATTTACCGATAATTCGCCATTGCTTTGGATTTCGTTTAACCACGTCAAGGTGTCTATGTGTATTGTAATTAATTGGATTTAACCACACTCGTTGAGATATATTTGTCAAGAACCGTTGGTCAACAAATTGAAAAAAACTGCTGCTTTGCTGCTGCTGCTTTTATTGCTGCCTTTATTTCTGCAATCATCACTGTCTACTACGAATTTCAATCTAAGAATAAACTAGCGGCAAGTGAATCAATCTCCGACATGTTGCAGAGACTTCAAAGGGTTTAACGAAAACAAACAACGCGAAGTATGGTCTCAGAACTGTCAGCTTTAGCCAACAGAAACCTGGTTGTTAAACAAACAACTGGTAGGCCTTTCAGTCCTTACCTACCTTCAGCTTTAACTGAAAACTTGAAAAGGTCCGCAACTAATGATGAGAAATCTGCAAAGAAAAACTTGATGTCATTTTTCAAAGCAGTACAACAGCAGCCTAATTGTCCTAATTCTGGTTCTGTTTCTACAGCTGTTAAGGCTAGCTCTTCTGGCATAAAACACATCAAACCTAAACCTATTGAAACTGAATACATATTTGCTGATAAAGATTGGTCTGTTTACCGATCATGAAGACGCAGGTCTAAAACTCTCATGAAGGTAAACCCAAGGGTTTAAACTTGCAGCCAGTTGCCAATATTAGTAAATCTGCAGAAGTCTTTGTATCTAGGCTTAGACCAGAAATTTCTTGCAAGGATGTACATTTTGCACAATCCCAGATTTCTACTGCAACCTCAATTACTTGTACTCGGTCGAAATCTAAATTCGACTCTTATCCTAAATTCAATTAACAATTCATGGAATATCATTTAGTGACTTAATTAACCCAGATAACTGCCCTAAAGGAATTTTAGTCAAAAATATTTTATTACAAACGTGGCAGTGATATGTGTCGAATTCACAAAAAAGTGAAAGATCCCTTTAGTCATCTTCATAGGTCTAACAGCTGTATCTTACAATTGTAGAAGTATTAAAAACTCTTATATCTGATGTTCAAAAATTGTGCAGTGCTTAAGATATAACATTTCTAAGAAATTTGGCTTACCATACAAGACTGGGATTACCTTTCTGGTATTAGTGTTGATTACTATGCCTATAGTTTTGCACTCTTTTAATGATTGTGATGGCTCAATAAAAGGAAGGCCTTCTGGGGGTACAGCTTTAGGCTATTGCTTGATGAAGCAAAAGATTTTGTTGCAATTCTCTTATTACATGGATACTTACCACTTCCTAGAAGATGCATGTACAGTGGTACCTTGTTTCTGGCTACGGATATTTTGGCTTACAAACAGAGTCTCAAAGAAATATTTGTTCTGACTTATGACGAAAAGTTCGAGCTATGAATGAGCAATTTTTTAAAATGCACATACTGTATATTACCGTAGATTTTATGACATAACAGTACTGTAGACTTCCAGAATTGCTCGTTAGCATCACGTGAGAGCTTGTTTTAATCGTACAGTGACTTACCACCAGGATAGATGCCCTCCCATTTGTTGTCTTGAATGTAGCGCCATACAAGCTGTTCTCCCATTGGCTATCTCCCAACAACTGTTGCCCGCTGTCTTCTATGATAAGAGTCAGGGCCTTTTTTTGTTTTGCAGCCCTAATAGGTCACATTCGTTGTCTTGTGTTTTGTGCCTCTCAGTTATCATTGTGAATCTAGCAAATTGAATACTCTTCTGTATTAAATATCAACATGGGTCCAAAAAGAGCAAGTGCAAGTGGTAGTGAAAAGAAGAAAAGGATGATCACAACGAAAATAAAGCTGGAAATTATAGGCAAATATGAAAAAATGTTTGGCTAAAATTTCCAGCTTTGTTTCCATTGTGATCGGGTGGGTTGCAATAAAATTATCATTATTCATAACAACAATGTGCATTATTATTGTTGTTTTATTGATTGCATTTATGTCTCATTGTTTGTTTAGATGCGTATCATTAAATATGTGCTTATAATGTCTAATTTTTGACTGGGGATATAATATTCACACTTTATAAGACTGGGTTTGGGTGGGTTGAAACAGATTAGGACATTTACATGTAAATCTTGCTTCTGCATACGAATAAATTACTTTACGAACGCCGTCCCGAAACAAATTAAACTTGTATCCTCAGGAAAATGAGTGGAAAAATGAAGAAGACACAAGTAATTTGTTGGTGAGGAAGCTTGTGCCAAGAAACAGGCTTAATGCCATCATGCGGAACTTGCATTTGTGAGATGACGATCATCTTGATAACTCAGACAAATTTGCAAAAATGAGGCCTCTTCTCAATCTTATAAACATCACCTGTTGGAAATAGTTTGTACCAAAGCAAACAGTAAGCATTAAAGAGTCAATGGTGCCGCATTTTGGTCATGACGACGCCAAGCAATATATAGAAGGAAAACCGATTAAGTTTGGCTATAAAATGTAGGTCGCGACAACTTGCAATGGGTATTGCATTCAGTTAAAACCATATGTAGGATCAGGAACAGATCTTGATCCAAGCCTTGGTCTTGGTGGAAGTGTTGTAAATGCACCAAGATTAGCTCTACCACCAATTGAAGAATCAAAATATCACATTGTACAGAGCAACAAAGAATAGAAATCATGCAACCAAAAATTGTTGAAGTTTACAATGAAATGGGAGGCGTTGGTCGTTTTGATCAAAACGTAGCTGCTTGTATGGCTACTCACCGCAGTAAAAAGTGTTGATGGCGATTATTTTGCTTTTGCCTTGACATGGCTGTAAATAATGCGTTTCATCTACACAAGCTTCAGCTTCCAGAAGATGAAGGATGCTAGCTAGATTCCTTGGGATTTTGTTAATTGATTGTCAGCTATTTTTCCAAGTGTAACAATCAAAAATCTTAAATTGATTCTCTCATAGTCCCTTGCTCTTCTAATGCCATTGTTCGCAGATGAGTAGCTCTAAAGATCAGGTTTGATGGTTTGAATCACTGGCTTGGAAAAGAGCGTTGATGTGCCAATGGATGCAAAGGTACATCTCTCTTCTTTTGTAAGAAATGCAATGTTGGGTTGCACAAAAGTAAAAAATAGCGTAGTAACTTCACCTATACTATATTGCCATGGTACACACTCATGTGTTGAAGACAGATTGAACTATTGATTAAAGCCACTGGGTTTATTGTTTTATTTTGGTCAAAGAGTTAGGCTTTGGCTTCAAGTTTTGGACCTTTTTGTGTTGGAGTGCTTTTCTTCATTTTTAGTTTAAACCAACACATATCCTCCCCTACCACTACATTGACTTAACCCAGTGGTTCTTAACCTATGGGTCGCGAAGCCATGGGAATGGGTCGCCAAGGATTTGTTGAGAAAAAGAGGATTTTTTGTTATTTTTCTGTCAACTCAACTTTTCTTGAAGCGGTAGTTGTACTGGTCGTTCTTCCTCACTATCAATTTTTTTCTACTTCTCATTGCCTTATTTTTCAATTAGGTTGCTTTTTGGTATTAAGTAACTATGACTAAGAGACTGTACAAGGATGAATACCTTAATCTGGGTTTCACATACATATCTCAACATCGCATAATTAAGCCACAGTGTGTTATTTGTGCGGAAGCTTTGAGCAACGAATCTTTCAAGCACAACAAGCAAAGCATAGCCGACTAGTCAACAAACAGCGCAGTTTTTTCAAAAAAGAAGAACAGAAACTGAAAAGGCAGAGACTGGATGTTCCTACCAACACAGCGGTTATGCGCCTGCAACAAGCAACACTTGCTTCGTACCTTGTAGCCTGGAGAATTGTAAGAGCTAAGAAGCCACATAACATTGGAGAAGAATTTTTAAAGCCTGCAGCTCTCGATATAGTGCGCAGAGTTTATGGACATGAATTTGCAAAGAAAATTGAAGGTGTTCTTCTGTCAAACGACACAGTTAAAAAGCGAATTCAGAGCATGTCATGTGACACAAAAGACCAGGTGATTGAAGCCATAAAAAAGAGTGGGCAGTTCAGTCTCCAGCTGGACGAGTCAACTGATATTAGTGATGACGTCGAACTTTGGACTTATGTACGGTATCAAGGTCTAGCAGAAATGGAAGAAGGGTTTTTTTTTTGCAAGCCATTGCAAACCACAACAGCTGGAGAAGATATTTTTGTGATGGTTGATTTATTCTTCAAGCAAGAAGGACTTCTCTGGAAGCAGTGTTACAGTGTTTGTTGTGATGGTGCACCAGCAATGTTAGGAGCATGCCAAGGCTTCACTGCGCGAGTTAAGCAAGAGAATTCGAATGTGGTGATTGTTCACTGTTTACTCCACCGTGAAAATCTTGCTTCTAAAAAGTTGTCACACGAGTTTCAGAAGGTGATGCAGGAAGTAATTCAAGTTGTTCATTTCATTAAATCTAGGGCTCTCAACTCACGGTTATTTGCTCAGATGTGCTCTGATTTTGGTTGTGATCATATACATCTGCTGTACTACTCAGAGGTTAGGTGGTTGTCACGAGGAAAGATTTAATTTTTGTTTCAGACACAAAATGTTATAAGCGTTGAATATCGATTGCTGTTGCTTTCTGTTACAAATTAATTTTAATGACTTTGTTGAAAAGTAATCAATATTAACTTGTAGCTGTTATAGAAGTAATTAGTGTCGCATTGCTTTCTTGAAACGTTGTTTATTCTCCCAAATTGATAACTTTTAAAAACTAGAAGTGAGCATTTCTGCAACATGTTTGTGTTAACTAAGGGTAACTCTTGCTAATATAAAATGTTTTCTTTTGCGAATCCATTTGAATATACAGTGGAACCCCGGTTGGCGACCACCTCACTAAAATGACCACCCCATTAACAGGACCACTTCATTGCCATCCCAAATAATTTGCTATGTTGATGCATTGTATTTTGTTTCACTAACGCGACCACCCCGCTATCCAGACCGCGACCACCCCGCTATCCAGACCGCGACCACCATATTCTTGGTCCCACAATGCAAATTAAACTCCGCTAAAGCGACCACATGTACGCAATAATTTACTTTTGTGACCAAAATAAAAAGATAAGATCACTGTGTGCACACACAAACAAAGAAATGTTGTAACAAATAAACAGTGTGATGTAGGGAAGTGCATGCACACACTAACAAACAAAGAAACTACAGTACTGTACACACAAAATGGCGTGCGAACTGATTAAAACCGCTTAACTTAAAAGTTTAAACTCATTCTGTAAAACCCATTCTGGCGAGTTTAGTATTTTTCAATCTGCAGTTGTTTTTAAAAAGATATGGCGCTTAGTAAAAAGAAATCGTGTGAACTTTCAATCAAAGAAAAAGTTTTGGTTATAAAGCAAAAGGAAAGTGAGGGAAAATCTCAAAGGGAACTCGCTAAGATTTTCGGCGTAAGCAAAACTCAGATACAGAGTACTCATATCGTTGGTGAACAAGCTGAACAAGCTGGATTTATCCAGCTTGTTCACCAACGTTCCCCTTGATGAAACCATCAAAATCTGTTCGGAAGCCCTCTACGACCAGTCATTCCAAAGGACGTGTTTGTTGAATTGATGAAGAGCGCTACATCCTCAGTTGAGTTCAGCTTCAATAACACCATGTACAAGCAAACGGACGGAGTAGCTATGGGATCACCACTTGGTCCGGCTTTGGCCAACATCTTCGTTGGATATTATGAAGAAAAGTTATTTTCTCAAACGCAAAAGCCTTCAACATACTTCAGATATGTTGACGACACGTTTGCCATCTTCGATCACGAAGCTGAAGCAGATGAATTTCTGACCAAACTTAACTGCCTTCATCCATCCCTCAAGTTCACCTTTGAAAAAGAGAAAGGGAAATGTCTACCGTTTCTTGACGTCTACGTCGAAAGAACAGATGTTGGCTTGGAGACCAGTGTATACCGTAAACCCACTTTCACTGGCCAGTATTTGCGTTGGGAGTCCTTTAGTCCTCTCAAACGCAAAATAAGTCTAATATCTACATTGGTGCATCGAGCTCTAATGATTTGCACCAAGCGTAGACTCAATGAAGAAATAGAACGGATTAAGAAGATATTACTGGACAATGGCTATCCTAAAAACATCATCAACACTCAGATCACCAAGAAAATTGCTCAGTTCTCCACCCTTAAGCGATTTGGCCCTGAAAAGTGTCCTGTGTACTTGAGGGTCCCTTGGATAGGTAAGCCATCTACAAACTTAGAAAAAGAAGTCAAAACCGCCGTGGAAAGCTGCTATGGTTCCGTCAGCACCCGCCTGGTCTTTACGTCTAAGCGCATGCTGCCTGTGGCCCGCAAGGATGTTCTACCTGCCATTCAGAAAAGCTTTGTCATATATGAATACAAGTGCCACTGTGATAGTCGGTACGTAGGGCGAACATCTCAACGACTACAGGATCGCATCAAGCAACATGTTCCGCAATGGTTAAGACAGCAATTGACTCGTCCACGCCGATCTCAACCACACAGATCGTGCAAACGAAACGACACTAAACCGGATTGTGACTCCGCCATTGGTCAGCATCTTTTAGATAATGATCGATGCGCATTAAACTATGATGATAAGCGGTTTTCAATCCTTGCTGCAGCGCGCAGCTCTTTCCATCTCAATCTTTTAGAGGCTACTTATATCAAGACCCGACGCCCGGTGTTATGCAGACAAAAAGAGTTTGTTTACACTCTCAAACTCTTTCGATAATCGTAGCATTTGGCCTCCTGCCGCGCCTTCTTTAACTTTCGCACTTGCAAAATCTTTCTTTCACACGCTTTGCAATACAAACGCAATCATTGGCCTGTCTTGATTACGTAACATCCAAATTATTCACATAAAAGACTCATTCACTCTAAATCTTCCCTTTTGACGCGATACCGCCACTGATGAGAGCGTCACGAAAAGCTTATGGCTAAAACAGCTTTTTTCAAAGCTATATTAAAATTTTGTACCACCAACAAGATTTTTGTGAAACGCAAAGAAAAAAATGAAGCCCTAAAGCAAGTTAATCCAATTGTTGTCAATAAATCTAGTATTGATCTGTCGAATGGTGTAAAAGAACTTCTGGCAAAAGGATTGAACTTTGTGCCAACACCCAAATGAAATGAAAACTTTTGTGACAGAGTGGTGCTTTTTAACTGAACATTCATGAAGAGTGGAGTGGACTGATACATTCAAAAACAATGAAAATACACAAAATGGAGAATGCCTACCTACCTACACAACTTCAAATCCCAAAATTTTCTAGACCATCACTTGAATTACTCGGTGAAGAGGTCGCAACATACAAAAAATTAGTTGAAACCAAGTAACAAAACTTTGGTCCTAAGGTTGAAGAACAACATCTACACAACAATAACTCTCCGTTTCGTCTTAAACTAGCACTTAAAATTATAAAAATGTTAATCTCTGAACAAAAGGTTGTGGTGTGTCGACCATGAAATTATGGAAAAAGAACTAAACAACTTGACGTTCTACAATTCACTCCATAGATTATGCATAAACAAATTGAAGGCATTAAACACAAATGCAAAAACCTCATCATCTCATTGTTTGAATAACAAGTGATATCAAAAGATTTACTTTATCATAGCACACGATATAGAGTTAAAAAAAACTGTTATCAAAAGGTAACTGGAGAGTTGGCTAAATATTTTGCATGTTCTAGCCCAGCATATGCATAACCCCTTTTCAAGACCCACAAGCTCCAACCAGATAACCTATTGAATGCTCAAATTACTGACATACCAATTAGATTGTTGCAATCGGTACGGCATATTCCTACATTAAGTTTTACTGCAATGATTGAATATGTATTGCATCCCATTGTGGTTAAATATTGTCAGGATGGAATCAATGAGTATTGCAGAGACAGCACCCACTATCTGCTCAAACTAGATTAATGGAAATCAAGCAATCTGGATATTCAAAACAAGATTAATGAAGACTTTCTCATTGTGGTGGCAGATGTTGTTGCACTCTACCGCATCATCAACAGAAATATGCTTAGAAATGCCCTTACAACAGCCCTCGATTCACAATCAAAATTTTGCTCACTGGGTCAAAGGTATTTTGTAGAATTACCGTATTTTCCTGTTAATAAGCCAAATTGCCGAATAAGCCGAGGCCAATTTTTAGCTCTGAAAATGATGGTTTTGTTCTTATTATTTATTATTATCTTGCTTATTGGCCAATAAGCCAACCAAAAAAAATCAGGTGCAAAATTAAGATCCTGAAATTCAGCTTATTAGGCGGAAAATACGGTAATTATGCTTACTCTAGAATTGATTAAGTATTTTGCATGGACAGAATTTTTATAAACAACTCAATGGCATTATTACTGATGACAAACATTCAGTCTCAGTTGCTAACATAGCTACGCATTTTGCTATAATTCCGGTGTTCCCTACTCTAAAAAAAGCAGTTATTTATAAAAGATTCATAGATGACATCATTTTTATTGCTATTGGGAAAAAACAATGCAAAATAAAATAGCTTTGGAAAAGTTGGACTTCAAATAACCACTAAGTTGTTCAATGTCAAATGCTGAGACCAACAAGCTGAATTTTTGGACGTTCTCCACAAACACTCATTGAACTCACCATTTAAATTTGTCACGTGTAATTATGTCAAAAAAACTGCCCATGACAGGACTTTTACAAATGGAACTTCATACTACCCCTTATTGGATATTTTAATTTATTGTGGTATCTGAAGCAATGCGCATGCGGCATATATGTGAAGATAAAACTGACTATGAAAAGTCTGGAATATCTAAAAAAACAAATGTTTTAAATCTAAATTTCCTAAAACTCTTACTCTTAGATCATCATTTCCTAAAACTCTTACATCATAATTGAGCAGGCCAAGTATTGTGTGGATAGATTTCAACCTGTTAACAATGTAAAATTAAAGGAATATAAGCAGAAAAAAAATTGCACGGGTTACCTAGTTTCAAAACTACTGTGATGCTTGCATACAAACTTGCACTTGCACAGACATTGGCCAATTTTGTCATTTGCTATAAAAAGCTTTCATTTGATCCTCATGAGGGCAAGGACGGGAGCATATCTGGGCCCTGTGGTAAATGTGCACTATGTAATAATCATGGCTCACATAATTCTACGGTCCCACTAATGGAACATAGCCCACTACCTAATGGAGAACGTTGTTTGACCCAAAAATTAAACTGCAAAGATTATGGCACTGAATTTACGCAGCATGTTGCAAAAACTGTGATAAATACTATGTTTGTCAAACAATGACATCTTTCTCACAACGTTGGACTGAACATCGAGTACTACAGGACAAATTTTGCTACTCTGAAAATAATGATGATTTGGCCCTACTTAGGCATTATGATAAACATCATAAAGAAATCTTTACTGGCAAGCCTGATATAGCGCAATGTTTTTTGTTATCTTTATCGTAAAACCTGAATTCTAAAATTGAAACTTCTATGAAGCCAAATGGTTGCGCATACTTAATGCCAAAATAAATACTAATAAAATGATTTTACCTCGTACATAACATACTGTAGTATTATTACTCACTGTGTTTAAATGTTTTTACTACATTGATTTATAGTCTACAATCAGCCTGCGCTTTGATCTTTTTTTTTCATCATAATGGTCTGCTGTCTTGTGGGTAATACTTCAATACTATAATATGAAATTATTTGTTTTGATACGCTGGATAGATAATTACTTATGTGATGGAGAGTAAAGTTGTCAGTACAGCTAACTGCTTGGTTCCTTAGTTGTTTTTATTATTATTTTACAGCACTGAAGATGCTAATTTAGCGAAATGCATTTGTTTTGGTGTATTTAATAAGTTTTAATAAAGTTTTGAACTGATTTAGTTTTTTCAATCATACCTTATTGAATTCTTAGCAACAGAAACGGAATCGCTCAGATATGTCGGAGTTGGATAGGTGGAATATCTCTGATCAAAATCAACTGAACTACTACTTAAAGTATGGATTTATTTCAGCTGGTGATAACATAGAAAGAAAAAAAAGAAACATGATAACAAAGATGAAAAACGATTATTGAAGACTGCTTTATCAGCATATTCAAATACACCAAATACTATCTACCTATAACAATAAATACAATAAGACTAATAAGCTATTTACTATAGAAGAATTGATTTGGGCAAGGTCGACAATGTTGTACACGAGCGAGGCATTATCTGCACCAATCAACAGCCACCTTAACGTGGTGATGCGGTCCCCGGCCCCGTTTGGGTTGGGTCGAAATGGCTGTTGGCCTTCATGAGGGTCCTAGTTACCCCAGGCACTCCTCTTTATTTTTTCGCTATGCTGCCCCCTGAACGACCGCAGAAGGGCAGCACACAGCTTCTTTAAAATCAGTCACTTGTTTTCTCTTTTTCTTTTCTCCTGCCCCTCTCTTGCCCTTCTTCGTCTCCTTCTTCTCTTGATGAGCAGTAACGTTCATCCCAACCCTGGCCCCATCTTTCCCTGCTCTATGTGCAATGGAAATGTGACCTGACAGGGCAAGTCAGTGCAATGCTGCGCTTGCTCCACATGGGTCCATCTAAGGTGCTCACAACTTTCCCTCTCCAAATTCAGAGCTCTAGGCAGCTCTCACTCTTGAAGCTGCCCCCCTGCCAAATCACTGTGACTCCCTCCTCGGACTCCTCCCAATTGAGATTGCACAGAGCATTGTCCTACCGTGACAAACCAGACCATTTCAACAAGTACAGTATTTACAATGAATATAGATTCTATTGATGAAAATGTCATCAAGGAAAGTCCAGTGGCCATTGGTCATGAGAGCACTGACAAGGTTAGAGCATCTGCCTTGAGAAGACAGCTAAATGATGTCTTTAATGATGAATGGTTGCTAAAGGCTTTAACGATGAACGGAATTTGTGCTTTGAATTTGTGTCATTAGTGCATGCTTAAAACATTGATATTGACAATGTTGATAAGTTGGCTTGTACAGCCAAAGATGTGTTGTTTGAATTAAAAAACAAGTTAAGCAAGCTGAGAAAAGCACAAAATTCTAGGTTGAGCCCAGGAGGACGATGATCAAACAGCCCTGCTTGTAGTGAATTTTTACACATTCTGGTAGATGGTTAATCTGAGGATAAAGTAAAAATGAGTCATAGAGCACGAAACACAATGATGTTCCACTGCCACTTCAGCCCAACTCTGCATGTATGGCACCTAATTACAAAAAGACTAATTCGAAAGGAGTTGTTGGAAATTTTGATCTGCAACACCATTGTTCTCTGAATCCAGAAGCTGCTCCGTATTCTGGTAGAAATATTGGTCGCCCATTGCCAACTGTTGATAACATTTGCCCAAAAAACCTTAAGATTTAAGCATAAAAAAGCAAAAAGACGAGATCAACCATACATTACAAAAATAATCGTAAGAACAAAGCTTTCTTTTATGTTAATCGTTTTTAATTTTACTCTTTTCTATTTTTAATCCATGTATTCATGTTTATATCACGTGATACTTGAGTGAGTCATACAAATGAATTATATTGTGTTGGAAATAATGTCACTGATCTCACATCTGTTGGTATTTGACTAGAACATACTATAATTGCTGTGGCATTGCTGGCACTAATCAGTAACACAAATTGCGTATTTTAGCAAGAACTTCTCATCTTTTTTTTAACAAGACAGTAATAAGTAGGCTTTTTTGATTACATGAAAATGAAGTAAAACGTTTTTTATGACTTAGTGATTTACAACTATTTGTTGTCACAATATTGAACCACTTTTTTACAATTTTTACAAAACATTTCATATTTTGTATATCTTGCCAAATTTTAATATTAACTGAAAAACTTTGCTCTGGTGGCTTTAATATCAGATTTTTTAAGTGCTTCGTGCAAAAATTTTTTAGGTATATCTTTAGTCCTTTACTGTTGAATTCATTCTTGATTATTTTGTAACCAGTCAGTTTTTCAGTATATGACGAAATAATGTTATTATTCTATTGTGTAGTAATACTGATTATGAAAAAATGTGAATTTATCGATTCCAGTTTCATCATTTTACTAAAAAATCGATTGCAGATTTACTTTTGTTTCAATGGATTCTTTTCAGGGACACATTGGCAAAAGAATTTTTACAATTGATTTGTATAAGAAAAACAGTGAAAAGCTGATCTTTTAGGAAACATTTGTTTATTTATTTTCTTTTTGTTATTCTCCAAATTAGCAACAACTACAGTAGTACTAAGCATAAAACAACTGTTCGGACCTGCTTTGGAATAACGAGTTTTAACCTTTTGCTTGAATTGTATTTTGCTTAGTTACATATATTTAGTTATCAGCTTTTTTTGATTCTTCCTGGCTTGGAATCAAAACAGTTGACTTAGCAGATATAGCTGGAGATCCTGAAGTTGGTAGCCAACTTTAAACGCTGCAGCCCCCCACCCAAATTTTCTAAAGAGAAAAAAAGTATTAAATATTTGTTTGTTGAAATCCACCAAGCAAAGTAAATCACCATAATCTGTGCTTTTAACCCTACGTTGGTCACGTGGGGTGTTTGAACACCCCAATTTTTAAAAAACGTTTATAACTTCTATGATTTAATGTGGTTCTCTATATCTTTTCAGGTACTTTCCTAAAACATTTAGGGTGTAAATACACCAGCTGCAGTATAGTTGTATAGCAATTATTTTCCGAGTTATACAGTTTTTTTGCTCTCTGGGGTATCCAAAAACCCCACGTGACCAACACCGTTACACAATGTCTGTGTAACACCCCAATTTTTTAAAAATGTTTATAACTTCTATGTTTTAATATGGTTCTCTATATCTCTTCAGGTACTTTTCTAAAACATTTATGGTGTAAATGTACCAGTTGTAGTATAGTTGTGTAGTAGGTAATTATTTTCCGAGTTATACAGTGACAAAAACAAATATAATGGATTATGATGCAAATGAAGCAAGAATACGAAAAATGCTAGATGAAGTAAATGTAGATAGTTCATTCACAGAAGATGAGATGGAAAATATTCTTCAATCTGACAGTGAAGGTGAAGAAGATAATGTAGAAGTGAATGAGTATTATCCAGAGTCAGACCCAGAAGATTCAGACGCCGATGAATCAGAGACAGATGATCACTCTGCAGAGCCCAAAATCAAAAAAAGGAAACAGTCCAAAAGCGATGGATGGGAAAGAAAAGACAAGAAAACATGGTGGAATAAAGATGCTTCTACGATTTCAGGTCGTACTCGCTCATCTAATGTAATCAAATTTACATCAGGACTGAAAGGACCAGCTCTCAATGTCAATACTCCTGAAGAACTTTGGAGTGTCTTCATTACTCCGGAGATAATTGATATATTAGTAGAACATACTAATTCGATAATAGCTACAATGAAAGATAACTATACTCAATCATGCAGAACAAACGACACTGATCATATTGAATTGAAAGCAGTGATTGGTCTGCTAATGTTAGCTGGAATCTATCATGCTAATAGACTGAACCTTGAGGAAATTTGGAGCACCGATGGCACTGGAATCGAGGTATTTAGACTGACCATGTCACTAAATCGCTTCCGTTTCTTGTTGCGCTGTTTACGATTTGATGACAAAGCAACACGTGCGGAAAGGAAGAAAGTGGATAAGTTAGCACCAATTAGGCAGATATTTGAAATGTTTGTTGAGAACTGTAAAGCAAACTATGTCCCTTCAGAATTCGTGACCATAGATGAAATGCTTGTTGCCTTCAGGGGTAAATGTTCATTTAGACAATACATACCAAGTAAACCGGCAAAATATGGAATAAAAATACATGCAATGTGTGATGCCAAGACTTTCTATGTTTATAACATGGAAATTTACGCAGGATTACAACCAGAGGGGCCATACAAAACTAATAAAGTGTACAATTCATCAATTGCTGTGGTAACAAGACTTATAAGTACAATCTCTAAATCTGCCAGAAATGTTACGTTTGATAATTGGTATACCAGCTACAGCCTAGTAGAGTCATTATTACATGATCATAACCTTACAGCTGTTGGAACTCTGAGAAAAAATAAGAGAGAGATTCCTAAAGAATTTTTGGATATAAAGAAAAGGCCTATATGTGACAGCATGTTTGGTTTTAGAGATGAGCTTACATTAGTCTCATACACACCAAAGAGTAAGAACAAGAAGAAAAATGTTGTTCTTATTAGCAGCATGCACCACGATAAGAAGATCGATGAAACTACTGGTGAAGAAAGAAAACCTGATATTATTACATTTTATAATTCAACCAAAGGAGGAGTAGATGTGATAGATATGATGATGGATGAGTATAGCGTATTCAGAAACAGTCGACGTTGGCCTCTAACTGTGTTTTTTGCTCTCTTGAACATCTCTTCCGTAAACTCTTATGTCCTGTATGCTCACAACCCGCAGAATAAGCTGAAGCATCGAAAATTCATCAAGAGCATAAGTCTTGCACTATTACAGGATCATCAGAAGAGGAGACTCCAGAATGAGCGGCTGCCGAAGACTCTCAGAACTGCTGTTGCAAGATTTGTATCAAAACCTACAGAAATGACACCAATTACATCACAGCCTTCACAAACTAAGGCAAAGAGATGTGAAATTTGTCCCAGGTCAAAGGACCGAAAAGTTAAATCAGTATGCTGTACTTGCAAGAAACATGTATGCAGTCAGCACAGTAAGATGACAGTAACCTGCATCGAGTGTGACAATGAAAACATAAGTGGTGAATCAGAGTGAATCGTAATTCTTACATTTTATTGTTTTTTGAAATAAATATATTTTGAACTTACCTTAGTGGGATATTTCTTATGTATTTGATTGTATAATATCAAAACTGACAACGGTATTTGTTAGCTTTTGTTGTCAAGTTAAGTTATGATCCGTATAAAAAATATTTGTTTTGAATTCGAATATGGAGAATATATTGTTTATAATTTCTTTAAATCTGATCAATCAGGCATCAAAGAGTTTAATTGTGTTAGTTAATATATCTTGAACCAGTTAGAAGTTGTTTGATTCACCATAAATACTATTTTTTGATTGGGGTGCGCAGACACCCCATGTGACTAACCATGTTTGGACATCCCACGTGACCAACGTAGGGTTAAAGAACACAACACCTGACTGGATAACGATTGCTATAACCAACTTGAACCAGTCTCCAAAAACAATCTGCTGCAGCAGAAGGTAGTTTTTGAGATTCGATTATTACACGTCATGTAGAGACAGAGCTTCTACAGCTGAGTAGCTGAAAAACAACATGTTTGACAAGAATCAGTCATTGAAATGAAAACATCATGACGCTTAGTGCTGTTGCAAGCTCAAATTTGAGGCTCAACAGCTTCCTTAGGCTGCCTTAAACTCCTGGTTACAAAAGAGTGAGAGAGATTTGACATTGCCAAACAGATGCAATCAATTCATTGCAACGAAAGTTGGTTGTTGCAAAAATCAGTTTTTGTAAATAAAAAAGCATTTTGATTATCGATGACTGTAGTAAAGAATCCAGAAAAAGGTTTTCAAGAATGGAGTGGTAAGGCCTCGTTTGAAAGAGAAATTTTGAGGAAAAGGAGTAAAGCCAAAAAGAAGAAACATTGACTTTTCACACGCTAAGAAAATTCTTCACCGCCTAAATAAATAGGCAGCTACACAGTCTGACATTTTGTGACCCTAACCACTCTTTAGCACTAAGACAGTGTTTTCCAACCAGTGTGTGATGACACATTAGAGTGTCGCAGGCAATTATTAGGTGTGTCGCAACAGAATGAGAATCCAATATATAAAAATAAATTCAAAAATCTTGTTGGTGGTACAGAATTTTAATATAGCTTTGAAAAAAGCTGTTTGAGTCATAAGCTTTTCATGACGCTCTCATCAGTGGCAGTATCGCGTCCATGCCGATCTCAACCACACAGATCGTGCAAACAAACCGACACCAAACCGGATTGTGACTCCGCCATTGGTCAGCATCTTTTAGATAATGATCGATGTGCATTAAACTATGATGATAAGCGGTTTTCAATCCTCGCTGCAGCGTGCAGCTCTTTCCATCTTAATCTTTTAGAGGCTACTTATATCAAGATGCGACATCCGGTGTTATGCAGACAGAAAGAGTTTGTTTACACTCTCTAACTCTTTCGATAATCGTGACATTTGGCCTCCTGCTGCACCTTCTCTATCTTTTGCAATTGCAAAATCTTTCTTTGGCGCGCTTTGCAATACTAGCGCTATTATTGGCTTGTCTTAATTGCCTAACGTCCAAATTATTCACATAAAACACTTATTCACTCTAGATCTTCCCTTTTGACGCAATATCGTCACTGATGAGAGCGTCATGAAAAGCTTATGGCTCAAACAGCTTTTTTCAAAGCTATATTAAAAATATATTCATCAAGGGTTGTTAATGCAGTTTATTATAATTTTTTTAAATAATAAACCATTTGCCTTATAGGCCTGTTATTTCATCTATACAGTCACAGTGCACTATTTAGCACAAAACTATTTCGCTCTTCCCTCTTCATTAAATCATTGATGAATTGAAAATGATTTTAATAATGTTTATGAGGCAATAATTAAATTTTTGCAGGTTTAAGCTAGTAAAAAGTTATATTGCTGTGTTAGAAAGGAGTTAAAACTTTCAAGTTGTCTATGTTGCTTTAAGAGAGCAGTATCTTTGTTGCTTTAGGTTAGCAGTATCTTTGTTGAGTTAGTAGAGTTATAGCCTTATGATTTTTTTTTTCAACATTAAAAGCTAATTAATTGTTTTATTTTAAAATACAGACCAAATCAAAAAGCTTTTATTAATAAAATTAAATTAAATAATTTTCCCTTAAAATGGATAAATTTGTATTAAGAAAAGGAGAGGTTCCACATCAAATGAGGAAAATGCGTCAGTTTCAAAGCCTAAGGAAACGACCCGAATTTTAATTGTTGTGAAGTCATCAGCTAAAAGTAAAAAACTAAAAACTGAGAATCCTCGTTTATATAATGCAGATTATTTAAAATTTGTTTTTACATTTGCTGGAAATGAAAATAATCCTAGGCCCCAGTGCTTAGTCTGTGGAGACATTCTTGCAAATGAAAGTATGGTACCAAACAAATTAAAACGTCATTTAAGCACTAACCCAGAGATGGATCCAAGGGGGGGTGTGGGGGGTGTGCACCCCCCCAAAATATTTCAAAATGCCAAGACACGTGGGAGTGGGGGAGGTGGTGGGGGTGTCAATTGTGTGATTGTCACTATTGAATGTATTGTTATTTTAGGAATATTAATCTTTTTTTTTTCCATACCAACTTTAAATCATGATACTTATTTATTTTTCAGATTTTGATTCACAATAAAAATATTTAAAAGTTAGGGTTTCGTAGAAAATTAACATATATGTAGCGTAAGTATGCCTGCAACCAATATTTTGTCATATTTCCGAAAGCGGCCCCGGCTTCATGCACCAAATTCAGATCCAATTCCGGAATCTGAGAGCAACAATAGATCATCTTCTAATAACAACAACTCATCTCAACCGGACTCATCTTATTTACCCAATGATATTGGCAGCAAAGAATCTGGACCAGCTCAACCAATTCTTCCTGTATATCCCCGAGATGCGAACATCACAAACCCTAGATACTGCAAATCATTCCAGAAAACTTGGTATCAAAAACACAAATGGGTAATCTATAGTATTTCCAATGATAAAGCATATTGCCATTGTTGCATTCATTTCAGCACACATGCGTCAGGGCACCAAGAGCTGGCATTTACGAAAGAAGGATTCAGAAATTGGAGCAAAGCAGTAGGTGATCAACGGAAAGGTCTGGATAAACATGCCCAAAGTGCTCATCATTTACAAGCTGAGATACTATGGAACAACTATCACTGCAATAGTCAGCATTGATGATAGGTTGGTACCTCACAGGGCACAGCTCATTGAAACCAACCGAAAATATTTCAGAATTCTCCTTCAGTATATCCGATACTTTGTTTTGCAAGAAATTCCTTACAGACACTTACATGAGCATGATGAAGATGCCTTGAATCAAGGAAATTTCGTGGAGTTATTGAAGATCATTTGTGAAACAAACCCGGTTTTTGAAGATTTGAGAAGCAGTGTCATGAAACAGTATTCAATCCATCAAGACTACTGGAGTAAGACGATCTTCAATGAGTTTGTAGAAGCTATGGCTGATGAAGTTAGGACCCAGATTGGTAAAAGTATTGCTGAAGCTGGAATGTTCTGTCTTGTTATTGACGAATGTAAGGACAAAGCTGGCCACGAACAGTTGTCTTTGTGTGTTCGTTATTCCGTAGGCTCAACTGCAAAAGAACGTTTCATTGGCCTTGTTCGGTTGTCAGAAAACCTTTCAGCTGCTGCAATTGCTAAAAAGATACTGCCCCTCCTTTCTGCTCTTAGTGCAGACTCTGTTTTTTTGGGCTTGACAACAGATGGAGCCAGTGTTTTATTTGGAGTTCACAGTGGTGTTGCAACTCGTTTACGGAAAGTTTATGGCTGGATTGTGAATATCCATTGCACTGCACATCCTTTGAATCTTATTGTTGGTCAAGTTGTTTCTCAAGTTCTGCCCTCTACTCTTGAAGTTATGAAGTCATTACATTCTTGTTTCAATGCCTTAAAAACTGCAGACACCTTTGAAAAGTTACAAAAAGAACGCAACGAGGAAGTTCGAAAAGTTCCAGGTTATATTGAAGTTAGATGGAGTTCATTGTTTGAATTGACCCGAACTGTTGTTGACAGATATCAAAGTATACTGATGACACTAGCTGAACGGAGTAATGACACTGACAATCAAGGTATTGTGTGTGCAGGTATTTACCACAAGATGGCTAACTCAGCATTTGTTAAAGATCTTTTAGTGTTTTATAAGGTGATTGCACTGCTACAAACATTATCAAAATTGCTTCAGGAACGTTTTATCAACTGGCACCAGGCTTGTGCAGAGATCAGATCTACAAGGAAAGCATTAACATACTTAGAGGAAAACCCAAGTTTTGTATCCTCCCTTGTGGATTCTATCAAGAAGACATGTGAAGAATGTGCCATCCCTTTGAATACAAACAGTGCTTTGTATCAAACTCGTTCACAAAGCGACGAGTTATTAGAAGGTGATGGAAATGTCCAAATGCATGTCCAAGTTCAAGATACATTGAAGAAGGTTGCTCAAGCTGTTGGAAGTTTTTTTGATCAACGTTACCCCACCGACAATATGAAACTTTTTGAAGGCTTAGATGCATTGGATCCCTGTAGTGATCATTACATGTCATTTGAAGGTGTCAAGCCATTAATAGATAGGTTTGGTGAAGCATTGAATTTCTGTGAAACCGAGGTTGAAATGGAAATGCTAAAGTTCAACAGTGGTAGCGGCCTTGCAGATATAAACAATGTGTCTAGCCCTTGCATAATGAGGCTGATGCAGCTAAGAAATACCATTGCTGTATCTTCTGCAGAAGCTGAGAGATCATTCAGTTGCATGAATCGCATCAAAAGTAGAGTGCGTAGACTATTAAGTGATGAAAGAACATCAGACTTGGCATTGTTGTCTTTTGAGGCTGATATAACTAAATCACTTGATTTAGACACAATCATCAGCTCATTTTCTGCACAGAAAACTCGCAGAGTGCCATTGTAAGAGTAACACATTTCATCAAAGCATCAACTTGGATCTTTTTTAGCCCCTTCAACTAATATTTCGTTTTTTTCTACAAACTGCTATTATTTTAATAAACTAATGGTATTAAGATCTACTAGTATTACTTTATATTTAGATAGCATTTCATTGATTTGATATATAGCATAGCATTCATAGCATTTTATATGAGCATGTAACGAATTGATGCTGTGTAGATTATGGAATGTGTACCAATGGAAATAATCATGTGTTTTGTACTGCTCATGTTTTTAAACTTTAGAATATTTCCCAAAATTTCATCACGTTCTTGAATTTTGTTATACCATAAGTGTTTTTTTTTTCATGCTTGTTTTGAAGACTTGATTTTTTATGCACACTTTCTCCGTTTTCAGGTCCTTATTAATATTAAACAAAAACATCTGTATTAACAACATGAAGCTTATCAGTATGCCAAATACAGCAGAGACATATTTTGACAGTGCCACACTGATGGACCTCCTTGAATGAAAATAGATTTCAGCAGCACCCCCCCAAAAATTAGAGGCTGGATCCATCCCTGCACTAACCATAGTAATTTAATAACAAAGCCAGTGGAATATTTTGTTCAACTTCAAAATCTATCAAAAAGCAGTCACTATCATTCACAAAAAGAATGAAATTATCAAGCAAAGTGCAAGAGGCAACCTACTTGGTTGCTCAAATAATTGTCAAAAACAAGGTCCCTCATAGCATTGCTGAAAGTTCTATAAAAGAATCTTGTTGTGCTATTGTACAAAAAATGTTTGGACCCGAATTTGAGGTAGAAGTAAAAAAATTCCTTTGGCAGTTAACACAATTGGCAGACGTATCGAAAATATGTCTGATGATATTAAGCAGCAAATGAAAGCTATTTTCCAAACAAATAGTGTACAGTTTGCATTGCAAGTGGATAAATCGATAGATGTCACTGGGTTAACCAGATTAATGCTTTTCATACAATTTATTCACAATGATAAAATTACTGAAGAATTTCTTTGTTGTCTCAAACTTTTGTGAACTAGAGGTGAAGACGTTTTCAAGCTTTGAATAATTTTATGGAGGAAAATAATATGTCTTGGTTAAACTGTGTAGGTATATGTACTGATGGCACTCCATCAATGCTTGGTACAGTAAAAGGTTTTACGACTTTAGCAAGAAAAAAGAATGAAAATATAATTATCACTCATTGCTTTTTGCATCGTTAAGCTATAACTGTGCAAACTGTTGGGGATGATTTAGGACGAGTGATAAACGAAGTGATTCTTATGGTAAATTACATTAAAAGTAAACCTCTTAAATCAAGACTATTTCATCAGATTTATGAAGAAATGGGTGCACATTTTAAGACTCTACTGCTCCACACTCAGGTTCGTTGGGTTTCTTAAGGTTGTATGCTAAGTCGCGTTTTTGACTTGAAAGATACAATGTTCAAATTTTTTGAAGAAAATCATCAAAATAAATTTTGTAATCTTATTAAAAACGAAGTTTGGTGTATCAAATTAGCATATCTTTCGAACATATTTGAACATTTAAACAGAGTTAACCAAAGTATGCAGGGAAGAGCAGAAAATATTTTAACATCGATTGATAAAATTTGCACTATGAGAGACAAGATTGAAATTTGGAAACGTAAAGTGAAAGAAAGAAATTTTGAAATGTTTCCAAAGCTTTCTAACTGAGAGGCAAAATTTCAAATCAGCTTACAAATAATTAACCATTTAACATTACTTGGAGACAAACTTCAATATTATTTTCCAAATTCGAAATCGAAACCTATAATTGGATCAGAAATCCATTTCTTGCGAAGGCACCTACTGACTTGCTACTCACAGAAGAAGAAGAGTTAGCTGAAATCAAGAATAATCGATGTTTGCAATTGATTTATGAAGGGGGTTATACAGAAATTTTGGATTCACGTTTTAAAAATTCATTCAAATTTACCTAAAAAAGCTGTAAAAATACTGTTACAGTTTTCTACTACATACATTTGCAAAGCATCATTTTCAGCAATGCTAAATTTGAAACGAAAAAAAGAGGGAATTTAAAAATGCTTGATAGCAGGTTACGAGTGGCATTATCATTGATAACTCCTAACATCAAAAGGTTTACTATTCTCATCAAGCACAAATATCTCATTAGAAGAGTAAGGTAAATAAAGAAAATTATTGATCATTAAAATTTTATCATTTCTGAAAATATTTATGATCATTACTTTGCTTTGAAAATGCAATTTATTTATCGTATGAACTAATTTTGAAAACAAATTCCGAAAAACATTTTTTTGGTGAAATTAATTATGATTTAGCACAGCTGAAAATTGCAACGTCATCTTACAAAAGTGAGTTGTTGTGTCGCAAAATTTTGTAAATGCAAAAAGTGTGTCGTATAACAAAAAAGGTTGGAAAACACTGCACTAAGATGTTTTAATCACTTCATAAGTGAGCAAACTTTTTGTAGCATTTCAATACATTTGCATTCATTGCCATTGTAGCAGACTACTAAAGAGTATTGTGCAGTGACGTCATGTGGGGGCAACTCGTATTATGCAAAACAGCACTTACGTAGTTAACACACAGCTTACAATTCAACAGTAAATATTCAAGTGTAAAATATTGCAGCAACAGAATTTAAATTTTTTTGGAGCAACAATGGCTGAACTACTAAGATGTGTACAGGGTGTATCACAAAGATATTCACCCCCCCTACAGCCAAACTGGTAATAGGTATGACCAAACTATATAGCACATTGTGAAGCTTATGTTGTTAGAAATTAATGTACATTTTCATTTTTTTCCAGATACTTAATAATTATGGCTTTTGCTGATAATGAAAAAATTAGGTATGTTGATAGAATTTTAAGTATTGGTCTCAGAATCGCTAGTGAGCAAAAACCAGGTACTGTTACAAGGCCTTGGATCGCAAATTTTTTGAAAAGATCTGAAAGATGGGTATCTGCAACATGGAAAAAGAATCCTTATGAAGTAGAGATGAAAAAAGAACACATTGGAAAGGCTGGAGTCCTTTCTCAAGAGTCAAAAGAAATTTTGAAGGAAATGATTGGTAAAGAAAAGAAAAGTCTTCGCCAGATGGCAAGTGAATTAGAAAGTGTTCAAGATAAACCCAGAAATCATATGACTATTATGAGGCATTTAAGAAGTATTGGAGCTAAACCTTATCACGAAATTCCTAAGCCAAGATTGAGTGAACTTAATAGAGAAGATCGACTATCATTTTGTGAGCTTCTGCGTGATTGGGATGCAAATGATTTCATGCATTTAGCTTCCAGTGATGAATTTTTTATTTATGCCGATCGTCGTCCAAATTACCAAAATGATCGCATTTGGGCATTGTCACTCGATGATATTGAAGAAGAAATACGCTTTAGGGAAAAGTCTAAGCACTCTGTTTGTATCGGTGTTTTCATTTGCTTCACAGCCAAAACAATGATGTGGGTAACAAAAGAAAAAGGTCAAAGCTGGGATGGAACTTATTTTCGAGAACAAATTCTAGTAAAGCATGTTATACCCTTTTGAAAAAATGAAAATAATGTTCTAAGTGTTGATGAAGTTACATTTCTTCATGACAAAGCTCCGTGTTTTAAAGCAATCGCCACTCAACAACTTTTGAAAAGCAACAACATTGATTTCTTCGACAACAGTCAGTGGCCAGGTTCATCACCAGATTTAAATGCAACTGAAAACTTGGGAGCTATTCTGAAAAAACATGTTGAAGATAGAATTTTAAAGATTCCTAGCATGGAAAGAAATTCAGTGGAAACCTTAAAGACTATTATTTCAGAAGAACTAATTAAAATAAAAGAGGAACCTGAAATCTTTGCTAATCTTCTTAAATCGTATCCTGCAAGATTAGATGCTGTTAGAAAAAACCATGGTGGTCATACTGATTACTAGTTAGGATTGATTTAATGTACGGAATAAATTTCTATTTTAATATAATTTATAACAATATTTTTGTTTTTTTCCTAGTCCTTTTGGATTGAGCTCTAGGGGGGGTGAATATCTTTGTGGTACACCCTGTAGATGAGCGCGCTAAAATTCTCAAATCGAGCTTTTAAGAATTCTATGCTATCAGTTTAGAACACGTTGATAAGTGGTTTCACATTGAGAATCATCAGACACAAACCAACTGGACCTTGCTAAGAGAACAAAAAGTTAGGTATGCAGAAGTCATGGACTTGGCTAAGCAACTTCATTCCCAAACGGCAATGATAGATGAACTGTTCAACGAAGTCTCAACTTTCAATGTTCTTCTTAAGAAAATTCCACTTGATGTTTTCCGAAAAGAAAAAGTGGAGAAGTGGATGAATATCTTTGCCAGGAATGATTCTTTTCCGCTTCTCTACAAGCTGATAAGCATTGTTTTCTCCTCACCTGTTTGCAATGCATTTGTGGAGGTATATTCTTCTTTGTTTCAGCACAGTGGACCAAAGAGAAAAAACGCCTTTCTGAGAAGACAGTCAAGTCCATTCTACAAGTGAAGGTAAACTTAGAAGTGAGCTGCTGTAAGATGCACCAAATAATTTCTAAGAATAAAGAACTAAAGAAGCAAATCGTTTCTAGCGCAAAGTACTGAAGTATGATTAGATACAAGTCGTACTGGCATAAATACATTTTGTTTACTACTTTTCATTCTTTCTTGTTATGTTTCCCTGTCATCCTTATTTTGGGGTTCATATTGATGGCAGCCCTGCTTAGAGCAAAAGGGCTAAGTGGCAATCCTGCAAATAGAAGCTCACGATCAGGAAGACACTCCAAACGAGTGAAACTCATGAAAAATGTAGGAGAACGTTTTCCTGTAGACGAAAAACAGGCAGAAGATGCACAGGATGAGCATGAAAAGGAGTTGAGAAAAGAACAAAGACTTTATCCAAAAGCTACTCTCTTCCGTATTGCAAAGCTTGCTTCGCAATTTGTCATGAATATTAAAAAATACTTCCACAACTATAAGTACTCAAAGACTGCTGGGACATTACTGTCCCGCTCATAAGGTCTGCTGGGACAGTAATGTCTCATAAAAAAACAAACAGAAAAAAAGCTTTTTTTTTTGATGACACCTTTTGAATGAAAATTTCCAGTGACCATTACATTAGAAAAATTAATAGATAATGCAAAAACATCGAAAAACAAAATCAGGCCCAAAATGGTTAAAATTAAAATATCTTCTAAATCAATACAAGTTGGGTTAATAACTACAAGCAAAATGTTAATGAAATACAGGTAAAATAATGACCACCCACCCAAGCTGGCTCAGTGACCCAGGAAATTTGAAAATTACAGTACAGAGTACAGGTACTGTTTTCCAGTTCAAATTAGTGCCAGATAACTAATTGTCCAGCTAACTGATGGTCAACCTGTATCAGTACATCCAGCTAGAGGTTTGTTCATAACGATACCTTTACTAATGCTGGCGGAGTTGTTATATACATTAGGGTCAATATCAGTTATAGCATTGATACTGATATCAAATTCAAAATATTTGGTTCCAATAGTTTTTAGATAAAAATAGAAAATAATATCGTAGGTAAACTAACTGTTGAAGTAATTTATCATCTAGTATATGACTCAGTAGCATGACAAATTTTATAAAAAGCACAGAAAATTTGCACTGCAAAATAATTAGTCAAAAACAATATTTTTGTGATGGGAGACATTAAGATTGATTTATCAGAAATCGAAAAAAATGAAAATGCTAGAAACTATGTGAATTCTCTGATCAGTTCCTGGTGTAAATGCCTAACAAACATACCCACAAGAGTGAATATTATTGGAGCAACTCTACTTGATCATGCTTATACCTCACTGCTTAACAACTTCATAGTGAGTGGAGTTTTAGTGACAGACATCTCAGACCACTATTCTATTTTTTCTCTGATTTCGAAAGCAGGAAAAAATTACAAAACAAAAAAGCCTATCAGGTTATGAGATTTTACATCTTTTGACAAAGATGAATTAAATAAAACAAACCAAAAATTTTCTAAATATCTTTGCCAATACTCTAGACAAATTAGCTATAATTAGAAAAATGGCGCAAAAGAAAGGGGTTTAAAAGGAAACTTTGGATAATGCATTAAATATTAAAATCAATTAATATAAAAACAAAATGTTTAAAAATCTTCATTTTTGTATATTAAGTAACAATCCCAGAGACTCTATTAATAAAATGCCTATCGGAATGCTTTCAATCGTTCGATAACTAATGCAAAAAAGTACTACTTTAATAAAATATTTATCAAAAATAGAAGCAACCAAAAAAAGATTGGGCAAACCATTAACTTGCTACATAATTCTCAAAAACTGAAAGATCAAGTCAAGATAATTAAACTGCAAACATTCAATGGTATTGTTACTCTCCCAACAACCATTGCTAAAACTCTTAATGAATTAATTTTTCGTGAATATTGGTTCACAAACGGCAAAAACATACAAGATGTTGAAGTTGATGCAATAGCGACTGTTAATCCTCAATCACACATTAGTAGGACATTCTTTTTTCTCCAGCACCATACCCAACATTGAAATGTTAATCGATCAGTTAAAAATAAACAAAGCTTGCAGAAGAGTAAATGCTCCAACAAAATTCATGAATTATGGCAAATCTGTGATTGCATAATTTCTATGCAAACTATGCAATGAATGTATCACTGAAGGTGAATATCCTGATTTATTTAAAATAACTGAAGTGATTCCTATATTTAAAAAAGGAAACTTGAACTTGCCACCAACTATAGGCCAATATCTTTAAACAACCAATTCAATAAAATATAATCTAATTAATAAATGCCAACTCGGGCTTTGCAACAATCATTCAACAACTCGTGCAATCAGCAGCATTGATGAAGAACTTGTAAAAAATAATGATGATAAATTATACAGTCGCTGTTCGTTTCTCGATTTTTCAAAGGCATTTGATACAATTAACAAGTTGAGTGCGTTTTTTTGCATAGTGCTTTAGAACGTAATATTACGTCAATTGTTAAAATCCATCGATCAACAGCCAAATCGCTGAATTCGACGTAGATTTACATCGTTTATGATTGCTGAGAGTTTTTCCACAAATGTCTGAGCATGTCTGCATGTGTGTGCATATGTGCAAGTGATTGAAAAACTTTATCAAATTTCTTATGCTTCCTTAAGCACTAGTGATGACGAGGAACCGCCTACAAGAATTCCAAAAAATGACTCCAGTGAAAGACTGAAAGGTGGATTTCAATGTCATAAACAAGCACTATTTCCTGCAACAGGTAAGGAGAAATTTCCTTAAAAACATTGCAGAATCTGTCAAAAAAGTGGCATTTGGGCCACTATGGACAGCAGGGAGGCCAAGACCCAGAATCATTACGCAGTATTATGATGTGTCTGTGAATGTACTATAAAACCAGAACCACATATCGCAGTGTAAAACATGTGGCTCTGGTTCCAACTTGTCATAACAATGTCGTGGCAGTATACAGCAAGAATCAAATAAGACGGTACAAGAGTGCCATCAAGAAGGGTCTGGACTCCATCAAATCGAAGAGGGCCCTTCCACAGGACAAATACTGAAATGATTGCAGATAGATCAATTCAAGACGTTGCAGCACATGAAAGATTTTTGAGTGGCCACTCAATATTTGCACTAGAGGTTGAATTCATTGATTTACAAACAAGCAAACACGTTTTTGACCCATTAATAAAAAATAAACCAACTACTTCATCGGCAAGCAAATTGTGGCAAACGTTTGACAGAGAAGGGGCATGTCAAAAGACTATAAACGTTTGCTAAGTGCAGAAGATGCAACAGTAGACAAAAAATCGGTACGAGTAACAGTGGCAAATGATGAAACACGACATAACCAAGCAACAAACGATAGGACAAAACCAGTGATCACAAGACTGCCTTTTGCAGATAGTACCATGGCCCTGTCCGAACGAGGAGCAACGTACTGGAGAATTGCGCAAATCAATCAGAATGGGAAAAGAGAGCAACAAGCAGAAGGTGATGCTGATCCACGTCAAAAACAAAATAAAAGCAATACGGCTACAGGGGAAGCCTATGGGGGTCAGCGTAGACCTGCAACTACATCAAGTTCCACACAAACACAACAAAAGAACACAAACAATGTTGTCACACAAACAGGAGAAAGCTTACCTACAATGAGTATGTGAATATGCGCACAGGGAGGGAGAGCAACAAGCACTGCTTGGGCAAGCATTTTGTTCTTAGAAAACTAACAAATTTAGGAATAAAAGTAACCTACTTGACTTCAATTAAAATTTTTGCAATGTAAGGAAGGCACAATTTCAAATGAATTGTCAAAAAACATGAAAGCAAGTGTTAAGACGCACTCACAAAATTATTTTGAAAAGGTGGCAAAAGAGGTGGCATCATCCTTTGTAGATAAAACAAGTGCAAATGTTTTCAAACAGGCTCTACTGGAATGGTGCTTCATGTTCCCGCAGTCACTACTCAAGAGAGCACATGAACAAGGCGATTTCGGCGCAGAATCAACTCTCACAAAAAAAAATCAGAAAAAGATTGCAAAAATCAGAACCAGAATCGTTCACCGCAGAAGAGTTGAGATCGGCTTTCTGATGGATAACGAAAAACCTTGTGAAAACTCAGTGAAATGGAAAACGTTATGATTTATTCCAAGCCAGAGTCATATTGATAGCAGCAGCTCTAGAGGCAAGGGCAAAGACAGATGGTATACAAAGGGCTCCGCATTTCATTCTCAAAGGAATTGGGGAGACAAGGAATATACTATTCACCACCAAGGATGCCTCGACTCTAATAACAGACTTTGAAGGGGCAGGGCAGCTAACCTTAAAACTTAGTCACAAGGCCCTCAAGGTTGACCACAGAGGACAAACAACCCTAACAAGAAAACCACTGGTAGACACATTAAAAACGTTCTACCAAAATAATTGGTCGGTTAAAGAGCATGGTTGTCACCAAGACAACAATGCAACCTGCATTTGGATAGCAACAAACGCACAAGCACTGCTAACCTTGATTGCCTTTGATGAAGACTTAGGGCCTCTACAACACAGATTTATAAAAATTGAATGCGGAAACAAAAAATTACTGTATTTTTTGGGGGAGAGGGCAAAATTACTAAAAAGGTGGTAGACGACGCTATGGCCTCGATCATGGAGTTGCAGCTCACACAATCTAGCTATATCAGAGGCGAACAAAAATCGCAGTATAAAATGCTTCCACCCAACCTAACAGATTATAAAATATAATACTTCACGAAGTGAGTGAAGAATTGCTGTGGCTTTCAGAAATCCAAGGAACGGACACAACTGAGGACAAGTTTTCAGACGAAAAGAACGAAACAACAGGGAAATTGTGCACTGTGGATGTACATTATGCACCTGCGTAAGAAATCATTTGGAGAATTCCTCTTAGTTTCATAGTGGTATTACACATGCACAACATGCCACAGGGAAAAAAACAGACAATGACAAAGGTAGCGAGAAAACTTTAACCCTTTGAACCCTAATTTCTCTAATCATTCTTACCTTAACCCAAGCTTACAGGGTAATGACGGTACACCAGCTTATACAGGGACAATATGGTACACTGGCTCACAGGATGGTACACCGAATTACAAGGTAATGACGGTAGACTCGAAGGCCAGTTAACCGGCCTTTCAGCTCAAGGCCGGTTTTCCGGCCTGCATGGTTCAAAGGGTTAAGAGAACTTAGCTGGCTTGACTTAGGAACTCCTGATCATATCTCGTCGAAATTACTGAGAAATGATAAAGTCAACCTGCAAATTAAATTTCGATGATATTGTGAAAACTACATAGCTCTGGGATTTACTTGGACTGGAAACCCAGACTGCCTGTTAGCGTGAGAGACTGAGTTTTTAATGCTGCCTTCTTGTGGCTTACAATTATTATTATTATGTCCGCACATAGCACGTAGCATTGTCGCTTCAAAATTACTGTACGATAGTCTGGACCGACAAATTAACTTGGGGAAGAAAATTGAGCACGTGCGCGAGGGAGTAAAATATAAAGTTATCTATGTTAATCAGAAATTATTGAAGTGACTAATGCTTGCTTCTTGTTTTGATAAGACCTGGAAGCAGCTTTTAATGGTTTAAGAAATGGTTGAGTAATGTTTTTAGTATTTTGAATTAATTTACGTCTTGCTGTGTGTTTTTGGCTGCTATTTACGAGCTTGAAATAAAAATTAATATCGAATTTTCAAGAAAAGGAAGTTTTGGTGATCACTCAAGATCAGGACGGCAAGCCGAGATACAACCATTAGAAGCAGGTCGGTAACCTTCAAACAGAATCTTGTCTCAGGACAACATTGGTTAAAAGCTGCTTATAGTTTGAAAATTGTGCTTGCTTAGCTTATGCTAAATGTCTTCTCAGCAGGAAGAGGTTATAAGTCTTTCTTCTTCGGCAAGGCTGCGGATGGAGGCTAAGTTAGCCGAGGCCAAGTTGCAACATATCCGTAAAGAAGAAGATTTGAAATTAGAAACGCTAGCATTGATTGCAGAACAGCGGCTGAAGAAATTAGAGTCTAGAAGAATTGTTCTACAGGCAGAAGTAGAAGTAGAGACTGCAAACATTCGAGCTGAAGCTGCTTCTGTTTGTGATGATAGATATTCTCTCCCAGAAGCTGTGGACCCTCCTTTAACTGTTAGCAGGAAGGTGGGTGCCTATCTTAGTGACTTAAAATTACGGAGCCCCAGTGCGGCTGGTAACGGTACCTGTGAGCTAGCAGCTCCGAGCGATAACCAACTACATGAATGCCAACCGTCCAGCAGTTTACCTGGCCCTGGTCTGGCCGCTGATGATGTGCTGATACGACTGAACGCTGAAAGGCATTCAAACTCCAGTTTAGCTGGTAATGAACTGCAAAATACGAGACTTGTGGTTGTGAATAGCCATGCAAACTCCAGTACAGCTGGTAATGTGATGCATCGCTTGCGAGATGTTGGCTCCTTTGTTCCACCAGCAATTGTTGGCAAGCCTGCTGATTTTGTGATGACAACTGCTAGTTCAGGTTTTAGGCCAACTGCTTTGCCCTGCGTTGATGTTGGTGTGGATGCGTCCAGGGTCCCCCAACGACCTCCCCCTGGAGTTTCACTTGCAGTTGCGGATTTGTCTAGCAAACCCTTTGAACCTCGGACTATTCCAGTGCCACTCGTTGACCAGTTAATTCAAGTTGGTCCTGAATCTTTGCCAGGAAAACGTGGGCCTCCTGTTACTTTCGTTGCCTTCCTTGCCCAGTATACTCCAGTTGTTTGCTCCAACCCATGTGCAAGATGGTCTCCGCCAATGAACCCTCTCCAACAGGACAAGAGAAGATACAGGCCGGCTGTTACGTCTGTTGAATCTATGAGGCTTTACGATCCTACAGCTATTTTGGCGGCTAAAGGTGATCCGGCTGTTTCCCCTTATTCTACTGTCAAACAAGTTTTCCCCGTGGAGGTGTATGGGCCGGGTAATATTTCTGGCCATTCTAGAGGATTGTACCAGCAAGCAGCGCTCCCCAATTCTTCGGTTCCTACGGAAAGAAACAAGCGTGAGTATGGGTGTGGTTCCATGTCACCAGGTGAGTCGTGTTCGTTAAATGATGTAGCCAAGCTGTTAGTGCGTTGCAAGGGCTCAGGCCCACCCCTAGAGCTGACTAAGTTTGATGGTGATCCATTACAGTATCATAAATTTACTAGACAAGTAGAGGACCGCATTCTTAGTATTTATCAAGAGAGTGACCCCGGTCACGCTCTCCGTCTGTTACTTGACTGAACGATAGGCAGGGCTCACAAGCTAATATCCAGCTGTGTGATGTACCCTCCAGATCGAGGCTTAAACAAAGCGTTATCTCTCTTGTACAATACCTTTGGAGCCCTCAGGTGGCCGTTCAAGTATTTCTTGATTCCATTTGTGTGGGGAAACCGTTTCCAACACTTAGGTCTTGAAACTTTCCACTCGGATTTAGTGGACTGCAAGATTGTGTTGTAAGCTTCTGGCGCCGAGAGCGTTTTGAATGCTGTGTCAACTACTGAAAGGGTGTTTATGCGCCTCCCCCTTAATCTCAGAGAGGGATTTGCAAAACTAGCTTTAGAACATGGGTTTGAGATTGATGTGGTGCCCTTTGATCTGTTTATTGAGTTCATTGAGCAAAGGCGTCGCTTGTTGTGCTCGAGATTTGGTAAGCTGCTGCAACCTGTGAAAGGCAAGCACGTACCTTTATCCAAGTCTAGTCAGAGATCTCGAGCTAACTTCGTGCAAAGCAGCCATGACCCAATAAAATCGGCACATAGTATTGGAAGAACTACAGAGAAAATAGGCAAACTGCATGCAGTTTCTGCGATACTAGGGACCATGTAATTTTTCGCTGTGAAATCTTTTTGCAGAAATCCGCGACAGAGCGATTACAGATTGTGAAGCAAAGGCGCCTCTGTTTTAATTGTTTGAACGGTGGACATGGTGTGAAGGATTGTTCAAGTAGAGGAAGATGCCGTGAATGCGCAAGAAAACATCACACTTTGTTGCATTTCTCCGCCAACAACGCTGGGATAAAGGAGGAATCGTCAAAAGGAGATTCAGCGTCAGCTGCTCCTGTGAGTATGGCGGCCTCCTTGGTAGCTAATGCTTCTACAAAAAACAAGGTGGAAACTCGCCTTCAGGTAATACCTGTATATGTTATTAATAATGTATCTGGCGCTTATAAAACGACACTGTGCCTCTTGGATAGTGGAGCAGATTGCCACTTGATTGAAAGGGAATTGTACTCAGACTTAAACCTTACTGGAAGACCTACACGGTCGGAGTTGCAGATGGCTAATGGTGAATTGCAGCAACTCGACAGTTGCTCTGTAGAATTTGGCATTCGGGGAATTAATGAGGAAGAGGTCTTCACTCTCGAGGATGCTCTGGTGGTGCCACGGCTGCCTGACCTTAGTGGCAGCATTCCTTCTGCGGAAGACGTTGCCAGAAATCCACATCTTGCTGGCATTGAGATACCAGCAGTAGCCGGAGTCAGTTAGGTACAAGTCATTATTGGTATGTCCTCTCCAAATTTACACGTGTTCTCTGAGATACGTCAGGATGGTGAATCTAGGCTTTGGGCAGGTTAATTCCCACTTGGGTGGGTACTGCATGGCCGAGATTTTGCCACTTCCAGGAATTCACGACAATCCATAAATTTGTTAATTGACTCAAAGGCTGTATCAGCCTCTGATGCAGAGTGCCCCAGTCAATTTGATTATCTTGATCATGCATGTGACCCAGAGGCTCTTTGCCCATCGCTCGACGATGAAATGGCTGAGGAGTGCATGAAAGAGTCGTGCACATTTACAAAGGGCCACTACGAGATTGGGCTTCCCAGGAAGCAAGGGTGTCCAGATCTCCCGAACAACTATGAGACGGCGTTGGCTCGTTTAAAGTCTTTAGGAAGACGCCTGAACGCCGATCCTGAGCTGTGGGATAAGTACAGAGCCAAAATCCATGACATGGTTTTGAAAGGTCACGTTGTTAAAATCCCTGAGGATTCTAAGTGCAATGAACGCAGAGTTTGGTATATCCCACACCATTGCATTATGAGCAAGTTTAGGGTTGTTTTTGATTGTGCTGCGCAATTTCGTGGCACCTCCTTAAATGATCAAATTCTGCAGGGCCCTGACAACACCAATAATCTGGTAGGCGTGGTAACACGATTTTGTAAGAATGCTGTCGCCGTCGTGGGCGATGTGCGGGCAATGTTTATGCAGGTGCGGGTGAAACCCGTCGATCAGCCCTCTCTACGATTTCTATTGTGGACCGATGACGATCCAACCAAATCCCCGAAAAAGTATCAATTGACGGTGCACTGCTTTGGATTGACCAGTTCGCCCTCAGTGGCCGGATACGCTTTGCAGCGTACTGCGGAGGACAATCGTTCCCAGTCCTCGACGGAAGCTGTACAGGTGGTATACAGGAACATATATGTTGACAACGTTTTGGTTTCTGTGGCTGACAGCAAGCGTGTTGTGGGGCTTGTAAAGGAACTTGATTCTCTTTTAGGCAGTGCTGGATTTGAACTCGCAAAGCTTTCGAGTAACCGTCCCGAGGTCCTCGAGGCACTGCCTGCTGATCGTCTTGCTCCATGCTTAAACGAAATACGACTCTATGAGGATGAAATTCCAGGTCACCGGGCTTTGGGGTTAGTTTGGCATCCTCAGTCTGATGTCTTAGGAGTAAAGGTGGCTGAGCTTGCGCATCCATGCACGAGGAGAGGCCTGCTATCTCTCATAATGAGCATTTTTGACCCGTTAGGGATAATATCCCCGTTTCTGTTGCCCCTAAAATTGTTACTTCAGCGTTTGACTAAGTCTGGTTTGGGATGGGACGCCAAGATCCCCGAGGCTGAGAAACTGACCTGGGAGAAATTTTTGAGAGCTCTTCCCAAATTGGGCAGCATTTCGATTCCACGATGCTTTCCTGGCTTGACCCAATCTACTAAAAATCAGTTGCCTGTTTTTTCGGACGCGTCGAATGCAGGAATCGGTGCTGTGAGTTATTTACGTACTTTTGTTGATGGTATTTGTTGTGCTTCGTTCATTATGGGAAAATCACGTGTTGCACCTGTGAAACCCCTGTCGACTCCTCGCATGGAACTGAGCGCCGCTGTAATTGCCGTTCGTTTGGCCAGATTTGTGTTACGTGAGCTTGATGTAAGCTTTGATAAAACTGTGTTCTGGTCTGATTCGACCACTGTGCTAGGCTACTTGCACAATACTTCGAAGCGCAGACCAGTATTTGAGACGAACCGCATCAAACTGATACGTGAACTGTCGACCGTTGACCAGTGGAGATGGATAGAGACTCGACGTAATCCTGCCGATCTGTACTCGCGTGGCGTCTCGCCTTTGCAAGTTGGTAAAGCCGATCAGTGGCTCCTTGGTCCCTCATTTCTGCTCGACCCTGAAAACACTTGGTTATGTGAGCCTAACGACGAATGCTCCGCCTCTCAAGACGAACCAAAAGTTGCGTCTGTCCTGCATGTGGCAAGTGGTGCTCGCCGTAATCGTAATCGACATACTGTGCGAGTGACCGCTCGGTTGCTAAGGCTGAGAAAAGGGTTGCATCAGCGAGTTACTTCGAGCGGTGCTGACGTTGACTCAGACAGCGATTCTGATTGCATTAGCGCAAGCGAGTATGATTTAGCGCTTCTCGCCTTGATTAGATTAGCCCAACGGCAGGAGTTTCCAGGACTTGTGGAGGCTCTGTAATTGAACCCTTACCATGAGATAGCCTCTGGGAAGCGTGGCCAAGATTTGAGGAAGTTGTTAAAGCCGTTGGTGAAATACTGTCCATTTGTCGAGAACGGGATTATGCGTTTGGGAGGACGACTTCAACGTTTGGATGAGCCCTATGACATGAGGCACCCCATCGTACTTCCACGAACTGGCTGTTTAACCGGACTAATTGTGAATTTTTGGCATCAAAAGAGTGGACATAACGCGGCGGCTTATGTCATTAATGAGCTCCGTGAGAGATTCTATGTTGTGGGGCAAAAGAAAACCGTCAAGTTTCTTATCAAGACTGGTTGCATGGCTTGTCGTAACCAACGAGCAATGCCTGGCTCCCAAATGATGAGTCCCTTGCCTTCGGTGAGACCTAAATCCGAACAACGTTTGTTTACGGTAACTGGAGTGGATTTTATGGGTCCCATTGCTGTGAAATGCAACCGTAATACGTTAAAACGTTATTGCTGCTTATTTACTTGTATGGCATCACGCGCCTTTCACTTAGAGATTGCTTATGATCTAACTACAGCATCATTCCTATTGGCCCTGCGACGCTTCTTGGCTGTAAGAGGCATGTCAACCAAGATCATTTATTGCGATAATGCTACCAACTTTGTTGGTGCTGAGGTGGAGTTAAAGTGTGGACTTGAACGGCTGAGGCGGAGTGATGTATGCCAGGACCTGACCCCCCGTGGTATTGACTTTCATCATTTGCCCCCTTTGGCAAGTCACCAAGGAGGCGTCTGGGAGGCAATTATCCGACTTGTGCGCAAAGCGATGGTCGCAATAATGTCAGATCGGTATTGGCGGACTTTAAACGATGAAGGGCTTGCTACGTTATTAAAGGAAGTTGAGCTGATTTTGAATTGCAGGCCACTCACCTGGGTGAGCACTGACCCAGACGATTTTGGGGCGCTGACTCCTATGACTTTGCTGAACAGTTGTATAGAACCGGGGTTACCTATGGACGTGTTCGTGAACTCTGACGGTTTGCGCGCTTCGTACCGAGCCACCTAGCTACAAGCTGACTTGTTTTGGAAAAGGTGGCGGCCGGAGTATATAACAATGTTACAAAAACGTCGTAAATGACTGGTTACGCAGGAGAATATATGTCTTAACACTCTAGTTTTGGTTAAGGATGACACTGTACCCCGTGGAGCCTGACCCAAGGGTATTGTTGTCTCCATGATTCCCGATCGTGATCAGGTTTGCCGCCGGGCGGTAATCCGTACAGCGAGTGGGAAAGAGTTTGTGCGCAATATTCGTAAGTTGTGCATCTTAAAATGAGATGTGTAACTTTGTATTTTCTCAAGCACCTGCATTTCGGCGCCCTAGGTGTACTGCGTTTTTTTTTGTGTGATTCCTTCGCTCACTCAAGTGTGTTTATAGTAGAATGTATATAGCCATCTGTCTCCTTTGAAGCTTAGCGTATGCCTATAGCGTGTAGTTTTTGTTTATTATCTAAGATCACAGTCTCTCCCCCCCCCCTTTTTTTTTAAACATAGAAAATCGCGTACTTTGCGGTACTTCTGCAAGACGATTTTGGGCCGGCCATGTTAGCGTGAGAGACTGAGTTTTTAATGCTGCCTTCTTGTGACTTACAATTATTATTATTATGTCCGCACATAGCACGTAGCATTGTCGCTTCAAAATTACTGTACGATAGTCTGGACCGACAAATTAACTTGGGGAAGAAAATTGAGCACGTGCGCGAGGGAGTAAAATATAAAGTTATCTATGTTAATCAGAAATTATTGAAGTGACTAATGCTTGCTTCTTGTTTTGATAAGACCTGGAAGCAGCTTTTAATGGTTTAAGAAATGGTTGAGTAATGTTTTTAGTATTTTGAATTAATTTACGTCTTGCTGTGTGTTTTTGGCTGCTATTTACGAGCTTGAAATAAAAATTAATATCGAATTTTCAAGAAAAGGAAGTTTTGGTGATCACTCAAGATCAGGACGGCAAGCCGAAATACAACCATTAGAAGCAGGTCGGTAACCTTCAAATAGAGTCTTGTCTCAGGACAACACTGCCTTTTACCTTTTCATATCTCGTCGAAATTACTGAGAAATGATAAAGTCAACCTGCAAGTTAAATTTCAATGATATTGTGAAAACTACATAGCTCTGGGATTTACTTGGACTGGAAAACCAGACTGCCCTTTACCTTTGTGTGTTGTTTGTGGGGAGAAGCTGGCTAATAGTGCTATGGCAGCAGCTCAACAGAAACGGCACTTAACAACTAAACATCCACAGTTGTCAGACAAAAATGAACAATATTTTGAGAATTAAAGTTTAAAAATAGGCAAGTTTTAATGTTTACTAAAAAGCTCAAGTTAAGTGACAAAGCACAAGAAGCAAGCTATTCTGTGACAGAGATAGTTGCAAGTAAAATGAAATCTCATACCATCGCTGAAACTGTAATTTTACTGGCATGCCAGCAAATAGTGAGGATAATGTTTGGAGAGGATGCCGTGTCAGAGCTAAATAAAATTCCACTTTCTAACAACACAATAAGTAGGCGCATTTAAAACATTTTAGGAAACATTGAGTGCAATATCAAGTCAAAAATAACATTGAGTGCAAACATGAGTTGTTTGAATTTCAAGTTGATGAGAGTACAGGCATTGCCAGAAACAACAAAAGGGAAAGATGTATTTGATGTTGTAAATTCATATTTGAAGTATTGTGGATTGAACTGGAAAAACCGTGTTGGTATTTGTACTGATGGTGCCCCTGCAATGACAGGATGTCTCCAAGGCTTTGTCCAAATTGCACAAAAGCAGAATCTAAATATTATCCAAACTCCTTGTTTTATTGATGGAGATGCACTAGTTGCTAAAATTCTTGGACCTAAACTAAAATCTGCATTGAATATACTGTAGTGGTGAAAATAGTTAATTACATCAAGATGAGGCCACTTAAACATCGATTGTTTGCGAAACTTTGTGAGGTTATGGAAGCAGACCATTCCACTTTAATCCAGCACATAGAAATTAGATGGTTGTCAAGGGGGAAAGTATTGTCTCGTTTTTACGAACTAAAAGAAGAGCTATTGACCTTCCGTTTCCAAGAAAACCTAAAAGACTTTGTAGAATGCTTGAGTAATTACTATTGATTGGTGTTCCAAGGTAGCATAACTTTCCGAAACATTTTATGAACTGAACTTCTTGAACAGTGGCATGCAGGGCAAGAACTAAAATATCTTGTCTTCTACTGACAAAATAAATGCGTTTCAGAAGAAATTGGTTCTATGGAAGAAACGTATAGCTGCAGGAAATTTAAAAATATTTCGAAGCACTTATAAAAAGGAATTGTCCAGAAATGCACTACCAATCTTCAACCACCTGGACACTTTGTTAACAAATCTTAACAAATATTTTCCATCAATATCTGTTGATCAGTATGACTGGGTTAGAAACCCATTTGTAGAATTTGAGGCATCTGAAGAACAGTTCACATTAACAGAAGAACTTGCCAGTGTTTTAGGTGATAGAACATTAAAGCTGAAGCATTCTGAGCTTAGCCTGGATGCATTTTCGTTGTTGGTTGAAAAAGAATATCCTGCAATTGCCCAGAAAGCGCTGCGACTTCTGCAGTTTTCAATCTTATACTTGTGTGAGTTAGGATTTTCAGCTCTGACAACCATTACGCATAAGAGGTGAGCAAAATTGCTACAGATGAAAGATGAACTTCGTGTTTGTCTTTTAAAATCATGAATCAATCTTAAAGAGTTGTGCAAGAAACACCAGGCTCAAGTTACTCAATGAAGTTTTCATGATAATGTAAATAAATCTAAACATGAACATTTTCACTACGTTTTATTAATCAAATGATGTTTTTTGCATAAAACAGTCAAATTATTGCACAGGGGTTACTCAAGTCTCTGGAAGTTTCATTGGGGTTCCGCACCACCAAAAAGGTTGAAAACCACTGAATTTAGAGATTACTAAATGGTAAGATTAGCTTTAAATTCAAGATATATTTTATAAAAATTGCCGAGGCATGTAATATGTAGCTTTCATGTTATGTGCTTTTATATTAAAATCAACTTTCTCTCTTTTTGTTCTTTTCTTTCTTTTTTTCTTTCCTGCATCCATTATGTTTTTTATTTATTACTGGTATTTTTTTGTTATCAGGAGGCACTGACTGGAAAACCTTTGGGCGATTTCAGTGTCTCCCGACCCTTTGCATGCATGTACTATATTATCCTTTTATTCCTCACCATTAAAACAATGTATTTTTTTGTGATATTGTTTTGTAAATTTCAAAAAAATTTTTTATGTTGACGTCCAAAGAGTATATTGGGTAATCAATAAACTATGCATGTATGTATGATTGCAAATTGTTTATTTTGACTGTAACATGCCATCTTTTCAAGGGTTAATGCAAAAGCAAGTCCCCGCCAGCAGAAATTGTACGATCACATTTGGGATAATTGCAGGAGTAAAGCCGGCCGGTTTCCTTCTCCAATTCTTTTGATACACATCTCTTGTTGTGTGCAGTCACTTGCTGCTGTAAAGCTTCTTTGCATCAGTGCTGTAATGTTGTCCATGCTAGGGTCCAATGCTTGTGGTAGAAGACTAAATTTACAATGATTTTGTGTTTTTATTAACACTAGAAAGACGGGTAGTCATAATTGACCGCTTTGTTTTTTGGTTTTCGTGTTTGCTCTTGTCTTTGTACAAAATATGACTTGTGCCCCTATGAGTTTTTCTAACTTTGATAGACTTAACTGCAAACAAAAAATTATATTGGTGCATTTTCCAGAATCACGCCAGTAAAACACTACCTACAAAGACGAGCGGTCCAAAGTGATCGCTACATTCTTTTCAATTGCAGAAAGCATTCTAAAAGTATTTCTTACCTTTGTAAGACAATAAAAAATCTCATATAACAATGCGTCCACAGACCAACTCCTTTTTCTCGCACATTTACTTCATTGTTGCATCACTAGATTTTTGATTTTGTAGTTGATTGCTCGGAAGTTTATCTCAAAGTAGTTTAGCGGACAGTTTATTTTATAGCCACATGTCAATGATGTAACATAGAAATAAGAAAAGTTGGGTAACAAGTAGATTCAACAGATTTTAGTTTATAGTTCAGAAAAAGAGCACAGCTTTGATATCTGTGCATTTCTAAACTACATGCTACATCAGTAGTATGCCAAACAGAAGTAGTAGTTAGATCATTAGTCTCATAAAAATATCAAGCTTTGGCAGTTGAAAAAGTGCAGTGCTTTGATATGAACAATTTCTTTCAGCCTACAAATAAGATCAAATCTCGATGAGTAATCACTTGCTGAAATATTTTTGAATTTAGAAAATTATTAGCTGTAAATTAGCAATAAGCACTATCAAATAAACACTTCCCTCGCTATGGCACAAAACAAATCAATGAATGCAACCAAAGCCATCTTGCAATTGTTGCGTCCAGATGACTCCGATAGCTCGTGTGATGAAAATGAAGATATGACATCTCAAGCAATTGTGCATGTTTTATCTGGGAGTTCAGATTCTTCGGATACAGAGAGTACTGACCCTGCTGATTCACCTGCTTCTGCAAACAATACCGGACGAGGGCAGCCATCCAACAACCAGTGGGATGCACTTCCAACTAGAGCTGAAATTACTTGGAAACGCATCAGCAATAATACTGTCAGAGATAGAGCTGCAGCTGAAAATGTTTTTTCAGGAAGACCTGGACCTACATCGTATTCTCACAGAGGAATCCAACTTGGAAGTCCACTCAGTGCATTTCGATTATTTATAGATGAGCCTATGTTACGATCTATTCAAAAATTTACTATCAATCATGGAAAAGCCGAAAATGAAAGCTTTACAGTAGAACTCTGCAAACTGGAAAAATTTATTGGAATTCAAATAGCACGTGGTGTGTTGGCTGGGAAAAATACCCCAATCCAACAACTTTGTGGAGTAAGGAGTGGGGTATCAGCATTTTTGGAAATACAATAAGCAGGGACAGGTATAAGGAGCTAATGAAACATTTGAGATTTGACAATTTTTCCACACGAAGTCAGAGAAGACGAACAGATAAATTTTTCATGATTTCTAATACTTGGAATGCCTTTATTGAGAATTGCAAAAAGTGTTACATACCAAGTTTTGATCTGACAATCGATGAACAACTATTTCCTTGAAGAACACGATGTCCATTTATACAATATATGCTGAACAAACCCGATAAGCTTGGGATAAAGTTTTGGCTTTTGGCCGACGTCACATCAAAGTACCTTTGCAATGGAAAGCCTTATCTTGGCAAGGATGATTCAAGGAACAGAGAAAACGACCTTCCGGCAGATGTGTGCATGTGGTTGATGCAGCCCTATTTCAAGAAGAGATATAACGTCACAACGGACAATTACTTTACTAGTTTGAAGTTGGCAGAGAAACTAAAAGCAGAAAAAACGACCCTTCTTGCAAAGAAAGGAAGTGTCTAAAGTGGATGTAATGATGAAGCAGCCATTGCATTCATCAGAGGCATATATATCTCCATCTGATGAAACACTAACAATATACAAGGCTAAGAAAAACAAATTGGATTTATTTGCTAAGCTCTATGCACAAAAGTGTTTTGATTGATCAAGCCCATAAGAAGCTACCGAAGACAATCGAGTACTATAACAGGACCAAAGTGGGTGTTGATGTTTTGGATTAAACGGCACGATATCACACGTGCAAGAAGGCCACAAAAAGATGGCCAGTGGCCGTATTTTTTAAAATCATACATTGTGCGTGCATAAACGCTTACATCATCTACCAAGAAGTGACAAAGGAGAACATTTCGAGGCAAGAATTCTTTCTGCAGTTGATAAGAGAAATGTGTGGTGATTCTCCAACAGTAAGTACAATGCCTACTCTTCCAACATCTCAAAAGCGAAAGTGGAGCCACCCAAGAATCACGGAAACGGAAGCAATGCTAAATACAGCAATGCAGAAACAAGACGACATTGTTTTGCCATTCATGCCACAAAACTTATTGTGGTAAACACAACACACCTCATCAAAAGTGATCGTTGCCACTTGCTCATCATGTACTGAATAAAATAACGTGTATTGCTCATTTGTATATTCTTACCCTAATTAAACAACGCTTCAAACCATCCCAAAAACTGCTAAGAATTAATTGTTCACATGACAAGTCGCTATTCAATACAATATGATATGTGGTCAAAATTGACTGCAGCCATCTTTCTAGGTAAAGAAAATTCTCCGTCTTTCTAGTGTTAAACCTTTCGATTTTTTTCAAAACTTTTCTAACATTATCAAAATCTTTCTTGATAAATTTTGCCACTTTGCTGCATTTATGCTTGTAATTGTAAATTGTTTTATTTTGATTGCAATATACCATCTTTTCAAGGGTTAATGCAAAAGCAAGTCCCCACAAGCAGAAATTGTACGATCACATTTGGGATAATCACAGAAATAAAGCCAGCTGGTTTCCTTCTCCAATTCTTTTGATATATATCTCTTGTTCTGTACAGTCGGTTGCTGATCTTCATCGCGCTCAAGAGCAACAGTTCATGACGGTAGTTGCTCATTGTATTCAAGGTACTCCAGCATGGCAGGGCAGATAGGCTTGAAAGACAGTGACTCAAGATACTGTATGAGTGACAATATTTAAAAATTGTGTTGCATGTGGTGTGGCGATTCTGGCCCCCTCCCCCACTCCGGCAAATGGGGACTGCTTTTGAGAAATTGATCCACCATCATGATTTCCATCCTGAAAGTTTCACTTTCTGTTTCTATGTTATTCCTAATGAATTGTTTTTTAGAAATTGGCACTAGTGTTGAAACAAGATCTAGAGAAAGAGATCCAGTTTTTTTAATTCAGTTTTGTCTGCGTTAGTGCAGGTGGCCGGATTCACCTCGTGTTTCTTACAGTTTGTAAACACCATTACTTTGATTTTAGTTGGCATCATGTAAACATTGTTGTTGATGTAGTCATGGATAATATCTTTGTTGAACAGTGCAAAACCACAAAACAACAACTGCAAGAAGTGAGAACATGTTATAAGGTGTATAGTTTACAGTCTTTCAGGTTTCAATTGTATAGGTTTGTACTTACTTTTAACATCTTCACTGCAGAAAGACGTAAATCTACGTTTCTTGTGTCATAGCATATGCAGTGGATGAATGTAGATTTACATTCAAAATATTTTTAGCGGTTTTGTGCTAAAGGATGTAGAAATACATGTGAATGGCCAAGACGTGATTTAAGCATGATTTCATAGTAATTGTCTTTTTCTTTTGGTTGTAATTTTACAATATCTTGTACTACGTAGAATTTTCATTTAGGATATTTTTCATCATGAAAAGAAAACAATCAAGCAAACTGTTCAAAATTTATTGACTGCAGCTTGTACAGGTTTATGGCACTCCTTGTACATGGATAATTGGTACAACTCAGTAGAATTAAGTGAAGCATTATTAGCTCAAAAAATCCATACAGTTTGCACGTTACGTTGCAATAGGGGTGAGCCTTCTGAAATAAGAAATGCAAAGCGTTTGAGCAGACATGATGTAATTGCCAGAGACAACGGCAAAGTGATGGTTCTTGCTTGGCAAGATAAACAAATTGTAAAAGCAATTACTACTAAACATAACAACGGCTTCATTACTATGCAAAGAAGAAAGGAGGGCAGGGCCAAATGGAAATTGTTCAAAAACCTAGTTGTATTTGCGATTACAACAAATACATGTCAAGTGTTGACAGACTGGATCAAATGATATCTTATTATCCGTGCACACAAAAAACTTTAAAGTGGACAAAAAACTTTTTTTTACCTTTTGGAAATCAGTGTCCACAATAGTCATATTTTGTTCAAAGAAAAAAGTGGATCAACTATGAAGCTGTTAAATTTTCAAATAAGTCTGATCAAAATGCTGAGTCGACAACCGCTATGTGATAGCTTAGTTTCAGATGCTTTGGATGACGATGCACCCCCACCAAAAACACCACAGCATGACCCTGCAAGCCGCTTGAAAGGTGATTTTAACAGTCACCATATCTGCACTTTACCTTCGACTGGAATAAAAAAATATCCACAAAGGAAGTGCAGATTGTGCACAAAAAATGGAAAACAAAAAGATACAAGATATTTTTGCAAAGAATGTCAAATTGCGCTTTGTAACAAACCATGCTTTGGAAAGTATCACGCACAAAAGCATTTGTGAATTTATAGTTCTTTTCAGTAATTAAATGAATCTCATACAAAAGTATTTCTATTCGTGGTGTTTATGATCACCGGTATAAAGGATTTATACACAGCATACAGCTACAAGGTTTAGAGCGAGAATCGTAAGTGTGACAAAATCTCCCCACTGCGTAATAAAGTCTTGCGCTTGCTTACGTCGCAGTAAAAGTGTCAAGTAGTTATGTATTTTAATCTGTGTGATTGCATGTTAACACTTAAGCAATTGCTTAGGGTTATACTGGACTTAACAAGTTTAACTCAAAATTTTTTGATTTTAGTTGGCATCATGTAAACGTTGTTGTTGTTGTTGTTGTTGTTGTCATGGATAATATCTTTGTTGAACAGTGCAAAACCACAAAACAACAACTGCAAGAAGTGAGGATATGTTATAAGGTGTATAGTTTACAGTCTTTCAGGTTTCAATTGTATAGGTTTGTAGTCACTTTGTAGTTAGGGTTATACAGGATTTAACAAGTTTAACTTAAAATTTTTTGATTTTAGTTGGCATGATGTAAAACTACATATCAATATATATCAGGAAGAAACCCAGTATTTAAAAGAACAGTCACGATTTGTGGGCCTCCCTTTATCATGATTGTACCATTTTTCTTGAAGTTTCTTTCTATTGGTCAATGTGAGGTGTGCTCTTTGTCAGCCTCCTATGAGCTGAAGTTCTCCAACAATTTTTGCTTTCAACCACAGTCCAATTGCACAGCATCAAACTAATTCTTGCCTATTTCTTGCTAATAATCAAAGCCTTTCACTTTGTAAAGTGGTAATTTTAAAACTTGGATTCCATTTGTGAAAAAAACTCAAAATGAAAGTTTGTATCTGTTCTGTAAAAAACACACCTATATTTCAATGATCTGCTAAAAACAGGCGATACAACAAATCAATGCAACCACTATGTCACAGAATTATTTCAAATTAAAAGAGATCATACAACACAAAAATTGAAGTCAATTTTTTAAAAATTATCAAAACCAGTCGAGCGGTTTGCGAGATATCAGTGTAAAATATTATTTGTGTGCTACATTCCATCATATCAATTTCGAGTTGAACCTGGGCTGATGGCACCTGATTGAGTTTTTGTTGTTCAATGCTGTTTCTCACGCTCTTTTATTAGATTGTTGAAGGTTGTTATTTGGTTCTGGTTTATGTTGCATAACAATCAAGAGTTGTCACCTTGGCACTAGGAGTATTTGCCTCACTAGAATCCCGACTGTAGTTTGCTACCAAATTGAAGTACAATTGAAACAGTTTTTTCTTTACAGAGTTAAATTGTTATGCTTATTAGTGAATCGTTAAGTTTGAGTAAGCAAAATTAGTAATGAAGTGATAATTATTGTCCTAATGACCCTCATCACAGGATATCAAGCAGTGTTTCCAAAAAAAACAAAATTGAAACCTGAAAAAATCTCATTGTCTTCTGCATAACATTTCAATAGAAATTGTCTTAGTAATTTATTGTGTTGATGTGTTTTAACAAACTTGGATGCAAATAGGTCTACTAGACATTGTGAAAGCTTATATTGCATGCATTTGAATCCACAACGAAATATTCAAATATCTCAAAAACTAGAACCAATTTAGCAAAATTAATATCATTTTTGGGATCAACCCAGCTTCTAAGGTTGTTCAAATCAGAGCAGCCTTGTTGCCGATCCCAAGCCTGGATAAATGGGGAGGGTTGCGACAGGAAGGGCATTCAGCGTAAAATTCTAGCCAAATGTTTTCAATGCGCATCGTATCTGCCTTTATACCAAATCGATCGAGGCCCGGGATAACAACGACAGTTACCAGTGACTGGGCACCAAGGGCCACTGGCGGACATGCTACTTGGGTGCAAAGAAGAGGTGGGAGGGTTGGAGCTAAGCAAGGAGACGAAGTCGACTGGGAGAAGTGGAAAATACTTTTGCGCTGTGGTGACCCCAAATAGGGAGAAGCCAAAAGAAGAAGAAGAATATCATTTTTGGGATCAGCAGGCCTAAATTACCCTAAATTCATTCTAATATCACCGGCATAAATAATTGTGTTGACCAGTGTAATAGATCCGGGTAACTGCATAGCCCAAAATATTTGGTAACCGCTTGCACTGTCATTCATCATTGAATCAATTTATTGGTCGCTGCATCATACAAATTTCCGTAATATTCAAATCATGTACAATATACGTCACAATCCCCCTGATTGTCTGTTTAGCGCAGTGATTCTCAACTGCGGCTCTTAGCTATTCTTCTTGCAACTCTCATTAATCCTTTGAAAATTAATCAATACTCGCTCGCACTTGATACCTCAAAAGACTTCACCGATACAGAGCAATTGGCTGTATTTATCCGGGAAGTCATGCCAGACTTTAAGATTTACGAGGAATTTCTCACTTTGCGATCCATTCATGGCTCAACAAAAGGAACGGATATATTTCGTGAATTTCAGACTACTTTATTAGAAGCACAGTTAGACCCATCAAAGTTGTTTGCAATGGCAACTGATGGATGCCCTTCCATGCTTGGGGCAAATCAAAGACTTCAAGGACTCATTAACAAGTGGCGTGAAGAAAATGCTTTTAGTCCTGTGACTTGGCATCATTGCATTTTGCACCAAGAAAGTCTTGTTGCTAAGTCTTTGGACATGCCTAATGTGACGAAAGTAGTAATTTCAACAGTAAATTGGATTCGAGCAAACGCACTTAACCATCAAAAGTTCAAAAAGTTTCTCGTTGATGTTGATGCTGACTATGGCGACCTCGTTATGTTTACTGCAGTACGATGGTTAAGCCGAGTTGCATGCCTCAAAAGATTTTATGACCATATTCCAGAGATTAAAACATTTGTTGAAGGAAAGAAGAACATCCCTCAGCTTGGAAACGAAGAATGGGTTGCTGATTTAGCGTTCATGGTCGATATCACCACACACCTTTCATCTTTAAATCGCACATTACAAGGAAACAATAAGCTTTGTCACGATTTGTACAGCACAGCATCTGCCTTTGTTAAAAAACTTTGTCTTTGGAAAACGCAACTTGCAAGTGGTGTAACAACACATTTTCCAACGCTTTCGAACTACAAAACCAGTGGATCTTTTGATGTGTACAATAGAATTATTGGTAATTTGATCGATGAATTTGAGCGCCACATTAGCGGAATGAATTCTTCCTTGCCTTCCATGAAAATGTTTTCAACTCCTATGTCAGTAGATGCTACGACTGCTCCTGATAATTTTCAATTGGAGCTGCTAGAGATGAAGTCAGATGTCGAGCTGAGACAAGTATTTGAAAGTGAAGGTCTACTTGGCTTTTGGAGTCGAGTCCCAGAGGAAAAATATCCCAACTTGAAAGCCAACGCACTAAAAAATACCTCTGTATTTGGATCAACTTACGTATGTAAAGCACTTTTCAGCAAAATGATCAGAATCAAGAACCAATATCGCAACCGATTAACTGAAGATCATCTCAAGCAGCTTCTGCACTCTGTATCCTCCACAATTGCACCCCGCTTTAACAAACTTATTAAAAGTTAAAGCCAATGTCAAGTTTCACATTGAATTGGTTTTCATGAGTTTTGTTGTTGTTATTTTAAAATAGCCTACATGTTTCAGTTTTGTTTTGTTGCTATTTTAACTCGCGTTGTTTGTATGCGGCTCCATACAACTTTAAGGCTTGAAATTTGGTTCTGGAACTAAAAAAGGTTGAGAACCACTGGTTTAGCAAGTCGACAGTGGCAGAAACTCAGGAAAAAATTTGGAAATGAATTGATAGATGCAAGCGCGTTGCTGAAAGGACCAAGTTGTAAGAGCTGGTTCGAACCTCGATCTGGCCTGCCGTTGAACCAGCTGGTACATCTTACAATCAGCGTTTGTATTTTGGGCCCTCACTAGGTGGCGCACTTTATTTGCTAAACAATTTGGAATATGGCATAAAGATATTTGCCATGGTTGATGAAAGCAATTTCTACACTTCTAATATGGAAGTATATGTTGGAGTTCAGCCTGAAGGTCTGTACAAAATCAGTAACAAACCAGGTGATGTAGTTGAACGTATGTGCAGTGACACATCAGAATCTGGACGAAACATAGCAATTGACAAATGGTATACTAATTATGAGCTAGTTCACAGAATGCTCAATGATCATCGTTGCACAGTAGTTGGAACCCTCAGAAAAAATAAGCGGTAAATACCTACAGCTTTTATCAGTGGCAGAGGTAGAGACAAGTATACCAGTTTATTTGGCTTACAAGAAAAATGTACCTTGTTGTCCTATGTGCTGAAGAACAAATAGTTCTTCAGTTGTCATCCATGCACAATGATGATAAAATTGATGAGTCAACAGGAGATGCAAAAAAAAACAAGATGATAACATGTTACAACAAAACTAAAGGAAAAGTTGATGTTGTAGATAAGCTGTGTGCCTCATATACCTATAAATAAAATACGAGGAGATGGCCAATGGTGATTTTCTACAGCATTCTCAATGTTGCTGGAATTCTTGTATTATTTACAATGAGAACAACAGTTCAAAAATCAACCAGCATGCCTGTTTGAAAAACCTTTCTTTTGAGCTTATACAGGAACAACTAGAAAAAAGAGCAACGTGCCCCACATTACCAAGTAATTTGAGAGCAAAAATTTGTAACTTTTCAGACACTCGAACTGATAATGCTCCTCATCAAAAAGGAAAACGTGGAAGATGCCAGGAATGCCAAGCAAAAGAGAGGAAAACTCAATACTATTGCTCGATCTGCTTTAAATATCTGTGCTTAGAGCATGCACGATTCATGTGTAGTAAATGCTGCCAAAGTAGCTGTGATGACACACATTAGAAAAGTTATAGTAAAAGACAGTTATTGTCATTGAATTAATGATACAGTAAGTAGCTAGTAGTTATAAAAAAGTTCAACAGTGAGTGGAAACAGTTTAATTTAGACTGATTTTATTATACGAAGAAATGTAAGAAATGTATGAAGCTAAAGATTATGATTTATATTCCTTTTTTTGTTCAATTGCCATTTTCTTTTTGTACAAAGCAAACTAAATGTATAAATTTTAAAGTTTTTTTTATTTACTCACTTACTCTTCCCAACCAGATCTGCTGAAAGCTAGATATATGGAAAAAAACAGCTAAGGGTCTGTCAGACCCAGTGCCACCATTGATGTTACTTTATACGGCACCAGCCCCGGAAGGTTAATAATTTCAAAACACTTTTCCACAGTTGAACAGTTTGTTGACTCAAAATGCATCAAGTTGCCTAGGATATAAATGAAAAACAAAAATTTTTAAACCTTTTGAAAGGGTAAGCTACTAAAATATGCTCACTGACTTGAAATGTATCAAGTTTCTTAGAAGATAGTTGCGAAGTGAAAGTTTTAAAAGTTTAAATGTAAGCTACTACAATTGGAAAATTGCTATCTCCCAACAAAAAAGAGGGAGATCAAAATATTTTGTTTAATCTTTAGCGACAAAATATTTTGTCCAAACTGCAGATTATGTTTATTGACTTAAAATGTATTGTGTTGCCAAGAATATCAATATAAAGGAAAAGTTTTGGAAGATTTTGAAAGGTAGGATACTGCAATCAAAAATTTGCTTTCTCATAAAGATTGTCCTGTTTGGTCTTTACTCTAAACTACATATCAGTTTAATGTCAAAGAAATTTAATTTTCACAGACATATAATATGACATAGTATCAAGTCCTAATCTTAACTCCAATACTAGGGCTTTAGCAGCAGTCAAAAAGATCCATTTTCCTGCAAGTGTAACTTCATTCCTCAAAGTTGATTGGTGGTACAAAACTTGAATATTGCGGAAAGTAATACATTCATTTTCTCGAAGCTTTTTGTCTGACTCGTCTTCAGGAGAAATACGTTAGAATGAAAAAGATAGAAGTGTTACTCGCTTATATAGAGGAATACTCGATAGTGATTGGTCGATGGGTCGACCAATGAAAAGAGAGGAAACTAATGTGAAATTTTTAAGCTGTATACGAATTCTTTTTGCTTACACAAATTAGGTTTTGATGTTTTGATATAAGTAGCTTCAAGAGTTGAAAGATGGAAAGCTGTTCGGCCATGTGCAAGTATGGAAAATTTATCATCTGAATAGTTTTGTGCGCATAATTGGTTATGTAGGAGATGTTGTCCAATCGCTGATGAAGAAATTTCGGTGTTGAGGGATTTGGTTGGCTTACAGGAACGGGCCAATGAGGTTCGATCTTGAAAAGTGTGCCCACCTCGAACAGATTTCGGCACATGCTGCGTGATTCTCTGCTGCAATCTTTGGGAAGTACGGCCCACGTACCGACTATCACAGTGGCACAGGTATTGGTAAACAATATTGCTTTTGTGAGAAGCAGGCAGTACATCTTTCGTGGTTGCAGGGAGAAGCTGTCTGGTGGTAAAGACAATACGCCGTTCGACAGCAGAGTAACAACGTTTAACGGCTGTTTTGATTTGCGTTTCGAACGTCGTTGAAACGTTTCCAAGCCAAGGTAAGTGTAAATAGACTGGGCATTTCTTTGGACCTGACGGAATAGGTTTGAAGAACTGAATGATTTTTCTTTTTGTTACTGCGTCAATAATATTTTCAGGGTAGCCATTGTTTATCAAAATGGAACGGATTTTTGATAGTTCTGCTGAAAGAGTAGATTTTGAACAGATTGCCAAAGCTCTGTGTACAAGCGTAGATATTAAATTTATTTTCCGTTTCTTAGGGCTGAAAGAATTCCAGCGGACATATTGGCCAGTGAAAGTCGGTTTTCTGTATATTGAAGTAATAAAATGGCAATCATTTTTCTCTACTAGCACGTCCAGGAAAGGTAAAGTTCCACCACACTCTTTTTCAAAAGTGAAGTGAAGCGAAGGATGAAGAGAGTTAAGGTGGGAGAAAAAAGCATTGCAATTCTCTTCGTTGTTGAATGCAGCAAAAGTGTCGTCGACATATCGATAATAAACCATAGGTTTGTTCACTTTTTTAAACAACTCGGCTTCATAATAGCCTACAAAAATATTGGCAAGGGCTGGGCCTAGAGGTGAACCCATAGCTACACCATCAATCTGCCGGTGCATGGTATCATTGAAGCTGAATTCAACTGAAGAAGTAGCAGTTTGCATCAGCTCCACAAAGATTTCGCGGGGAAAAGGAGGTGTTTTGAGGTCGCCATTGTAGAGGGCATCAGCACAAATTTCGATGGTTTCTGATAGGGGAACATTAGTAAAGAGGCTGCTGACGTCAAAGGAACAGAGGAAAACAGATGACGGAAATTTGAAGGTTTTAACTTCATTAGCGAAGGTAAAAGAGTCTGAGATGCAGTAAGTAGAATAAAGGGAAAGTACTGGGTCAATGACTGACGTAAGCCATTGAGCCAATTGGTGTTGGGATGAGCCAGTCATTGACAAGATAGGGCGTAGTGGCACGTCTTTCTTGTGAATTTTCGGTAATCCATACATGCGAGGTCGTTGAGAACCAGTAGGTCGAATGGAGTTGTAAATTTTGGCGGGAAGAAGATCATCTTTTTTCAGTTGAAGTAAGCGTTTTTGTATTTTACCTTCAGTTTTTGCTGTATTGTCAAATTCGTTAGCAGGACCAAGATTTTCAAACTTCGACTTATCCTGTAAAATGCAGTTCATTTTTGAAACGTAGTCACTTTTGTCTAAAATAACTACTCCAGATCCTTTATCAGGTTTGGTGATGAGAATACTTTCATTACTACGTAAGGACTTAATGGCATGGATGCATTCTTTCAAAATGAGAAAGTTGCCAATATCGACGGGGGTACCACAAAAGGCATGGGCAAGATCGCTCAATCTGGCTTTCAAAGCGGAAAATTGTTCAGAGGAGTGTGGGACATGGTGGAGCAATTGGCCGATCAGTACTTCAAACTCCGCAAAAATCTTTTCACGTTGGATATTGTTTGGGGGTAAACAGAAATTTAAGCCATGCGAGAGGACGAATTCTTCATTGGACGAAAGGGTGTAACTGGAAAGGTTAATAATCGTGTCCTTGTCGGGTTTTGCCATATTTCCAAAACGTTGTTGAAACAAGTTTCAAATTTCGCTCGTTTTTCAGGAATGTAGACAGTGATTCACTCTTTTCCGTTTCATCTTGCATAAACGCACGATCAATATTTGCAGTATGGCGAGCTGACGATTTTTCGATTCTGAACTTGACGAACTTTGGAAGTGTTCGTTGAGCAATGCAAGCCTTAAGAAAGGCTGTTTGTGAAATAGCACTTCTGATCTTTCCACGAGTTTTAACCAGCTTGTTCAAGATGTTAATTTGCTGGTTGCTGTACCTTCTTCGGAAATATTTGAAGAGTTGATTGGTGGTACAAAACTTGAATATTGCGGAAAGTAATACATTCATTTTCTCGAAGCTTTTCGTCTGACTCGTCTTCAGGAGAAATACGTCAGAATGAAAAAGATAGAAGTGTTACTCGCTTATATAGAGGAATACTCGATAGTGATTGGTCGATGGGTCGACCAATGAAAAGAGAGGAAACTAATGTGAAATTTTTAAGCTGTATACGAATTCTTTTTGCTTACACAAATTAGGTTTTGATGTTTTGATATAAGTAGCTTCAAGAGTTGAAAGATGGAAAGCTGTTCGGCCATGTGCAAGTATGGAAAATTTATCATCTGAATAGTTTTGTGCGCATAATTGGTTATGTAGGAGATGTTGTCCAATCGCTGATGAAGAAATTTCGGTGTTGAGGGATTTGGTTGGCTTACAGGAACGGGCCAATGAGGTTCGATCTTGAAAAGTGTGCCCACCTCGAACAGATTTCGGCACATGCTGCGTGATTCTCTGCTGCAATCTTTGGGAAGTACGGCCCACGTACCGACTATCACAGTGGCACAGGTATTGGTAAACAATATTGCTTTTGTGAGAAGCAGGCAGTACATCTTTCGTGGTTGCAGGGAGAAGCTGTCTGGTGGTAAAGACAATACGCCGTTCGACAGCAGAGTAACAACGTTTAACGGCTGTTTTGATTTGCGTTTCGAACGTCGTTGAAACGTTTCCAAGCCAAGGTAAGTGTAAATAGACTGGGCATTTCTTTGGACCTGACGGAATAGGTTTGAAGAACTGAATGATTTTTCTTTTTGTTACTGCGTCAATAATATTTTCAGGGTAGCCATTGTTTATCAAAATGGAACGGATTTTTGATAGTTCTGCTGAAAGAGTAGATTTTGAACAGATTGCCAAAGCTCTGTGTACAAGCGTAGATATTAAATTTATTTTCCGTTTCTTAGGGCTGAAAGAATTCCAGCGGACATATTGGCCAGTGAAAGTCGGTTTTCTGTATATTGAAGTAATAAAATGGCAATCATTTTTCTCTACTAGCACGTCCAGGAAAGGTAAAGTTCCACCACACTCTTTTTCAAAAGTGAAGTGAAGCGAAGGATGAGGAGAGTTAAGGTGGGAGAAAAAAGCATTGCAATTCTCTTCGTTGTTGAATGCAGCAAAAGTGTCGTCGACATATCGATAATAAACCATAGGTTTGTTCACTTTTTTAAACAACTCGGCTTCATAATAGCCTACAAAAATATTGGCAAGGGCTGGGCCTAGAGGTGAACCCATAGCTACACCATCAATCTGCCGGTGCATGGTATCATTGAAGCTGAATTCAACTGAAGAAGTAGCAGTTTGCATCAGCTCCACAAAGATTTCGCGGGGAAAAGGAGGTGTTTTGAGATCGCCATTGTAGAGGGCATCAGCACAAATTTCGATGGTTTCTGATAGGGGAACATTAGTAAAGAGGCTGCTGACGTCAAAGGAACAGAGGAAAACAGATGACGGAAATTTGAAGGTTTTAACTTCATTAGCGAAGGTAAAAGAGTCTGAGATGCAGTAAGTAGAATAAAGGGAAAGTACTGGGTCAATGACTGACGTAAGCCATTGAGCCAATTGGTGTTGGGATGAGCCAGTCATTGACAAGATAGGGCGTAGTGGCACGTCTTTCTTGTGAATTTTCGGTAATCCATACATGCGAGGTCGTTGAGAACCAGTAGGTCGAATGGAGTTGTAAATTTTGGCGGGAAGAAGATCATCTTTTTTCAGTTGAAGTAAGCGTTTTTGTATTTTACCTTCAGTTTTTGCTGTATTGTCAAATTCGTTAGCAGGACCAAGATTTTCAAACTTCGACTTATCCTGTAAAATGCAGTTCATTTTTGAAACGTAGTCACTTTTGTCTAAAATAACTACTCCAGATCCTTTATCAGGTTTGGTGATGAGAATACTTTCATTACTACGTAAGGACTTAATGGCATGGATGCATTCTTTCAAAATGAGAAAGTTGCCAATATCGACGGGGGTACCACAAAAGGCATGGGCAAGATCGCTCAATCTGGCTTTCAAAGCGGAAAATTGTTCAGAGGAGTGTGGGACATGGTGGAGCAATTGGCCGATCAGTACTTCAAACTCCGCAAAAATCTTTTCACGTTGGATATTGTTTGGGGGTAAACAGAAATTTAAGCCATGCGAGAGGACGAATTCTTCATTGGACGAAAGGGTGTAACTGGAAAGGTTAATAATCGTGTCCTTGTCGGGTTTTGCCATATTTCCAAAACGTTGTTGAAACAAAAGTTTCAAATTTCGCTCGTTTTTCAGGAATGTAGACAGTGATTCACTCTTTTCCGTTTCATCTTGCATAAACGCACGATCAATATTTGCAGTATGGCGCGCTGACGATTTTTCGATTCTGAACTTGACGAACTTTGGAAGTGTTCGTTGAGCAATGCAAGCCTTAAGAAAGGCTGTTTGTGAAATAGCACTTCTGATCTTTCCACGAGTTTTAACCAGCTTGTTCAAGATGTTAATTTGCTGGTTGCTGTACCTTCTTCGGAAATATTTGAAGAGTTGATTGGTGGTACAAAACTTGAATATTGCGGAAAGTAATACATTCATTTTCTCGAAGCTTTTCGTCTGACTCGTCTTCAGGAGAAATACGTTAGAATGAAAAAGATAGAAGTGTTACTCGCTTATATAGAGGAATACTCGATAGTGATTGGTCGATGGGTCGACCAATGAAAAGAGAGGAAACTAATGTGAAATTTTTAAGCTGTATACGAATTCTTTTTGCTTACACAAATTAGGTTTTGATGTTTTGATATAAGTAGCTTCAAGAGTTGAAAGATGGAAAGCTGTTCGGCCATGTGCAAGTATGGAAAATTTATCATCTGAATAGTTTTGTGCGCATAATTGGTTATGTAGGAGATGTTGTCCAATCGCTGATGAAGAAATTTCGGTGTTGAGGGATTTGGTTGGCTTACAGAAACGGGCCAATGAGGTTCGATCTTGAAAAGTGTGCCCACCTCGAACAGATTTCGGCACATGCTGCGTGATTCTCTGCTGCAATCTTTGGGAAGTACGGCCCACGTACCGACTATCACAGTGGCACAGGTATTGGTAAACAATATTGCTTTTGTGAGAAGCAGGCAGTACATCTTTCGTGGTTGCAGGGAGAAGCTGTCTGGTGGTAAAGACAATACGCCGTTCGACAGCAGAGTAACAACGTTTAACGGCTGTTTTGATTTGCGTTTCGAACGTCGTTGAAACGTTTCCAAGCCAAGGTAAGTGTAAATAGACTGGGCATTTCTTTGGACCTGACGGAATAGGTTTGAAGAACTGAATGATTTTTCTTTTTGTTACTGCGTCAATAATATTTTCAGGGTAGCCATTGTTTATCAAAATGGAACGGATTTTTGATAGTTCTGCTGAAAGAGTAGATTTTGAACAGATTGCCAAAGCTCTGTGTACAAGCGTAGATATTAAATTTATTTTCCGTTTCTTAGGGCTGAAAGAATTCCAGCGGACATATTGGCCAGTGAAAGTCGGTTTTCTGTATATTGAAGTAATAAAATGGCAATCATTTTTCTCTACTAGCACGTCCAGGAAAGGTAAAGTTCCACCACACTCTTTTTCAAAAGTGAAGTGAAGCGAAGGATGAAGAGAGTTAAGGTGGGAGAAAAAAGCATTGCAATTCTCTTCGTTGTTGAATGCAGCAAAAGTGTCGTCGACATATCGATAATAAACCATAGGTTTGTTCACTTTTTTAAACAACTCGGCTTCATAATAGCCTACAAAAATATTGGCAAGGGCTGGGCCTAGAGGTGAACCCATAGCTACACCATCAATCTGCCGGTGCATGGTATCATTGAAGCTGAATTCAACTGAAGAAGTAGCAGTTTGCATCAGCTCCACAAAGATTTCGCGGGGAAAAGGAGGTGTTTTGAGGTCGCCATTGTAGAGGGCATCAGCACAAATTTCGATGGTTTCTGATAGGGGAACATTAGTAAAGAGGCTGCTGACGTCAAAGGAACAGAGGAAAACAGATGACGGAAATTTGAAGGTTTTAACTTCATTAGCGAAGGTAAAAGAGTCTGAGATGCAGTAAGTAGAATAAAGGGAAAGTACTGGGTCAATGACTGACGTAAGCCATTGAGCCAATTGGTGTTGGGATGAGCCAGTCATTGACAAGATAGGGCGTAGTGGCACGTCTTTCTTGTGAATTTTCGGTAATCCATACATGCGAGGTCGTTGAGAACCAGTAGGTCGAATGGAGTTGTAAATTTTGGCGGGAAGAAGATCATCTTTTTTCAGTTGAAGTAAGCGTTTTTGTATTTTACCTTCAGTTTTTGCTGTATTGTCAAATTCGTTAGCAGGACCAAGATTTTCAAACTTCGACTTATCCTGTAAAATGCAGTTCATTTTTGAAACGTAGTCACTTTTGTCTAAAATAACTACTCCAGATCCTTTATCAGGTTTGGTGATGAGAATACTTTCATTACTACGTAAGGACTTAATGGCATGGATGCATTCTTTCAAAATGAGAAAGTTGCCAATATCGACGGGGGTACCACAAAAGGCATGGGCAAGATCGCTCAATCTGGCTTTCAAAGCGGAAAATTGTTCAGAGGAGTGTGGGACATGGTGGAGCAATTGGCCGATCAGTACTTCAAACTCCGCAAAAATCTTTTCACGTTGGATATTGTTTGGGGGTAAACAGAAATTTAAGCCATGCGAGAGGACGAATTCTTCATTGGACGAAAGGGTGTAACTGGAAAGGTTAATAATCGTGTCCTTGTCGGGTTTTGCCATATTTCCAAAACGTTGTTGAAACAAAAGTTTCAAATTTCGCTCGTTTTTCAGGAATGTAGACAGTGATTCACTCTTTTCCGTTTCATCTTGCATAAACGCACGATCAATATTTGCAGTATGGCGCGCTGACGATTTTTCGATTCTGAACTTGACGAACTTTGGAAGTGTTCGTTGAGCAATGCAAGCCTTAAGAAAGGCTGTTTGTGAAATAGCACTTCTGATCTTTCCACGAGTTTTAACCAGCTTGTTCAAGATATTAATTTGCTGGTTGCTGTACCTTCTTCGGAAATATTTGAAGAGTTGATTGGTGGTACAAAACTTGAATATTGCGGAAAGTAATACATTCATTTTCTCGAAGCTTTTCGTCTGACTCGTCTTCAGGAGAAATACGTCAGAATGAAAAAGATAGAAGTGTTACTCGCTTATATAGAGGAATACTCGATAGTGATTGGTCGATGGGTCGACCAATGAAAAGAGAGGAAACTAATGTGAAATTTTTAAGCTGTATACGAATTCTTTTTGCTTACACAAATTAGGTTTTGATGTTTTGATATAAGTAGCTTCAAGAGTTGAAAGATGGAAAGCTGTTCGGCCATGTGCAAGTATGGAAAATTTATCATCTGAATAGTTTTGTGCGCATAATTGGTTATGTAGGAGATGTTGTCCAATCGCTGATGAAGAAATTTCGGTGTTGAGGGATTTGGTTGGCTTACAGGAACGGGCCAATGAGGTTCGATCTTGAAAAGTGTGCCCACCTCGAACAGATTTCGGCACATGCTGCGTGATTCTCTGCTGCAATCTTTGGGAAGTACGGCCCACGTACCGACTATCACAGTGGCACAGGTATTGGTAAACAATATTGCTTTTGTGAGAAGCAGGCAGTACATCTTTCGTGGTTGCAGGGAGAAGCTGTCTGGTGGTAAAGACAATACGCGGTTCGACAGCAAAGTAACAACGTTTAACGGCTGTTTTGATTTGCGTTTCGAACGTCGTCGAAACGTTTCCAAGCCAAGGTAAGTGTAAATAGACTGGGCATTTCTTTGGACCTGACGGAATAGGTTTGAAGAACTGAATGATTTTTCTTTTTGTTTTAAGAACTGAATGATTTTTAACTTTCCGCAATATTCAAGTTTTGTACCACCAATCAACTCTTCAAATATTTCCGAAGAAGGTACAGCAACCAGCAAATTAACATTTTGAACAAGCTGGTTAAAACTCGTGGAAAGATCAGAAGTGCTATTTCACAAACAGCCTTTCTTAAGGCTTGCATTGCTCAACGAACACTTCCAAAGTTCGTCAAGTTCAGAATCGAAAAATCGTCAGCGCGCCATACTGCAAATATTGAACGTGCGTTTATGCAAGATGAAACGGAAAAGAGTGAATTACTGTCTACATTCCCGAAAACCAAGTTGCGCGCATTATGGCAAGAAGTCAGACAATTTTTGTCTTACTTCGATTTTGTTCGATTCTGCAGGTATATTGCTAACATCGATGAACGAAAAGAGAAAGAACTCTCCATCAAAAACGAGCGAAATTTGAAACTTTTGTTTCAACAACGTTTTGGAAATATGGCAAAACCCGACAAGGACACGATTATTAACCTTTCCAGTTACACCCTTTCGTCCAATGAAGAATTCGTCCTCTCGCATGGCTTAAATTTCTGTTTACCCCCAAACAATATCCAACGTGAAAAGATTTTTGCGGAGTTTGAAGTACTGATCGGCCAATTGCTCCACCATGTCCCACACTCCTCTGAACAATTTTCCGCTTTGAAAGCCAGATTGAGCGATCTTGCCCATGCCTTTTGTGGTACCCCCGTCGATATTGGCAACTTTCTCATTTTGAAAGAATGCATCCATGCCATTAAGTCCTTACGTAGTAATGAAAGTATTCTCATCACCAAACCTGATAAAGGATCTGGAGTAGTTATTTTAGACAAAAGTGACTACGTTTCAAAAATGAACTGCATTTTACAGGATAAGTCGAAGTTTGAAAATCTTGGTCCTGCTAACGAATTTGACAATACAGCAAAAACTGAAGGTAAAATACAAAAACGCTTACTTCAACTGAAAAAAGATGATCTTCTTCCCGCCAAAATTTACAACTCCATTCGACCTACTGGTTCTCAACGACCTCGCATGTATGGATTACCGAAAATTCACAAGAAAGACGTGCCACTACGCCCTATCTTGTCAATGACTGGCTCATCCCAACACCAATTGGCTCAATGGCTTACGTCAGTCATTGACCCAGTACTTTCCCTTTATTCTACTTACTGCATCTCAGACTCTTTTACCTTCGCTAATGAAGTTAAAACCTTCAAATTTCCGTCATCTGTTTTCCTCTGTTCCTTTGACGTCAGCAGCCTCTTTACTAATGTTCCCCTATCAGAAACCATCGAAATTTGTGCTGATGCCCTCTACAATGGCGACCTCAAAACACCTCCTTTTCCCCGCGAAATCTTTGTGGAGCTGATGCAAACTGCTACTTCTTCAGTTGAATTCAGCTTCAATGATACCATGCACCGGCAGATTGATGGTGTAGCTATGGGTTCACCTCTAGGCCCAGCCCTTGCCAATATTTTTGTAGGCTATTATGAAGCCGAGTTGTTTAAAAAAGTGAACAAACCTATGGTTTATTATCGATATGTCGACGACACTTTTGCTGCATTCAACAACGAAGAGAATTGCAATGCTTTTTTCTCCCACCTTAACTCTCCTCATCCTTCGCTTCACTTCACTTTTGAAAAAGAGTGTGGTGGAACTTTACCTTTCCTGGACGTGCTAGTAGAGAAAAATGATTGCCATTTTATTACTTCAATATACAGAAAACCGACTTTCACTGGCCAATATGTCCGCTGGAATTCTTTCAGCCCTAAGAAACGGAAAATAAATTTAATATCTACGCTTGTACACAGAGCTTTGGCAATCTGTTCAAAATCTACTCTTTCAGCAGAACTATCAAAAATCCGTTCCATTTTGATAAACAATGGCTACCCTGAAAATATTATTGACGCAGTAACAAAAAGAAAAATCATTCAGTTCTTCAAACCTATTCCGTCAGGTCCAAAGAAATGCCCAGTCTATTTACACTTACCTTGGCTTGGAAACGTTTCGACGACGTTCGAAACGCAAATCAAAACAGCCGTTAAACGTTGTTACTTTGCTGTCGAACCGCGTATTGTCTTTACCACCAGACAGCTTCTCCCTGCAACCACGAAAGATGTACTGCCTGCTTCTCACAAAAGCAATATTGTTTACCAATACCTGTGCCACTGTGATAGTCGGTACGTGGGCCGTACTTCCCAAAGATTGCAGCAGAGAATCACGCAGCATGTGCCGAAATCTGTTCGAGGTGGGCACACTTTTCAAGATCGAACCTCATTGGCCCGTTCCTGTAAGCCAACCAAATCCCTCAACACCGAAATTTCTTCATCAGCGATTGGACAACATCTCCTACATAACCAATTATGCGCACAAAACTATTCAGATGATAAATTTTCCATACTTGCACATGGCCGAACAGCTTTCCATCTTTCAACTCTTGAAGCTACTTATATCAAAACATCAAAACCTAATTTGTGTAAGCAAAAAGAATTCGTATACAGCTTAAAAATTTCACATTAGTTTCCTCTCTTTTCATTGGTCGACCCATCGACCAATCACTATCGAGTATTCCTCTATATAAGCGAGTAACACTTCTATCTTTTTCATTCTGACGTATTTCTCCTGAAGACGAGTCAGACGAAAAGCTTCGAGAAAATGAATGTATTACTTTCCGCAATATTCCTGAAAGTGTTAGTTTACCGAACGGACGTGCTTTTTTTCTCTGTGTGTGTAGCAGCTAGGGTTGTAATCCCGGGAAATCCCGATCCCGAATTTCTGGGATTTGGGGTATTTTTTCCAATCCCAATCCCGGGATTATATGTCTAGAAATCCCGGGACTTATTAAATTTACTATACCCCTGATTGACCGTTTTATGTCAGCCTACGGAAGTGAGCATCATGTAATGTTACAATTCTAAAGTACAGAATTAAGTTTTACGTACCCTAGCTCAGCGTTTCTCAAATGGTGCACCGCAAGGGTTAGCTAGGTGCGCCAAACTTGTATTTCGTAAATTTACGACCTGTTATTTGCACTATTCTTTATTTTCGGAATTTATACAATTGGATACGATGACCATCTTGAAGTTGTAAGATATCCGACATTGCAATTATTACAGTCATATTCTTGGCGCAAAATCCTTTTCCTGGCATGCTGCTCTACATGAGTGGAGTCAGAGAGAGACTAAATGAAGTTACTATTTTCTACACTCGATAAAGTTGCTGATGGAAACAGTATGATGTGCTCTAATGCCTTTAATACTTATAGCAGCTAACTGATAGCTCAGCTTCTGCCCAGAGAATGAGTGCAAGACACGAGCGCACACAGTGTAAAGAAGTCTGTATTCTGTACTGTGTAGTTAACTAGCAGTATAAATTGTGATGTCATACAGCATTGTTTGTGGCCCACATTTTTAATGAAATTGGAACAATTGTGTTCCCTTGCACAATGCTTTGCGGAATTGAGCATAGGAAAGCATAGACACTTACTTACAGTTACAGTAGTTTAGTTGGTCACTGGCAAATTAAGAGTTATGTGCTTTCAGGTATATAAATGAAGTAACAAAACGCAAAGAAAAAACAAGCAATAGTAGCATATTTGTTAAGAAAGCACATCTAAAGTTTCATTTAAGCAAATGGGTAGAAAGTGTTGTGTAACGTATTGGGATGGAAACTATGATAGGAAACCTAAGGAAAAAGCGTACTGCAATGTATTCAATTCATTGCCTTTTTCATTCAGCGACCAGTAGATTGATAATAGTGTATTACAACTGTTCCTAAGTTTTCCTTTTTTTATTTAGTTCAGTTTGTATAATAACTTTACAGACTTTATTTACTACGCTTCAGTGCTACCAATCATTACTTATCTTGTCGCAATTTTTACAATTTTACAATCCCAATGTCGAACTTTGAAGAAGTCGGTGCTAAAAGAAAGTCAGAGGTGTGGCAGCATTTTTTGTTTTGCAAAAGCACAGAAAAAGCAAAGTGTAAATTGTGTCAAACAATTTTAAAAGCTTCTGGGTCCAGCACAAAGGGACTTATAATTCACTTGAAGTCAAAGCATAAGATTGAGGTGAAGTCTTGCCTGGACATTGAGGATCGGCCAAAACCCAAAATCAGAAAAATTGATTCATTCTTGAAGTCAAAAAAACCCAGCCTGGAAGAAATACTGAGCCAGCTAACTGCCGTGGATGGACTCACATTCAATCAAATTGCCAGAAGTGAAAGACTGCATCAAGCATTTAAGGCTGATGGTTATGTCCTGCCCAAAACACACCAACATGTTCGTAATCTGGTGATCAAAAACTTTGAAAATGTCAAGAAGTTGGTCAAGGAAGAGCTTGATGAAATCAAATTGAACAATGGTCGTTTTTCTATCACGTTTGACGAGTCGACATCAGCAAAGAGTCGACGTTATATGAACATAAACTGCCATTTTCAAGGAGGGTTTCATTCACTAGGATTGGTCCGCATTCATGGCAGCATGGACACAAAAAAAGCAATCAGGTTGGTTGAGGATCGACTAAATTGCTTTGGCCTTGACCTGAATACTGATATTGTTGCTATGATCACTGATGGTGCCAGTTTGATGGTGAAGTTTGGAAAAGAAACAAGTCCACTCCATGTGATATGCTATGCTCATGCGATCCATTTGGCCATTTGTGATGTCTTGTACAAAAGACAACCAAGTGCAGCATTCAGTGATGACCTTGACTCTGACAGTGCCAGTGCTGAGGAGGAAGGAACAGATGATGAAAAACAGGCTGAAAAGGTTGACAAAGCTCCGACTTTGTCTCCGGGCATTCAGTTCATAGTCAAGAAAGTTCGAAAAATTGTAAAAATATTCCGAAGATCTCCTGTGAAAAATGATGATGCTCTTCAGCCATTTATCCTGGAGACATTAGGCAAAGAAAAGAAGCTACAGCTGGATTGCAAGACAAGGTGGAACAGTTTGCTATCAATGCTAGAGAGGTTTTATGAACTTAGAAAAGAGATAAAAATGGCTTTAGTTCAGCTGGACATTCAGTTTGAATTGACTGAGGAGGACATGATGATTATTAAAGAGCTGTGTGATGCTTTGGCTCCTATCAAGGTTGCTGTAGAAGCACTCTCCATTGAGGATGCAGACATTCTTTTGGCAGAAAAAGTAATTGCATTTACGTTGAAAAAGCTTTGTGAGCAAGGAACTAAAATTGGCCAGGAATTGAAGAGCAGATTTGAAGCTCGAATTAAGGAACGCCGCAATGCTGAACTTGTCCATCTTTTGAAATATTTGAAGAATGCTTCTTATCTTGATCAACCTCAAGATCAATTTGGACACAAAGTTAAACGTCCCAAAATTGCTGCACTAGCCACCAATATCTTGCAAAGACTATTTCTTCATTATGATGGCAATGAAGACAACCCTGAAAACCTTAATGTTGATGGTGCCATGGTAGTACTTGACCAAGAAAAGCCAATGACTTTAGCTCAGGAGCTTCATGCTTTTGTAGAAGATGACGAAACAGAAGATACCAAAAACACTGACCTGAGCGCTCATGTGGTCCAAAAAGAGATGTTGTTGTACGAGACAAGCAAAAGAAGGCCTGAAAATCTTGAAAGGTTGTTTACTGCTCTTAAAACTATTAAGCCCACATCAGTTGAGGCCGAAAGGGCCTTTTCTGCCCTTGGCTATTTGCTAACAAAATCAGGAGCCAAATGAATGATGCCACTCTAGATGCTCTTATATTTCAGCGTCAATATTACAAGAAATAAAGAGGTTTTTGTTCTTTCCATACTACTTTTTTTAATTATTTGCTCAATCCCGAATAATCCCGGGATTATAAGTCTAAAATACCGGGAAATCCCGATCCCGGGATTGTATAAACTGGTCCCAAATTTACAACCCTAGTAGCAGCTTACTTAAAAACCAGTGTTAAGCAATATCAAAAGGTTCTAAGAATCAAAATTTCAACAATTAGGACCGGCAAAAACAACCAAATACTTGAAACAGTGGCAAGCTTAAAAAACAATCTAGATGAATGGAGAATTGAGTTAAAAAAAATAAAGATAAAGATGAAATATGAAATTGAAAACGGGAACTTGAAGCAAGCAATCAATTTGAATTTTCTGCAATTAGATGACCTGCAGCAGTACTCACGAGAAAACATTAGAATATATGGTATTCCCGAATCGCAATTTAAAGCTGACGATGACGAGAAAGTAATTATGGAAATTGCTAAAGAGTCAAAAATTGAACTTGAGGAAACGAATTTCTCCTTAAGAGATCTGCACTTAAAGATGGCAAAAGCTTTAAAGATGAGTTTGTTGTTGAAGATCTGACTCCTTTGACACAGAAACTGCTCTATTACGTAAAAAAAAGAATGCGACGGTAAGTTTGTTCAGTGTCATACGTATACCGGCAAAATAAAAATGAAAAAAGCTTTGGCTAGCAGCGATGAAAACGAAGGAATCAGTGATTGGATCACAATCATCTCTACTGAAGATTTTTTTCAAACTTGGTGTCGATTTGGACTTTGAAAAATTAGACTACAAACCGTTGCTATTTAAACGAGAGTTTAATCCTGATGCTAATGAATAATCTTATCTAGTTGTGTACTTACTGTCTGTCCTAAAATGTTTTGATTTAAAAATTATAAAGGCTGACCTAAACCGTTTTATTTGTGTTGAATGCACCAAACTATGTTCAAAAAAATGAAAATTGCCTGAAATGTGTGTTTTGCCCACGCTATCTTCACCAGGACTGCTGTGTTATTGAACAAACGTTACCAAAAAATACTGCTTCTGACAAATCCGAACCCATTTGTATGCCTTGCAGCACCAAATTTAATATCAATAACTTGGCAGACATCATGTCACATGACTTGATTGAATCAAATACCAGTAGGAAACCAGACAATGTTGTTTCAAATCCAACATGCAAGGATTTTTTTTGACAATTGTGCCTACTACGATTAAAAGTCACTCAACATTTGGCAATTCCCACAAAAGGCCTCTAACTCAAGCACTTAACATTAGCTTATTATTTATCAAACTTGAGCAACCACCAGACGTGATAGCTACTTTGGAAACCAAAATTACCGTGTTTACACGCTTACAAGATGGGAATTTTTTCTTGAGATTTCAGGCTCAAATTGGGGGGCCCGTCTTATAGGTGAGGTTTACAGAGATAGAAAATAGTTCACTCAAAACTGTGCAGATATTTCACAGTTTCTGACAAAAATAAATAAGAGGCATGTAGGCGGTAATTAAATTAAATGTCATGCTATGAAGAGAACACAGATGAATGCGACCTCTATGATAATGAATTGTCTGAGGAGCAGTTTTACTAACTGCTTGGAGACAGCGACAACAATAAAATTGAAGGCTTGTGAATTTTATAACTTGCATACTGATTTGCTGTGTTCTATTAAAGAGCAGTTTGCGTAATCTGTTTAAATATTTAGAAGAAATGTGACTTAAAAGTTGGCACAAACGTACTTTAATACTGAAATGTGTTTCTCTCGTTACCTGCTTTCCTTTCTTCATCTTATAAACAAGTCTAAACAGAATATTGACAATCTTCCAGGTGAAGATGGGACCCGTCTTATAAGCGAATCGTCTTATAATCGAATAAATATGATACAAAAATACGCTGCATCTTAACATCAATTTACATGGCTTCTCTTATCTTTATTGCGACAGCAAAACCAAAGCGGGAGGTGTAGCATTTTACATGAAGGAATCACTTTTGTTCAGCTGAAGGAATAATATAAAAGTTGAACTTCTACTGGTTGAAGACATGTGGATTGAAATACAAACAAATCGCAGGCCAGTTTGCTGTTGGAGTAGTTTATAGACACCCAACAAATTTTACTTGCGACTGTGAAAAATTTTTGAAAAAATTTTTCACAAGCTCAATTTCAAAAAATTCCCCTTTTGTGTTCTTGGACATTTTAATATTGACTTAAACAAATTTGGGAAGAGCAATTTTGTCTCAAAGCATGTTCACAACATGATAGGCTTGCCATGTAAATGTGCCATTGATCTGTCTATGCACATTACTGATCACTCTAAAACATTGATTGATCACATCTATGTGAACGTTTCTATACATTTTTATATTAGCGGTGTAGCCCTTTCGAATTTAAGTGACCACTTTGACAATTTTGTCATTATGATTGCAAAAGCAACCAAATCAAATAAAACGAAGCGATATCAAATCAGAGATATGTCTAAATTTGATCATGAAAAGTTCCTGCAAAACTTTGCAAATGACTTAAATACAAATTTTCCTAATAATAATGAAAGTGTCCACAACAAATTTGAAAAAATTTATGAAACATTTAGTAACAACGTAATACCAGTGCTCCATTTAAAAACGCCTCTTGAAGAGAAAAACGACTACTTGCAAAACCCCGACTTTCACAAGGCTTAGTAAATTCAATTACACGAAAAAATAAATTACTTATTTAACTTCAAAAAATGCTTCAAGGTTGCTGCGTTTAATGATTACAAAAAATATCGCAAATCCCTTAATCGAGTAATTAAAACTGTAAAACAAAATTATTACAATGAAGCAATTGAGACTAATAAAAATAATCCAAATCAGATATGGAAAATCATTAAATGTTTAGCTCAACTGAAAAGTGAACGAAAACTCTTTCCATAAAGTTAAAGACAGGGGATACAGGACTTCTGAACGATAAGGAGACAATTTGCAATGAATTTAACCAATTTTTTGCTAACATAGGAAAAAACTTGTCTGAACTTATTCCTTCGGTAATCAAACACTTGGCTAATAACAGAGAGATTTTCACACCAACTACGCCTGAAGAGGTAGTTACTGTCATTCCTTCTTTACAAGCAAAAAAATCAGTTAGAGAAAATAATATCAGAAGTAAATTTCTCAAATTCGGTACTCTAACGCTTTCATCGTATATCAGTAACTTATTTAATTGCTGCGTGGAACAAGGTGAGTTTCCAAATGCACTAAAAATAACTGAAATTGTGCTGATTTACAAAAAAAGAGGCCCTAGTCTCTGCAGCAGTTACAGGCTTATTTCTTTATTATCAACATTCAGTAAAATTCTAAAAAAACTTATTTTTATTCATATTTGCTATTATTTAGAAAAAATATGACGTGCTGAGCAAGCAGCAATTTGGATTTAGGAAAAACATGTCTACTACACAACCTATGCAGCATAAACGAAAAAATAATAAAAAATATCGACTGCAGTCTGTATAGTTGCTGTGTTTTTCTAGATTTAACAAAAGCGTTTGATACTGTAAACCACGTAATACTACTGCACGAAATGGAGTGTAATTTTCGAGTTGATGGATTACCACTGCAACTCTTCAAAAACTACCTTATCAAATAGATATGAACATACAAAAATTAATAACTATAAATTTTCACTGTTAAAAGTATCTTGCGGAGTCTCTCAAGGATCCTCCTTGGGGCCGCTACTCTTCCTTCTCTATATTAAGTGATAAAAACTTAATAATTTGGAGAATAAGGTAACCAACGAGCTAAACAAAATTGACTATTGGTTGAAAAAAACAAGCTATCGCTAAACTACAGGGTGGCCCAAAAGTAGGTATACAGTTATTAAACTATTTTTTATGTGCTTTGAAGTTACCAGCAGTGCACTTTATGTGGCCCAAAAGTAGGCATACAGTTAATGGAGAGAACTATTTGGAAATTCTTTGTGAAGTGGCAGTGCCACAATTTCAAACTAAACCTAACTTTGATGAACTCTTCTTTCAGCAAGATGGAACTTCTCCACATTATGCGTTAAGAGTAAGAGATTACCTTAACAAAGTCTTTACATAGTGTTGGTTCGGAAGAACAGGTAGCATTGAATGGCCACCATGCTCACCTGACCTGACACCAATGGATTTCTTTTTTTGGGGTGTTGTAAAGAACAAAGAGTATGTAAAGAACAAGGAGAAGAATCCCAAAACAGTAAATGAATTAAAAGATTGCATTTATGATGCATTCAGAGAAATTGATGCAAATTGAAATTTGTGCTGCACGGTATGTCAGAGTGTTTTGAACAGATGTAAAGAAGGACATTTTGAGCACTAAAAAGATTAAACAGTTTCCATTTAAGATATAACTATCATTCTAGAGGTTTAAAAGTGCCTACATAAGAACTACAAATCTACTTTTGAACCCAAACCCTACTTTTAATAACTGTATACCTACTTTTGGGCCACCCTGTATACTAAAACAAACTACATGTTAATTAACAAACAACCCAATATCTCCTGCATCGCTGAGTTTCAATTGCAGCTGAGACCAAGACTAATACTAAGCTAATACTAAGACAAATAATTTATAACAATTTTGATCATGGGTGTCAATAACCTGCAAATTGTGAAAAAAGTAAGTGTTCTTGTACATTTTGACTTGTTTTTCTTAAATGCATAGTTCTCTGGCATCATCAAACGACTATTTCCGAAGAGATTCAACTAAAGATATAATTTCAAGACCCCTCTTAAGTTAGGATACCTAAATATCGAAGACAACTAATCCCCAAATAGGGGGATAATTTGCATAAATATCATGTCTCAATAAAAATTTGGTTTTTTGAATTAGTATCATACAAATCACAAAGAAATTTCTTTTTCAAAGACACAGCACGTTGGATGTGGTAACCAATGGTCTGAGGAGTTGACTGATAAAAATGAGGTCAGTAACTATTTCTTCAAAAAAAACAGCCATTTCTTTGCTATACTGTCGCGTTTTAATATAATATTATTAATAATAGAACTTTTCAGTTCTATCTCAATTTTAAATTTCTTTTAAAATTGAGGCGATGTATGATAATCGCTCGATAATTAGGTCTGACTGCAACTTAATAAAACTTGGAAAAGATTGGCTTCCACTAAAAACACCTTAAACCACTTTGATAACAGAATAATGTATTCACAGAAATAGTACTTTACGACTTCAAACTTCTTTGCTCAACAATCTCAGAACTATTTACTTTACCACACAATCAGGAAACTGCCAAAACTAATTTCACCAACAACTGTTTAAAACTCGCCACGTCCACAGAATCCACAATAAATTAATTCAAAAAACAATACCCCTTCTTTACTCTGTCAATCAATCTCTCTCTCTCTCTCCCTGTTACAATGCTTCTCTACTCTCTAACTAAAAAAAAAAATCCCGTCGCCTTGTATATAAACCGACAAAAAAACAATCCAGAAAACGCTACAACAAAATCACGTAAAAAAAGGAAAAAAGCATTACAAGTTATGTAATCGGTTATCGAAATTCTTCGAAGAAGCTAGAATCTCTAGATCAGAGGTGACAAACATGAGGCCCGCGAAAGAATTTCATGCGGCCCGCAAAGCATTCAGGCGAGACCAGCAGTCTTGAACTTTCTTTGACCCACTTCTAATCTTTGCGATGCGATATCAAGAGCTAATAGCCCGATTGAGTTACGCGCATATCACGCAGGAATCTTACAAACGCAGTACAGCCCTTTCATCTAATTCAGGATTCAGCTCTGCATCCATTGTTGTGTAATAATAATTTAACTGCGCGGGCCTGTTGCTGCTTCAGTACAATGGAGTGGTAACTATTTGAGTGTGAGCTTAGCTTGCCTTACAGTAGTGAGTATGTCAGCTTGCAGAAATAAGTGAGTTTGCAGTACTGGTAGCAGTAACAATTTGAGTGTGAGCTTAGCTTGCCTTACAGTAGTGAATATGTAAGCTTGCAGAAATGAATAAATGAGTTTGTAGTAATATATGTTATGCAAACTTTTACAGCTTTTCTAAGTTGTTATTCGTTATTCTGTTTTCCTTTAACCAAAATTAGCCTTTTCTTTTGATGTCTTCAGCAAAGAAAAGAAAGATTGTGGATGAAAGAAGGGTATTTCAAAAAGAATGGACTGATATGTTTTTCTTTATCGAGGAAAGAGGAAAACCGTTTTGTTTGAAGTGCAAAAGGCCGCTAGCTGTTATGAAAAAAGAAAATTTGAAACGTCACTGCGAGACCAACCATCCTGAGTTTAAAAAGTTGGATGGGGAGCTCAGAAAAATGAAGATAAAAGAATTTAAGAAAAATTTGTACACGCAACAAAGTGTCATGACTTCCTTTTGCAGTACAAATGACAATGTGCTCACAGTGAGCTATGAAGTATCGGAATTGATCGCTAAAAAGCTTAAGCCGTATGACGATGGGGCATGGGCCAAGGAATTACTTGTAAAAGCAGCTGAAAAGTTGGCTCCAAAGTCAGTTCATTTGTACCAGAAGCTGAGTTTGTCCAGGCCCACTGTTTGTGAACGCATAAAAGAAATGGGTCAAGATATTGAAGATAATCTCAAAAAAAGAGCTGAGAAATTCATAAACTTCTCCCTCTGTCTCGATGAAACAACAGATATCAAGAATACCGTGCAGCTGGCAATATTTTTTCGAGGGGTTACATCAGATTTTCAAATTGATGAGAACCTGTTGTCTTTGGAATCGATGCACGAAACTACTCGCGGAGAGGACCTGCTTCAAAAGCTCCTTCAAGCCCTAGGCAAGTTCGATCTGCCGTTAGATAAGCTGTGTGGTGTTGCTACTGATGGCGCACCAGCCATGGTTGGGAAACATAAAGGTGTGGTATTACTGTTAAAGAAGGAAATGGATGCAAGAGGAATCAGACATGATAAATTGGTATCTTTTCACTGTATTGTTCACCAACAAAGCCTTTGTGCAAAATCTGTGAAGTTTGATCATGTGATATCGGTGGTTACAGACTGTATTAACTTTATTTAAAAAAAGAGATCTAAACAACTGCATATTTAAGCAAGTTTTCAAAGACTTTGATGCTGATTATGATGATCTTCTATATTTCTGTGCTGTTCGTTGGACGAGTTGTGGAAATATGCTTGGGCGCTTTCATTCTCTTCTACCAGAAATTATTGAGTTTAGAAATTTGAAGAAATGTCCTTTGACCTAGGATATATGGTAGATATCACAAAGCATTCAAACGACTTGAACGTGAACTTCAAGGACCAGATCAACTACTGCACTCAATGTTTTCCAAGATCAAATCTTTCACATCAATGCTGAACCTCTGGGAAAATCAGTTGAAAGAAAACGATTGCACGCATTTTCCCACATTGAAAAAATATCATCCAACTTCTTGTCCTCAATATGCCTTGGAATGTTCCAGTCTCTTGGAAAGATTTAATGCCGGATTTCAGGATATCAAAAGCAAGCTGGTGAAGCTTGATATCTTTTCTATCCCCTTCAATGTTACACCTGCTTCTGCACCCTCTGAGCTTCGACTCGAACTCATAAAACTACAAAGTGATGACTCGCTGAAAGCGATGTATCTGAACAAGCCGTTGCTTGAATTTTATCATGTTCATGTATCAAAGGAAGAGTTTCCAAACTTGCGAGCTAGCGCTCTCAAATGGTCATCTGGTTTTGGAAGTACATATCTATGCGAGCAATTTTTTTCTAAAATGAACATCACAAAAAGTCGTTACAGGTCAAGGCTAACAGACGAAAATCTTAGCATGCAGTTGAGAGTTGCCACATCGTTGGTTTGTCCTGATATTAAGCGCTTAGTAAAGCAAAAAAGTTTCCAAATTTCTCACTGAGTAAAAAACTCCATTAAATATTTCTTTTTTATTTTTTATTATTTCATTCTTTAATATTGCGTTAAATAACTTTAGCTGTATGGTTCGCATGAGTTTTCATTACTTTCGTTTGTTGTTCGTTTCTGTTGATGAATAATTTTTTCGTTTTTAACAAGTTTTACAATATGACAAAAAGTTGTGCAGCCCTCTTACTCAGCAGTAACTGACAAAGTGGCCCACGATAGCAAATAGGTTCGTCACCCCTGCTCTAGATCATGGTTCTTCAATGGGGGCGATATCGCCCCCAGTGGGCGATTTCAGAAGAGACAAATATTCTTAACCCTTTCTATGGGTCTAATAATCTATGGAAACAGTCATGGAAAGGTTCTTAATCTCTAAAAAATAGACAATTTCAACTGCACTTTTGGACTACTAGTTTCGACCAATGAAGTCTTAGTTTTCTATAATTGTTTGCGTTGTAAAAGAAAACGAATTTTGATGTGTAACTATGTGTAGCTATAAAGAATGTTTTGGACCTATTTCTCAATTTTGATTGCAAGTACGGGTAAATTGTTCGTTTTCTTTAGTTAGAGGGCTTGAGGGGGCACTTTTGCAATGTCTATATTGATTTGCATACATTGTTATACGGCTGTATTTTATTTATAATGCACAATACGTGATGCCATGTAAAAACAAAGCTTTTTATATTTTTTATATAAAGCACTGCCAGGCATATGATATAAGAAAAAATTTTTTAGTTTCTTGCAAAAAAATAAAATCGCGCTTCTTTCAAAGAATTGGGTGCAATAAGTGAAATTACATATTCTAACCAAGATTGGAGTAAAAGCCCTCGCTTATTTTTTTAGTACTTTTACAATATAGATTTCATCCACCATAAGATGGATTGTGTTGTCTGCACGGTACATTCTTAGAATGCAACTTGATTAACACACGTGCACGGTGCATTGATTTTGAAAACAGAAAAATGGCTAGTAGCTCACGTGGAAGTTCAAAAAGATTAGCTAGCTCAAGTAAAAGTTCAAAAAGACAGAAAAATGACATAGTGGAAAGTGAAGAAATTATTGAATCATTATTTGATTCTCATATCAGTGACAGTGAAATTTCATTTTTAAGTAGTAATAAAGAGGAAGTGTTTTCGAGTGAAGACGAAAATGATGCTTTATGCCCTACAATGACTTGGGAAAAAATAGATGAAAGTTATAGACCCCATACATACCATTTTGATAGCAGTAGCAGTCGTATAAATGAGCAGTTGAATTTGAATGATATTTCCTCACCGTACGACTATTTTAGAAGCTTTGTAAGTAATGAACTTATTTCAAAAATTGTTGAATACAGCTACAATTTTTATAAGAAGAAACTTGAAACAACTGATGTAGTGTCTCCCCATTCCCGATTGAAAAGATTTCGTGAATTAGATAATGATACCTTTATAACTTTTCTTGCTCTAACAATGCTCATGCCTCATGTAAAAAAATCTAGACTGTGTGATTACTGGACAAATGAAGCAATTATTGAAACACCGATATTTAGACAATATATGTCCGCAAATCACTACTTTTCCATTTTGCAATTCCTCCACTGTTGCGATGTAAATGAACAAACAGAGGATGCAGATCGATTGAAAAAAATCAGGCCAATTTTAGAGATTGTTCGTAATTCTTTTCAAACATTTTTACGGCCTTTTCAAAAATTAGTTATTGATGAATCTTTGATGCTATATAAAGGTAGGCTAACATTCAAGCAGTACATACCAAGCAAGAGGAGTCGGTTTGGTATCAAATTATTTGTGCTGTGCGATTGCAAAACAGGTACAATTTTAGATTTTATTGTTTACACTGGAACTGATATTGACATTCCAAAATCTGAGTATGGTGTATCTGGTTCTGTCGTCAAGAAATTGCTGCAACAATATATGGGAAGAGGTCATATATTATATACCGACAACTGGTACACTTCACCAGATCTTTCACTGTACTTACATTCAGAAAATACTGGTTCATGCGGAACTGTCCGACGAAACAGGAAAAATATGCCCAAATTTGAAATGAAGGGAGGACAGAAAATGGAACATGTAAAGAAACCATTATATTGCATGATGTACCGTGACAAGCGTGATTTTTGCATGTTAAGGAGAAATGACAATTACAGGAAAAGTCGACCACAGAACTCATGAACAAATTATGAAACTGGATATCATAGTTGACTATAATAAAAATATGAGGTTAGTTGATAAAAGTGATATGCAGATTGGTACAGTAGCGTGCCTACGAAAATCAGTAAAATGGTACCATAAGTTATTCTTCCACTTGATTGACATGTCGTTACTGAATGCATACAATCTTTATAAACATCAGAAAAATGTCAAAATTAGCCTTAGACAATTCAGCAAAGATGTCATAACTGAACTTCTAAAAAGACATCCAAAACTAACAAAGAACTTTGGTCACAGAGTTGCTGGCCCATCAGCCCCTGACAGACTACAGTGTGTAGCATACATGAGTAGACATTATTTGTGTCATATTCCATCTGAAACTGGAAAACGAATCAAAAGAAACTGCCATGCATGCTACAATAATTCAAAAGAAAGGAAAAGAAGAGAAGTGTGTACATGGTGTAATTCCTGCAAAATCACACTTTGCATGGATTGTTTCCCAATTTACCATACTCAAGATAAATACTGAAGTGATATATATTACAGTTGTGAAAAGTGTACTTTTTGTTTACAATAAAAGATTCTCCTTATTTTATTAAGTTTTGTACAAAATTTTATTATGAAAATGGAAAGTTATTTAATTTATAAAGCAACAATTTTTTTTTTCTGTATATATTTCTAATGAAAGCTAAAAAGTGCAGTGAAAAGTTTAAATATGATTTATTTGTGATAAACGAACACTCTGAAATGTCATAATAATATATGAAAAAGGAAAAATGAAGCAAACACTGATTTTAAGGTAAGTAAAAATGCTTCAAAAACCATCACGTCAAATGTTGCGATTGCCACCGCGCGACAAAGGGGGGTTCATCACGACTTTTGTTGTAATTACCATTCAGAGGGTTAAGAATTCATTTCAAAAAAGGAATAAATTCACGTTAAAATGCGTCCGTAAATTACCTCCACTGCTTCAAAAAATTTTATTTTGATTGGCATCAGTTCTGGCCATCTGCGCTTTCCACATGGTTTTCGTGAATGTGTGACGCATAGCAGCATGTTGCATTAATTCTTCTTGGCATGTGGTCATGCTCTGCTAGCGATTACGCAGATTTGAGTGTGTGACGCATAGCAGCATGTTGCGTTGATTCTTCTCGGCATGTGGTCATGCTCTGCTAGCAATTATGCAGATTTGAGTGTTGGATGGACGACTCCCATTGTGAAGTTTGGCAGTAGCTACTAGCTAGTTTCTAGTGTTGCTCTTGATGGCAATTTTTCCTAAATTATAATATTATTGATATACTTTTAGTATCTATTAAATTTAGTAATTATTTTATTGCGGTGAGTTATGGCTTCTAATCCTAAAAAAACAAAAATCAAGTTTGGTTTCGTGCCATGTCCATCAAATATACAACTTCCCATGTGTCTTTTGTGTAAGAAAACCCTCACAAATGAAGCAATGAAGCCATCAAGGTTGAAAGACCACCTGAGCAGGATTCATCCTGACAAAGTGGACAAACCAATTGCTTTTTTTCAAGCTTTAAAAGAAGATCATGCTCGCAGTACCATAAGAAATGTCTTTGCTAGAAAAGGTGACCAAAATGTCAAAGGATTGATAGCTTCTTACAAGGTTTCTCTGTTGATCGCGAAAAAAGGTTTGCCCTTTACTGTTGGTGAAAGTTTGCTAGTACCTGCTGTTAAAGAAATTATCTCTACTGTTATGGAGAAAGATTCTGCACCTGTACTCCAAGCTATTCCACTGAGTGATACTACTGTCAAACGAAGAATTGATGAAATGGGTGCGAACATTGAAGAGCAACTTTGTGAAGTGCTACAAAAACTTTTTTTAGCATACAACTGGACAAAACCACAACGTCAGACAACAATGCCTTGCTAATGGCTTATGTCCGTTACATAGATAACGGAAAAGTTATGGAGGAGCTTTTGTTTTGCAAGTGTTTGCAAACGAACGCTACAGGTCAAACGATATTTTAAACTTTGTTGGCCTACTTGCAAGACAAATCTATCCCCCTTACAAACATAGCAGCATGCGCTACTGATGGTGCCCCAGCGATGATAGGAAGGTATCGCGAATTCGCTTCTCTTCTTCGGCAAAAAAATCCCCATCTGTTCACTGTGCATTGCGTGAAATACCGTCAGCATTTGGTTGCAAAGCGTCTTAGTCCACGTTTGCAAAAATTGTTGGCTATTGCTATCTAATCAATTAACAAAATAAAAGCTAACGCTAAAAACAGCCGATTGTTTTGACAGCTGTGCAACGAAAACGATGAAGAATTTGAGCGTCTCCAACTTCATACGAAAGTTTGTTGGTTGTCAAAAGGAGAATCTCTTTCAAGGTACTGCAAACTTCATGAAAGGGTAGTGGAATTTCTTGGTGAAGAATCTGATCTTACTAAAGATGTAATTACCTGCTGTCAAGATACCAGCTATCTAGCTGATTTTTATGAGAAAATTAATACCGCAATAAACAAACTCCAAGGTAAAAATATCAGGTTGGTTCAATGCAAAAGCATAATACGTGGCCTAATTAACAAGCTGGAGTTGTACCAACAAACCCTGAACAGAAGAGATTTTCACCACTTTCCTCGACTATCAAAAATGTCGGACGACGTCAGAGACAATCATTTGCTCATTTTCGTTGAACACTTGGCTGCTGTGCAAAAAGATATGCACGCTCGATTCAAAGATCTGCTTGATCTTGAAGTTTTTCCATGGTTGGTAGAACCATTTGCTGCTAACATCCCGGATAGCAAACGTGATTCCACAATGCAGGAATTGCTTATCGACTTGCAAAGTGACAAAGAAGCTCATGCAATTTTTAATGCACATGGATGGACAGCTTTCTGGATAAAATGTAGTGATCGATTTCCGGAACTATGGGCAAAAGTAAAGTTGTTTTTATTGGCTTTTCCTTCAACATATATTGTTGAAGAAGGATTTAGTGAAGTTTTGTATATGAGAAATAAATACCGTAATCGACTTGACATGGACAAGACTGGGGGGCACGCAATTCGACTCAAGTTGACCAGCTTGCATTTACCTTTTGCTAGTCTTGCAGAGAAACACCAGGTGCAAGGGTCGCATTAGTTTGCACGTGCTGTTGCATTTCAAGACATTGTGTTTGCTTTGTTTATTTGTATCGTTGTGTTAATTTTAAAGTTTTCTGTATAGTGTTATAAGCAAAAACTTTTGTACAAAAGCACAGTAAACTAGCCATGGGGGATTTGGGGTCACACCCCCTCCTTGGGGCCAAATTTTAATAAAATTAGCCACTTTTTAACACAGCCAAAAAAAGGGATAAAATACGAAAAAATGGAACTCTCTCTTTCGAGGATCTTACTGAGCAAGCAACCCCTCCCACATTCAAAAATCCTGGTTACGTCACAGCAAAAGAAACCTTTTTGTGGGGGTGATTTAAACCCACACTTACAAAAAAAGGGGCGATTTTGTAAAAAAGGTTGAAGACCACTGCTCTAGATCAATCTGGAATTTTATTATGTCGTAATAAGGATTGTGACGTAATAAAGGCGTACTTACAGCAAATTAATTGCAGGGAAAAAAGATCTTTTCTTCTCAATCAGTAGCCGAGCGAACAATGACACAGCACTTTACACAAATATAAAAACAACTCTTACAAGGCAAATTTCCTTATTTGTGACATACACAGCCATTTCAATCGCTATTTCTTTTGTCAGCACAACTATTTAACCCCTATCACGCGGAAGCAAAAGAGTTAAAGATGTTCCATTATCAAATGGTGTTACTGCTTCTAAAATCAATGAAATGAGCGATGGTGTCCTTGCACAAGTTATCCCAGGCATAATTAGCAGCCCAATGCATGTTGGTTTACAGCTGGACAAATCAACAGACGCCAGCAACATAAGTCAGTCACTTGTCTTTGTTTATCATGTAGAAGATACGCTGATTCGTGATGAGTTCTTGTTTTGCAAAAAATTGAGATTGACTACCACAGCAGTTCACGTATTTGAAATGTTGAATGATTTCCTCAAAGCATATGGGATCAGTTGGAATAAAATCTGCTCTATCTGCGTAGATGATGCTCCTTCTATGTTAGGACACAAGTCAGATTTCGTGAATTTAGTCAAAGAGGTTGTCCCAGACGTGGCTACCCTTCACTGTGCTATCCATCGCCAAGCACTTGCTTCAAAAACTTTACGAGAGTCTTTGAAGAAAGTTTTGTCTGCAGTTGTACAAATTGCGGATTATATTGGAGGAAAGGTGCTTCAGCACAGGCTTTTAAAAGCACTTTGCCAGTAAATAGGATCTGAACACACTAGATGGCTTTCTCGAAGCCGTGTCTTGGAAAGAGTTGTGAATCTGTCAAAGGAAATTACTGTGTTCTTGTGGGAAGCTGGTCATGACGCAGCAGAAAAGTTTTAAAGACAAAATTTTAGCTACCTGGCTGATATTTTTGGACTTCTTAATGAGCTCAATATGTCATTGCAAGGATCAAATGATAATCAAACTGTCTGTTATCAGAAAGTTCATGCCTTCATGAATAAGCTACCTATGAGGAAAAAACGAGTAATCAAAGTAAATATGGCCAACTTCAAATTGCTTGACACAAAGTGTAAGGATGCAGAAGCTTCAGAATCCTTAATCCAAAATATCACGGAACATTTGACCGAATTGGAAATGAAAATCCTGCATTGCCTTGGAGAGAAACCGAACTTTGCTTCCTGGATAAAAAAAACATTTTTTGCAAAGTGCAAGAAGATGATAAACTTGCTAATCAGCTTCTAGATCTCCAGGAAAATTCCGGAGCCAAAGTTATCGTTGATGCCAATGAATGAGCAGATTTCTGGCTTTGACAAACCATTAAATATCTTGGTCTATCAAGAGTAGCACTCCATAAAACGTTGCCTTTCCCAACAATACACAGTATCTTTGCAAGCGGGTCTTTTCTGTTTTATCAACATTGAACACAAAGCAAAGAAATAAGCTTGAAGTAGGCAGTCCAAATGAGGCCGGCGTTATTGAAGCTAGAGCCACAGATTGAAGATTAGCTTCAGAAGAAACAGGAACAATGGTCTCCACATACTTAAATCAAAATACAGCTATCATTTTTCATGTGTAACATTTGACAGTAGTTTGAATAGAACTGAATTAAAGCACTATTTTTCCTCTAACCATACAAAGTTTTTTGTGTACAAAACTGTACTGCTAAAACTCTCTCCTAATAATCCTGCTTTTATGAATAACACTGGTCAACAGCAAAATGTTACGCTACCAGAAAACAATCATTTCTCTATGCTTTTGGTGTGCTGAGCCCAAATCTGCAGTCAGATTTTTGCTATCACGTCTGCAAATTGAGATATTTGCATTTTATTCCACTTATTTTCTTGTCAATTCAGGTCTACTTTGAAATTCAGTCGCAACAATGACTACCATTATTGAGAAACTATTGAAAGTTTTAACCTGCCTGTATTTCGCTTGTGACGCAACAATTGATGTACGCATCTAAACAAGCTGATTTAATAGTAGGCTATCAAGTCAGTACTTAGTAGCGTTTTTATCTTAGCATTTTATCTTAGCAAAGTACGTTTAGCTATCAAGAATGAACTAAGTGAAATTAGCGGAGGTTTAGAGAGAATTTAAATTTATTCTCTTTTTTTGCTTAGAATTGCTATATACTGGTAACCATTAAAGTTACTGATTTAAAACAACTTTTTCAATGATGCTTTCAACTTCCAAGCGTAGTTGTGTCAATCATCCCAACAACTTTTGTAATGTCTGTGGCGAGTATACTCCTCCTGCTCACCGTGTGAAGATTAAAGCAGAATAAAATTTGTATACAAGCACTATTTTGCATGCCAAATAGGCGACCAAGACAAAAATGGGCCCCACATATCTGCTGTAACCGTTGCAGAACAAGTCTTCTATTTTGGCTGGATGGTAAGCGAAAGTAAATGCCTTTTGCTGTTCCCATGGTGTGGCGTGAGCAAAGTGATCATGTCACCGACTGTTATATTTACATGACAGTCATCAGAGGATTTTCTCGAAAAATAAGTCTAAATTTCCTATCCAGTTTGCAAGTCAGCTATTAAACCAGTTTCCCAAAGCCCTGATTTGCCTGTACCTCAGCCTCCAATTGAAAAGGAAGATTCTTTGTCCGTTAATGCATGTGAGAGTATCAGTACTGAAAGTGAAGAGGAACCTATTGAATTGGATCCCTCTTTTGAACATGAGTCTGTGCCACTCTTCATTAATTAGAAACGTTTGAATGACCTAGTGCGAGATTTGTATTTATCTAAAGTAGGGTCCCCAAAGTGGTCGATGGGATTATCCAAGGGGTTGATAAACACCTGGGGGTCAAAAATGGGTCGACCAGGAATTTTTAAGTATATGAGGTCGTGCTTGACGTCAGCTTCACCGTAGATAGCAGAGATTACTACTACTACTTCTTCAGCTTTCATTGATAAAGTCAATATGGATATTGCTATTGTTTATTATTAGTGATGCTACTATTTTATTATTGACATCATTAGCACTTTCAGTTATCACTATTTTTTTATCATCTTTATATTTATCATAATGCTATCATAGCCTGTGTAAGTGAGGTCTAAGCTACATGCATACATGAATAAGTTTACATACATACAAGCATGCTAACATGCACATTAGCAAATACATACTTACACACATATGTACAATATATATATCCCGATTATATATATGATTGTTCTGCAATAATATATACAATAAGCAATGATGTAACATCAATCTTGGATGTGTGTGTGTATGTATGTATGTATATTTATATACACATACATGCACACTAGGGTGATGCAAAAATGGTGACCATTTCAAAATTTGTGGGGCACCCCTTAATTTTGTTCATTTTGGTATAAAAACACCCTGTGTAATGTTTTTTTCAATTCTAATAATATTTAGAGTATGCTACCACAGGTCAAAGTTTGTAATTTTGTTCTTTTTTTTTATTTTTCAGATTATTAAATATAAGTTACATAACCTAGTTATATTTACTAATCAGATACTGTAAAATAGCAATTTCATCACTGCTGCATAATTTTCACACTATCATTGAGTTAAAAGCTAGTCTCACTCTGTTTATACAGTAGAAGAGCTGCTCTCCCAAACTTGTCCCCACCTCAACCCCCTGCTATAAGCCCCACAATAACTTGAGCCAATTGTAAGACAGAGCGTCATAGCTTTAGTACCCTCGCAGCTGTCACAGAAGGAGGTTGTGCTTCTCTTTGTTCTAATAAACAGTAAGCAATCTTCATTTTAATACACAGTAAGCAATGGCGTCTCGCCATCCAACCAGAAGCATTACAGATATATGGCTAGTTGGTCAGCCCATAGAAGCATTAAAAACTTCTGTTCTTCCATCTAAAAGAGAAGCAATGTCATTATTCATGAATTATAAAACAAATTGTAAGCAAACTGTTAGAGAAGCTCTAACATCAACTGCTAAAGATGTGATGCAAGTCTGGGAACAAGCGCGAATTCCAACAAAACTGAAAAAACATGTAATTGAGAAATTGAATTCTATTTACAATGAATGGTTGAAATTAAAGAAAAATAAAGAAAATAAGAAAAAACAAAGTCAAAATTTGCTAAATAAACAAAAGAAATGGGATCATGACTTGGATAAATTATTTGATATTGCCCATGCTGATGCTCTGAACTTAATGAACAATGAAGAAGATAAAAAGTTTTTGATGTTGCAAAGGCAGCCTAAGCGTGAAGGAAAAATGGCTGGTGTGGATAAAAAATATTCACAACTTCAAAAAGCAGCAAGTGAAAATGAAAAGAAACTTGAGATTAAAAGAAAAAGACAAATGAGTGATTTTGAAAATACAGTTGAACTTGCTGATAGTGGCTCATCATCAATTACTTCTGCAGAAAACTCCAGCCAGGATGAAGACGAAGAGTACACAATTGATCCTAGCAAACCATCAACATCTAGAATCTCTTCAGCAAGAAAAAAAGTCAAATTAATGGATGACAGGCTACTAGCTTCTCTTGATGTTGCTAAAGTCAGTGACAGAAGTGCTTCATTGATTATGATTCCCACCGTGAAAAATTTAGGTCATGATCCGGATGAATTTAATGTCAGTTATTCAAGCATCAGGCGTGCAAGGCAAAAATTTCGCAAAGATATTTCAGAAGCTCTAAAAGCTGAATTAAAAAATGATGTTCCCTTAACTATCCACTGGGATGGCAAACTATTGGAAGATATTTCGGGAGAAGAAGTTGTTGACAGGCTTCCAGTTTTAGTTTCAGGAAATGGAGTTGATCAGCTCCTTGGTGTACCAAAACTCAGCAGTGGCACTGGAGAAAACACTTCAGCTGCTGTGTTTAAACTTGTTCTTGACTGTGGTCTATTAAATCAGGTAAAATGCATGTGTCTTGACACAACAGCTTCGAACACTGGCCGTAAAAATGGAGCTTGTGTTTCACTTGAGCACAAAATGGACAAAGATATGCTTTGGCTTGCCTGTCGTCATCATATTTTGGAGATAGTTTTAGAATCAGTTGTGTCCACCTCATTACCAGCTTCATCTGGACCAAATATACAAATATTTAAACGTTTTAAAGTAAATTGGGATAAACTGAATAAAGAATCCTTCCAGACAGCTGAGAATGACCAAACCATAGCCACCAAAATTGCCAAAATAAAAGATGATACAATAACATTTGCCAATAACCAGCTGAAAGAGCACCAACCCCGCAATGATTACAAGGAATTGCTTGAACTGAGTATAATATTTGTTGGAGGAATCCCATCTTCAGGAATACGCTTCAAAAAACCAGGAGCCTGTCCTAGAGCCTGATGGATGGCAAAGATAATATATTCTATGAAGATCTGGATGTTCAAACAGCAGTTCACTTTGACAAAGTCGGAAGAGAAAGGTCTGAGAGACATCTGTTGCTTTGCAGTTGAAGTTTATATTAGATCCTGGTATACAGCACCTGTTCCTCGTTATGCTCCTCGGCTTGACTTGCAACTATTAAAGACTTTAGTCAAATACAAAGAAAGCGAAGAAAAAATTGCATCAATTGCACTCAAAAAGTTCTCAAACCATCTCTGGTATCTTTCTGAAGAGCTTATAGCACTTGCTTTCTTTGATGAAGAGATCTCCATTGAGATGAAGAACAAAATGAGGGAAGCTCTGGAGAACCCTGCTGAGCAGAATAATATCAAACGAACCACTATTGACCATGCAGTAATTGAACAGAAGCAGCTTAATGATTTTGTGACTTCACACACTAAAGTCTTTTTTGAAATCCTTGGCCTCCCGTGCAGTTTCCTTGAATCAAACGCAGAAAATTGGGACTCTAATGATGAATATTTGAAAGCACGTGAAACTGTAATGAATATGAAAGTAACAAATGATTTAGCAGAAAGAGGAGTGAAGCTAATGGAAGAATATAACAAGATCCTCACAAATGATGAGCAACAAAAGCAGTACCTTTTGCAAATAGTGAAGAAGTTCAGATCTTCTCTACCGGACAAAAACAAGAAAACAATTATGTCACTGAAATAAATCGTCATGATGATACATGCTAGTGGTTATGATAGGCTTACTGGGGAGTTTCCACTTAAAAAAAAGCAACGCGCCCATGACTATACCTCAATAGGTGGTGTGGAAATTAGTCTCCAAAATGTAGCAAAAAAATGAAAATTTACTTTAATGTTAGAATTTTTAAAGGCTGGTAGCAACCTCTAAATATCAATTGATTGACCTCAAATTTTGTATGTAGTGTTTTTGAGGCAAACAGTATCAGATTAGAGGGTGCCCCATTAAAATTTCAAAAAATTTTCAAAACCCCCCTTTTTGCATCACCCTAATGCACACACACACACACTCGTACATAAACACACATACATAGAATCGGTCTGATTACTCTGTTAGATATATAGATAGATGGTGTATGTATGTATATACAGGGTTTTCCAAAAGAAACAGTGCACTGAGCACTTTCATAAGTATACATCATAATATTATGATGTCACAATACAGAGTTCCATGGTAACCTAAATAACACTAATATGAAAAACAATCCGCACACAATTGAAAACTCACATCAAGTACAATCCCCACACAATTGGAAACTCACATCAAGTATACATCATAATATTATGATGTCACAATACAGAGTTCCATGGTAACCAAAATAACACTAATATGAAAAACAATCCCCACACAATTGGAAACTCACATCAAGTATTCTGAAGTTTCAAGGACCCTTTGAAAATGGTTCTTACTTTACAAGAAAGGATATTTATTGTTGAAAATGTTTTAAGAAAAGGTGGCAAATACATGCAAGAGTTATTCCAAGAAAAATTTGGTGCAGAACGTTTGCCGCATCAAAATTGTGTTTCCGCTTTGTTGCATAAGTTCAAAGAAACTGGAAGTGTTCAAGACAAACCCAAAACTGGCCACCCAAAAGTCGTTACAGATACAGTCTTACAGAATGTTACCAACAAACTGCAGAGGAGCCCACCAAAGTCTTTGAGGCGTTTGTCTCAAGAAACTAGGATATCTCTAACATCAACTCACTGAGCAGTGCATCAACTTAAATTCTTTCCATATAAAGTGCATGTTGTTCATAAACTGAAACCTCAGGATTCAGAAAAACGCATACTCTTCTGTCGGTGGTTTGAAAACTTTATTCTAGAGAAAGGTGAAACATTTTAAACCATACATTCTTCAGTGATGAAGCATGGTTCCATTTGTCCAGGTACATGAACAGTCAGAACTCTAGAGCGTGGTCTACAGTAAATCCCCATGCTCTGTTTCAGAAGCCACTCCACGATCAGAAAGTTGGTGTTTGGTGTGCTTTGTCAAGGGGGCGTATAATTGGACTTATCTTTTTTGAAAACACCATCACATCTGAGCATTACATTCATAACATCCTGGAGCCATTTTTTGATCAACTGACGGAGCAAGAAAAGCAACAAGGCTGGTTCCAGCAAGATGGTGCAACTGCACATATGGCTCGTGTTAGTATGGCTGCAGTTGGTGAAGTCTTTGGGGATCGTGTGATCTCTCGTGGTTTGTGGCCACCTCGATCACTGGATTTAACGCCTCCTGACTTTTATTTGTAGAGCAAATTGAAAGGCTTGGTGTATGCAGACAATCCTCGAACCACGGATGAACTGAAGCAGAAAATAACAAGTGTTATTCAAAACATCCAACCTGATGAACTTGAGCGTGTTTTTCAAAACACGCAGCGTCGCGCTCGATTATGTCTGCAGGTGAATGGCGCACACTTCCAGCAGTTATTGTAGATCATATCTTACTGCACGAGTCAAGCCTCAATCGCACTTTTGCTGAATTGATAAGGTATTGGATTTGTGAATATTTGCAATAAATAGTATGTTTCTGCGAGTTTTGTTTCAGAAAAGTTTTGTTTCAGGAAATCAGAAAACTGATGCAAAATGAAGAGTTTGGTGGACGATTGAATCCATTAGAATTGGCTGCTTGAAATGCCATGAAATCAGTAGTTGTCAACTTCTTGGAAAGTCACCGTCATGAGAAATATCCGGATATTGTTGATAGCATGCTGAAAGCATATGAGCAATTAGGTGCTCGTATGTCTTTGAAAATGCATTTTCTGCATTCTCACTCAGATTTCTTTCCATCTAATCTTGGCGAAGTAAGTGATGAACAAGGAAAGAGATTCCATCAGGATATATCCGTCATAGAAGGGTGATACCAGGGCCGTTATGATGCAAATATGATGGGAGTTTTTTGCTGGTACCTACAAAGTGAGAGCAAGAGCTCATCATACAAGAGAAAGCCAAATGCGCAAAACATTTTTGAAGCTGTCTCGTGGTGTATTGCAAAAATTAAATGCATTCATGGTTTGTTGCAATAGTCTATTTAGTGCAAAATTGTATTTCGTAATTGTGTATGCTGTGCAAAGAAAGGAAAAACTGCGGCATGTGGTTATGTCAAAAACGTGACGTGATAGAAAAAAACTAATTCGATTTTCAAAATCAGCGCCCCCAAATTAGCCAAAATCACTATTTTGTTAGTTACATAAAAAAAATTTTTTTTTGTTGACCAGTGTAATTATTGAAGGATAATATTATTTGCAAATTTAGTAAAAACTATAACATTTTGGTGTTTTCATTAAAGTGATTTGTGTCTTTTTTCTCAAAATTATTTTCTAGCACCGGTGTTGTTGTCGCCTTTTATACAGCCAAACAGTAATTTACAATTGTTGTTATGCCAATGACACGTTTTTGTGGTCAAAATCGCTGATATAGGGGAGGTGCAGAACTGACAATCTTGCCTCTCTTCACACAGTGAAAGTTCCATACAATGAATAAACTGTGCCTTTTTCTTATTGGCAAAATCACCGCAAATCTATGCTAAACAGATAAGGATTTGAGGCATGCCTCAAATCTGACGTCACAAAGAAAAAGATAATTTGTGTTTTTCTCGCCAAGTTGGAATAAGCGCATTGCAGAAGTTTCCGACTACAGAATAAGTTTAAACTTTAAGGACAATGGAGGAAGATTTAATATTGAAGCTAAGAAACTTTTCAAAACTAAGCTTTTAATCTAAAGTTAACATCTTAAAGAAAGGTAGGCCTATTCCAAATCTAAAAAATTTGCTTCAGACAACTGGACGCAAAAAGGTAAATCACTCCTTTAATAAGGAGTGGTACACAAGAAAGGAATGGCTGTGTGGGTGTGCTTTAAGAAATTGTCTTTTCTGCTATCCCTGTCTCCTGCTCTCAACAAGTGACAATGTTTGGACTAAAACTGAATTTGGTGACTTGAAGAACTTGCCGAGAAGTCTTAGCAAGCATGAGAAATTCAATATTCACATTTAAAGTCAAATACCTTTCAAAACGTTTGGAACTTCAAAAATTGATTTGGTCTAAAATGAACAGCAGAGACTTAATATCAGCCTTCACAACCGAGAAATTTTAAAGGTTCTCATTAATGGAACATGCTACCAAGTTAATCAAGAGTTGGCCTTTCGTGGAAATGATGAGAGTGCGACCTTGTTTAATCGTGGCAATTATGTCAAACTTATTTATGCTTTTGCTGAAAACGATGAAAGAATTTCTTGTGATTTGGAGACTTTCACAGTATTTTCTGGTTTGTCCAATCGAATACAGAACAATATAATTGAAGCAGTGGCAGAGGTTATTCAAACTGATATCAGAAAAGATATAAATAAAGCCTCCTTTGTTGCTGTAGAAGTTGACGAGACGACAGTAAAAGGCCCAGATTTCTGTTATTTTTCATTATGCATGTGAAACTTCATATATAGTCAAGAAAGCTTTTTTTGGGTTGATGTGAGTGATGACAGACGAGCTTCTGCAATAGCTCAATATGTTTCAGGAATATTACAAAAGTTCAACTCTGTGGAAAAGCTGGCGCACAGACTTATGACGGAGCATCTGTAATGTCATCTGAATTGAATGGGGTGCAAACCAAGAAAAAGGAAGATGTGCCCGAAGCAATGTTTTTGCATTGTTATGCCCAAAAATTGAACTTGGTGCTCTTACATTCAGCAAAATGTATGCCTGAGAGTAAAGCATTTCTTAAAACGTTTAGGGGTTAAGTGCATTTTTAGTAAATCGACTAAACGCACTCACTTACTGGATAATGTTGTGAAGCGTCGTTTGCCAAGGGCATCATCCACAAGATGGAGCTCAAATTCTAGATTGTTGCAAACGATCAGCATGTACCACTCTGATCTACTTATGGTTTTTCCATGTTATTGGTGATGCTGAAAACAAGTGGGACAATGATTCGGTAATGAAGTCAGCTGGATTTCAGCGGTGGCTCTTAGACACAAATACCTGCTTTTTGATTATGGATTATGAGAAAATTTTTAATAAGATTGATGCGTTGTTCAGAATGCTGCAAAACAAATTAATGGACATTGCATTTTGCTGCACACAAATACGCAACACAATCGATTATGTTGAGCAACAGAGACAAGAGTTTGACAGTTTCTATCACTGATTTGAGCAGAAATGTGCAACACTTCATCTTACGGACACCAGCGATATGCGTCAAATAAAAGATAAAAGAAAGCAAACATTTTACAATATTTTGGATGATATTATTGTTCAACTAAAATGGAGGTTTGAAAATTTTAATGAACTGTCCTTTCTGGGTTTGGTCGATTTTTCAAAAATTTTCCGAAATGGCTCAAGAGTTTGCTGACACCAAATTACAGAGCCTGTCAGAAAAGTATGCTAAAGTTTTCGACTGAGTAAAACTAAAGGCAGATCTCATTGGACTCTACAGCTCACAAACGGTTAGAATTGAATGTAAAACTCCAGCACAACCTATCAGTTTTTTGTACCAGAACGATTTAATTCAGACAGTTTCGGAGACGACAAAGTTACTGAAGTTAGTGCTCACAGTACCTGCTACCACATCGGTGGAAAGATCCTTTTCTGCACTGAAGAAGATCAAAACGAATAATAAAAATCGAACTAAGGAAAAGCGCCTTTCATCATTGGCAATAATCACAACTGAGAAAGAGTGACTACAAAAGTTGCGACAAAATAAAGAGGATTTCTACAACAACGTCCTAGATATTTTTGTCCAAAAGGATAGGCGAATGAATTTTATTTTCAAATAAATATGGAAGCATGCTGGTCTTTATTTTATTTAGTAGGTAACTGTTATTTGTTGTTGATTATAATTATTTGTGCCTCATCAACCAAATGCCTCACCGCACGTCACTGGCTACTATGTAGCGGTTTCGAACCCGGATTTTGTGTTAACAGTGTTTTTGACCTAAATTGACTTCTAACCTTATCTTTTCAGCGCTTTTGGTTAATTTCTTTGTTTGCGCAGTTTAGTTAATTAGTTTCTGATTTTTTTCAGTTTTAGATTTTGCTTCAAGCATATTTTGCACTGGTTACAATTACTTAACTTTGCTTTAACTGTGTTTTGAGTAAGTTCAGCTCAGCTGGTTGCGTTTTGCTTAGTCTTATTCATCTCAATATGTCAAATAAATATCTGATAGATCCATTCCTTTGTCAAATATTTTGGTAAGAAGCAGCATCAAAGATTTACAGTTTTACTTACAATTGCCAGTTACCAAAAATGGTGGTCCCTACAAAGCAATTGGTCAAATCGTTACAGATTTTTCAACTTAAAGCATGAAGCTACTCCATAGAACAAAATACAAACAAAGCTTAATCATTGTCAAACAACAACTAGTAGCTTATCAGAGGTAGGCTTACCATACTTTTCGTTTTAGCACGGACAGTCCCGGTTTTTAAGGCTTTTCCCGGTCATGGTTATGCTTTCCGTCAAACAGCCAGGGATAACCGCACCAAGGCTTCAGAAGTGGCTGTTTCGACCATAATGAATTACATTTATGTTGACGATCTACTCACTTCATTTCAGAACAGTAAACAAGCTGTTCAACTGCAAAGGGAAGTAGGAGGCCTTAAAAGCGTGGGTTTCCAAATGACAAAATATGCTAGCAATTGTGCGGAAGTGTTGGATGCAATTCCAAATGAGTTTCTTGCCCCCCAGTTAAACAAAATCGACTTCCATGATGAAGAACTTTCATCTTACAAGACACTAGATCTGGCTTGGGACTCTAACTCAGATACGCTCCACATAAAGGTTGCAGTAGGCAGCCATCCTTTAACTCGTCGTGGCTTACTGTCAGTCGTAGCTAGTATATTTGACCTATTGGGGGTCATGGATCCATTTATGTTGCCAGCAAAGTTGCTATTGAGAGTGTTGGCAAAGCAAGGTTTAGATTGGGACATTGTCATTCCAAATGTCAAACGACTTGCCTGGCAAAAGTGGCCTAGGGCTCAGCCCTGTCTGAATGGGCTTGTGATACCAAGGGTACATGCAAATCTTACAATTGCTTAAGGTCGTAGACCTGCAATGCTTTGCAGACACCCATAGCGATGGAAATAGTGCAGTGCGCTATATTTGTGTGGACGATGGTCAGGGTTGCAGTAGGTCATTTGTAATCGGTAAAAGCAGAGTTGCACCAGCGATTAAGCAAACTACTCCTCGTATGGAATTGTGTTCTGCTGTGGTAGCTGTGCGATTGTCCAGGGTAGTTGAACAGGAGTATGGTCTTTCCTTTGATAGAATCTTATTCTGGTTGGACTCAATGACTGTCCTGAGCTATTTCAAGACCACCTGAAAACGGCGCCCAGCCTTTGAGACGAACCGAATAGCCTCGATTTGAAAGTTCTCTACTATCAACCAGTGGAGGTGGGTTGACACCGACTGTAACCCTACTGATCTATACTGGCGTGGAGTATCATCTTGGATGTGGAACAAGGCTAAGAAGTGGCTTCAACCCCCCTGCGTTTTGTATGTTCGTGCTTTCCACTTGAGTACCTTTATGCCTGGCTCAGGCAAGATGTATGCTAGTGTATGGTATAACCTACGTTGATTCGACCTCATATTATGATAGGCTGATATTCATCTGTCACCTTGGCTCAGTGCCTGACAAATAATCATATAGTCTCATATTTAAAACTTCCTTTATGGTGCTTACGATATTAACGTACTATTGTTACATTCTCACTGTTATTGTTGAAAAATTGCTTTGTTATCCGTAATGAAGTCGAGACAATTTTTGGGTTGGCCATGGCACAGTGAAAGTTTGTTGTCACGTGGTTGTTTTGCTCTAGTTGATGCTTCGCCTTGCTATCCGCAGTAGCTGCCTTTGTCTAACAAAAGCATTTCACTTATTCACATGTTAGATGTTATGCGGTTGCTATAGAGAAAGTGCCGCATCTACAATTCAGTATGAGGCTTTGTATTGTGTAGTAGAGTGAAATTCATTAAGGCCTGTGCAGCCAGGTTTAAGTACTAGATGGCAGTCGCACGTGCATGTATTGTTAAGCTGGCAACGGACTCTAAATCTGCTGATTAGTTACTTTCTTTGTGTGCTGTAGCACAGGGGTTGGCAACCTTTTTCGTACTGCGGACCGGTTTAAAACTAAAAATTTTTCGCGGACCGGCTTTTAATAAACCACAAATGCTCAACAATAAAAAGTTATAAAAGCTCAAAAGTATTTGCATTTTTAATTCAATGAGAACCTTGAGCTTGTTTTGCCGCCACGAGACGCTCCCACCTAGGAATCAATGACACCCGTAATGTGTCCCTGACATCCAGTCTGTTATGCGGTTTCGTCTTTGTTGCTGCCATTACTGAAAATCCAGACTCGCATAAGTAGGATGTTGGAAATGGCAGTAGAGCTTTCAATGCTTTTATGGCAAGATCAGGGTATTCTGGCAAGACCTTCAACCAAAATATTGGCAGTGTCGTTGTATGAAAAATACCTTTCAGACTACCATCATTTGCAATGTCCAACAGCTGGTCTTCTTGTTGTACAAGTAAGGTCGAATCACCTGGTTTGAAACTAAACGGATTACGGATCCATTTCTTTGAAGTTCGAGGGTCTTTGGCGCTTGGAAAATAACGCTTAAACTCCTGTCGGAGAACATGCAAATGACTGCTCACAAGGTCCGAGAACTCTTGGTCAGGCTCGCTGTCTTTCAAAATCTCTGCTAACGTTTGAAATATATCAAATACTCCTTTGCTTACGCGCTGCTCCCACAATTCAAGTTTGTCTTTAAAAGCAGCCACTTTATCTGCCAACTTGAATACAGTTGTCATTTTTCCCTGAAGTGAAAGATTTAGTTCGTTCAGCAGATTGAATATGTCACACAAGTATGCAAGCTTTAGAAGCCACTTTTCATCACTAAATTTGTTTGCAAGATCAGAATTTTTTTCCAATAGAAACCTTTGCAATGGTTCACGTAATTCAAACACTCTGTTCAACGATTTTCCTCGGGAGTGCCATCGCACTTCTGTGTGCAAAAGAAGACATTTGTGCTCTGCATCCATGTCCTCACATATCTGCTCAAACAGCCGGGTGTTAAGTGCATGAGCTTTAATGAGGTTAATCATTAGAACTGCATCAGTGAATACACTGTGAAGCTCAGTTGATATTTTTCGGCTAGCCAGCATTTCCCTGTGAATGACGCAATGAGTGGCCTCGCACTCTGGTGCGACCTCTTTAATGCGAACAGTCAAACCAGACAGACGGCCAATCATGGCTGCAGCTCCATCCGTGCACACCCCAACACAAAACAACCAATTGATCTGTTTTTCTATGAAATAATTATTTACAGCCTTAAACAGTTCGGAGGCTGTGGTGTTTTTTGGCAACAGCAAAGCACATAAGAAATCTTCATGAATATCCTCTTCAAAAAAATATCGAACAAACACTAGCAACACAGTTTTGTTTTCAATATCTGTAGACTCATCACACTGAATCGTAAACCATGGTGACTTTACAATTCGCTCTATTAACTGAGCTTCAATGTCTTCCGCCATATCCTCAATTCGTCTCGCAACAGTGTGAGCCGAAAGAGGAACCTGCGCTATCTTTTTAGCTGCTGGTTCTCCTAAAATTTCACGGCAAATATCAGTACACGCAGGTCGAATCAATTCTTCTCCAATAGTAAATGGTTTATTGGTCTTAGCAATGCGATGAGATACCAAATACGATGCTCTGAGTGCATTTGAATTTGTTGATAAAACAGTCTTCAATAATCGTTTTTCACCTTCGTGATCACGTTTCCTTCTTTCAAAAAACTCCAGAGGTTTATCTTTTATTTCTGGGTGCTTGGTCTTCATGTGCCAAAGTAGTTTTGATGGCTTCATTGCCTCGTTTGATAACGTGCTCTTGCAAATTAAACAGAGTGGACAAGGTGCTTCGGAATCGCCAGTTGAAATAAATCCGTACTTTAGGTACGACTCATTATATTGTCGGTTGAAAGAAGCTTTCCTTTTTTTGTGATTGTAGAACCCTCGATCTCGACGTCAGATTCTTCGGATGATATTGGTCCATTCCCAAAAAAACTCAGCATGGATGTTTGTTTTGTAGGCCTACCGGTACTCATTTTTCTCGGACTAAAAATTTAAATGCTAAAACTTTTTAAATCTGTAATACAATTGCCCATTAAAGCAATTGTATTACAGATTTGCTAATCTGTAATACAATTTAAGCTTCAGTAATAATTTCTATTCAAGTGTCCCAATTTAACTGCTATTGTATCTTTACTCTAATACCTTATCAAAAATCTAATTCCTAACGCAATATGATCTTACTACACTTGCTAATCTAACCTAACCCAACTAAAGTTGGAATGCGTCAAAATCTTTTGCTTCGTCGAACAAAAATTCGCCCCTGCAGTGCCAAAGCAACTTTCATCGCTATAGTTGGCAACGCTAGCTAGACGTTTCAAGCCGCAAGCGCAAGCCACTGCAGCGAGGGACTCTACTGGCAAGCAGTTAGCCTACGATCAGAGAACGGTAGCAAATTCAGATATTATCTCTGATAAGTGACGATGAATTTGCATTATTTCATCACAAGATGCTAACAATCGAATATTGCGAGCAATCAAGGCTTTAAACAAAGCTCCTAAAACAATAACATTTTGCGTCAAGCTTTAAAAAAATGTTTCAAAGCTTTAGTCTGAAATGCTAAAAAACTATACGGCCCGGTAGCAGACTCCTTGCGGACCGGCACCGGGCCGCGGACCGGCACCGGGCCGCGGCCCGGTGGTTGCCGACCACTGCTGTAGCATGACTACCTTGCTGGGCCAGCTGAACTGGTATGGCAGTGGTCACCAAGCCCCAGGCTGCGGACCAGTACTGGTCCATGGGTTACTTGTTACAGGGCCTCACAAGAAACGATAACTATACACTAGTACTGCTTTATTCATTTTCTAATTTTGATGGCTGAACATTTGTACAGTTTATATCCTATGTTTCATATAGATTTAATAAATTAACTTAATTTCCACAATGCCAGTTGATGCATGTTTTCACATTAGCAGCGAAAGAACCCACCAGTTTTAAACACTGAATTAGATCTTCTCATGCATGCATTTCTTTGAATTGTTTAGTTTGAGAAGTTCCCAGAACTGTCGCTCACGACAAAATGCATTTTCCTCAGAACTGTTTTTAGCTGCACTGCTGGGGAATTTCCAAGAACAGCTGCTCAAGAAAAGCATGCAGCAATTTTCCCATAACTTCATGACTGGGCAACTGAAGCATCCATCAGTTTCTTGCTAAGACTGGTGTGGTAAAGATGTGTTTATCAGCAAGAATATTTTTTTAATACCCAAACCGTAACATTTTGAGGGATAATGTAACACATATGTTAGAATGTTACATGATTGTTAACTGTTATATCCTTTTGACGTAACAACCATTTTTGGGAAATTCATCGTAATTTTGTTGTTCTCAAACAACAAAGGAATTGTCCTAAAATTTATGAATTAGATTCTAATTCATAAATTGCATCATTGTTATTATTAGAATCTTATGATCCTTATAGGGTTAAGCAAGCAAAATGAGCAGTAAGAAAACGTCGCTGAAAGGTTTCTTTGCACAGGGTAAAAGAGTTGGTGAAGAAACAGAAGGGCCTATTATTTTAAAGAAAAAGAAAGCTGCATTTACCAGACAGTATCAGAAGTCCTACTTGAAGTATGGATTTATTTCAGCAGGGAGATCAGATTTACCAAGTCCACCATGAGTTATATGAGGCGCAAGGTTCTCGAATGAGGCAATGAAACCTTTGAAACTTCTTTGCCACCTGGAGACCAAACACGCTGACATAAAAAACAAGCCGTTGGAGTATTTTGAAAGAAGAAAACGAGAACAAAAAGGACAGAAGGAGTTGTTGAGAGCTACCACATCAACAAATGTTAATGCATTGAAAGAGTCATTCTTGGTGGCTAACTGCATTGCCAAGGCTAAAAAGGTCTTCACTATTGGTGAAGAATTAATTCTTCCGGCAACCATAGCCATTTGCCACGAAATTCTAGGAGAAAAGGTAGGACACGTGCCTCTTCAAAAAAGGTAGGGACTGTTGCACAGCGCATTGGGGATATAACAGAAGACATAGAGATGCAGTTACTGGAAAGGATTAATACATCACCATGGTACGCACTCCAGGTTGATGAATCTACTGATATTGATAACAAGGCAATGTTTCTCGTTTACGTGCGATATGTTCACCAGGAGGAGGTGCATGAAGATATGTTGTGTGTGTTATCGTTGCCAAACAAAACTACAGCTACAGAACTATTCAAGTCGCTTAATGATTATATATCAAGAAAACTGAAATGGTCATATTGTGTCGGCATATGCACAGATAGAGCGACTGCTATGACTGGACATTTAACCAGTTTAGTTGCCCGGGTTAAAGAAGTTGCACCCAAATGTGAGTCTACACATTGCATCATCCACAGAGAGATGCTGGCAACTAGGAAAATGTTACTGGATCTTAAAAGCGTACTAGATGATGTAGTTAAAATTATTAACTACTGTACATCAAGGCATGGGCTCTTAACTCGTGACTGTTTGAGTAACTATGTGAAGAGATGGACAAAAAGCACAAGCATCTTCTCTTATTCACAGAAATAAGATGGTTATCTTGTGGGAAATCATTGGCCATAATGTTTGAATTACGAGAGCTGCTTGAGAGATTTCTTTCAGAAAAAAAGTTGCCACTGGCAACACATTTCAGGAACGAAGAATGGGTAATAAAACTTCCCTACTTGTGTGACATGTTCCTTGCTCAATGAACTCAATCTGTGCCTTCAGGAAAAAACGACAACTATCTTTAAGTTAGCAGACAAAATAGCTGCTTTTAAAGCCAAACTGGATTTGTGGTAATGGTGCGTAAATAAACAATTTTTTGACATGTTTCAAACATTATCGGGGATTTTAGAAGAAACTCAGCCCAAGGCTTCATTTTCACAGCTAGTGCACGACCATCTGTCCTTGCTTCAATAAGAGTTTGAGCATTATTTCCCAACTACAAAGGACCCACAAACTGGCAAGGAATGGATTCGCAACCCATTTGTCAACAAACCTTGTGAATCCAGTGTGTCCATGCAAGAAGAAGATCAACTGCTAAAGACCGCAAATGACGGCTTCCTTAACACTTTGAGCGCTAAGGATGAGTTATCTCGTCCTTTATTTTACACTTCATAAGCTAAAGACGAGATAACTCGTCCTTCAGGTAAGTTTAAACGCGAGGATTTCAGCGCTGTGTAAATTGTCTTATTTTCATCAATCATGGAAAAAAAGAAGTAAGGAGAATTGCGTATACTGAGAAAGCTATTTTTCGTCATATCTATAGTATTACTCAGCATATCTTGAGTCAGTTTTTCATTCTTTGTAACTTTTAGAAGTGAAATTTTAGTATACTAAGTTGTAATTTTGAATAAAAGTTTCTACGTGCACATAACGATATTTGTTTCTAGTGGTTGAATTTTTTATTTATTGAGCTTTTTATAAGGTAATGTCTTCTAAGAGAAAATATGCTTTGGTCGATTTAGTAGATGATATAGGTCTTTTAGACCTTTCCGAGGAAGAACTTATAGATGATGATGATACAGATAGAGAAAGCAATTTTCATTTGAGTGACATAGATTCATCTCAAGATGAAACCGGTTCAGAAATGGATTATATGCTAATTGATGAACCATCAACTTCTGGAGTATGCAACGTTGCTAATTCTCCATCTCCAGTAGAGGAAAACCCTCTGGAAAGTGATGATGATGAAGCAAGGATTTCTGTTAAATTAAAAACAAGCGCTTTAGCGCACAGTGAGAAAAAGCGGCCGCAGTCAATGCACTGAAAAGCCTACACCCATTCCCGACATCTTACCTGTGAAAGCCAGGTTTTCTGCAGTTAACAGCTACTAAAGCAAAATCACGCAACAGACTGGACACAAGCAACACCCTTTGTGTGTCATTGTCTCCTATTACTCCAAGGTGGGATCATCTCACTGCACAGAAAAAAGCTCAGGGTTCCCACTGATTTAACTTTATGGTGAATTAAACTCTTCATGCATTTTATACTTTGCTTCGTTTGTGTTTCATGCTGAATGATCCATGTGTCTAGGCCAACTACATAAGCATATGCGTTGCTCCATTTTCTAGTAGGCCTATTTATTTTTCATGCTTCAAAGCCAGTCCGCGAGAATATTGAATGACTTTCAACCAGTCCGTGGCTCAAGAAAGGTTGGACTGCTGATGTACGGTACTAGGTTACGCAAATCCCTCGATTTCCACCGAGGAACTTGTGCTCCCTCATCATGCTCGCTGTGTCCTCTCTCGTCTTTGCTGCAATGGACACAGCCTTCTTTTAGGTTCTTATCTCTCTAGGATTGGCAGAACTGAGAATCCTTCCTGCAGTGCCTGTGGACACTCGTCCCAGGACACTTCTCATCTCATTCTGCATGGTTCAACTACGGACTCTTTGCGCCGCTCACTCTTTGGCAACTCTCTTTCTCTTTACGACCTCTGGTCCAGACCCTGGGGAGTTGCTCGGCTTCTGGGGCTCCATGGTCTTCCGCCATGCACCCATCCCTCGGAAGGGGTCGGGTAAACAACAACAGGTTATGCAAAAGTTGCCTGTAACATTTTCTTAAATGTAATATAGAACTTGTGGCAGATAGTACAGTCTGATACTACACAAGGATTGAAAACATTAAGGCAAAGACGTTACCGCTCATATTCAAGTGGAATCAAGCACCAAGCTACAGGGCTCTACATCACCAGCTGGCAGGGCTTTGATTCGTGCTACATCAACAGGTTCCATGGCTAATTTGTTGATAAATTCATTGATAGAGGGTTTTACTGATTGGACGATTAGCAAATTATCTGTAGATGCTGTTATAACATGCAATGGAGTGTCAGCAATTTTGTTCACTGCAAGTGTGCCAATGGTTTTGATTTTATTTTATGCAATTGCCGACTTAATTTGGGAAAAAAACAAGCCCCAAGAAATAGGGCTGAAAGCAGTTTGGAAAGTTTATTAACCTACTGCAATTTAACTTTTTTTTACAAAAGCTTGAGAAGTTTGCTGTTAACAGTGCAAAACACGGGATGCTCTTCACCTGGACCTCCAATCCCTTGTTGAATGAGATCAATATTGTTTGCTCTATTTGTTCATACAATTTGACTTGACAAATGAGATCTAATGTGTATGTGTAAGCCCGTCTGTGCATAAAAACAGTAATGTTTGAAGAAAAATACATGGCACACAAACAAACACTTGTTTCTTTAAAATATTTTGGCGATCAGCAAACACAATCCCAAATAAGGAAATATTTTTTTAAATTGTGTGTTTGTTGGATGAGGAAGAAATGTTTTAGTGCATAGTTCCCTACCATCGAGCCTATGGGGCCACACCTGCGACATCTCAAAGGGAGCAGGCAGTTTCGAGCTATATGACCCAATGAAAGGCAATTTAAGTATTGTCACACATCCACAACACGCCTTTTACGTTTGTTAGCAAAAGTCTTAAAGCTTTCACATTTTTCAAGAAAATGTTTCGACATGAAGGCATTGCAGACAAAGCAAAAAAGAGGTGGTTTAGTTAGCTTAATCCTCTGATTGGCCTTAAAACTGCTATGCATATCAGTCCTTTATTATTAGTTTGCGATGCCTGCTTGATACGTGCTTCAACTGTGACTTGTCGAATACAAACAGAATTACGTCCCACCCCAGAATTATGCGACTTCATTTTTATCCGTTTTAATAAAGATATGGGCGTAATTTGATGTCATCACACTTAATTCTTCAATGATGAATTTATGCAGAGATTGGAATCCAGGATGGTTCATATCAAGACCAGATTTTTTAAGATAGCCAAGATACCGTCGTTTAAGCACATCTGGGAGGCAATCAGCCACATCCATCAACAATTGCACAAACAATATTTCCAGGTAGTCATGCGCATAAACAAAAATCCTTTTAGTATTGAATCCTCATTGTAAGATTTTAGTAATGCAGTACTAACCACCATTCTGGGCCCAAAGCAAATATCAATTATTTGAGGTTCGGTAATTAGGCCCAAAGAGACACCAAATTTTTGTCTACTTAACAATGAACTTAAGGAGTAATTATTCATCCGTGGTCTTAAAACTGTTATCGACATTTACTTAATTTCATATGGAACAGCTTGTGATCTGATCCACTTTCAAGTTGCAGCAGTGCACCTTGAAGCGAGTGGTAACAGAAAGCGAGGACAACCAAAGAAGACCTTGAAGAGCAAGGGGGAGAGGAAACAGGGGAGATTGGCTTTTAACAATGAAGGGTGCCCTAAAATGAGTGATGTGGTGACATAAAATGCAAAGAATTGTGGAAGAATTAGGGTGAAGCCAGCCAACTCAATGAAGGGAACAAAACTGAATAAAAAATTAATTATAAATACTACTTAATGCATGCTTCAGAGTGGATTGTTTCTCCTCATGGTTGGAAATCAAAGAAAATAACTCCTTGGGCATGACAAATGACAATAGCCATGATTTAACCAGCAGACTCTGGCACTTTTTTGCTTTGCAGACGTTGGATGGGTTCATTCCATAGAGTGCTTTTTGGATAGTGGTTGATAATGATGAACCGTGTTTTTCCAGAGATAATCCGCATTTTTATGACTCAGATATGGATTCTAAATTCCTGGTGCAGATTTAGTAAGTTTAAACTTTTTTTAAGGGTTTTTACCACAATTTTAAGTCTGAAAACAGAGTGCAGTTTACCTCCGAAAAATATGTACTTCAATTTCACTATAGAATGTGTCATCTCTTTCATTGAGTTCACTAAATTCTGTGCAGCAAATAACCCTTACCGATTTGTCCTCTTCAGTCAGTTATTTTGGAATCTAATGAGCACAAACTTTAGAAAAACAAACATGTTGTGATCACTACTATGAAAGCTCTGTTGCCAACTCATCAATTATAGGCGTATGTCCTAAAGGGAATTACCCCCCCCCCATATTTTTAAGAGGTGTCACTTTAATTACTTTCCCCTTCAATAATTTAGCATTAATATCAAGCTGTTTATATTAATTCAATTTAACACAGTTGACGAAACAGTTACTGAGTAGGATTTTTGAGCAGGTACTTTAATATAAAAGTTGACAGAGGCAAACAGCACATATAGGATTCAGCTAGTTGCTCTATACAGATTGATTGATTGATTGCAAAATCTCAAATGTTAAAGCTTGAGGACTGTATCGTTCAAAAAGGAGCAACGCATTGTGACATCACATCATAAAACAATGTTAGTAAAGAAAACTTCTGTAAGTGTAGCATTGTGAATCTGAAACAAGCTGAAAATGTAACAAAATTAAATTGATTAGTGGTAGTACAGGAAAGGTATAAAAGATGAAACCAACCTACTCATAACAAAAAATATTTCAATTTTTTTTGCAGTTAGGCCTAATCAAAATAACAGTGACGTGGGAGAAAAAGATACCAAGGACAACTTATGACACTTTTTGTGTTGAAACTTCGTCATGTAGTGGTAGTAGCCATGACCCTAGCAGAACAACTTCATCTCTAGATTGGTGTCTTTAACGAAAAATAGCAGTAGAGGCGACACAAGAGTAGCATCACCTCAATGTCATTTACTTTCAAAAAATCAGTTTGATTCCTGCACCAACAATTCTGAATTATGTCTCAAACAGCAATATATTCTAAGCCAAATCAACCTGACGCAAGTGAAATGCTTGTGAAAATGAAAAAAATCAAGAAGTTGATTTTAAAGTAAATTGCATATTGCATGCTCATGAATCCATTACAATTTTACTTTCCAAAAGCATTTTGTTGAACTAGCAGCAGAGCAAATGAAATGTGATTAGCACTTTAAATTACTGTAATTCAAAGTGGGACCCTGCAGTTTTGTCAAAAAGTTTTAAAAATTGAGGAGAGCAATTAAGACGTTGGAAGGCCATTAATTTTCCAACACTCATCGAACTGCTGTTGCAAAACTAGAAGCATCAAAGGCACCTTCTGGATGCACGGAAGCCTACTGGATGAAGGCAACAAAAAAAAACCCAAGCACTTGCCAGACATTCGCTTTTGAGAATATTTTTGTCATTAGCATGTCTTTTATGACAAAATTTGGCTCTTCAAAATCATAAAAAAGTATTGATAAAATTTTATGTAAAAAAACTGTGATTATGATAAAAAAAACAAGGAACTGTGTAATTTTATGCAAATATCAAACCAAAATAAAATGATCAAAATTATCAGCCCCATTTCCAAGAAAATTATTGAATAACATCTGCAAAAGTAAAATATTTGCTATTATGGTACATGGCACCAAAGATATTACCGGAAAACTGCAAGAATCAATTTGTATTCATCAAGTAGATGCAATACTAAGTGTTCATGAAGAACTCATGGGCCTCTGTGAACTTGTGTCCAGCATGACTTTAACTTAACACTCTTATTGCATTGCAAATAGCGATGCATTACTAAGTTATCTACCCACTTTTTTTCATTCCCATAATAATTTTGATAAATGTACGCCACTGTCATCTAGGGTTATGCACCTATCACCTCTGATTAAAGCATCTTGTTTGTGTTTTGTTGGAATGGTAAACAGAAGTTGATTGGCAGCCAACGCGAGGTAAGTCTTGTAAACTTATATTTCCAAATCCTAGAAAATTTTCAGTGTCACTTAATTATTATCAAATGACAACTTCCTTCTTTTGTACTTTTTTTCACATATTATTATGGTAGCAAAATATCATCAGTTAGAGATTCGAAAAGCATTATTTAAGTGTCATTGCAATGGCAATGACATTTTACCAAAAAGCACTACAAATGTGATTAGGCCTTTGAATCTTTCAAAAGTTCAAGTTATTTAAGTTAAAAGCAGTGCAAATAATTTAACTCCAAAGATTAACTCAAAATCGATTAAATCTTTCTGTTGTGGTTGGTCGAGTTTCTTGGAGCAGAGTAAAATAGACACACCCTTTTAAAACTACTTTATCTTGTAAAGCAAAGATTGCAATTTCTTTTATACTAAAATGCCCTAAGAGAATGGTACTTTTGGCCAAGGTGAAATTGGTGAAATTATTGATACAGGGCATCTCTTTTTTGTAAACTTCCTATTTTGCATGATAGCAGTATAAAAAATAGCATAGTAGGTACCCTAAAAACTGTCAGATTGAGGGGTCACAATTTTGTCAACAACCTGGAACTTCCTCTTTAGTGAAATTACCTAAAATATGTTTGAATATCTGTTATTTTATGAAAAATTGCAGTGGTTTTCTAAAGTAACCACCACTGGCAAAAAATACTATCATATTCGTACAATTTTAAATAGTACCATAAGTAACAGAACACAAAAGTACTGCAATATAATTGTACCAAAGTACTGCCCATAACTGAAAACATGTGTTCATTTCAGTTTGTAGCTACTCACAGTGGCATTAGGCTGTCATCACAAAACATACTGGTACACTCCATTTAACGCCTTGATTTGTATACCATGCAGTGGTTCACTTCAGCTACATTACTATGTAAGAAACGGAATGTCATTTCTTTTGCAAAACAACAAAATTCATAAAATACTTCATTTCATGAAGATCGAATCTACTTCAGGAAGATTGCAAAGCAAATAGCTCCACTACAGCAAAGCAGTAATGATTATTTTTACCTTCTTTTTTGAGACTAGACTTCATTTTTAAGATGAAAATATGCAAAAGTGACTTAATCCATAAAGATAGTACTTGAAACAAAGCAACCGTTTTTGGCAAAGCTGCGACAGTACCTTGGTTTAGGATCTGCATTGTGCTGTAAGTACCACTGCACATTTCCCCTAGCCTAATTCAATAACGTTTAGTGTTAACCTGGATTGCCGTTCATGCTATACCTCCATCCCAAGGAAGAGAAGGATAAACCAACCAAAGTACCACTGCACAAAAGACTTTAACAACCACAAAAATTTCATTTCTTAATCATAACCAGACTGGACTAATGCTAAGAGTTACATTGCTAGTAGCATTGCTTATGAGGGTTGCTTAGCCACCCTGCAAGTCGGTGACAGTGATATCGAGGCAAAATAATGCATTTAAATGTATTTAGAAGAATGATTAAGCACAAACAATTTTCCCAACAATAAGTAAATGTCACCATCTGCAGAAAGGAAAATAAGTTTATGAAACAACCAATTTTAGGGGGTAAACCCTAGACACAACTCAAAGCTAAATTCAACCTTAATTTTATGGTTGAAACAGGCACATCTTTTTATATCAGTTTCATACTTAATTGGTAAACCATCTTCACTCTTGAATCCAACCCACCACTCGTGAAACATGTCCCAAATGACACACAAGTTAGATGAATAGGACCAGTTAATTTCTTGAAATCCCTGAGCCTTGTTAATGTTGTACTGCATGGATTCAGCCACTGAAGTTTGCTGATCTTCATGTGAAAAAATCATCCTAAAGAAACATCAAAGTACAACAAGGGCAGCATGAAAGCACTCCTTAATAAACATAAATGGTAAATAGCTCTTTGTCAAGATAATTTGCATCTCTCGCTGCCACCTGAAATTACAAAAATGATAAATAAACTTTCAAGGCTGCTACTATAGGGTGTTCAAAAAGTAACGGTACAGTGAAATGTTTGTAACTTCACATAATCATTTGGTATCCAGGGTAAGTCATAACTGGGTTACATGCTACAAGGATGAATTGAGGAGTAAATTGACTAAGTTAGGCACAAAATGTCATCAGCATAATATTAAAAATTTTTTTTTGTTTTTGCAGTGATACAAAATGATTCTTACATTAGAGAAAATTTTTTTGGTACAAAGTGTGTTAAGTAAAGGAGAAAAGTATTCTCAAAAAATTCAGGACTCGTTTGCAGAAAAATTTGGACAAGATCACATGCCTCTTTGACACTTACCTTACTGCACTCTTACAAAAAATTAAGAAAGCTGGCAGCGTCTATGACAAAGTCCAGTCATGACAAAGTCCTGTCGCATCTATGGCAAAGTCCACTCAAGTAGATCAACGGTCATAATAAAATCGTGTTGTAAGATGTTATAAGAAGTCCAAAAAAGTCTTTAAGGAGGTTATCTCAGGAGACAGGTATTTCTCTTGGATCAGCACATAAGGCAGTGCACAAGCTAAAACTTTAGTGGTATAAGGTGCATGTTGTCCAGGAATTAAAACCTCAAGATTTTAGAGCAGAGGTTCCCAAACTTTTTGCCTCGTGGACCCCTTTCTTACAAATATGCTGCTTTGCAAACCTCTTTCTGCAAATCTGATTTTTTGCGACATTACTTTCATCACCAGACTCACTTCTAATTCTAATGATAAATACACAAATACAAAAGGAAGTATAGCTGTCCCCAAAAAAGAAAAAAAGGTCAACACCTGTATTACTTCCATAATTGGGTCGCTTGCAGTCCAATTGATCGTCAGGCAAGAGTTACTTTTCATGATGCCACTGAAGTGAGTTTCTGGGATTTTTTGCTAACCAGAAAAAAAGTTGATTAATTGACTGACCGGGACAAAGCCACAAACCACCTGTGAGGTCATCACGACCCCCACGGGTCTATGGACCACAGTTTGAAAACCCCTGCTCTAGAACTTGCACAAATTTTTGCTGATGGTTCAACAATTTCCTATCTGGCAATGGAGATGGAATACTTGCCAAAAGTTTTTTTACTGATGAAGCCTGGTTCCATCTAGCAAGGTACATTAGCAGCCAAACCTCAAGATTTTGGTCCACACACACAATCCACATGCTCTACTGGAAAAACCCCTGCACAACAGAAAAATTTGGAGTGTGGTGTGCTGTGTCAATGAGTCGCATTATTGGACCAATTTTCTTCAAAGAAATGATTACTTCCACGCAATACATCGGTGATATACAGGAGCCATTTTTCCTGGAACTGACAATTTAAAAAATGTGGTCTGGATGCTTTCAACAAGATGGCGCCACACCCCACACAGAGAGAGTAAATATGCAGGCTGTGCAACAAGTGTTTGGTGATTGCATCATTACTCATGATGTGTGGCCACTGCAATCACAAGATCTGACACTTCTGTACTTTTATCTGTGGGGTAAGCTGAAAGTAGTATATGCCAACAATCCCAATACCATTGAACTGAAGGATAATATCAGAGCAGCATTTTGGACATTTAGCATGAGGAGTAGGTGTGAGTGTTTACTAAGATGCGGAGGCATGTTGAACTTTGCCTTCAAGTTAATGGTGGACATTTTCAGCACCTGATGTGAACAGCTATAATTGTTAAATTGTGCAAAATTAAGTTGATAAATGTGTAACTATGCTTAAAAGACAAAAACTATTTACTTAGCAGGTGGTAATCATACAATTTGATTTGACATTTTAAACAAAATTACATTTACTTCTCCTGTGTCTTTGAGATCAGTTTTCACTGTACTGTTACTTTTCAAACCCTCTGCATAAAAAATACATTACTTTTCATTGGTACTAACTGTGCAGGAGATGTCTGTTTTACACTGGAGCGCTCCAGCCGCTCCACTAGTGATGTGATGGCCAGTAAAACTGCACTAAGTGAACAACTTCTGATTCTGCTTATTGTACTGTGGTAGACATCTCATGAATTTTATTGTTGATTTTTACAACAAGATAAATACATAGATGCATTTTATTTACATATTTGATTGCATTGTGAATAAATAATGGGCAAACGTTGACACAACTTTCTATCAACAACAGCGTTGACTACATGTAACTTCGGTTAACTTTAACAAGATATTCTCGATAGCAAAATGAAACTTGATGTTAAAAATTAGACTGCACTTAATTGTAAGCTGCATGTAATGACATTAACTCGTTCTGGGCACATCTTGCAAAATAGTTTGTCTAATGTAACATATTACTTCCAGTTAACATGCGAGATGAAAGACAAAGACCACCAAAAAATGATTGGTATGATGACAAGAATACTTTTTAAGTTACAGCCCACAAAATTAATGACTAGTGACAAATTTTCAGCCATATTAAAGGTTTTCAAGGTAACATTTCAACTGGCATCCCTTTAGACCTTAATTTGTTGCTTACAGATCACGTAATTAACTGTTTCATTACAAAAATGACTGAGCAACTTTTTGAAATACAGCATTGATTGCATGATGCATAGTTTGGGGCAACACAGAGCAAACAAAGAAAACTCAGGCTTGCCAGCTTCTGGTAACCTTTTAGATGCCCTAAATCAACAAACCAGAACCCAAGATATCATATTTTCCAAATTGTCTTTGTCTCTAATTCTTAGTCTCTGGATATCAAATTGATAACTTGCAATGCATACTTTGATTTGCTCATGTCTGTACAGTTTCAACTCGTTAACACGGACCCCGTTAGGCCAGATATCAGTTAACTCGGACCATGACCGAGGAAAAAATGGAAAAACATTCCAAGATTGAGAAAAAAATGTTTGAAAATAATGTACAGGTGTACTGTACATTAATTATTTACATGCTCTGAAGGTAAGGTAAAAGAAAATAACCTTGGTAACAGCCGATAATAACAGTCGATATTGGTACAGGTTTGTTTGCTAGGCTTGGCTAGCCCAACGTAGCCTTCATCAGGTGATTTACTTGAATAAACAAAAATAAATAAATATTTAAATAAATAAATCTGCTTTTTTACATGCTATGAAGGTAACTGTAGTAAAACAAAATAGCCTATATAATAACGACATTTTTAACTAAACTTCATTACCTAGGCATGTTTATAAGCTATGGCCTATAGGCCGTTGGTTAAATTGGACAATCGACTAACATGGACACCCTTCCCCCCCAAGCTGTCCAAGTTAACGAGGTGAAACTGTATATTGTTTATATGGATTGTCTCCAAAAAGTGAGATATTTTTGACTAGTAATATCTTGGCAATGACAGCCAAATTCAATGAAATTTTGCATAGAGCAGCCTTTAGATATTATGAACAAGTCTGCAAAATATTTAAGAAATCAGTTGTTTAACAAGCGAGTAATATTAACATAAACAGAACATGTCAAATAATAAAATGTCAGAGCAAACTTTATTCATTTTAGGATATGTTCAATGCGGCTTACATCTCCCCCTATGATTTAACAAAGTTGTTTTTTCCAAACAGAAATGCTTTTGCATATTTCTTCTATCAATATTTTTCTTCCATTACATAATTATCCTGTCCTTCAACACTTGTTTCATCATTTCTTTCTTCATCTTTGTAAACTTTCTACTTCAGGGAGTCCCATATGGCATGACCTATCGGGTTTAAGTGTGGACTTTGAAGAAGCCATTCATCTTTCTCAGTGAATTGAGAAGTAACTTCTCCAAGATGGGCTTGGGTAACCTTACTAGTGTGTGAAGGAGCACCGTGTTGTTTAAACACATGATCATTTTTTTTTTTTTTGATAAAGCTGCCTACAATCAAGTTTAATTGAAAAAAGCTTGCTTTGATATTATACTTTTTGACACGTTCTGCTCAAGTCAAGAAATCGCTAGTTAAACAACCAATTACTTAAACATTTTGCAGATTTGTTCGTATCTGAATTCTGTATTATGCAAAATGTCATTGAATTTGCTGATGTTATTGCAAGATACTACTTTTCAAAAAGGGTCTCACTTTGTTTAGTACTGTACATACAATATATTTCTATGCACTTATTATTTCTTGGATTTGTTTTTCCATTTTTCTTATTTTTGTTCTTGAAATTTTTTTATTTGTTTGATTACGCACATGCCATCCAGTTTTTTTAATTAAATGTGTCAATTGTCAGGAAGGATCTTGACTGAAAATTTTAAGGTTTTATAATGATAATTAATAATTTAATGGTTCTATGACCTGTAGCTTCACAGTATGTAAACTGTACGATTTTTCTAATGATTTCTGACCTTGAGCCTCACAGTACACTCGTTATTTTTTACTGTTTTCTTGTTGAGTCTAAGGGTAAAAAATAAATTTACTGCTACTACTGTTACCATAATATTATATCTCTGGGTTTTTCTGCTGCTGCTATTCAGGGAGGCAATCACCTAAAACTGAGAAACAGCAAAAGTTAAGCCAACTTTAGTAAACAAAAAAGGTACATAGCTCAGGCATAAGAAAAACAGTTGTAGTGGCACCAGAAGATGCTAGGTACTTAGACGACATATATGATACAATAGTACCAAACGGCTATCAAAATAAGCAGCCTACTGAACAAGTCACTGGCATTCGGGTCAAAAACCTTGTATATGATCTATCAAAGCAAAAAAATACTTTCTACCATGAATAAAAAACTTCCAAGGAAAGGCAATAAATTGAATAATGAACCAATAGAAACTACAAGCTGCACCAAAACGCATTAAACCATGTAATTTATTCTGCAAAGCAAAATTACTACAAGAAAATCCTAATTTAAAATAAAAATAAACCAGCAAAAATATGGTGAAATCTTTTGTATAATTAAAAAAAAAACAAAAGTCATAACTTTCAGACTAGATTGCAGACTTCTGATGACGTTGTTCATTCCCAAAAATTATTGCCATAATCTTCAATGATTTTTTTGTAAACTTTTGCCCTAAAATGGTGGCAAAAATAAAAAATGATGACTCTGCATTATCTATGACATCACAATCATTATCTATAAACAGATGATTCTTTTTTCCAAAAACTTCTTCTGAAGTTGCATCTTTAATCCCTCAACTGAAAGACAATCAATAAAGCATGTAAAAGTAAAAGTATTCCAACTAAATTTATCAAGTACAGTGTTCATACAAAGCAAGTCTTTTTTAATGATTTATATAATAAATGCCTATCTCAAGCAATATTTTCTGGTTCTTTTTAAGTTAATGAAGTAATTTTTATGTTTAAAAAAGGTAACCCAGAGCAATTCATTAATTATAGGTCAACATCTTTGAATCATCAATTTCATAAAATTTTTGAAAAACTCACCTTTTCCAGGTTGTATAAGTATCTTGAAAAATATAAATTGTTAAATAAACACCAATACAGCTTTTGCAAAAATTTCTCAACCATCAATGTCGTCAGCAGCATATATGAACTACTCAAAAGCAATGACAAAAAGCTATACAACTGTTGTTTATTTTTAGATGTTTCAAAAGCCTTTGACACAGTTAATCACAATATATTAATTCATAAAATATAAAAAGTTTAAAAGTTGAGGTACGGCATTAAGCTTTATGGAAAACTACCTAAACAATCACAATCAATACACAAGAGTGGCTAACTGTAGATCAAAGCTACAAAAAATTTCTTGTGAATCCCACAAGGATTGTCCTTAGGGCCTCTGTTGTTTCTACTTTACATCAATGACTTGCCACTAGCCTCAGAATTTTCAACAACTCCTTTTGCTGATGACACGTATTTACAGCTATCTCATAATAACTTACATTTCCTTCAATGTTGAGTGAATGATGAGTTACAAAAAATTAATGAATGGCCAACCAAAAATAAAATTTCTTTAAACCTTTCAAAAACTAACTACTTGCTTGTACACAAGCATCTTTATATAGAAATTAAAATACATTTAATGAATAGAACTGACAGTGTAAAATATTTCAGTATGCACGTGTATCTTAATTAGTGATCTCATATCAAAGAATTGCCACTGGAGCTAGCTAAGTCTACAGCAATTCTTTATGGATTAAGAAATATTATTAATGCCAAATCGTTAAGGTTATTTATACTATAGTTTGATGTACAGCAGAGATCAATATGGAATAATACTATGGAGTAGAGCTATTAAAACTCGACTGAGGCTAATTGAAGTTAGCTATCATCCGTTTGATGACATGGAGCAGAAAGTATAATCAAGTGAGTAGCTTGTATAAAAAATTATCTCTTAAAATTGAATGATACCAAGAAATTAGGATTGTCTAATGTCATGCATCTTCATTATGAATAAAATGCAAGAGAAATATCAAAAGAAGGACAAGAAATTGTAAATGTGTTTTGTTGACATGGAAAAAAATTTTGATGGAGTTCTAAGAAAAGTGATGGAGAGCCCATGAGAAAGAAGTGTTTATCAGAAGTAATGATTTAAGCACTTATGAGCTTGTATATTGGTGCAAAAACAAGAGGGTAGGATTTGCAAGTTCAAAGGAATTCGAAGTAAAGGTTGGTGTACATTACGGATCTATGCTGTCACCACTACTGTTTGCAATAGTTGTGGATGTTATAACAGAAAAAGAAGGGGTGTGTACAGTGACCTTGTGCTCATGAGCAAAACCATGGAAGACTTAAAAGAAAAATTTTGGAATTGGAAGGATACACTGGAAAGTATAAGGGTTTGAAGGTCAATATCAAAAAACAAAAGTGATGGTAAACGGGCTGGAAGATGAACTGTTCAATAGCAAGATGGATTCACGAGAAGTTTGTGGGAGAAGAGTAATGGCCAATTTAGTGTTGTGAACAAAATTTGGAATTGGGTTGATGGCAGATGCTAGGGGGCAATGAGTTTTGTTCACTCAAGATGTAGAAGAATATGGAATGGATGGAAGACTCGCTCAAGAAGTTCTGCAATGAAGTGGACATAGTGAATGAATTTTGTTATGTGGGAGACAGACTAAACGTTAGTGGTAATTGTGAAGTGGCAGTGTTGAATTTACACATTTAAATTTTATATGTAACATTCTGAGTTTTTAACTCGCAGTCTTTTAATAAAAGTCTGACACTCAATTCATCACGTCATGCAGCTAGTAAAAACAATTAGAGCTTTTTTGCCCAGAGTATTCCTAAATTTATGTGCACTTGATTTGAAAGCGAAGTCAAAAAATGTATGTGAATCAGTATAATTGAGAATTTGCAACAGGGAGAATGGTGGAAATATTTGTGTGAAATAACTGTTGGAAGACTTGTGTGAAATAACTGTTGGAGATTGCCACTGCTGTTTTGGATTACAAGTATACTGAACGTTCTATCATAGGTGCTGAGTTTGTGATTTTACCGGGCATGCACAAACTTTATGACATCGTAATTCAAACATTATCGTTTGATTGTCTAAGATACAGTAAAAATAAGCAAATGAATACCTCACAATCATTATATCCGTTGCACCCCTAAGTTTGACCTGCTCAGATGGACAAAATTTTTGTGCTCCCTTGGTTGACCTTTGTCTTTTTCTTGCAATCGTCCACATGCACACATTAAAACAAAAAATCGCCAAACAAAATTTTATGATGTAATAGATGATGTGCTTTGTGGTTGGTAAACCAACTCCAATGCTGCTGGTGCAAGTTACTTGCTGGTAAAAATCTGTGGCATTTTTATCACTAGAACTTTCAATTTCCAACACATTTGAAAGCTCGCTAATTAATTGTTTTGCCATTGACATGCTTACACTGCAACTCTGAATGGCTACATGAACGGCATAAAAGTTACACAACAGCAGTTGCAAAATTCGAAAATAAAAATACACTTTGTACCTCTCCAATGATAAAAGATACGATTGGGCTTGACATTTTAGTTTGGCATCTACATCTGTCAAGTTAGACATGTCGTGCAGCCAATCCAACAGCTTTTCTTAGTTGCTGAGAAAAGCGTCTACTGATGCCTTTTGTAGGACCCAACAGGTAGGACAAAGTGGTCTTAAAGTGACAATAAAATCATCTTCGGTTTCTGGCATGCTAAGTTGAAATGTACAAAAGCTCTCCAGCGTTTTTGAAGAAACAGTAACAAATTTTGACACTTTATTAAGGATTTCTAGTGCGTTTTCTCCTTCCTCAGTATCAGTAATGCATTCTTGGACAACCAGATTTAATTGAAGACACATGCAGTAAACACACACAGCTCAGTTTTATTGGATTCCTTTATGCGTGCTTGAACATCGCTAATATTTCCTCTCATATTAGCTGCATCATCATAAGCTTGTCTGCAGCAGTTGCTCAGAGGTAAATCAAGTAAAACCAGACAGAATTTTAAGATGGTTGTCAACGTTTCTGAATCACATTTTGGTTCAGCATGAAGTGCTTAAAACACTTCCTTAATACCCAAGCTGAATCTACGTAATGAAGACATATGAACAATTGCCCCATGGTTGAAACATTCATTGTTTCATCACAAATAACAGAAAAACATTTTGCAGCCTGAACTTCTTTTACAAGATCTCGAAGAACTGCATGTGAAGCCATTCCAAGAATTTCATTCATTATATCATGACTGAGCCATTAGTATGTATTTTGTCTGGTCAACCACCCTTGCATACCCCTGTCGTGTTTTGCAATTAAATTGATAATTTGTCGAAAGTTGGAGCATTCATCTGTTCGACCTCTTACTGCAAGATCTTGCATACCACATAAGAGCACAACATTACAAATGCATTGTAGGCCTTTAAGTTTGATGCGGCTATTGCACAATGAGCAAAAATCAACTGATCCAAAACATTTGTATTGTTGTTGCCCAATAGTGTACATCTTATGCTCATGTATTCTTTGTGGTGCTGACTGTTTTGAGGTTTGGACAGAGCAGCTCTTCCTCGTCACAATGCAGATATCCAAGCTTTAGACTGCCCCTCAAAACCTAACTTAGCTGCCAGTGAAATTTTGTTGTTTTCTACGGCCTATGAACATACTTTTACAGATAATAACATCTCTGTATGCATGTATTCTAACCAAGGGAAGCTTTCTCTCAAATTTGGCTGGAAGTGGTGACCCGCTTAGGTGGAGTGCAAACTGCCTGAGCTTTCACCTTGTTTGTTTTCCACAGGCCTTACAATTTCAAAATCTGACAAAGACTGTGTACTGGACGTTACATTTTGGTCAAAAACATCAGACTCTCTGCTTCTGTTACTAATCCTACTTGCAATAAGAAATGCATTTCAGGTCAACTGCCGTATTTTTTTGGTGGTTTAGACATTCTACTGCAAATAATTTTTCTACCTGAATAACTTGAAGCAATTTGCACATGTTGTAAAGACATAAACTACAGCTTTCAACTTTTAGAGAATATTTATAATAAAATATTTTCTGTGTAAAAAGGAAGTTTATTGGTGAATAACTGATGCAATAAATGCAAGTTTTGCTATGCAATATTCATTGCAACGTCACACAAGAAAATAATTGAAAACCAAATCAATGTATTAAACTTTGCTTTTCGCTGTTGATAATAGACGAGAAAGCAATTCTATTTCATTTTTAACTGGACCTAAAGTGCTGCATGTCGGAATTTGGTGATGTATTACATCATGATTTGTTTTATCAAATATTTTATGATGACTTAGTTAGGTGCAGCTTAGCTTGCTGTGTTTTTGCATGTATTGAGTGTAGTCAAATGTGCAGGCATGCGTGGCATGCCCATAGTAAGCACCCCAGCATTCTATATATATTTTGATCGGTTCTGTTATAGTTCAGTAAGCTCAATTGTAATGCTTGTTTTGTTACCTTTACCTATTTATGCTGCTGTTTTTTCTTTACATTGATTGTTCAATATCTAAATTATTAATCTGAAATTTGACAATAATTTGTGTTATAACTGAACCTGTAGCCTGATCCTGTTTTGTGCATATGATATTCAAGCATAACTTGTGTTGTAATCAAACATGTAGGCTGATCTCATTTTTGTTGCGCTCCATTTGGTAATTTATTTCCATGTTTCAGATAACCGTTCTTCTTCCTGCTCTGCGACGTTAACACCACTTTTATACAGTATGTTTTCACAACATCGGCTGGAAGTGTGAATTTTAAAGTGCGCATATTCGTCTATACATCTGTCTTAGCAGCCTCAGTGTTCCAAAGACTGATTTCATTAGCTGCTGTTACAGGCAGTCACAGCAAGAGTAAGAATTGGTTGGATAACAATCAGGAAATGTGGGGAATTGTTGCTTGGAAATACGTTTCCCCTGAGGAAGAAAGGTAGAGTTTATAATTGCTGCAAAAGATCAGCAATATTGTATGGAAGAAAGGCATGGTGTTTAAAAGAAAATGAAAAAGCAATTTTAAGAAGAACAGAGCTATGGTGAGAGCCATGGGCGATTAGAAAGTTGTAGACACAAAGACAACTTAAGAATAGATGAACATGCTGGGGTTGAAGAAAACTGTGAATGGGTAAGCAACAATGAATGAAGTTAGATGGTAAGGACATGTGCTGAAGAGTGATGATGATAGCGTTTTGAGACTTGCTCTAGATCTTAAAGTGAGGGGCAAGAGAACGTTAGAAGGACCAAAAACCTGAAAGAAGCAAGTAAAAGAAACAGAGAAGACTGGAATGAAGAAAAAGGACACCCTGAATAGAGCTAACTGGAGAAATCGAGAGCATACAATTGCAAATGGAATGATGTGAATCCAGTCATCTCCACGACAGGGACAATGCCAGATAAAAAATCGAACAACTACCGCATACTTATGCAGATCACAACATGCTCAACAAACATCAAAGAGCAATTTGTGCTCCAATCAGCCCTATTTCCAGCTATAATTGACACATCATATTTTTTGTTTGTTTTATCGTTTGATCATTGTAATTTGTTAAGCTCATTTGCAAGTGAGGTTGTATTTCATAATGTACTAGACAGCCTTTAAACTTTTTGATACTTACAAGTAATGAACCTGTTGTTGTTGTTATTGTGATTACCCCTCCTCTTCCTCTGGATGGAGGTACGGCATGAATGGCAATTCAGGATCATGCTGTCAACCTAACCGAAATTAGACTATGAGAAAGATGGCAGCCCATTTCAAACCAGTCATGAGTGACTGATAGCCGCACCACCAACAAGGCAGACTGCCACTGGTGGGTACCCAAGAGTGGCCTTCTACGATGTGCTGGGTTTGCAACTTCACAATTGTAACCCAATGAAGTACGAGTAGGCCACTTGTCTGCCACATAAAGGTAGAGGCGTCCAACTAAGTGCTTTGCCCAAGGACACAGTATGCAAGCTTGCCGGCTTGTTCTCCACACTATCCCTTTTTTATACTGAACGCCAAGCAGGAAAGCTGTAAATACAATTTTTAAAAGTCTTTTGGTATGAATCAACTTGTAGGGAATAACAATTAAAATTGGAAAACAGTAATCAAACCCTAGCAGAATAGTCTATCCAAGCGACTTTACTCCATATCAGTAAATGTTGAAAAAGGGTCTGCTATTAACAAACAGTCATAAAGTCAGCTTAGACATTTATTTGCCATAAGAAAAATTAATTTCGCTAACGCATCCTCAGTTTCTGCAAAAAATAATAAAAATCGCACAAAAACCATAAACAAATTTTCAAAACGCTGGTGCCACCACAGATTTATTTGAAATCAATTTAAATACGACAATATTGACGATAAAGCAGCTTTATTACATCATTACCACACTTTCCATCGACTCAAATTACAGACAAAACCAGATATTGCCGATTGCTTTTTTGTAACGTTTGTAGATCAACCACCCAAACATTTTTTATCTATTTACAAAAACATATGGCTAGACAAATTAAATGCTACTATTAACATAAACAAAATGCTCTTGCCCTCAATTAAGTGATTTTGTAACTATTTTTTGCTTTTGAAATGCTGTTTTAGTTTTATTTCCTCTTACATCTCAGTGTGTTATCTATCACTTACGTCACGGCTTCTATAGGTTATGATCCTTCACTTATTATTATGATATACTGCCCTTTGTTTATATAGTAATTAGACGTCTCTTTCATCTCACATCTATTTCTATATAACTTAACCTCTCATATTAGTTTGAATGTATTTTGAAAGGAGTCGGAGCTAGTTTTATGGCCTGTAGTTTTGATAGCTGTTTATTGTTATTGTAGACCCTGTGCAGATAAATATTTTTGCTTCTTGTTAAGTTTTGAAGATTTTATTATCTTAGTACAGTCTTTTCTCTGGTTTACCATTAGTTTGTTTTAAAATATTTAAATTTTTTTTGTGCGATTTTTATTATTTTTTTGCAGAAACTGAGGATGCGTTAGCGAAATTAATTTTTCTTATGACAAATAAATGTCTAAGCTGACTTTATGACTGTTTGTTAACAGCAGACCCTTTTTCAACAACTTGTAGGGAATGAACCCCAGGTCTACCGACTGCAAAGCGGACACTCTAACCACTATGGCATTGTGCCAGTTAGTAGTCAATCTTGCATGGGGTGGTGTGTTTTAAGGTTCTAAGTGCACTTGTAAGTGGGCTTAATGAATGGTAACCATAAAAAGATAAAACAAACAAGGGATACAATTTGTTAATTACTATTGCAAATAGGGCTTTATACTAAAAGCAGGCAGTTCAAGCTCCAAAACTTTGATCAATTACTTGAAATCAAAGCACAGTATCCATTTCCAAAGATGCTATAAGTAGATTTTGAGGATATAAACCCAAAATGGAAAGCTCTACTCATGGAGACTTTTTTTAACAATGAGTCTATCATGAAGTCATAGCCTAGATAGTGTCAGTCAATGGTCTGGCTTTCAACCAAATTGCGAACAGTTCCCTAACCAGAGGTTACAAAGCTGATGGTTATTTTCTGTCCACAAGTCCCCATGTCATCCATGATCACTTCATTAAAGAGTTTAAAAAGACCTTCAGAATTGTTTTTGAAAAAATTGACACCATCAAGAAGAATGGATGTCAATTTTTAGTTTTACTGAGGCAACTTCAGTCAGGAATGTAAATACATGAATCTAAATTACAAATGAGGCTTTCGGTCTCTTGGTATGATTCATGTTGAAGGCAGCATGAAGACTAAACAAGCAATCGAGCTTGTCTAACTAAGATTTTCAAAATTTGATCATTACATGAATATGGACACGGTAAGCACAATCACAGATGAGGGTAGTGTTATGATGAAATTTCATAGAGATACAAGACCTCTGCACATTGATTGCTCGGCTCTCATAACTCATTTGTGTTTGTGATGTACAATGCGAGGAGAAGCAAATGAACTGCAAATTTAATGACCAAACACAATATTACCAGAGAAACTAGGAAAAGAGTGATGAAACTGCTGAGGACAGAGTCAATGTACTTGCAAACGAGCTTTGATGTCTAAGTCTCATACTATTGTTGAAGTGATCTGCATAACAGCAAAGTTGTTCACAAAGTCTGCAGTGTACAATGACGACAAGCTTCAACCTCTAAACCAGGGGTGCTCGCACCCCTTGGGGGTGCGAGGCAGCATCTTAGGAGGTGCGAGATGGTCATTCAGATTTTGGTGATGCACTTTTGTCTTGTCATGCTCGGTTGATGCTGTGGCAACAGTTCTGTACAACCTGTGATTAAATTCAGCAAGCCTAATTAGCGGCCTTCAATTCAGCCCAAAATGATGCGAGATTGGTGATGACCTTTTTTTCTTTTTGGAGATCACCCTCGCAATAGTGGAATAATGGAGAAAAAACTGCGGCAATTTCTTGCTTGGAGACTGCGGATTTAAACTCTGATGAAAGCATGCTTAGTGTGTGGCCCTATTCTTCACAGGTTAAAACACTATTGGGGTGCAAGAACATATTTAGATATTTTAGGGGTGCGAGAACATATTTTAACAATTTAGGGGTGCAGGCCATTAAAAAGGTTGGGAACCACTGCTCTAAACAATGCTACTTTCTGAAAAAAAAGTTATTTTTCTGGATTGCAAAACTCAGTGAAATAATCATGACTTTTATGAGCTCTGCCAGAAAACATAGGTAGCAATGATCTAGCTTGACCAAACTTTGAGTTTTCTAATGATGAATTGGAGAACTTCAAAAAAAGTTTTGTGAATTCCTGCTCAAATTGAGAGCCATATAATACCTTTGCACAAATATTGGAAGAGTTGATTAGTGGTACAGAATTAAAAGATTGCAGAAAGTAAGGTATTCATATTCTCAATCCTTTTCATCTGACACTTTTTAAGAGAATCCCTAAGAAATAGAGTCAAAAAGATGAAGTGAGACACTTATACAGACAAGGTTGACAAAAAAGAAAAAAGGAAAAGGGCTTCATTGTGATTGCTAAAAGAAGCAGAAACTAATGAGCAATTTTTAGGCCATACACAAACTCTTTTTGATATCATAAATTTGGTTTGGATGTTTTGATGTAAGTGGCTTCAAGAGTGGAAAGATGAAAAGAAGTATGACCTCAGGCAAGAATGGAAAATTTGCCATCATTGTATTCTTGTGCACATGCCGGGTTTTGTAAAAGATGTTGCCCTATAGCAGAGAAAGAAGTTTCAGCTTTAAGGCTTCTGATTGACTTGCAAAAGCGAGCAAATGTGCTTTGGTCTTGAGAAGCATGTTCCAGAAAAATGGATTTTGGTATATGCTGCTTAATCCTTTCTTGTAGCCTTGAAGAAATACGACCCACATATCGACTATCACAGTGGCATAGAAAATTTCTGTAAGTCAGTTGGCCAAACATGAATTTCTGCACTTCCATGATTGAGTAATTCAATAATCCAAAACAAATTTCTACAAATTTTTTTGTTTTAGTGTTATCAGAGTTTTCTTTTCTCTCCCCCCAAAGTTTTCTAAAAAAGGCATCAAATAAAGTTTGGGGTGGCTTGTTTTGAGCTGCCACAGCACTGCATTGCAAGCAGGGGAGATCGGTTGGTAAACTCTTCCCATATTTGCTGGAGAGTGCCAGAAAGATGAAGAAAACAGGACAGAGCAAGAGTCTGACAGAAGTGGCAGATTGTTGGTAGTACAGCAAAGCTGAGTCAGTGGCGTTATTTTTAAAGACAATGACAAAACCGAAGCTACAAGCTTACAGCATTTTCCTATATGGAAAACTCAAATTGAGGTTTCTAAACTTTCCCAAAAGAAAAGTCGTTTTCAAAGCTTTTTATATAGGAAATGGCTATTTTAACCCTTGATGGCATTTAACCTTTGGAGACTATTATTGCCATAATCATTAACATGTGTTTATATTGCCATAATTGCTAGAATTCTACAGGTGATGCTGTGGTGCATGGATAGTGCACCTGCTTTGAAAAGCAATGGTTACGGGTTGAAATCTTGATTGTAAAGACACTTATAGAAAGGCAGTGAGCATTGGAGGGGGATGCTTGGTATGTGAATGTACAGGGTAGTGTACACAGGGAGTTTATAGTGTGGGGGAATGCACACTGGGGGTGCAAATTTTTTTAATTGATAATTAAAACTGACTAATCAGAAACGACCAAAAGTCACATGTTCAATATGCTATTAAGATTGACCAATTAAAAATAACTCATGGCAAAATAGCCTCGCAAGAGTAAAATGCCGTTGACGGCAAAATAGCCACTGCCTTTTTGTATGACTGATACCTTTAAAGAGGAAAAAGTTTTACAATTACTGAACAGGTTATTTTAAATTGACAAAAAACAGCAGGGAAAAATTTTCTTACTATAACATTAAAACAGTCCACAATATGATCCCGTAAAATACCATACAAATCATTTTTTTACAATCACATAAAATATCCTGCAACATTTCAATTGGTTAAGTAAAAATAGCCACTGCTTTTTTGTAAGTATAATTTGAAGAGTGGACCTTTTTAACTCTTTCGCTCCCGTGATCATCAATTGATGATCTCGTGTTTTCAGTGGTTACCTCAAATTTTTAAAATTGAGTTACAAAATTAGTTTACTAAAAAATCGATTTGTGACTTAACTTTTCATCTGATTTTCATAACATTTTCAAAAGATCACACATATTTCCTCACCCATTGGAACATGTATAATTTGTGCCCTAATTCTTGGATTTTTATACCCAAAAAGGGTTAAAAAGACCAAAAACCCAGTTGCAGATGACAAAATCTGCCAAATTCTCAGCAATAGCCAACTACGCTAAAATCAAATTGAGATTACATCTTTACCACAATACCAAACCCTTCATCATTAACACAGTCTGAAAACTACTCTTTTGGGGCATCATTTGACAAAATTTCAAGCAATAATAATAAATTTTACGTTTTTAAATTTCCAAATTTTTTAGGCGTCTCAAAACCCCCCAAACAAATTTGAATGATAAGTAGATAAAAGTAAATTTAGTGCGTAAAAATATATGTTGCTAAACACCAGTCTCATTTGAAAGCTTTTCCTAACTTTAGTTTAGACTAAGTGGTATATGATATTTACTGATCAAAAATGAGTACTGTACATCATATCAGTTCAAAACCTCCCAAAATTTTTTGACTTACTTTAACTAAATTATACATTTTAGAAAAGGCAGTGGCTATGTTGCCGTCGACGGCAATTTACCCTCAGAGACTATTTTGCCATGAGATATTTGTGATTGGTCAATCTTAATGAGGTACTAAACATGTGACTTTTGGTCGTCTCTGATTGGTCAATTTTAAAAACCAAAAAAAAAATTTTGTACCCCCAGGTCTCTATCCCCCACACCTTGTACACTCCCTTCCAGTGTACACTGCCCCGTACATTTACATATCGGGCCTGCCCCTCCAGTGTACACTGCCTTTCTTTTAAAGCCCTGGCCAGCTGAGATTCAAACCCGCAACCATGGTATGTCAAGACCAGCGCTCTATCCATTACACCACAGTGTCACTAGTGTTATCATAGCAAATTTGGCTATATAAACACTCGTGAATGATCACGGCAAAATAGATTCCAAGGGCAAATTGCCGTCGACGGCGAAATAGCCACTGCCTTTAGAAAAACTACACCCTATAAAAACATAAAATAAATTGCAAATGTTTCACCACTAAAGTCATTTCGCATCAAGTTTCCAAGGAGACAAAGACTGAAATACAAGTTTAAAAGCTAGCAGAAGTTTGACTTCTCTAAATCAAAGTTTGCTGTATCCCCCTTGTTTCTCAAGAAATGGGAAGGGTGTAAAAAAGCTTCTGCTTCGTCAGTGACAGCATATTCTATTTAAACTTGATATTTTCTGAATCTTGAAGAAATTCCCTGTTTAAAAATACATAATGTTACATGGTTTAGACTAACCTCTAGCAGATAATGACTGATCATATTTTAGGTACTAAATTTAACTACCAAAATTTAGTACCGGTCAGTACTGGCCAAAAAAAAGATCATGTGCCAATCTTTATTAATTTTGAGATTTACCTTTTCTCACCGATTGTGTGGTTGTCAATGCTTAAATACTGTCTGAGATATTATTGTGAGTAATTGTAGCCTACCATTATTATGGTAGGCTTTGCCGATTAGGAGCAACGCTCTCCCTGGCATATCGTGGCAGTCTGGACTCTGGCCATATTCTCTATGAATTATTGGCTGGGTCCCCAGACGGCTACAGAGAGAGACTAAAATCTAGATGCCCCTTTGTGCGGTTGCATGGAAGTTACTGCAAGATCTAACTGAATTGGATATTTGTGCAGCTCAATGGACTGACTTTAAATGGAGCACGAAATACTCGGAGTGTTCATCTGATCTCCGTGCTTTCATTCCTAGGACAAGCACTAGGCCAATGGGGATGGGCCTGCCCAGATCATCATGGGTCAGGCTCAACCGCTTGCAGGCTGGTGTTGGGTGTTTTCAGTCGTTCATGCACAAATGGGGCCTTGCTCCTACATCAAATTGCGAGTGTGGCACTGTAGAACAAACTGCAGAACACATCATTCTGACATGCCCCATACATTGGGCACCTACAGGAATACGTGGACTGACGGTTTTGGATGTCGACACATGATGCTGGCTGAGTACAATCACTGCCAGCATCTGAAAATGTGGATCCCTTCCAAAAGAAGAAGACGATTATATGGTAATCTTGTTTTGTAAACTGAATGGTGTATGATGTCAGAAAACAACTAAATCATCAATCAAGTTTACTTCATTTTGATAATTTAGTAGCTGCAAATCTACATTGTAGAGTAGACTGTAGCCCACCATGTCATGCTAAATTCAGTCGGTGAAAAATCTGAATGGATTAAGGCAGCTATTAGTTAGTTTGTTGAAGTAGTAGAGCAATATATGTAAACTTCGTAGAGCAGTATAGAATAGACCTCATCTTATAATTGACTAAGTTTGTTTCTATGATGTTGCAGTGCCTGCATAGCAAAGTAATAAATTTAGATAATCAAAATGGCAAGGAAAAAAGAAAGTGGGTTGATGAAATACAATCGAAACACTACTTTTGTTTTAATTTATAAGGGTGGGCGGTGTAAAGCAGGGAACCATCACTCAAGGGAGGCATAGTATCAAAAAGGTTAAGAACCACTGCTCTAAGTGTTAAAAGATTTCAGTCAAAACACTAATGATTATTACTATAATATTGCCAGTACAAGCTCGAAAAATTTCATCACTGGTCAATGTTACATCTCATTCACAATCTTACAACAGATCCAACTAACATAACATCAAATAATGTTTTTAAACCCACTCACATTATTTGTGACACCAGCAAAATAGCAAAAATTAAATCAATTTAATTTTAAACAGTTAATCTATGATAAGAAAAAAATGTAATTAACTTTTTCTACATTTCTGATTTGTAGAGTTAACTTTCATTATTTCCTAGTTTTCCCCCTTTTTGAGCACTGCTTGAAATTCCTCATAGACCCTCAATACTTCTTTCGAGAATTGTAGCTTTTGTTTGTATAAAACAGTTACATTCGCAATATCCATTTACCAAGAGCGAATCTAGCCAAACACATGTCAATCTAAGACCGTTTTTAGGCAAATCTACTTCGTAAAAAACAGTTTTTCGCTGTGGCCTTTAAAACGTTAAACACCTAACATTCCCGCAATCCTGCTCAAATTGTAAACAAACCTCACGTGTCCAAAGTTTCCAATAAAAAAAATTACTTATGAATAAAAAAACACTGCGAAGTCATATTGTCATGTAAATCCTAAGTGGATTCGCTCATCACCAGAGATGGGCATGCGTAGCTTTGGTGCAAGCTTCAAAATTGCTCAATTCCACATCTATTTAGCTTCCTTTGCGCTTCACACTAAAGTTTTGAACAATTGATTATTGCATAACAAGTCACACACTTGGCGCAAAAAAAGTGGCTGATCAAAAGTTGTGATTTATGCTGGAAATATATTGAGCGAGCATCAACTTTTGGGGTTATTTTGAAAACCAATGAAAAATTAATCACAATTGTAATGAGTTATTGCTAATTAGTTACTCGGAAACAAAGAAATTTAATCAAAAGCGATTTGGTTGTGCTTAGGCTTATCAGTTGGCAATCTAAGATTGATAATGTGTGCCAATTTGCCAGAAAACCGGCCCTAAAAAAAGTGCCATCTAAATACCATTTGCTCCTCAGTTAAATAATAATTTCTTGAAAAACTTGCACAGAACTGGTGCGATTGATGATAGTATGTTATTTCATGTGACTGGTTTAACTCTTTCGCTCCCGCGATCATCAATTGATGATCTCGTGTTTTCAGTGTTTACCTCAAATTTTTTTAAATTTAGTTACAAAACTAGTTTACTAAAAAATCGATTTGTGACTTTATTTTTCATCCGATTTTCATAACATTTTCAAAAGATCACGCTTATTTCCTCACGCATTGGAACATGTATAATTTGTGCCCTAATTCTTGGATTTTTATACCCAAAAAGGGTTAAAAAGACCAAGAACCCAGTTGCAGATGACAAAATCGGCCAAATTCTCAGCACGTGACAACTACACTAAAATCAAATTGATATTACATCTTTACCACAATACCAAACCCTTCATCATTAACACAGTCTGAAAACTACTCTTTTGGGGCATCATTTGACAAAATTTCAAGCGATAATGATAAATTTTACGTTTTTAAATTTCCAAATTTTTTAGGGGTCTCAAAACCCCCCCAAACAAATTTGAGTGATAAGTAGATAAAAGTATATTTAGTGCGTAAAAAATATGATATGTTGCTAAATACCGGTCTCATTTGAAAGCTTAAGAAATTTGCTTTCCAGCAATATATAACTTTAAATAGTTTAGACTAAGTGGTATATGATATTTACTGATCAAAAATGAGTACTGTACATCATGTCAGTTCAAAACCTCCCAAAATTTTTGACTTACCTTAACTAAATTATAATTTTTAGAAAAACTACACCCTATAAAAACATAAAATAAATTGCAAATGTTTCACCACTAAAGTCGTTATTTTGTATCAAATTTCCAAGGAGACAAGAAGCGAAATACAAGTTTAAAAGCTGGCAGAAGTTTGGCTTCTCTAAATCAAAGTTTGCTGTATCCCCCTTGTTTCTCAAGAAATGGGAAGGGTGTAAAAAAGCTTCTGCTTCGTCAGTGACAGCATATTCTATTTAAACTTGATATTTTCTGAATCTTGAAGAAATTCCCTGTTCAAAAATACATAATGTTACATGGTTTAGACTAACCTCTAGCAGATAATGACTGATCATATTTTAGGTACTAAATTTAACTACCAAAATTTGGTACCGGTCGGTACCGGTCAAAAAAAAGGTCATGTGCCTCAGAAAATTGCAAATTGTAGAAAACCTAGGGTTTTAGGTAAGTTTTGATTGATTTACCTTGAAAGCTTATTTCCTTAGCATCATTTTGCGACCATTTCTAAAAAAATTGGTAGAAAATTAAATCTGTAGTGATCTTTGAGGTGAGGGTACCTCTTTAATTTTAAAGACAACTACCCCCTAGTTGGGGGGTCAATTTGCATAAAATTTGCATATTCAAAAAAAATGTTTTTTTCTATTTGAAACCCTCAAGAAATGTAGATTTCAACGATATATCACACTTAATGTAGAAGAAGTAGACAGCTGAGTAATGATTTACAAACAAACTTGAGGTACATAATTATGATTAATTATGATTGATTATGACAGTTTTTCGTGCTGCCACCTTACGGATTTTTTTTTCGCTTTTCACGTGGGAGCAAAAGAATTAAAGAACGAGAACAAAAATATCACAAGTGCTCTGGAAATTCAGCTAAATATTTTTTTGATTTAGTTACTGCGTACAGAAAGTTTTCTATCTGCTAATATCACCAACATTCTTGTTCGATTATTACAATCTGCTGGCCACATCACGACTTCACGATATACTGCATTCCTTGAACACTTGTTACAACCAGTTAGTGTTAAATTTTGTTAAAGTACTATTAATGAGTTTTGTAAAGATAGTAAGCGCTATTTGCAAGATTTGTGTGAATGGAAAAAAATCATAATGCCTCAAACATTGGAAACAATGACCCGCTTTATTTGGTTGCTACTGACGTCTGCGCTCTGTATCCCAGTATTAAAAGAGAAACGGTAAAAATGGCGCTAAAATTAGCTTTTAAAAAGCATTCAAAGTTTAACTTGTCAGGTCAACGTATTTTAATCAATCTTGCAATGCACTGTTTAAACAGCATTACAATTCAATATACAAACAAATTTTATATACAAAAGCAAGGCATCATTACAGGGGACAATGTCGCTAGCTAATATTTCGATGCACTTCATTATGCTTAAAATCAGCAACATACTAAATCAAGCACAACTCTTAAAAAAATTTTTTGATGATATCATTTGGCTGTCATATGGTAATGAATTAACTGAAAAAATTGAGCAAGCACTAACGAATACATGCATGGAGTACGAATTAAAACTCACTTTTAGAATAGTTAGCACTAATGAAACAGGAAAAAGTCTGGAGTTCCTAGATGTTCTTCACATGATTGACAATTCTAACAAATTCGGATTTTTACAACTGGTTTTATTAAAGAAACAGCTACCAAAAGATTGTTTTTAAATGGCAATTCTTACCACCCTCTATGCATTCTCAGATCTATTGTTTTCGGTGAATCTGTTAGACTACGCAGATTAAATGAAACAAATGAGTTGTACCTTAAAGATTTAGAAAGGCTAAAAAAGAAAGGTATAGACTCTTATTTCAACAAAATAGTGGTGGAGAAAATCATTAATTTAGCAAAAAAATGGACCGATTGTTTTGGACCAAAATCATTGAATAAAAACAAGACTAGAGATCCTATGCCGATTTGGGCGTCCGCTTTTTCCAATTTACTCCAACTTACTGCCAAAGAGAAAAGCCTTGTTCAAGCTACCGTTGTGTATAAGCGTCCACCTACCCTTGCCAGTATGCTTACCAATTATAAAAAGGTAGCTCATTCAACCACTGAAAATACTGGTCAAGGAAGATCCCAACCTTGCAAGAAATGTGCCCTTTGTGGCCATTATAAATTTATGGTTCATCAAATCAGTACCATCCGAGTAGCCAACGGTAAAATTTTTGCATTGAAGCAAACCTTGGATTGTTCAAACTACGGCATACACATGGCTACACGCCGTTTTTGTCACAAACAGTATATTGGTCAAACCATAAACAAATTATCAAAACGCTGATGTCACCACAGATTTATTTGAAATCAATTTAAATACAATATTGACGATAAAGCAGCATTATTACATCATTACCACAACTTCCATAGACTTACATTACAGACAAAACCAGATATTGCCGATTGTTTTTTGTAACGTTTGTAGATCAACCACCCAAACATCTTTTATCTATTAATGAAAACATATGGCTAGACAAATTAAATGCCACCATCAACATAAATAAAATGCTCTTGCCCTCAATTAAGTGATTTTGTAACTATTTTTTGTTTTTGAAATACTGTTTTAGTTTTATTTCCTCTCACATCTCAGTGTGTGATTTATCACTTACGTCACGGCTTCTATAGGTCATGACCCTTCACTTATTATTATGATATACTTCCCTTTGTTTATTTAGTAATTAGACGTTTCTGATATCTCACATCTATTTCTATATAACTTAACCTCTCATATTAGTTTGAATGTATTTTGAAAAGAGTCGGAGCTAGTTCTATGGTATGTAGTTTTGATAACTGTTTATTATTATGGTAGAACCCGGGCAGATTTTTTTTTTTTATTTGCCATATTTATCCTCCATTCATGAGAAAGCGATGTATCGCTATGTTTCGGACGGTAAGTCCGCACTCGTTTGGGAGTTGCCATTTCCGGTCACCTGTCTTCCACATAAAGGTGGGACGTCCCGCTAAGTGCCTTGCCCAAGGTCACAACAAACGAGCTTGCCGACTTGTTCTCCACAACCTCTTATAAATGCTGAGCGCCAAGCAGGAAGCTATAGATACCATTTTTTCAAGTCTTTCGGTATGACTCGACAAGGGGAATGAACCCCAGGTCTACCGACTGCGAAGCGGACGCTCTAATCACTACGCCATCGCGTCAGACTAGCGTCAGATAAATATTTTTGCTTCTTGTTAAGTTTTAAAGATTTTATTATCTTAGTACAGTCTTTTCTCTGGTTTACAATTACATGTAGTTTGTTTAAAAGTATTAATGTTTTTTTGTGCAATTTTTATTGTTTTTGTGCAGAAACTGAGGATGCGTTAGCAAAACTAATTTTTCTTATGGCAAATAAATGTCTAAGCTGACTTTATTACTGTTTACCAATAGCAGACCCTTTTTCAACATTCCTCAGTTTAAAATATTTCTATTCTCATAACCTACTTATCGGTAAATTAGCAAAAACGACCATTATCTGATCACTACTACCGGTACCGTAAGTTTTCAAATTATCCTTGGTCCAGTAGTCCAGACAATAACCAAAAAGAATTGTTTAAAGAATAGTTAAGGTCACAAAATTAGATCTAATATATTAATATAACCGGTCTGCAAGTATCATTGACAAAAATTTTCAAAGAAATACTGATTTTATTCATCAATATCTAATGCAACATATGAGAAACGGTACAGATATACCGTTTCTCATATGTTGCATCAGATATTGATGGTTCTGTCGTTTGGGCAATAGTATGACTTAAGTTTATAACTTTTCGATATACTTACGCAAACAGATATGCTGTATAAGTGGCACATTACAATTAACTTAAACTCAGCATTCCTAAATACGCTAATTAATTGAATATGAAACCCTAAGAGAAGCTGGCTACAAATAAGCCTGCATGTCTAGCCCACAAAATTAGCCTAATTAGTAGTATGGCGACCTGCGAGATACAAACTATGTATAATTGATGTTTTGCTGAAATCATGTGAGTGACTCATAACCATTCTCGTTTTGTTTGTACGATCGTTGTTGTACTGTGTATCGTTGGTGGAAATCATCCGTTTGCCTCAATTTAAAATCATTCGTTGACCAACAAACTGGTCATAAAAGAACATACATAGTTACATATCATGCTGTAACAATACTGGGTGACTAAGCCGTATGGCCAGGCGTGGTTCCGTCTGACGTGCGGCGGAGTGACCTAGCAAAAAAACATATAAAAAGAGGCATTGTTATTTCAATTCATTTGATTAAAATTAAATTGAAATTTGATTCGATTAAACTCAAAATTAAATTCATTCAATTCGATTTACTTCAAATCAAATTCAATTCAATTCATATCAAGATTCGTGCTTTCAACATTGTGTGTTGTGATTGCAATATATCCGTTCTTTGGAGTCAGACGTGTTGTGAGAACTGTACAACAATACAGAAACTCGATTACCACAGTAGCAATAACAAGCAAACCTTAATACTTCTTAGCGTATCTTGCTTTGCCTTCAGATTCATTCCATAACACCAGTAAAACAACATATTTAACGTTCATTTAACAACTGTCTAGTTTGTCCATTTAATTTGCAAAAAACCTTATCACTCTTATTCAATTCAATCCAATAACATTGAAAGCGGTCAGCCACTTTTTTCGAAAACACATTTTGATGACGCTCGATCACGTGCGGAAACTTTCCCTGGATTTAGAGAATATATGTAGCTGTTTTGCTGCTATAGATCAATGTTTTGCTACAATAGATCCAAACGGCTGAATTCAGTGTGACCCATATTGTCTAAATTTATAATGGTGTGCTTTTTTGCTTAAACATAGATCGAGCCATTATTGTAGGTCTAGGACAACTTTGTGAATTCGAAATAGTGGAAGCGATCTAATTTGAAACGGCAAACTACTTTAAATGTACATGTAGTGCTTTAAAGAGGTTAATTTAATGAATTTGTAACAGTCTGGATAATCTTGAATTAAAATGGTATGCTTTCTTGCTAGATCATAGATTAAGAAATCAACTGAATTAATTTTGAGAATTTGAAATAGTTGAAATGACATGAATTCAAAATTGTACACATTGCTTTGAATACAGATTTGGTGATTCGAATAAGTTAACTCAATAAACATCAACAGAGAATGAAATGATTTGAAATTAAAATTGTATAGCTATCTTCGAATATAAATTAGGTAATTCAAATACGATCATTTAATGACTTCAGAATAGTCGAAATAATCTGAATCTTATAATTGATCTGGACAAGAATTTTTGCATCAGAAAACGCTGTTTCTATGCAAATACGAATTGATAGACACACTTCATTTAATCAATAAACACACTTCAGCAACGACTTGACCAAAAAAAAAAAAACTTATTTCCCTTTCAAACTAATGTCGTAAATATTTATTGTTGTAGCACTAAAAAGTAATGGTTATTATTTAGTGGTGGATTCATGGTGAAGCAAGTGAGGCAGATGCCTCAGGCCCCCCCTTCCAGACTAGGTCTATAAACGGCTTTATGGCACTGCAGAATAGTGTTGATCTCCCCAAAAAAGTCATCACTGCTTACTTTTGGGCCCAAACCTTAATTTTTAATGAGTCTGTATTTCAATCCAACGAAACAAAGATGATCTCCAAAAACAAAAAATGTCTTCAGTAGTAAATTTAGGGCCAAAACCATAGTTTACAACAACTTTTTCTACCCTGATCCCTAAAATGGAGTTAATCACCAAATAAGTAATAAAACAGGATATCCAATGAGTACTTGTTCAGTAGGAGCCCCTCATGAAATCTTGCCTCACGCTTCCTCAATCCACCGCCGTTATTATTCAGTTTAAGAGTCCTCAACATTTTTCATGTTGTTAGAACCGAGAATAATTCGATCGATTTTCAATTTGGAAGTGACTATTTGTCCGTCAGCTGCATTTTACTCTTGGAATCTATTTTTCCATTACGTTTCACTTGTCCTTTAAATCAGTACATTTGCCACCCGTCACCTAGTTATGTTGTGGTGATGTGGATTGTGCTGCTGCTTACAAATTTGATGGTTGTGGTTTCGAAACATCGCAGGCAAGGTATTTAACCAAAGGCAGAGTACATGAGGGATCTTGTATGTGAATGTAGGGGAGGTGTACATCGGGGGTAAAATTTCTGTTTATAGAAAAACATAGCATTTTATGCGTTTTTTGATAATGCAACTATAGACAACTTAGCTCTTTCGCTACCACGTGAAAAGCAAAAAAAATTTCCGCAAGGTGGTAGTGCGAAAAACTGTCATAATTAGGGTTGCCAACTTTGACAAATTTCAATAAAAGACACTGTGACTAGAGTTGCCAACCGTCCTGTATTTTAAAGGACAATCCTCAATTGGAGACCCTCTATTCTTGTCCGGGTGGGTAATCAGGTGTTGACCTTTTTTTTTTGGAGGTCGCCATGTAAAAATACTGCTCGCAGACATGGTGGCCTCCAAAAAAAAAAAGGTCAACACCCGGTTTTCCATGGGTTGTGCTACACAACCGCGATTGGACTGTACTTTTGCAAATTTTTTCCGCTCTTGCAGTAAATTTTTTTCAGCTCTAGAAATAAAGGACTCTAAGTTTAATAAAAGACCAGGACGGAAGGTTCAAATAAAGGACTGTCCTTTGAAATAAAGGACGGTTGGCAACCCTAGTCATAATCAATCATAATTAATTATCATAAAATACCCCAAGTTTGTTTGTAAATCATTACTTATCTGTTTGCTTTTACATCAAGTGTTATATATCATTAAAATAACCATTTCTTGAGGATTTCAAATAGAAAAAAATTTTTTTTTGAATTTGCAAATTTTATGCAAATTAACCCCCCGCCCCCAATTAGTGTTGAGTTGTCTTCGAAATTAAAGTAGTACCCTCACCTCAAAGATCACTACAGATTTTATTTTCAAACAATTTTTTTAGAAATGGTCGCCAGATGATGCTAAGGAAATAAGCTTTCAAGGTATATCAGTCAAAACATACTTAAAGCCTAGGTTTTCTACAATTTGCTACTTTCTGAGACCCATGACCTTTTTGTTGACCGGTACCGGCCGGTACTAAATTTTGGTAGTTAAATTTAGTACCTAAAATATGATCAGTCATTATCTGCTAGAGATTTGCCTAAACTATGCAACATTATGTATTTTTGAAAAGAGAATTTCTTCAAGAATCAGAATATGTTAAGTTTAAATAGAATATGCTGTCACTAACAATGAAACAGCAGCTATTTTAACCCTTCCCATTTGTAGAGAAACAAGGGGAACACAGCAAACTTTGATTTAGAAAAGCCAAACTTCTGCCAGCTTTTAAACTTGTATTTTAGCTTCCATCTCCTTGGAAACTTGTTAGAAAACGACGACTTTAGTGGTGAAATATTTCCAATTTATTTTATCTTTTTAAAGGATGTAGTTTTTCTAAAAATTATAATTTAGTGAAGGTAAGTCGAAAATGTTTGGGGGGCTTTCAACTGACATAATGTACAATACTCATTTTTGATCAGTAAATATCATGTACCGCTTAACCTAGTCTGTTTAAAGTTATATATTGCTGGAAAGCAAATTTCCTAAGCTTTCAAACGAGACCAGTATTTAGCAACACATTCTATTTTTACGCACCAAATTTAGTTTTTTTACCTACCATACAATTATTTTTGGGAGTTTTGAAACCTCTGAAAAACTCGAAAATTTTAATAGATAAACGTTTTTATCATTGCTTGAAATTTTGTCAAATGATGCTACAAAAGAGTAGTTTTCAGGCTGTGTTTATAATAAAGGCTTTGGTTTTGTGGTAAACATGTGATCTCAATTTGATTTCAAGGTAGTTGGCTCTTGCTGAGAATTTGGCAATTTTTTCGTCTGCAACTGGACTCTTGGTCTTTCTAACTCTTTTTTGGGTAAAAAAATCCAACAATTGGGGCATAAATTTTACATCTTCCGATGCGTGAGGAAATAAGCGTGATCTTTTGACAATTTTATGAAAATCGGATGAGAAATAAAGTCACAAATTTATATTTCATTAAACTAATTTTGTAACTCGGAAGAAAAAAATTTGAGGGAAACACCGAAAACACGAGATTATCAGTTGACGAACGTGGGAGCGAAAGAGTTAAGGTTAATACAAATTTTCATTAAAAGCCGTCTATCAGAGTATTGCTAAGTGCTAACAATTCGAACAAAAAGGTCACACGGCTTATGCTTCTTTAAGGGAGTGGATAGCGCCAACAAACGAGCACCAATACGAAGATTAAAAAGAGGCAGTTAAAGACCCGTGGACTAAACCTTCTTTATTTTGGAAGAACATATGCATACTTTTAACAAAATGAAAGATTAGGATTACACTGATTAAAAAAAAAGGGCTGCGGTAAAAAAAACACTTGCTTTAAAGAGTCTAGATGAATGCTAGGCTAAGAAAGGAAAGCTTTTGAAAATAAGTAATGCAGACCATTATGTTTCTGTTTAAAGGTCGCAACGATAATTGGGTCCAAAGACTCCCCCCTAATGAACGAGTATTGAAGCTTTACTTTAGATCGATCCGATTGTTCATTGTTGGATGTTTACAAATATTGATATTTAAAAATTTTTAAATCCACGTCAATCACCGATTGCTTTAAAATCTCTACTTTTAAAGCATTTTTAATTAATTTAGCTGACGTCACTAGAAACCTAGTTTGACTTGAATGATTGCGAACAACTTAAACTGAAATCAAAGCTTGGAAAAAAAACTTAAAATTTCAAAATTCTGAAAATTGGCAGTTGGCAATGCGCTTTTTCTGTTGCGATGATTTATTATCATCAGAGTAACAGCAACCTGTGAAATCGGTCTTTGGAAAACTGAGGCTGCTGAGACAGATGTATAGCCGAATTTACGCTCACTCCAAAATCTCACACTTCCAGCCGATGTTATGAAATTTTACTGTATTGAAGTGGTTATTGACGTGGCGGAGCAGAAGTACGGTTATCTGTAACACGGAAGTACGGTTTTCCGTAACACGGAGATAAATTACCAAATGAAGCACACACAAGTGAGATCAAAATGAGGGTTCAATTACAACAAAAGTTATGCTTGAATTCCATATACCCAAAAACGAGATCAGACTACGGGTTCAGGTACAACACAAGTTATTGTCAAATTTCGGATTAATAATTTAGATATTAAACAATCGATGTAAAGAAAAACCAGCGGCATAAATCGGTGACAAAAAACAAGTATTACAATTGAGCTTACCGGACTATGACGGAACCGATCCAAAATACACACAGAACGTTCAGTATCTTGTAGTCCAAACAGCAATGGCAATCTCCAACGGTTATTTTATACAAATCTTCCAACAGTTATTTCACACAAATATTTTGACCGTTCCCCCAGTTGCAAATTCTCAATTTTACTTGCTCACATACATTTTTTGACTTGGTCTTCGAATCAAGCACACGTAAATTTTGGAATACTCGGGGCAAAAAGGCTCAAATTGTAATTACCAGCAGCACGACATGATGAACTGAGTGTCAGACTTGTATCGAAAGACTGCGGGTTTAAAACTCAGAACATTGCATATAAAGTTTAGACGTGTAAATTCAACAATAAAGTCAAGCCACTAAACAAACACTATTAGCCGCAGGGTAGCTTTGTCATTACGCTTGTTAGGTGAATCAGTTGCTTTTTATTCAAACAGAGACCATTCAAAGGATTTCATCAATTTGCATTCCACAAACGTAACCAAAAATTCGAGGGTTTGGAATCGAAATTGAATTTTTCGCAATTGGTGGTGGCCTAATTAGAAGTTATTAGTGTTGCAAGTCTAAATTAGAGGAGTATCGCTTCTTATCCTTTCCTGGTTACACCTATGTGTGTATTTACTGTGTACAGATTGGACGCTACAATGTTAAGTTTCGAACCAAAGGTCACAGCTTTGCAATCAGTACACTTGGATTTAGTTTTTTTGTAAAGTCATTCCACTGACTTTGAAATGGTGTTAACGAAGCTCTTGCTTGGAGCTCTTAGCTTTGTAGGGAGTGTAGAGAATGAAATAGCCTTTATGCAACCTAATTTATGCAGTCATAATTTAGATGTGTTCTCGAGATAAAAGATGGCCGTCAAAAAGCCAAAAACTACGTAACATCATGCTAACACTAAAAGTTATAAATGAACTTATAACTTTTAGTGTTAGCAGCATTGGCAACATCTGATTATGCTGACTACAAATTTTTCTTCATTTAATTACAGTTGCATACTCACATTCAGTAAGTGCATCATATGAAAAAAATAAGGTAGCAACAAATAAAATGAGCATACATCTTTATAATAAACTGCATTCAATCCACATTCAAACTCATTCGATTATGGTCGCATCAAGAAAAAATTTGGTTTTTAATAGAACGATGCTTAAATTGTGGGTCATTAAATGCACGATTGTTGGCAAAATACACTCGTAAAATCAAACGCAGACTCAGATTAGGCAGATGTTGGTCAGTGTTCAGTCGCGAAAGATGTTTTGCAAAACAATTTTTGTTAGACCAATTTTTTAATCCGGTGGATTTGTAGCAGGCCCAAGATTTTTTCTATTAGAAGAGTTTTGTCTGGTAGCCTGCATGGCAAATCACCCCAACCCAGTTTATATCCTCCCAATTATGTTCCTATGCGCACCCCCGGAAAACGTGAAATATCAATTCCAGCCATAATGCTGGTAACGGCAACAAATAAATCCGCTGATTTAGCTCTGAGAATATTAATCTCCAGAAAAAAGATCTTCACTTTGACTATTCCGTGAAATCTGCAAAAAGGTATTTTCGCTCCCCCCTCAACAAATTTCTGCATACGCCCTCGAATTTAACCCTTGAAAATTTTACCAAATATTGGAAATTTTCATCCTTGAGAGTTGCCCTCGGAGAAGCAGAATTTATTGCAAAAGTTTTTCGCAGTCGCAAAAATCGACAAGACTCTCACTTCGCGATCATAAATCGATCAAACAGCTGCAGCATGTATCAACATAATTTATCAATTTTCCACGCACTTGATACACTTTTGAAGAAAATTTCATTACTCCAATCAAAACGTCAAAAACGAATTTCTACGCAGGGCTTTAATGGGCGACAATAGTAGGCTGTAGGCATGTTCACCAGCTTCCAATTTCTCTGCCACGGTAGGGTGTTCAACAAAATGAGACCTCAATTTAAGAATAGTGAGATATACTGTACGTCATTGGTGAGCTATTTCTGTTTGTGCTTAAAACTACATAGAGTCTTGTTTAAGATTGCCTTGAACACAATCTAATTTAAAAATCAGTAATCTATGGGCAAATTCATAATGAAATACTGAAAAAGGTTTGAGTATTACACTGTATCGCCTGAGAATGCTTTTTTTTCGAAAAGTACGCGCACGTTCGTTGTTTCTTTTGTGCTCCACAACCAAACTAAAGAATAACAAATTAAAACAAGCATAAAGCCAAACTAGTTGGACTAAAAATCAAACAAACTTCAGCAAAATGATAGTTATGTGATAAGCGAAGTTACAGAATTTTGGGCTAAACAACCACAAACAGTGGAGGTAGGTATAAATTACATACCGGGGAACATCGAAACGAAAGTAGTTGTAGGTTGCACGCAAATAAAAATTGACGAAAAGTTTCCGTAATTTCTGGAATCCTTGAGAGAGGCAGAATGCAATTTCGACTTAATCCTGCAGGGTTGGGGAATACCTGTACACCACCATGATGAAGTAACCGTGAATTGATGCAGAACTTAATGGCATTTAACAAGAGAATTTGGTAAAGAGATACGAAAAATGAAACTGTGACGAAACAAAATATAAGTATGAAAAATCTGATTGTGCTTTGTGTAATATTTTTTTTGACAGTTATTTATTGATTTAGAGAATGGCCACCAGCACTAAAAAGAAACATAAAAAAAGAAGTGCATGTAATGGGGTAGCAATATTTAAAGCTTGCTTAGGATTAAAAACTGCCTCGCGTCAGGTCTGGTTCGAACGCCCTTAATATGTTTACTTTGATGTTTCCTTAATACGAGTAAGAGACTAAGTCATTCCTGAGATATCTTACTTTAACTTAACATTTCTGTTTTGTTTTTTGGTGCAATATGCTTTTAATAATTTATTAGTTAGACTCAAGTAAAAAACGCACCACACAAATAACCAATTGAACAACTTGCCAATAGGATTTATAGAGTGATTAAAGTAAGTAAAAACGCGGTTAACTGCTCGCAGAGTTAACGTAAGAAGAAGCAAAGTATTGATAGAAGCGCGCTTCATTTTTTTTGTAGATGAGAGAGCCGGTGCATTTATTTTCTAGGTGTGAGGAAAGAGAACACTGCTTCTGTTTTAGCAAAAGAGTCTAGCAAACGCTTTTGCGAAATTGTGTCAACGCTTCCTGTCATTTCTTTTTTGTTTTTTTATCATTTTTATGCTTCGGCTTGTAGTTACATTACTAGGTCGTTTTGACCTGCGTTTGAAGGTGATTGAGAGTTAGCAAAAAAAAAAGAAAAATCATCCTAATGTGCCTTTCCTGAAGCTCGCCCACAAGGTCTTAAACCTTACTTTTGCATTTTTGTAATGCTAAACATCCGCATTTGCGTGTCTGTATTAGCTCTGCTAGGTGAAAATTGTCAAAACAGTCGACTAGCCTGCATGTTGTAGCAGTTTGAAAACACTCAAACAGAACAGGAAAAATTTCTAAATCCCAAAGTAGATGCGAATAATTTGTCTAAAGCAAGCCTATATTTACTAAGCATAGCAAGCCAAGAAGAACGCCTTGCAATGGTGGCGTACCGTTTTGCACTTCATCAAGACAGGTCATAACCATTTTACGTAAAACAGTTGCTCCTGACGAGAAGCGCTCGCCCTCTTAACTTTCGAGAAGAGACTTCTTAGGAGCAATTTTCCTGCCGATTTGAAACTTATTGATTTACATTACCGATTCAGTTAAATGTACATGTAAAGTGCTAGCAGTGACTTCCTAGGGTGAAGTTTGCCTCGGGCGAGTGCATTTCTGCATTTGAAATATTTTTCGATTTTTTGAAGCCGCTGCAAATCTAACAGAGTATAAGAGGCATGAAAATTAGTTTTTCTCTGCATAGAGGCGGCCTAGAAAGTAAATATTAATTAAAAACGCTCTTAACACGGGAGTAGTTTTAGGTTGAAGACCTAGTTGTGTTTTTCTTAAACACTCCTGAATTTGTAGAACTTCCTTAAGTTTGGGAGATCTATTTTTGATATAGCGGTGGTACTTTGCAAATTTTCTTTAGGTATCACATACCGTAAGCTACTATGGTGGGAAAGATTGTGAAATGAGGTTTTTCTGTTGCAGGGTGTGATTGATTGAGTTGCCACAAGAAAGTTCAATTTATTTATCTCAAAATTTAGCCCGGAACCATAAGATTACGTACGAGTTTTTATTTTACATGACGGAAGTTCCCTACCTATAGACTGCGTAGAGTTTTTAGAGAATTTACAAAGTGTTGGAGATTTTCAGCGGGCTCTCAAAAGAGCCTGCACGAAAAGCCTACTTTTTTGCGTATTTACTAATGTTTATAGAATATCGCTCTTAGAACGAAAAATTACTTTTTGTAAGATTACCATCATGAAAAGCCTAATTCTGTAAACGAAAGAAATTAAGAAACATTCTTTTTAAATCTCGACCCTAGAGATTTATTTTTTGAAAAGATTCCATCGTTTTTGTCATTCTCTCGGACAAATTTGCATTTAATAAAAGTCAACTACAAAGAACTGACCTGCTGCTAGACTTAGGGCAAAGCAAACAAGGAGGAATAACATTAAAACGAGATCTTTGCAGAGGCGTGTTTAGGATTTGTGTTATACCCTTCATCCCTCCGCTACTATACTGTAGAGAGTTTGCCTAAGATATATGTTATAATTTTGGTATGCTCTGATCTTTAACAAAGAAGTCTTTTTTAAAAACATTTTATCGTCGATTTTATATCTCATAAAAAATAAAATTTTAGCTCGTAACAGAAAAAGGTTTCAACCGTACAACTTATATAGGCCAGAGTTTTGTGAGGCTGATGCTATAGGTCTAAAGCTCAATGATGCTGCAAACCTTAGACTGGTTGCATTGCAGCCTATGTCTCCAACGCAGAGCTAAGATTACAAAGTACGCGCTAAGAGCAGAAAACAACAGCTGCTCCAAAATTAAATATACTCGAGTAAGCCGCACAGTTTAGCTTTAGTACAGAACGGCAAAAAAATATCAAACTTTGTCAAAAATGTAAAACGCGTAGTTCAAAGTTGCATCTTTTTGACACCCGATGTTTTTTACTCCTAAAGTCACTTGTTTAAAAATAAGACTTTGGGTTTACTCTTTTTTTTCGCAAGCAGTTTCAAATTAGGCCTATATCGTTGGTCCAACGCCAAAATTACTGTGTTGTGGAAAATGGAAGCAAGGTGCTTGCAGCTATTAAGGCCCACTAATTTTAAATCTGCTTATGTCAATAATCAACCAATATAGAAATCTAATTCCATCAGGCTGTTCAGGTCATGACTGCAGTTCAGCTTATTCTTGGCTACTTCAGTAAAACCGTTTTTAAATAATCTAGAACACAAAAAATTTGCTTGGCCTCATTGCCATCATATGCAACAACGCCCAAAGCAGCATTTTATAAAAAAGCATTCAAATTGCTAAATTTTTTGAGGATAACGACAAAGCATTCCTGATATCTATAGGCGTACTTAAATAGCGTATTTGGTCGAAAGCTTTTTATTTTCCTGCAAATTTTGATCATCCCAAAACAACTTTCACTCAAAGAAGCATCTAGTTCTTTCCCAGCATTTTCCTGAAAATTCATTTGATTTCAAAATGATCAGCAACCAATGCAATTTACTGGAGTTGGTTTTCTTTTACGACAAAAAGACATTCATTCTGTCGTAAAAGAAAAGCAGCATCTCAGTAGATGCCTTCAAACCGTTTTGTCGAGTACAAGAACTCAACTCAGTGCTGATTCCTATCTCAACCAAAGCATTGGCATTAAGCCTTGAGTCTTAGGCTGCCATCTACATTACCACCTTCTAGCGTTTTTTCAATTATAGATAACAGGAAAAACATTTTTGAAAAGACGCGGTTTTACTCAATAAACCTATTTTTTCATAATATTTAAAAAGTTAATAAAGACCAATGATAACGAAAAATTTATGGTTAACACAATATTCTTTACATAATAGCCCAAAAAGCTCAATTTGTGAGATGAATAAACTTCATCCGCTTTTATCTTTTTTGATGGAAAAAATAACATGATATAATTGTATTAACATTTTGAATACAAGAGATTTTGATGGCAAACGAATCGGGCTTTTAACTTTTATCCATTTAAGAGATCCAGCTTCGGGGCCTAGCAACACGTAGGGCCTTGTGTGCTGCATGTACCTTAGCACATGAGCAGCAGCGACTAAACTGCCTGTTTTAAGGCTGGTTTCCATTAGGCGTAGGGTGAAAAATTGTTTGTTTCTCTATTTCGTTTTATGCGCGGAGCGCCTCGCTCATAAAACAAAATAGAGAAACTTTTTTTCAATTTTTTTTATTTGCCATATTTATCCTCTATTCACGAGAAAGCGATGTATCGCTATGTTTTCGACGGTAAGTCTGCACTCGCTTGGGAGTTGCCATTTCCGGGTCACCTGTCTTCCACATAAAGGTGGGGCGTCCCGTTAAGTGCCTTGTCCAAGGACACAACAAGCGAACTTGCCGGCTTGTTCTCCACAACCTCTTATAAATGCTAAGCGCCAAGCAGGGAGGTTATAGATACCATATTTTAAAGTCTTTTGGTATGACTCGACAAGGGGAATGAACCCCAGGTCTACCGACTGCGAAGCGGACGCTCTAACCACTACGCCATAGCGTCAAAGAATTTTTCCCGTTACGCCTGCAATCTACGTTTAGTGGAAACCAGCCTTAAAGCCAACTGCAAGCTTTAAACAAATCAATCTTTGCCTACACATAGCCTGTTAAGAAAACCGCTTGTGAAAACAATTTATGAAATATTTTTGCCACCGTATTATCACCATAGCACATAAAGCAAAAAATGAAGAAACAATTGAGAGTCCGTGATTGCACGCAAAAACACGAGAACTATGCTGAAGTAATTACAGCTGGCTTTGAGCGTTTTATTGAGTGCGAGAAATCCAAATCCTAAGTTGCTATCTAAACTGAGGCCTGGAAACAAAAGCAAACCACTACGCTTGGCTTTCCGTCTGGGAACAGGACGCCAACAGACTACTATTCTGCCGATTTCAAAACCAGAATTGCGTAAAAAACACAGGTTCTAAAGCACAATATAGCTAGTATCTACTTCACTGATTCATAAAAATGTCATATAAGCTAATTCAGAAATTTTTTAATATTCAATAAGCCTGACTCGATTGATGCCGCTCTTGAAGTAAAAAAAGATACCCCCGACGTCATATTTACAGAATTAAAAAAGAGAGTGAGGGCAACAAGCGCCTTAAACCGATACCCTCATTTCTAAGCATCAGATAGCACATATGGAGGTTCTTCCATTAAAAATTCCTACTGCTCTAAGTAAATAGATCTTGAAATACACAAACAATGAAAAATTGATGGAATATAATTCCACTTTAATTCCCATAATAAGGGGAATTTGGGACACTGAAAAATACTGAGAGAGCATCTAAGAGGCAGGGTACTGGCATATGAATCCTAATTCTGTATCACAAGCAACGTCATTCCATCGTGGGCCATCGGATAAAACTTCAACTCTGACGCAGTCGCTGTCTCCAAGTAAATCGTTCGGTTCTCCAACTGCCCAAAGATTCGAACCCGCATCCAAAAGTGAGTTGTCACTAACACAATTATAAAGTACTGCAGTTAGTTTTGTAATTTATATTTTTCATTTTCATAGAAACCTAAGCAATTATAGAACAAATAGTGTTCAAAACTGCTTCGGAGCAACTGTATCAGTATTGCCAGCACAAGCATTGCTCTCACAAGCACTGCATTCAGGCAAAGAACATTGTCGTAAGTGTCTTATTCAAGGCTACAACAAAAACACGCCTATAGGTATAAGCTACTAACAGCAATACAGCAATCAAAGTTTTTTAAAGAATCAATATAAAAAGAAGGATCTGAGTGTACTTCTACAACCTCTCTTCCCCTTCCCCGCCGAAAAATGTATTTTTTACTGGTTTTTAATAATCTAGTTTTATTTTTTCTAGAAGCCAAAAACGAGTAAATTTTTGTCGAGTCATTGATCAGGAAATGGATACATCAAACTTGGTGTATTTTTCTTTGCTTATCCCCAATCACAAAACACCTGAAAACAAATCGTCCTTCAGTATCTCTGTCATTCAGTCCGATCCAAAACGATCTTAGCTGAAACTCTTCAGTATTCAACGAGTTCTATAAAATATAAAAAATCAGTGTATTAAAAAGGCATTGTGAGGTTGTTGTTGAATTATTTCGTGAAAGGTGCTGGCATGGGTTGCTTACCGTAAGAAAATCTTGCTGATTTCGAGTTTTCATTACGGTCAAAACGCCACCTTTAGATCCGCAGTAACTTTCTGCGCCCGAATATGTTTTCGGATCTTTAACTATTTCGTAACACGCGTTGTGGAATCGCTTTCCAGATGAACACACTAAATCAAAAAAAGGAACAAATGCGTAAAAGAGCAACTGAAAAAAAATATAAGATTAGCGTATTTAGGCTTCAGCTGTTTATAAAATGGTTCAGCTGTAAAAGTTCTTCTTTAGTAGTGTAGCTACAAAATCACGAATACAAAAGATCTGACGGCGAGCAACAGCTCGCTATTCTCACCCATTGTGTAATATTACGAGTAGACATTTGTATCAAGGGCGGCCAAGAGAAAACATCTGGCCCCTTATTCTTATCAGTGCCGCGGGCCAAGGAAGTGGCAGCCATAACTTTTTTATTCTCCAAGCTCGACATCGAACGTAGGACTACCTTTAGCTTACCGCTCAGAAGACTTACGAAAGTATACTTCTGTAAGTTTGCCATTTTTTAAAAAAAGGCTGAGGGATATTTCTGGCTTCTACAGCTTGAGGTCAGCATGCTAGCCATCGCCAGCTGCAAGACTAACTAATCATCGGGTAGAGTATTGTTTTGCTGCACACAACGCTACCAAACAGTACTTGCCTGGGTTAGTGCACACCCCGTCTGTAAGAGCAACGTCATCAATAGCTATATCACCGTGGTAATCATTGCCACGTACGCCTTCAAGAACAATCTGGAAGGATTCGGGGGATACGAGACTGACCTGGCCTAGTAGCCATGTGTTTCCTGTAAAAAGTAAACAAAGTTTGCCTATTGTTAGATGTATGTAGTAATGTAATGAAAGTGTGGTCCTCTTTCTTCCCCAATTTCCCGACGACTCCGTTCGTAAATTTGACCTTGGGCTGAAGAATTGAAAAATTGGGTTCAAATTTTAGTAAATATATTGCAAAAATATAAAAAAGTCTTCCTTAATTTTCTTGCTTTATGTACAATTGTCAGCATGTTGAAACACAAAATTTCTGCCAAACAACATGCAAAAATTTAATCGGAAAACCTATAAAGTCGCAAAACACAGCATTTTAAAATGAATATCCACAAACTCTAAAGCAAGAGACAAAGGTTTAGGTTTGCTTAAGATTTTTCGCGCGAATTAGAATTATTAAACTTCACTGGAATGTGAAAAAGAAGGAAAACTTTAGTTGCTTTCAAGCTTAAGTAAATCAAAACACAAAATAATTGCTCGGTTTATTTCTGAAACACCCGGATAATTTGCAATATGATAAATGCCACTGTTGTTACTCATATTCAAATACAACGGTTTGCTACAAAAATACCTTGAGCACCAGTCCTGTTCCATAACGGCACACCTAGCGTTGGATTTGAGTCTTGTCGCATGTAAATGTTGAGGGCCCCGATATCAGAACCCTACAGAGATATCATAAATATTTAGTTCAATATTTTCATTTCTCGAGTATAACCTGAATATAGAGCGCGTAGCAAAAAAATCAGAGTAGATGAACTATGGTTTTTCTTGTTATGATGACATCATCACATACTAGTGCTATTGGATACCTTTGTTTTTTTGAGGGGAGATGACGGCATCTCCCCTTTCTGGCTGCGCTTTATCGCATTTCAACCTCAAACACCAAAACTAAGCAGGGAAAAATGGGTTCTCCTAACGCATCGCAACACATACAGGGTGGTCCAAAAGTAGGTGGACAGTAGTCAAAATTGGCTTATACCTAAATTAGGTGAATATTAGTAAAAAAAAGATTATTTGTTGGTTATAAATAATACTATACATACTATACATGTATACTATACTATACTATGCAACACAACAAATAATCTTTTTTTCACTAATATTCACCTAATTTAGGTATAAGCCAATTTTGACTACTGTCAACCTACTTTTGGACCACCCTGGTATATCACTGACTTCAAGATAAATTAACTTCTTACATGCATGTGATAATAAAATTTCAAACATTGTCCAGAAGTGGATCGTAATATTGGCGTTGAAAGACGAGATTTGTCGTCGGGTTGCCTGAAATATATTTGATTGTATTAGTCAGGTAGCTAGATTGATTGCTCGATAGATTCTACACCTAGTTATATTTACAATTAGCCGGTTCTGCCGTCATCGCTTGAAGTTCCCCATTAGTATTGCCGGGGTTAAGAATATCAGTTCATCGTACTGAGCCGGCTTCACCTAATCACTAATGCTTTTTTTGACAAACCCAGTTGTTGTTGCAAAATCAAAAGTACCATTTTTCGAAAGGCAATCGATTACAGAAAACATTACAGAGGATTAGGCAGACTGGAACACCCGGAAACGTGTTGTTTGAACTGCTTGAAGCTTAGATGTGCTTTGAAACTGAACTTGCTTACAATTAAAACGGAATTTCACAAACGTTATTGCATTGATTTGATAAAGTGCATGAAAGGAATAAATATAAAGCTTTGGAAGACGCCAAAGTGATTTAGATGTATTTTTAGAAATAAGCTATTAAAAACTAGGCCAATTATTTACAACTTTTTGGTAACTGTAGACCTATTGGTATGACTTAAAGCCTGTGTTTGCATGTTGGTTGGTCTTGGCAGCCATCGAAAAAGCAAACTAACCTGAAGTCAAGCACTTACAATTAAGTTGTTACAGTAGATGGGCCCCCACCAGTAATGTCGAGGTCAAAAATATGGGTACAGCCCGCGGCGTTGGTTTCACTCAATGGGTAGTTGCGAGAATAATATTGAAAAATTAATGTTTTTCCACATCGCCACATCTCATCCCAAAATCAAAGGCACCGTTTTTTTAAAGGGAATTGAGTAAAAAACATTGTGGGTGGTTGCATAGATGTATTATTTTTCGCCAAGTTTTTGAAGTTGCAGCTACGTCTCGTTTGCCATTTCCAGCATAGGCACACTTTGAAACTGGACTTGTTGATAAATTTGTTTATTTCACCAATTGCATGGAAGCATGAATGTAGTTGTGGGAGGGCGTTAAAGTGATTGTTGTGTATGTATAGGAATAAGCTATTAAATATTGGACATGCTGCGTACTACTTTTTTTAATTATAGGCCTGTTTGTATGACGTAAAACCTCTGGTTGCGTTTATGTTGCTTGCTTCTGGCATAATCGCAGCTGTGGAAAGAGAAAGCTAACCCAAAAGAAACCACTTACAGTAAGTGTATAATCCATTGACCATGTTTTCGTGCTGAAGATGCGCATAACTTTGTCACATGAAAAATCGCCAATTTGTTTAACTTTGCTGCACTTGGCTAATAAGCTTATGCCTTAGAGCAGTGGTTCCCAAACTTTTTTATCTGCCGCCAAAAGAAATCAGCAGAACAAATTTCGTGGCACACCAGCCACTGGAATCTATTTCAATTGATGTCGAGTGGCATCACAGGCGACAGCGAGAATGGTGATGACTTTCTTTTATTTTTTGTTTTTTCGGGAGATCACCAATTTTCTGGGCAACGACCTCCGGAAATCGGGTGATGCAGCCCAAAGTGGAGCTGATTTCAAAAAAAAGGTCATTATCTCTCTCGCTGTGATCTGTAATATCAGCATTTTCTCAATTTTGGCAGAAAATTTATATCAGCAAAAACCACTTTAAAAAGACTCGCGGCACACCTGCAAATCTTCCACGGCACACTCTCTGGGAAACACTGCCTTAGAGGTTAAGATTTGTCATTTTTTCCGTCATGTAAGGTAGACCTTAATAAAATAATCTTTGACTTGACGTCATCATGATGTCACTAACCCATTTATGACACTCACCTCGGGAAGGTGATCAATCGTGCCGAGCTTGATGTTTGTACGCCCAATAGTTTCTGAGGAGTCAAACACACACACAGACAGACAGTCAGAATTGCGCTTTATAGTATAGATAAAATGTCAATGACAACAAAAGTTTAATTCCACTCTACCAATTCCTCTGTTAAGAAATATTCAATTCGATTGTATTCGTACAGCCAATGTCTGGCCACACTGCCATTAATTGCATAGACGTACAAAGCCGATAGACCAATCGAGCCGGGCGACGAAATATTAAGGAAAGAGTGCCATGTGTAATATACAGTCTCATTCTCTGCGCTAGACCTTAATGACGTGCTGAGAGATCCAATTTGATCAGACTTAATTCTACCGGTTGAATACGCGTTCCAAAATGGAAATAAATACCCATTACCGTCGTTATTTTCACCAATTAAGTTTTTGGTTACTCATATTGCCTGAGAAAATATGCTGCTCCAGCCCAGCAATGTTTCGATAACAATCTCAGGATATTGGTCAGCTGACCCACAGTGCATAGTACATATTTTTCACTAACCTTGGATTGGAGGATTCTATATAAAGATAGAATCCTAGTGGGGTCCCCAGCGTATGGTCTGCAACTGGGCCCGTGTCAGCTGACGACGTAGCCCCATGATGTCGGTCCCAGTCAAAATCGTCATCGTAATCCTAAATCAAAAAGTTTGCAAATTTCTGAACAAAATCATTTCTAAAAGGGGAAGAGCAACCCAAACCGGGAGGGGTAGGAAATGTTGCAACTTATCTGTTAAAAAGTCAATTTTACGCCATTGAAACACGGCTGCAGGCAGAAGCACAAATTAGCTAAAAAAATAACTAGCCAATATTTTCTTAGGGGTATGAGCCATGTTTCCTCAAATAATTTGCTTTTTTATAAATTTGCCGATTTTAAAAATTAGCTCACGTCTGCTGTTTTCTCTTTCTATGTTTTGGTTGGTAGTAATTTTTTTCACATATATTCATCCACCGGTCGCAAGAAAATTTTCTGGTTATTATACATGGAACATCGTTGCGTTAAAATCTTCTTTGAAGTTACAAGTACTGTTGGCAAAATGCATTTCTACCACAAGCAGTGCAATCCAGCATGGGAAATCGCCGTCAAGTGCCTTTACCAAGTGCGCGAGGTTCGAATCTACGATCGTTGTCACCATAAACGCGGTTCCAAGTCACTCAACTATGTTCAGACAAACTGTTGCTGAGCTATGTACTACTTTCCTAACAACTACATCAACATTTTTCCTTCTTTGTTATGAAAATTTTCATCGAACACCTGAATAAAGCCGCAAATGTCTGGATTTTCAAAATTGCACTGAAGCAGAGGTTGGGGGCAAGCACCATCTTGGATTATGACGTCATCGATTGCCGTGTCAGCGTGGTAATCTGATCCTCGAACAGCGTCGAACGCAAGCTGTAAAATCGTTTCGTAATTTTTTTTATGATCCAAAAAAGCTTCATGGTAACGTGTATGCAACCGAAGTTCATCCCCACTTACGAGTTGCCAGTACTGTCAACGCGAAGGACTTTTATTTTCAACCTCAATATTGCAACCATACCGAACAAGAAAATTGCTGAAAAATGCTTTTCTAATAGAAAGCAGCCCATCCTGTATCAATCAAGCAACTGCTTGATACGAAGGAAATCGCTTATCGTTCTGTGTTGTCTCTACCTCTTTTTTTTGAGATGGAGGCACGGCATCGAACAGACGACGCAGCAAGCATAATCACCATCTGGTAGGAAAAAAGCAGCAGTCCATTTCAAACTAATAATTATACACTGAAAACCTCACCATCAGTGAGGAGGGCTGTTGTCGATGGGTAGCCAATTATTCGCTTTTAAAGACATTCTGGATTAGCATCGAACAGCTTTACTTTTGAACCTAACGAAGCAGCATATAAGACTTTTGTTAAGCAACTGTGCTTACTTGAAAAGGATAGCTGGATGTTATGGATACTTTTGCTTGCTTCCACTGGTTTCCACGATCCCCACTTGCGCCCCAAATTCTAGTTTCTGCGTTCCCATTAGTGGACGATAGCATTACGTTGAGACTACCAGTGCCAATACCGTACATGTGATAATAAAAGGTCAAACACTGGCCTAAGAAACGTTAAATGTTAGATTAAGCACGGGCGTCCTATCCACAAGTGAAGAACGTATTTTTGATAAAGGAAAACCAGTTCAAGAAAAATACTACTTAAAACGTTCATTTACCAAAAGAGTGTGCTTGCACACCTTTGGGATGGTCTGATCCACTTTATCTCACTCAATACAACCTTGCATTGTAGTCTACTAAAATATGGAATTGACTCACCATTAGTTGGTTGGAAAATGCGCGAAAGTAGCCTTGCCACATCACCAGACTGCCTTGGTCGTGACGCTTCAATGAACATGTAGAAACCTTTAAAAAAATGACAAAGTTGATGTAGTTGATGGATCATTTTTATACAGCCTTTCTGGTCAGGCGCAAAAAGAGGTCAAGATGTCTATAGGCCTTCCACTGTAGTAGGAGAGAACATTAAACTGCGTGCAAATCAAATTGATGTTTTCAAAGTTAATGGGGAGATTCCATAAAATGTTGTGCTCTTTACAGTTTCTCCAGTTAGAGTTGATAACATCCGGTGCGATTTTGAAAAGCGCACCTCAAAATTCACAGCAAATAAAAAAAATAACTTGCTTTTTTTTCGATATCACGAATGTTCTCTGAAAGAAGGCCCTTCCAAAAAGTTTTGCTAGAGACAAGCTGCTTACCTTCGTTTTCCCTCCCGTCTCACAGTTGCTCCACTGAATCTTTTAAGCCACTGTTTATAAGTTGACCTTTTACCTTTAATTTAGTCGACAGAAAGTGGTTCTTAATCTTTTTCTACTTTTTATTCTTTTAGTATTTCAATTTACTAAATTTCTTGCAAAGCACCCAGTCTTCATTAAAACTTAACTGAAAAATAACCTAACTGAAAAATTGTCATCACGATATAATCAAAGAAAGTAAAATAAAGAAATGTACCACAAAAATGAAGAAATTTTTCCCTCGGGGTAAATTTACCCCAGGTTAATAAATGCTGGTCTAAAGTAAAAAAGATCAATTGGCAGGGTGTGGCACCCTACCTGAATCATTCGCAAAAGTGTGGTCAGCAGATGGTCCTGTGTCAGAAGAGGTAGTACTGCCATTCCATTGCGTCCAATCGAAATCATCGGTTATTGCATTGATGAAGCCGCATATATCAGAAGATTCAAAATTACAACTAAAAACTAAACATACATTTTAAATTAGGAAGTTGAAGCAATACCAGTATTACAATTAAAAGTTCACGACTTAAGTTCCAAGTGAATTTTGTAGCCATTGATCTTTGAAGACAAATTAAATCAGTTTCTGTGCTTAGGAAAAAGTTATAGAACCACCATTGTAAGAGAAACACTTAAAATTTTTTCGTTTTTACACAATAAACACAAAGTAAAGAAACATTGGACCCACTTGTAATTGGGGCTGAGTTATCTGACCCTGAATTAGAGAGTATATCTGAAAAGATGCTGTTAGGATCGGGGGTAGTGCTAGCAGGTGTAGTTGAGTAAGTCGAGGTTGGTACTGAAGCTGTTGTTGCTGTTGTGAGAGGGCTTACAGCTGAACCTACATAGAAGAAAAAGTTAATTGCTGGTGCAGAACTTTGAAAAAGTTGTCGAAAAGACTGTTTTCCTAAACAACTCACCACTGGAAGTGTTGCAATTGACACAATACACAAGATAAAAAAAGATATTCAAAAAGACAAGTTGGTTTTTAGATGCTCTTTTAAGTCAACCAACTAACTTGAAATACAACAGAAAATTTGGAACAACGAAAGTTTAATCAATGGGAATTCCAAATAATTTGGATGCTCGTGCAAAGTTAGAACAGTGAAGCTGCTCACCCAGCTTATTTTAAGGGGTGACTTTTGGGCACCACCAATGGCAGACCACTTTGCTGGTTGTGCTCGATTTACGGGCTACCAGTCTGCAATTCTTATTCATGACTGATTCGAAATGAAATGCGGTTTTTCCTCATCTTAATTGGGATTGCGGAGTAAACGTGGAGATTCATTTCATATCGTACTTCCGTTCCAAGGAAAAATAAACGAACAAAAATGGTTTAATTGTGATGGCAACTAATCATTAGAAACAAAGGTTTTCGATTTCGATATTTTTTTCACAACGTTTGAAAAGATTTGGATTTTTTGTATTTATTTTCCTAAATCCGTATAAAAAATCCAAAACCAGTTACTCCAAGTCTAATGATGATGTTTCAAGGTCCACCTGATCTCAAGTCATCATCATCTTAGCGTTGTGACCTTAGAAAACTAATTTCACTGAAAGTTTTTGCTTAGTTGCAGAGCTTGTAATAGAAATGCACTTCATCTTCTGAATATTACATTGAGGCTGGCATGTAACAAGGGCCGAGCAGTCTGCCAGCGTGGTGGCCCAGTCCAGCTTAAGGCATGCAAACACAGCACGAGCTCATACCAACAAATAAAATAGCTCTTAAGTCACGCTACATGAGCAGCTTCTCTACGTCGACCTAGAAGTACAGAAAAAACTGGTTCAGCAAAACCATAAGCTATAATACACGTAAACGAAATATTTTACCACCGGCGCGATGGTGCAGTGGTTAGAGCGTCCGCATTGTAGTCGGTAGACCTGGGGTTCATTCCCTAAGTCGAGTCATACCAAAAGACTGTAAAAAATGGTATTCACAGCTTCCCTGCTTGGCGCTCAGCATAAAAAAGGGATAGTGTGGAGAACAAGCCGGCAAGCTTGCTTGTTGTGTCCTTGGGCAAGGCCGCAAGGCCTCCACCTTGCCCAAGGACGCCTCCACCTTTATGTGGCAGACAGGTGGCCCCACCCGTACTTCACCGGATTATAATTGTGAAGTTGCTAACCCAGCATGTCAGACGACTCTTGGGTACCCCACCAGTGGCAGTCCGCCTTGTTGGTGGTGGGGCTACCAGTCACTCAAGACTGGTTCGAAATGGGCTGCCATCTTCCCCTAGCCTAATATCAATTAGGTTGACGGCATGAACCTGAATTACCGTTCATGCCGTACCTCCATCCCAAGGAAGAGGAGGGGTAAACACACACACACACACACACAAATATTTTACCTGTTTCAGCTTGCACGGACAACGGAGCGCTTAACTGGCTGTTGTAGAGCGAATATACGGTGATCAAATATCGAGCTGACGGCTGAAGGCCAAGCACTGTAACTGGAGGCGCAACAGCTGCTATCTGCGATACAAATATTAGCTGGACAAGAGCTATAGAGAAAGCATTAAACTGTTTTAAACCAGCGTTTCTGTGTCTACTCCCCAATGCTAGTTCACAGAAAGGTCAAAATTAAAATCAGATTACATTCCAACGCAAAAGATACTGGACAAATGTACTCTAAAAAGCAGTCCTTGTGAATTTTTTTTTTATTACCAAGAGATCTAGGAAGATAATTAGAACAAAATAGTTTGCTATTTTTTATGTACGAGCTTTATTTTGAGCGTGAAGAAAAGCCAGTGGGACTAGAATTTCGAAAGCTCACTCAATAGACATTCGGGTCTACTTTAAAGGTGCTTCTTGCCGAATCGAGAAAATTTCAAAGTCTGCAGTTTCGGTTGACGTGTACACAGGCTAAAGAATAGAAAAAACTCTATACAATCCATCCAAATGCACGTTTTCTCGCTTCTAGTCTTCTTGAAGGCCAGGTTGTTTATTCAACACAGCAACCAAGTTTCGCACCTTGAATTTGGGTTTGCTCTGGTTGGCATGTCGAATAAAGGCTCGGCTTGTAAACAACCTAGAATAAAGAAAATACTTGCTTGCAAAATATCGTTTGCATTTCTAAGATTTTTAATAATGATGCGGTATTCCATAATTTTGGGATCCGAAGGAGGAATCCAAGATACCATAAGCTCTTCTGCTCTTGAAGAAGTGACAGAGATTGAAGACGGCGGAGGAATATACAAAGGTGTAGTGGTAGTTGCTAAATTAGAAAAATTTAATTGACACTGCTCAGTTCACAACTAAAAAAGAGCTATTGTAACAGCCGTGGTCGAATAGTGATGAAAAGGAAGATTATCCTTTATTTTTTTTAAAGATTAAACCGTGGTGCGAAAGGAACATCCTGGCCGGATACCGCAATCTTGATTGAGCAATACTGATTCGGTTAGTTTAAAGCGGCTGCCATTTCAAACCAGTCATACAATACAGACTGATAGCCTAACCACCGACCAGGCGGATTGCCGTGAATGGCCACCACAAAGTACCCCATAGGACATTAAGCTGAGTAAACAGATTTGCTATTTTAGCCCGATGAAGCACCGTTGTTCAATTCTAGCAATGGCTGATTTGATGACTCTTTGCAAAGCACTTTATATTTTTCTCTGTTTGAAATCCACACGAGAAAAATTTTATCAGAAATATGATTAACTCAACACTTTGATAACTCTGAAGCTGGTTTACTCAAGAGACAGTTTATTCCATATTAGAGCAGCCTTGTAGGCTAGGTCCGGAGAATAACAATCCAGTCTACAATACATAATGGGTGTAGCCTAGTTGTAGATGATAAATATTCAAAGCATGTGCATACCAGTGCTAGTAATTGTAGTAGGATCAGGTATTCGTTCCACATTAGGAACAACAATTCGTACAGAGGGCTGGGTGTTGATGCGAGTTGATAGTGAGGACATCTGAAGAATTCATTAATTTATTTTATTACAAAACTTGTAAATATAAACCTATTTCTACTTATTCTTTACGGATCTTTTGTCATAGTATATGAGTAATTTCAAAAATATTTCATATGTGAAAGAAGCAATATTTAAATTCTCTGATTACGCACAAAAAACTAAAAAAATGGGAGAGTTTAAACCGACCCAGCTCAGTAGTTACACCGAGAACAAATGATTGCTATGGTCTCATGTAAGGTGAAAAGCAATGTTTTGCATATTAAAACAGACAAGTATACACCCACAAGCATAAGCTTAGGTAAAGTACAAACCTGCTTTTTCTTTTTCAAGGGTCGTGAGAACAGTAATCTTTGGATTATTCTGTGCTCCTACAACCTTGAGCTATATTACCCAACTAACTGTTGGTTAACTTACTAGCCTAACTGTTTTAATTACAGACCGAAATTGTTTACTTGATTTTTGAGTTCTTTAATCTGGTACGAGTGATTTGATACAAGAAGTGTTAAACCTGCAACATCGTCATCATCATCGTCAGTATTATTGTCATCATCAGACGCAAAACCTTGCTCAAACAAAGCATTAATTCTCTTTCCTTGCAAAGTCACCGACTCGGTTAAAGTTCCAATCAGATTGTCAAAAGTCTAAAAACAAAGAATACTTTAGCCATTGACTGAGAAGGGTTAAGCAAAAAGGAAAAGTGACAATCATTCTTAAAAAAGCTATGATACAGTAGTTGCTGTTTTGATCACGAACAACCTTTAAGCATTTACTGGACTTCTTTACCCCAAACAAAGCAAAAAATCAATTTTTAGCGCTTTTTGGGAAGTTTTACCACAATTGGTTCTGAAAGCATGGCCATTAGTGATCAATACACAACCAAATGTGCCCCCGTATCAACGTTATCAATGTGTTAAATATGGTTTACCTTGTTTCATAACAGGAATATTCTCAAAAAAGAGTTCAACCTAAATTTATCCCAATTTCAGGGGAATTAACGGAAAAAAGATAAGGTTTTCGAATAAAATTTTTTCCTATTGCAGTAGTGTTCTCCGAAAAACTTGTCACCCCCTATTTAATCTTTTGGAGTTGCCCGCCGCAAACCGCCTCGAAAGCAATTGGTTGGGGAATAAACCTCGCTTAAGGTTTACTAAAGCTACTGGGCGCTCAGCATCAAAAAATATTGAGGAGAAAAAGCCATAAAATTTGCCTGTTGTTATCTTACGGCGAGGCACCTGACAGAATTCCACTGTGAGTTCGTGCAGACAAGTGTTGGGGCCGAGCAGTATATTCGTCTCAGTCTGAGAAAAAGCTAGCAAACAGAGCATGAGTTCATACGTATGAATGAACTTGAAAAAAATAAGGCAAATACTTGGATGGTTCCAGAAAGGCCACGTAGTTCCATTGAATGCCTTGTAAAAGACAACTGCAAGTCATTTTGGTCAGTAGTTAATTGTTCAGTCTGTAGTTGGAGGGAGTGGAAGTTGCTAGCTACATCGGCTCCGCTAAGATTCATTTGATGTAATCTTGTAACAAGCAAGCTCTGAGCTTGAGCAAGCGATGAAATGTTTTCACTTGTACGAGATAATTCTTCCTCGACAAAAGACAATTTCTAAACACAGTGACAATGTTGCTGTAAAATTAACACTGCTTTGCCAAGTAACGTCGGACAGCCTCTTTCCAAGAATCGGTGGGACCTATGTTTCATTATTCGGAAATTACATTACATAAATAATTGCCGTAGCAACACCACTGCCATCACAATTAATCACCTCTTTTCCAAAAAGGAAAATAGCAATTACAAGAGCTGCCTTTATTATACAGGAGCCATGAACTCTGGTTTTTAAGCTGCTGTCCAAATCTTGGAGGAGTTTTCAGATTAGGTTTCGACATTGAGCTCAAAGAATGATTTGCGAAAAAAAGTTGACCTAGCAACTAAGAGGTAATGAGTTAAAAGCTCGAATGTGATCAGCGCTGGTAGGTTAAGGAAAATGCACCGTTCGGCGATTTCTCCTGTTTACTAAAGGCCTCTGGCATTGCACAGTGACAGTAATACTAGTCATTGCACTGTGACAGCAATACTGGTCGAAAATTAAACAAATATTTCATGCGTAACTGTGAACGAAGGATAAAAGGTAGGCAAAAGGTCACTGTACACAGTACATGATTTTGTACAGCTTTGTAAGTTTTTTGTACGGTTTTATACGCTTTTTGTCCTCATGCATTTTTGCACAAAAATTTTCATCCGCTTGAAATAATTATGTGATGCCTCATGGTAAATGTTGTTGTTCCAACATCCGACGTTATTGCCGAGGCACGCACCAAAAGCGTATACGTTTTTGTGGACAAAAACGTTCAAGAAGATTTCTGTGGACAAAACCGGTTGTTCACACAAGGCATAAAATATAATTGTATAAATAAATAAATAAACAAATAAAAATTAAAAAAAAACTGTATAAAATATCCAATCGGATGAAAATTTTTGTATAAAAATGCTTGAGAGCAAAAAAATGTGCAAAATTGAACAAAAAACAAACAAAAATATGAAAAAACGCACAAAAACAAATACTGAGTGCAGCCATTTTAAAACTAGCTAATGAGTTATTTATTCTTGGATGAGCAAAATCAAACAACATATCGACACCACTGAAGAGTGTTCAAGAGATTACAGCTGGTAGGACATTTGTTTCATGGAATCTGGAACCTCAATAATTGCTTGTTGTTGTTTACCCGAAACCTTCCGAGGGATGGGGGCATGGCGGAAGACCATGGAGCCCCAGAAGCCGGGCAACTCCCCAGGATCTGGACCAGAGGTCGTAAAGAGAAAGAGAGTCGCCAAAGAGTAAGCGGCGCAAAGAGTCCGTAGCTGGACAGTACAAAATGAGATGAGAAGTGTCCTGGGACGAGTGCCCACAGGCGCTGCAGGAAGGATTCTCGATTCTGCCAATCCTAGAGAGATAAGAGCCTAAAAGAAGGCTGTGTCCATTGTAGCGAAGACGAGAGAGGACACAGCGAGCATGATGAGGGAGCACAAGTTCCTCAGTGGAAATTGAGGGAACCTGCGTGTCAAAGAACTTCGATGAGACAGTACGTCTCCAATCCGAGATAAGACGAGAGTGGATACGAGAGATAAGAGGAGAGAGACTACAAGGGATGGCGGAGGGCGCAAGTAGCGCACCCCGTCTGGCCAGCTCATCAGCCGCGTCGTACCCTGGGAGAGACGAGTGTCCGGGGACCCATTGTAGTCCAATAGAACAGAAGGAGAGAGAGGACAGTTCCTGCCAGATCTGCCACAGAGTTTGAGATGAGAGGAAAGATGGAGGAGAGGACAAGGCGGCGAGGGCAGAGCGAGAGGCAGATAATAGGAGAAGAGAAGAAAAATGGCAGACTTGTTGGTGCTGCCGAGACCAGCAAAGAGCATGCAGAATGGCGCAGGCTTCAGCGGAAAAACTTGAGCGTACTGGGCCTGCCGAAAAGGAAAGAGTGGCCTCAGTGCCATAGAGAGAGCAGTTGGCAAGAACGCCGGAGCCGCCCTTGCCAAAAGCAAAAGGAACAGAGCCGTCTGTCCAAAGCACCAGATCATGAGGGGGGAGAGAGTCAAGGTGGGCGAGAGCCGCACCTTGGCGAGAAAGAGAGGGATCAGAGCGAGAGCATGGAGAGGAAAGGGTGGACTCCACCGTGAACGAGGGCAGATTCCAAGGAGGAAAGGGATGGCAAGCAACAAGAGCCTCTCTAGAACAAGTAGAAGGAAGCATGAGCGGGTGAGTGGACGCAAAAGCTCTCCAGGACGATCTGCAGAGTCTTGGTTTCACTCCTAGTCTGGCCAAACCTGAGATGGGAAAGGAGCTTCGGAGACGAAAAGCCCGCTCATAAGATGAAAGAGTAAAATGAGTCAGGGTGACTCGTAGGGGAGGCAAAGAAGCCTTGGTGAGTAGTAGAGGAATAAGGGAGGACGAGAGGCAGCCGGTGATGGCGCGACTGGCCGCTCGGTGGAGGCGTTCCAATTTGGTGAAATTGGTAGCGCTTGGGAAAGGAAACCATCCGGGTGAAGCGTAAGTGAGAAGGGACCGAAGAAAAGATTTATACAGAACAAAGAGGGACTCCTTAGAGGGGCCCCATGATGAAGCAGAGATACAGCGTAAGGCCTTGAGACGTGGGAAAAACTTGGCCTTCAGCGAAGATACATACTTAAAATAGGAAAGACTGCGGTCGGAGGTGACCCCAAGAAAAGTTGGAGTGGGATTGAAACGGAGGCGGGAGCCGAGTAGGAGGAGGCAGGGTTGGAGGTTAGCCTGGTGGGGATCCACTGAAAAGAAGGAGGCCTCACATTTGCTCGGATTGAGAGGAAGACACCAGTACTCAGACCAGCGCTCCAATCGAAACAAAGCTCCTTGTGTGGCCTCCACCGCAGTGGGGACCGAGGGGGAGGAGGACCAAATGGCCAGATCGTCAGCGTAAAGAGAGCAGCTGACGGAAGAAGGCAGAGAGGCCGGAAGATCATTAATTAAGAGAGAGAAAAGTGCAGGGCCAAGAACGGATCCTTGCGGAACACCTCGACGGACTCGAAAGGAACGACTTTTGTGATTTTGATAAACCACAGAAGGGTACCTATCAGAAAGGAAAGATTGAGTCCAACGAGCAAAGCAAGGAGGGAGGCCAGCCGAAATCAGTTTGTGGAAAAGGGCGGGATGCCAGACAGAGTCAAAAGTTTTGGAGAAATCGATAGTAGACAGGATCGTCCGAGAGCCCGGTCTGGGTTTGTTAAACCCATCCGAAATGGACTGAGAAAAGAACACAATTCGATCAAATGTAGACCATCCAGGGTGGAAACCGGCCTGATAGGGAGAGAGAATGGAATTAGATTTCAGAAAGATGAGTAGACGGGATAGAATGATGCGTTCAAACAGCTTTGATACGCAGGAGGTGAGAGAGAGATAGGCCGGAAGGAAGCAGGAGAGTCGAGAGGCTTTCCCATCTTGTGTATGGGAATAATGGAAGATGTCTTCCAGATGGAAGGAAAGGAATGCGAAGACCAGGACAGATTGAAGATGTGAAGAAGAAAATCCATGCCAGAGCGAGGAAGGTGCTTTAGCATGGGATAGGCAACTTTGTCTGGGCCAGTGGCGGTGGAGGGAGGAAAGGTTGGAGGCAGCCGCAAGAAATTCAGCGAGAGTGAAAGGAGAGCAAAAGGACGAGTGAGACTCCACAGGGCACATGGTTCGGCGGAGCTCAGAGAGCTAGCCTCTGGCTCTGCTAGCAGAGCCTTTGGCTGAGAAATGGAAAAGTGGGATCTCAGGTAAGCGGCATAGACCGAAGCCGATTCCCTGGTAGAAGAACAATTAGGAGAGGAGGAAGACGAGGAAGATGAGCCAGCAATAGAGCGAAGAAGAGAGTATACAGATTTAGGTGAAAGAGAAGAGTAAGTTGTCTGCCATGCCTCCGCCTTGGCGATGACTGACGAGGCGCGTCGAGAAGCGGAGATGTAAGCCTGGCGATCTTCATCACTTCTGTGAGCGGCCGCGAAAGCCTTGCGTCTTTCACTAACCGCACTTTCCACTTCAGCAGACCACCAGGCTTTAGGAGGGCCTTTGATGCGGCCGAAAGGAATCAAAGATTTGGCCGCATTCAGTGCCAGAGAGGTAAAAAGAGCAGCAGCAGAGGAAAGAGGAAGAACAAATATTCCTCTGTCGAAGGAAAGTGAGAGTCAATGTAGGAGGCAAACCCATCCCAGCGAGCTTTCTGAAAATTGAAGGAATGGGGGGCGCTCGTTGGGGCGAAAGACCGGAGAGAGATGGATAGATAGAAGAATTGGTAGGTGGTTAGAACCAAGGTTTAGTAGCACCTCCCAGTAGCAAGAAAGGGCAAAAGAGGAGGGGGTAAAGGAGATGTCAGGAGAGGAGCGACTGCCAGAGAAGCGATGGAGAAGGGTGGGTGTGTCAGGGTCATTGAGGGGGAGGAGGTCAGAGGAGATGACTCAGTCGAATACTTCCTCCCTGCGGGGTCGGAGGTAACTCTTGAGTCCCAAAGGGGTGATGGCAATTGAAGTCCCCCAGAATGAAGAAATTTCTGCAGAAGGAAAGGATGGAGGGAGAAAAGGAATCGGTTCTGCCATCCGTTGGGGAGAAGCGAATAGGGGAGGCGTACACATTAAGAAAAGAGAGCGAGGAGGAGTTGTTTAGAGAGATGTTGACCCCTACATAATCAGAGTAGGGATCAAGCGAAGAAAGAGAGGAGGTAGAAAATTCAGAGAAAAATAGACCCTGCCTGACGAAAATGACAACGCCGCCGCTAGCGTGCGTGGTATCAGAAGAAAGAATGCCAGACCGGGAGTGGGTACGATCAGAACGCAGAGCAGAGAATCCAGGAATCCGGAAAGAGGAGTTAAGATTGGATCCCTGAATGCAGATAAGGTCGACAGGATGGGACAAAAGAAAGTGGAGTAGTTCAGTGCTCCTGGCTCGAAGACCTCCAGCATTCCATTGAAGAACCCTGAGAGAGTCAGGGGGGAGTGGAGGCAGGAGGCGCAGAAGGAAAGCCAGGAGCAAGAGACGGTGGTGGGGGGGCAGAGGGAGAAGATATAGAATGAGCAGATGGGGGATAAGAGGTTTGGAGACGAGGGTGGGGCGAGAGAGCAGCGTTAGCAGAGGTGGGGCTAGATTGCACAGTGGAGGTATACATGTCGGAGGAGTCCGAGGAGGGAGTAACAGTGATTCGGCAGGGGGGCAGCTCCAAGAGTGAGAGCTGCCAGGAGCTCTGAATTTGGAAAGGGAAAGTTGTGAGCACCTTAGATGGACCAATTTGGAGCAATCGCAGCATTGCACTGACTTGCCCCGCCAGGTCACATTTCCAGTGCACACAGAGCAAGGAAAGATGGCGCCAGGGTTGGGATGAACGTTACCGCTCATCAAGAGAAGGAGGAGAATGAGGAGACGAAGAAGGGCAAAAGAGGGGCAGGAGAAAAAAAAAAGAGAAAACAAGCGACCGATTTTAAAGAAGCTGTGTGCTGCCCTTCAGCGGTCGTTTAGGGGGCAGCATAGCGAAAAAATGAAGGGGAGTGCCCGGGGTAACTGGGACCCTCGGGAAGGCCAACAGCCATTTCGACCCAACCCAAACGGGGCCGGGGACCGCACCACTACGTTGAGGCGGCTGTTGATTGGTGCAGCAATAATTGCTTCGCCAAGAAGAATTAAGAGTACCTGGTTAATTAAAGCCCTGTCTTCCAAACTTGAACGTTTTTCAGCATTGAAGAGTGAATTAGTAAAATTCTTGGTCATTTCAATATCGTAATTCAAGTTATTTATATCGTCAGAAACCATTGAAAACTGATCTTGAAACTGCAAAAATGAACGCTGCACTGCGTCAATTTTTCTGGAAAACAAAACAAATCATGCAAGTTTATTTACTATTTTTTAACAATAACCTTTGTTCAGAGGAAACCTTGTTTCTCATTTGAGAAACTACTAAATGTCGTTTAGACCCCCTTTCGAAAACGTGAATACCTCCTAGCAAGGTGCATTTTTACATCAACCACTGCCAACAAGCAGGAAAAATTGTAGAGTATTTTGCCCTTTTGAGTGTTCCATTTAGCTTCTACCTGCTGTGGAAGTTGGGATACTTACTCATCGTTCCTTGCTTGCTTAGTTTGAACATCAGTGATAAAGGTGAGCGTATGATTCGCAGCAACTTGCATCTGTGGTAGCTGTTTAGTCAAAAGGGAAGCAAAGTCTGTAAAATTGAAAGCAATGTCAATCAATACGATTTAAAACAAATGGTAAAATAGAGTTACATTCTTTTTGTCTGGTCAAATATATAGTTTGAAAATTTGGTCTAAAATCGTATTCTTCGCCCGAAAACCGCACAATTTTTTAAGGCGACCTCTACTTTCAAACGAGCGAAATCTACAGGTACTCATGACCCTTCTCCACACATTGTACATATTTCTCGCAAAATGAAGCATTTATGGTCCAACTTTAATGCGCAGACTAAACAAAATGATAAAACTACAGTTAGTTTTCAAGTTGATGACTTCCAATGGCGTAGTTATAGTGTAAGAGCCGTCAGCAAATATTTAACTTAATCCATGCGCATGAGCTCATGCTTATACTGGGCCACCATGACGGGTTAACTGCTTTACCTCGCCACCTGCTTGTCACAAAAAGATGGAAGTATCTTGTTAAGTGCCTTGCCTACGGATACAACAAGTTAACTTGCCGCCTTTTTCTCCACACTATTTCTTTCGAGATGAGCGTCAAGCAGGTAAGCCGTAAACACTGCTTTTAAGATCTTCGGTATGACTCGACCAGGGAATTAAACCACTGTCTACTAATTGCAAGTCGGACGCTCAAACCACCACACCTCACTGCCTTTTGGCACTTAGATAATGCTGTTGAAAATGGTTTATTACAATATGTTGTCCTGCCTGCGACCATTGGGTTTAAAAGTTACAGCAACCGCTTCGCAGTCGGTAGACCCGGGTTCAATTATCTAGCCAAGTTATACTGAGACTTCAAAATGGTGTTTCGTTGTTCCTAGATCAACTTGGCGCTCAGCAATAGTAGTATTGTGAAGAATAAAAAATGAAACCTAATTTACTGTGTTATGATTTAAAAGTAAGTCGTGATTCTAAAAACCGTTTCAGTTAAAAAGTGCCAAAAACTTGCGTGGTGTTCTTCTTACCTGACTCCAGCGTTGTGCACAAAGTCTGAGCATTTGCAGCCGTAGTGTTCACATCGCTTAGATCGTGCTGCAATTCAGCGACTTGTTTTGATATAAACGATTGCTCCGAGCCTAGTTGCTGTCTTGTATCACTAATGTGACTTTCAAGCCTGCAATTACAAGCGGTTTACATTAGAAAATTAAGTGATTATTCGCTTGATCATCACAAAATAAGTCGTATATACGACTCCTTTTGCACACCTTGTGGTAGTATGCATGTTGGTAAAATTGTAACACTCCAAAAATATCTGCAATGTGATCGGAAATTGAAGGGCTGTATATATGGTAATAATGACTACCAGTTCAAACCGTACAATGATTGCAAAGCTATGCCCTTCGGAAAGGCACTTAACGATGGTTTTCTGATTGATAAATTTTAAAAAGCAGTAAATTGAACGAGAGCAACATCAAGCAATTCAATCATCATGTTGGAATTTCGAAGCAGGTCTACAGACAATCATATGCTTGTAGTTGCTCATGAGGCTGCGGACGCTAATTGAAGAGTCTATAGGATAAAAATTCTTCACCAAAAATAAAGCACACTAACATTATCAGCTAAGATCATACCTTTCTTCAGCTTCAAGTAATTTATTTTCTTGCATTTCTCTAACCCAAATCATTTTCCATTCTATATCATCAGTTATGTTTCGAAGATTTTTTAGTTTTTTAGAACTGCTTTCTTGTTTCAGTTTCATTTCTACCATATTGTGTTGCTAAAACATTGTTTAGAAGACGTGTTGTCGTTTTCACTTTCCACCGTAGGAGTATTTTGCCATTATTTTACCGAAACGCTTTAGTTGCACACTGAGCGTGCTTTCCACAAAAATAAAAAAATACTCAAACAAAAGCTTGTATAATGTGTAAGTCGAAGCGGTTCTGAACTTAACATTGTTAAACTACTGTGACCTGCAATCAAGTTATCTGTAAAAGATGACACCAAAAACTTTTTTGCTTGGATGTCAGCACCAAAAGGACAGAAACAAAGCTGACTAGTTCTCTGGTCGTGCATTTAACGGGATACCTCGGTTTTTTCGAGGCAGTCAGGTGGTAATCTTCCAGTCACTCTAGCTTAGTCTAACCAAAGACCGGCAAATTGAGCATGAGCTCATACAAATGAATGCATTAACAAAGACACCTCCCAATTTCGTAGAAAAAATAGAAGTTTTAGTTATATCAAGCAGATAACCAAATTAAGAAGGGGAGGCTTGTGAGCGTTTAACTTCACAGCATTAAAAGAGTTTCAAAAGGTGGATTGAACCAATAAACAAGTTAGTTTAAACAAACGCCCGAAAGGTACATGGCTTAAAAAAACACGATTTGCGATTTTTTGATGGGCGTTAGGGAAAGGGAGAATGAAAAACGTCGGTCACATTTTTCTCTCTCACCACCCTAAGCAATGTCACTTGTGAGGAGAGGTTCGCGCCGGGTGGCACTAAGCAATGTCACTTGTGAGGAGAGGTTCGCGCCGGGTGACACTAAGGAATGACACGTAGTTTAGCAACGAGTCTCAAAAGCTGTTGAAATAAAAAAACTCGGGTTATTTTAAAGACAGCCTAAGCGTTACGAATTATAGTAAACCCACTAATTCCGTGTAATAGTCAACACACCAGCATTTCATTTTGCATCATACACCGTGACATTGATATCGACAGCAGAGAAATATTTTCACGCATTCCTTTCACTTCTTTCCAACTCAGCAACGTTTTCTCGACAGTACGAATTACATCATCTTCGCTCATGGTGTTCTGCAAATCAACACCAGTTACCATTCGGACACGGTACACGCGTAGGCCAGCGCATTTTATTTTCTTGTACAATGGAGTATGCCTACGCTCAACCAAACTACTTCAGCGGAAATAAAGTAAAATGTACACAAAGCAGTTGGTAGCACCTTTGCAATTACGGGAGAAGTAAGGTAAGCCGATCCTACGGTAAATAAATATCAATGAATATAGAGAAGAAAAAGTTTTGATTCTCAAAAACTTGTCTATTTTGTGGCAAAAAAAGACCAAGAAATTGTGCGGAACTGTTTTAGCTCTTTGTACTGCTTCATTCTAGATTGTGCAGGCAAGACAAACGCGGAAAGATCTATGATTTTTTGGCCGAGGTGGGCAGTAGCGCGCTACTTTTAGATTTTGTAGCGAGTAACGGTAGCGCCGCTACTTTTTTCACCAAGTAGCGGTAGCGTCGCTATGTTTGCAGAATTTGTAATGTTGCTACCGCTACTATTAACAACATTTTATTAACTCAGAATACCGAAAGCAATTTTATATTTTAGACTGCTGTAGAGATTAGTTTGCAATAACATCATTATCAAGACCGTAGTGAAAATGCAAAAGCGTCTGTCGAAAGCAGGCTGTACGCTGCAGTGAAATTTTACAACACTATTGTTTACTCTTCCTATGCAAAAGACAGTTAAAAATTGCCAAACGGTCACTGCAAAAACGCTATAAAAATTTTTAGCTCCTCTTCAAATCAAAGCAAAGCTTCTGATATCACGAGCCGCTATGAAATGCTTCAAAGACTTCTGACCTCCGATAGTGAAACTTGCGATTATTATTGTTGATGTCCTGCTGAGCTGTTAACAAGATTGAAGTTTCCTTTTTAGGCAAAAGAGGTTAATAGTTTTAATTGAAATTAGAGAAAAGAGAATGTAGGAAATACATGTGTAACTGGGCCTATTTAAATCAGGATTTATTTTGGCGTGAAGTCAACTTGTTTCTGCACAGCGAGGATTTTAGAAAAGGAGACATAAAGTAATCATACGTTGCAAAAAGCCTAACGTATGTTAGTAGTTTAGCCCTGCATATGGCTACTTATTATAGCCTAATACAGTGGTTACCAACCTTGTCAATATTAAGGCACCCAACCGAAGATATAAACAGCTTGCGGCACCCTTAAATAAGTTGAATAAACTTTGCCTGCGCAGTGGTTTAGTGGTTAGAGCATCTGCTGGGCACTCAGTAGGTTTTGGTTTATTTCCCTCGTCATTAATATCAAAAACTTTAAAAACAGTATTTATAGATGTTCTGCTTTGCGCTTGGCAATAGTGGTGATGTGAAGAATAAAATGTCCGAGCAAAATTTGCTCAGCTGTGATTAAGATATCCTGGCGTTAAAAATTAGTTGCAGCAGCAAGCGCCAAAAAACAACTAAATATTTTGCTATTTTGGTGAGAGCTTCTGCCATTTTCAAAATGTATTACAAAAAATGCAGAAATAACTATAAGTAACGCAATTTATTCAAATGTCAGTATTACACTTGTGCATGATTTCTAGCCTAATGCCGTAAACAGCTTTTAAGTTTGCAGTCGAAGTAATTTTTTAGACTTCTGTTTTATAGTCTGAGCAATTTTATGCATATAGATTATATGCATAATGCCTGATTTTACTCTTACTTGACTGCGACTGCCTTAGTCTCAGATCGGTGTCACGAAATTTCAAAGTCGCAATGGTTAAGGCTAGGATGAAGGTTTAATTTTTTGAATTGTCGACTTTGATTTGTCGCAGAACTCTCAGATCGTACCCCTTTAAGCTAAACAATCAACATTCATAAACAAATTTTTTCCAAAAATGAGCAATGTTTGTGACGAAACAACAAATCGCTATTGCTTTAAGCGCATTGCATCTGACCAGCGTGAACTGTTGAATTTGGAGTTGTAATGGTATGGATTACAAAAATGAATAACCAAAAATATAAACTTTCACGCAAACTTATAATTTCCTAGCAGCACTCCTCAGGTGGGATTTAACTCTAGAACTGGCGGTAATATTTATCCCACTTCTCGCTGCACCCCTAACAAATGAAAATGGCACCACCCTGGTTGGGGACCACTGACCCAATGTCTGCTATTGAAATCTGCTGATAATAATGCAACTTAAACGGATGATCATGCAATTATTTTTTTGTGTGGTGACTTAGAAATAAAATGCATATATTTTAACATTGGGTAATGTCGAGTACTAAATTGTATGCTTGTGCTTTACGTGGTTTGACGTCGCATGCTATCGTCAATATTGCTCCTTTTGAACACGTGGGAAGCTAAAACCGTGACTTCTTATTACTGTACCTTCAAACGAGCTCGTCTAGCGATTGGGATTCCGGGCGCAGATATAGAATCATTGTCTATTACAACCACACAACCGCTTTAAATTATAATACTTGAGTAAATACTGGCATATTCTTAGGCCAAGTGTATGTAGTATGGATTGCTTATTTCGAGCAAAATAACCATTTAAATATTATACATCATAAATATTGCAAAATTTGGGCGTAAAGCAGCGAGTAGCGTCTGATACATTTCCTCCAAAGTAGCACGTTAAAATTTTGGTCAAGTAGCGAGTAGCGGTGGCGTCGTTACTATTTTAAGCAGGTAGCGGTTGCGCCGCTACTTTTGAAGTAGCGGATACCCACCTCTGCCTTCTGGTAACCGACTTTCTACGGGCAATTTGAGCTTTTATAGAACGAATACTTTTGGTTGTGTAGCCTATGTGTGCTAAGAAAGTTATAGATTTGGCTTCTCTATCATATCTCACTTCGTTTCTTACCATCGTATTGTTTTCTTCTTGCCTTAACATATTTCTATCTGTTGTCAATTCCACAGACCTTTGATTCGGAAAGTCTTCCTCGAGTTTTAGAATAGAAGCGTTCATACGAACAAAATTTTCTAAAAAATGGAAAAAAAATTATTCAACTCTGTTAAAAAAGAGTATTCATTTTTGAGTTCATACATGAAGGTTGCTGCTCTATACCCTCATTTTTTTTCAAATAGAGAAAAGAGATTGAAAGAGTTACACGCTTATCTGCTCCTAAACTTTTTTATTTAACAGGTCAGGGGAATTACAGCCTAAGTTCAAATTCTCTTAACGTTTCACGATTTTCAGCTAGATCCAGTAACTCAAATGATTCGCGCCAACTCTTAGCCAAGCCATGTAAGTCATTTCTCAGCCATCAGTTTCTTGGTATGTATGTCGTATTTGCAATTTAAAAAGACTTTGATATTATTGTCATTATTATTACATTTAATCGTAGCTTGCAGTACATGAATGTTGTGGTGGTAACCAAAGTAAAAAATCATGCATACAAATTTCAAAATTTAAATACGCTTATTTGAAACGAGTAGCAGGCCATTTATAATATACAAAGCGTGATTGTTAATCTTTTTATGTACTCGAACTTCTTGTCCTTTCATAAAATTTCCTAGTATCACCTGTCTAAAGTAATTAAAAAATATAAAACGTCGATAAAAAGTGGTATGCAGCGGAATGGTTTACTTTTGTTACATCCATGCTTAGGTAACATAGTATAATACGCTATAAATTGTGCGGCATGTTTTAATGCTTTGTACCCCTAGTGATACACGTATTCTCGATGAAAAAGATCATTGGTTTAGAGTAATGGAGCAGTCATACAGGCTCGGTGTTGCAGTGCGTAGAGCGCCCTCTTCGCATTTGGTAGACTTCTGTTCAAATCCCTTGTCGAGTCATCCCAAAAACTTAAAAAAAGGTATTCGTAGATATCCTGCTTGGCGCTCAGCAATAGGAATAATGTGGAAAATGAAATATGAAACTGAGTTTAATCAATCGTGATTAAATGAGTGCAATTTGTCTCAATGACCGGAGAACGTAGCCACTGTTCGCGTCAAAACAAAAGATGTAGTTGCTGTAAGATATCTGAAGAATGCCCTCTTGAAATATTCATTACTTCGCTTCCCCATCCTTAAATAAATTCTAAATTTGGTCCTGTCTTGATTACCTTCAACAGACGTTAACCGGTTCAAAACCTGAGTGAGAGTAAGGTTCTGCCGCTGCATCTTTTCGTTTGGTGCAGCAAAAGCCCCGTTGTTCTGCATTTTGGTCGAAAAAGCATCGGCAATTTGTTTAAAAATCAATGAACTGTTAAATACCAGTTCCTTCATAGAAACAACTTTTGGTTCTTCATCAACCTAAACAATTTAAATCATCAAAAAATATGTAGATTTCAGATAGGAGGAAACTTTTCTTCCAAGTTTTGAGGAACCAAACAAAAATCCAAAATAATACTTTATTGAACATAATTAAATTAACATAAGAATAATTAACATAACAAAATTCTCCAAAGCTTTTCGTCCTCTCTCGGGGACTTCATCAGGGCTAAACAAATGAAGTTAACATTAAATTTGATATGATATCCAGATACTAGACACTAATGATTCAATTAGTAACGTTCATTGAGAGGTACAGTGATAAAACGTTACTAATTGAATCATTAGTGTCTAGTATCTGGATATGATATCAAATTTAATGTTAACTTCATTTGTTTAGCCCTGATGAAGTCCCCGAGAGAGGACGAAAAGCTTTGGAGAATTTTGTTATGTTAATTTAATTATGTTCAATAAAGTATTATTTTGGATTTTTGTTTGGTTCCTCAAAACTTCAAAAAATATGTACGTGTGAGTAATATATTTTTATTTTTTAGTCATGAGAAAATCTTATGTTGGTTATCTTGTTACTACAGTATGTTCAGACCCCCTTTGGAGATGCTAGTACTGCTGGCAAAGTGTATTTCTGCCACAAACTTTTAATTAAGCTGGGAAACTGCCGCAAAAGTGTCATTCTGAAGGACGCAACAACTTATCTATCAAGAGGTTTGCCATGAACGACAAATAAAAAAGACCAATACTTTTTTTAAAGTAATTCCTTAAAGCCTGTCGAAAAAGTACTTTACAGCAATTTATCGTTTGGATGCAAGCTTTGTAAAGTCTATAGCCTGCTGTGCTGGAATCTAGCAATCCATATTTAAGGATTAAAGTGAGACGTTCAGCACTGTTCACTTGTTGTTGTTTACTCCTTCTCTTCCTTTGGGTGGAGACAGAGCATGAAAGGATTGTATTGCAGTGTACACCGAAAACGCGACAAAATTAGGTTAGTTAAAGGGGCAGTATATTTCAAACCACTAATAAAAACAAACTACAGTTTATCAGCTTTACTACCAATAAAAGCTGGCTCCCTTTGGCGAGTATCTAAAAGTCGTGCCTTTTACCAGATTAAAATAGTGAAGCTGCTCATCTAGCAATGTCAACTTCGAAAAGACCGATGCTAATAATTTTGCATTGCTGTGGACATGAAAAATTTACTTATAGCAATTTTCTTGCTTTTTTGGTTGTAGCATTTGTGGTAGAAATTCACTGAGAAATTGAACTGACAAGTTCTAAGCGGGCTAAATACAAACTAATTCTATGTACAGTAAAACCGGAGAATATTCCCAAAACAAAATCCGTGCTTACTTCTGAGTCCAGATAATTGTCCTCTTCCGACAGTTCATAATCTTCTGTGTGGTAAAATTCAGTTTCCTGGAATAGAACTGCATGAATAAATTTATTGCAGACTGTTCATGCAGTTGCGTTTTCAAAGATTTAATGCTGATTTTTGATTCTATATTCACTTCTTACTCCCCGATTATTGAAGAACCGTTACGGTCGTATACAGAACAATTTGCAGATTTTCTCTAATTTTAGGCATGAAGTTGAAGATGGGAGCACCGGTATCGGTTAGGGGGATGTCCTAAGTTAGCAAAAATAGATTGAATGAAGACAGAACAAGAATAGAACCCAGGTATTATAAAACATTACCATAAGTTGCAACAGTATAATTTACATTTCCAAGAAAGTAATCGCGTTCGTCGTAGCCTATTTCAAAGGAAGGAATTTGATCGTAACTTGAAGTAGTTGGAGTTACGTTTGAAGGTTTTGGGTCCCACGAGGAAAGGTCTACATTTTCAAGCAAAGAAACCAGGCTCAAAAACAGTTGAGAAACCCCAGAACGTATCCTTATAGGCGAAAAACCTGAAAAAATAATCTTTTGTTTTATCAACGTCAGTTGAACTACCAAATATATTTTGTTCTGCACCCAAAAAAAATATTTTCCAAATTGTACTCGAAAACAACTTGAGTTTTGACCCTTTGTAGAGTTACCAGTTGTGCTGGCACAAGAGATTTTAATTCCCAAGCTCTGCAATTAAAGGTGGACGCTACATGCTTTTCTGAGTAAACAATACGTCGAGTCATTGTGCGGTTTGAACCTACAATTATGGATCATTGTAACCTACACAGGCTTTTTAGTACGAAAAGTGTTATTTCTTACTTATCAGCATAAAGGAAACCATGAATAAATCTCATTTTTGTGAACTCACAGGTCATTTTGTTAAAAAATGTTTAATTGGACATTCTAGCGTGTGTGCGCGCGCGCGTTTACTCCTCTTCTTTCTTGGCGTGGAGACACCGCATAAAACGATTCGTTCTAACCGTGAACTAAATCAGTATATTACGCTATGCTATGGAATAGCGAAAGTCCATTCCAAATCACGTCGAAAATACAAATTGCAGACAGATAGTCCCACGGCCATTAAAGCGGCTTGCCTTTGGTAGGTACATAAAAACTACCTCTTTACGACGTGCTGGGTGAGGAGTTTTGCTATTCTAACCCGGTAAATTGGATGAAAAATACTATTGGACCTAAAATTCTATAGACTTCAAAGCAAAAAAATCAATCAAGCTTTAACATTGGCATAGTTTTAACGCTTACTTGTTTTTTGAAGTATATCAACAACATCTGTTAAGTTGCTGAGCTGTGTTTTAACATCCGAAAGTGCAGATGAAGAAACCTGCATTGTCTCTAGCTTGAACACATTCTCACTCATGGAAGATATAGACACAGACAAACTCTCTACTCTTTGCAGTAAGTCGCTGTAGCCCTTCTGTAACTCAATTATTTCACTCTTTTCACTGTCAGCTACATTCTTGTCGTTTTCTTTTTGGTTTTTCGAAGCTTGAAGCGGCAACCAGCCTAAACAAACATTGGACATTAAAGTTAAAATTAGAATAACAAGAGCAATAGAATTACAAGTCAGCATTAAAAATACTGGATAAAAAAATACATGCAATCTTTTGAATTGAAAAAGTTACTCAAAAAATCTTAAATGCTGGGTAAAAGTTGAATTTTTGAAAGAAAAGAAATGCTTACACATATCTAAATCCAGGCCTTACAAGCTAAGATTCTAAATCCCCAGGCCTTACAAGCTTTACCAGAGAAAGTACAGGTCAGTATATCTAACATACCTTATATGCTATCTACCCACAAATTCTGCACCATAAAAATCAAATGCTTCCACTGCCTGAAAATGACCCCAAAAAGCTCAATAAGCAACCACAACAGTAACAACATCAGCAGCTTGAGTAAAGGTCGAAAAGTTACTGTAGAGTAATAGTTAAGTGCAAATAAACATGCTTTTTTGTCAATCAATTTTTGTCAATTACCTGAAGCAGCATAATCGAGATCATGGTTTTCTGTGTTTGGTTGTTCTTGTGGAATCTGAGATAAAGAAATGGCAATCCTGTTATCCACGTCATTCACACGTTGATTTAGAAGTTGTAGACGTTCATTGTGTAGTTGAAGTTCATTCTACATTTCAAGGAGTATCAGTAATAATAATTTAAAACGATAACGATCATAATGGTGATGACTACTCTCTTTGGTTCTGCGACAATTTAAAGTCGCAAATTCAAAAAGTCGGAAATTCAAAGTCGACTAACCCTAACCTTAACAACCCTAACCCCAACCCTAACCCTAGCCATAACCCTAAAGCGACTTTGAATTTCCGACTTTGAATTGTCGCGACTTTGAATTGTCGGTAAACCACTCTATTTCTGGGATAAAGGCGCAGTTTAAGAAGGAACAACCAGTCCACAACACGATCCCAATCAAATGACTTCAATAAATGCATGATGGTCGTTTACGAGACAAGCACTGCCACGACATGGCAAAACCTTGCAACTGCATTTGAAATGCCATGAACAACCTCGATTTGTTTTCGTTTTTACGAAACTACTGATCTGCAAACGCGAAGAAATGATAATTAATGTTCGTACAGTAAACAACTTCAAGGCAGAACTGAAAAACATTGGTGCATTTGTTCCCTTATTGAACAATAATAAACAATAACAAAGTCAATATTCTCAAAAACATGATTTTGTAGCAATTAGGTTTTGCCATATCATGGCAAAGCAGTTCAATTAAAGTTAATTAAAAACGCAAACAAGCAATATCACCATCAGCAAAAGAACTACCATTCATGGGCAGCTCTTACTAAAGTGTTTTTATGAAATTCTGTTTGAGAGCTTACCCATCTATAACCCAATAGAATACATATGTGACTAGCCTTCTGCCATTCACTTCCAATTTTTACAAATTAAAATTTGCATTGAAAACTTGAAAAGCGTCGCTTCCAATTTTTTGGTGAGGATTCGCGTTAGCTATGAAAGCAAAGCGTAAATACTTTTGATTCCCAATCCTCATTACACGCACATACAAATAAAACTTTTCTATGCCCTGATGTCAACGCAAAACTATAATTCTATCGAAATTTTTTACCTGAATTGTTCTCAGCATTGTGGAACTCCTGCTTAGAGTGTTGCGGAATTCACGAATTTCATTGGTTCTCGAATGATCACGTGATCTCTCGTTATGGATACGATTTTGGATCATAATTAAAAGATTATTGACGGATACAGTGGAGCGATCAACGAGGTCCTGCATACGGGACAGTTTGCTTTCGTTTGACGTCACAGTCTGTTTTGTCGCTTGAAATTCAGATTCAATCGTGGAAACCCTAAAATACAAAGCTTTGCGAGGTCATTTTGGAACGACATCGTGCTACGTACCATGGCGTAGTGGTTAGAGCGTCCGCTTCGCAGTCGTTAGACTTGGGCCCAAGTCGAGTCATACCAAAATACTTTAAAAAATGGTATTCACAGCTTCCCTGCTCGGCGCTCAGCAAAATAAGGATAGTGTGGAAAACAAGCCGGCAAGCTTACTTGTTGTGTCCTTGGGCAAGACACTTAACGGGATGCCTCCGTCTTTATGTGGCAGACAGATGGTGGGGCCAAGCAGTCTACCCGTCGTGGTGGTGCCAGTCTAACTGAAGACTTGCAAACTGAGCGTGAGCGCTAACGCAGTGTGGCCTATATATTATACATCTTCTTGCCTAAAGCTCACAACAAATAGCTCAAACGACGAAAAAGTCGTGTTACGTGATTTCACGTATGAAAGGCTGCGAGCTTGAATATTCCTGAGGAATCAATACCGCACATCAAGGAAACACATAGCGTGATACATTGATCCATGTAGGAGATATGGAGTTTTCTGCTTTGGTAGACACCTTCTTGTGTCCACTTTCCACCTAGGTTATTTTGAAGCCGCTGAGGATAGGTAAACCTAACAAACCTGCTCTGCTATTCGAGTATATGAAATGTACTACACCTCCAAATCGACAATACAGTTCCCACTTACGTACGCTGCAGTCTTGGCACTGAGCTTCTTAGATCTGCTTCTTGTTCAAAATCTCTTTTTAGCAGAGACAAATCAGAGACAGTTTCAAGAAGCAACTGTTCCAAGTTGTTTGAAGATTGGAGAATTTGTTCAATATTCGCCTCAGAACTGATTCGTTCTTGCCGCAGCGTTCGAAGGAAGTTGTCGTGTTCCGATAACCGATTAGTAAAAACCGGCAGCTGGATGAAAGTTGGCAAAATATATTTGTTTTTGATCAATTTTTTTGAAAAAATCAAACGTAATCTCATGTCAAGATAAGATTTACTTATTCATCTAACTTATAAAGTTAAATTGGCTAGCTTGTGACTGATTTCAAGACTCACAGCTGGTTACGGAGGCACAAATTGCACTTACAAAATAAATACATTGCGCTCGCCTCTTCGGTAAAAAATATCGTGCAATGTACTACAAAAACAACAGTACTACAAAAACAACATTCCCAGCTCAATTAATATTCGGCTGATATCAAAGCGGCGAATATAATTATGAAAAATCATTAACACCAGTAAAAAATGAATTGGGCAGTGTAGATAACACGTAAAGCAAGTATTCAGCAATCAATTACCAAACTGCTCTAAGCATAACGAGCCTTAGTGTGTGTTGGTTCGTGCCACTTTTTGGTCAAACTAATAGAGGTACTTCGCAGAAGTACTGCATTGGCCACAAAATATAGTGGATTTGATCTCAGTCTCGATTTCGAGAAAAATAATTTTGGCAACACCTAATAAATTAAAGTAAAAAACAAAGCAACGATATACCTTTCTGTTGATGTCATCCAACGAGTGCTGTAAGGAAGCGGACTTGTTAACTTGTGCTGAAGCCATGCTTGTGACATCACTTTGCAATCTTTCAAGTGTGCTTTGAATTTCACTCTGAGCAGCCAGCTTATTTCGATTTGAAATTACTACCTAAATGACAACAGCCGTTCCAACTTGTAATGTAGTGCAGCGCATTTTTATCTCCCACGCTTGCAGGAAAAAGTCAGTTTTGTCAAAATTTCATCGTTTAAGTTCGGTAACATTGGCCATAATTAGAAATAGCTTTTGAATTGTGTGTGGTTTGGGCCAAAAAGCAATTCTAAGGTGACCATCAACTTCAGAGAAAAGCCAGCTAATATAAAACAAAAACGTTCTAGTCTTTATTGCACTACTACTGTACAGTAACTGAATAAAGGCGAGTATGCACTGCAAAAATCGTTTTGCTTTTGACTCGTACGTAGGTGCCATCCCCTATGCACGGTGGGCGACCCTTCCTAACGAGTATTATTTTCCCGTGAGCTCTTGTTAAGTCTATTGTACGTTTAATTCATATTCCGCTCAGTGACGTAGCTAAATAAGTTGTTGCCATTGGATTTTAGCACAAAAAACTGCCTCATTTACATCACCAATAGTAGGCTTACTGTTTTGTAAAAGTTTCTTGCAATATAAAATGATGTAAATCCACGGGGTGTAATGTAGAGCTATTATTAATATCAAAATTAGTATTTGTAATTTTTTCCCCTTGGTTTCGGAGTTCAGATTACTTCAGTAAAACCTCGACGAGTTGATTTCTTAATTTATTCAAAAATCAGCTGGTGAAAATTTTACTGAAATAAATTCCGAAATTAAATCACCAAAAAAATTACTCCTAGACGAAATCACTTTTACTGGACAGAATCGATGGCGCAGACAACCTGCTCTCTCCATAGTAAACCTTAAGTACGATTTTATCAACTAAGCTTTAAAAAACTTTTCTTGCAACTTGCAATTAAAACAGTGGTAGCAAGTTTAATCTGAAGACAGAAGTATTAAACACAGTGTTGAGTTCGGAGACATTTTGTTAAACCACTTTAGTTCATTCAGCGCTGTAACATCGCTTTAAAATGAGGTGGGTGGCTTTGTTCTAGCTTATAAACTTCGCGACTTCTGATAACTCGAAATAATTAACGTCATCCACACACACATATTCTTACATTTGTTCATGTCCGTCTAAATATATCGGCTTCGCAAAAAACACGTGGGCAAAAGCTGAATGTAACTTTCGGCCGATAATTTCATTGAATCTCTTTTCTGCTTCACTCCGAAATCGGTAGCCAGCTTTAAACATGCGTGCAATTGCAATGCTTAATTTCTCCAGCGGCAGATAGAAATAGGTTTTCCTTATGCTCACCACACCTTCTTTTCTTTTTTCAAATACGTCGCTCTTCAATTAGAGTTTTCTGCTCTTCATAAATTTTGATAACCAATGGATTACTTCACCAGCGCAACGCATCCATTGATCAAAAAAGCTACAGTTGCTTTCGTTTTGTGGGCATCATACTACAGTGTCAAATCTTTTCGCAGTAAACATTTCAATGCATCATAGGAATCGAAAAATGCTGTATCGCATTTGATATGCTGCGAGCTTGATCTCGCGTATCAATACTCGCTATCATGAATACCTTGACAAAGCGATTTCACTGCTTCGTAACATTCACTCCATCGTTTACAAATCCCTCGTTTATAATTTTGCGATATTTGGCATATGCTTAAGTAGGATCTCTAATCTGCGAGTAGAATGCCCTTTCCATAATCGCAAAAATATTTCTGAAAGTTTCAACGATTCTATATTCTGAAAGTAAACGTCTGCGAGTTTAAGCGGGTGATTTCGAGATGGGATAAATAATGCTATTGACTAAATTTTTTTGTTCTGCGTTGTACTTCGGAGTAGATTCCTGCCCCAGTGTAAGATTGTCCTACGCCAAACTTCTACACGTCATTACGTCGATGCCATTTTCTTGAAATTGATGGAGAAAAGAGTTATTAATTTCTTTGATATTTTTCCCGTGCAATTGAAAAAATTAAGATAGGATTTATATCTTTTCTCTGTCGTCAACTTTTACGAATCAAACCAAAAAGCTAACTGCACATTGCACACCACATTTTACCTTAAATTTAGATTTGCCGACATTCTATCCATGACTTCACAGGATGAGTAGCAATCAACAAAAATATCTTATTATTTTACCGCCCCCTATTTATCACTTTACCACCCACCCAACTACCCTGCCGCCTTTGAATATATCCCCAATATCCAATGGGTAGCAACGACATAAATTCTACTTACTTGCTGTAAGTCATCTCGAGCTACAGCTTGCTCTTGCAAGCTATTTTCTATTGACAGCACTCTATCGGTATATCTTGTCAAATCGCTTCGCAATCGATCAACGGTCTCTTTGCTGGCGCGCGTCTTGCTATCAACGGCTAAGAAACTGAAAACACGTTCAACACATTACCAACGGCCGTGCAGTCAGCCGAAATGATTAAAAGCGTAAAAAGCTAATCTTTTTACTGAAATTTTTCATTCAAATAACTTTTTTGTTTAAATGGAAGTTCGGTTCTAACGAAATGTTTACTCGCTACTTTCAATCAAATCATACATTTTTTCCTTACCCCGAAAGTAATATTCAAATACCATTACCGCTCAAAGACAATACTAATTTAAATTAAATTTCTACATAAAGAGAATGTACATATTAATTGTAGATTTCAAGAAAGAAAAAAATCAAAACTATTTTTTTAATAAAACAGAATGCTTGTTCAATTAGAATTTCATTATTCATAGGTTTAAACAAAGATTTATTCATTAAGTAATTTCATTTCAACATTGACTATATTAGAAATAGTTATTTCATATTTTATAATGCTTTTTCAAAAAAAAGTTTTATGTATTAACATAGAATTTCTATTTAAAAGGAATTAATGGTACATTTTTAGTAAAGCAAGCAAGAGAAAGATGCATAGGCCAACGATACAGATCATACTTTCCAACGAGTGGTATGAAAATATCAAAGGGTATGGGGAGTTAATTTCGACCTTTTCAAAAAAAATCATTACAGGGTCTATCGCGAATTACATCTTTGACATTTAAATTTCATTTTAAAAAATCATATTGTGGGTGAGGGGTTATGAATTTTGGGGTGTGGTTTACTCAAAATGATGAGAACAACTGATTTAATTCTTTACTTGTCAGCAATTTCATTGATTCTTTCTTCTATTCGTAAAGCAGCAGCTTCTCGTACGCCTGCTCTTCTCTTCACCACTTCGATTTCATCATTAATTTCACGAACATCATATTCAAGTGCCTGAATGCCAGAAAAGAGTTCGTTGGTGGTATTTGAAGGTGCTGAAAAGAAGCAACTGTTACATCGCACTTACTAAAATGCTATTCCTAATTTAGATAGTATACATGAATACAAGATTGAATACACCAAATCTAAAATTTCATTTAGTGCTGCAGAAAATCCATACAAACCGCAAGTCTTTCTGTGTGTGTGTGCGTTTGTGCGATTGTGTGTTTTAACTCCTCCAAAACTACTGGACGTACAATCAAACTTGGCACGGTTGTGATCACCACTTCGGGGTGAGTGCCATAAGGAGGTTCACGACGTCATGATGATGTCATTATCAAAGATAATTCTTTTGAATTGGAATTTCTTGACATAAGACTTCTTTTCTTATGTCGAGAAATTCCAATTTTCTTATGTCAAAAATTTTTCTTACGTCAAAAACAAAAGCCAGCTCCCAACTTATAAAAAATCTTATCCTTTTGGGGTCTAAAATGACGTCACAGCTAACACTTGATTGCACAATTTGTTCTCTATATTTTCTCAATAAGCACTGATTGTAGAAACGCGATTGAAAGCTTTTTTTGGGAGATATTAACATGGTGATTTCGGCAAAAATCACTCCACAAAAATTAAAGTTCAATACACGATGCAACAACACATTCTTTTTTAATCATTTTAAGCCTTGCAAGCGTGTTTTTCTCCTGCACGCTTCAAACTCGCTCTGTAACGTCATAATGCTGTTTGGTACAATCAACACGTTCGCCACCAGAGATCGGCATTTGATGATTTTTTTGAGTGATTGCAGCAGTTTAACAAAATCAGTCTGCTTAAAACTTGATTTGTGATCTCATTTCTCAACTCATTTTCAAAATTTGCTAAATAAATTTTAGGTCGTTTCCAGCCAAATTTAATTATATAAGACTTATATCTTTACGACATGTTTTTGCACTAAAAAAATTAAACGTTGAGACCTGTACTGTTACTTTTTGGTTACACCAAAAAGTGGTAAGCTAAGTAAAAACAAGTTAGTTTAGTACATAAAGGTAATGATAAGGTACAAACAAGTAGTGTCGTTTGAAAGCTGAAGAAATTTGCTTTCCAGCAATATATTACTGTAATTACTTAAACCTAAGAATTAGTTTATAATGGCTGATCAAAAATTGGTTGCCAATCATCATTTTTAGTTAAAAAATTTTCTTACTACACCTAAGAAACTTGCAATTTTTAGTAAAAGTTAGTCCTTTGGTACATTTTGACTGTTTTTCTCCGCAAGCATGATTCGTTGGCATTATCTATCTAAATTTTCAAAAAGATTCATCAAAACTGAAATCTCTAAAAATTTTGAAATGTAGCCTTACCGGTCAAAAGCACTCAAAATTTTGGTGTTTGAGTTTCACAAAATTGTAATTTCTAGAAAAACTAAGTCCTTTAGTACAATTTGACTATTCTTCCTCGAAAGCATTCGTCTTTGGCATTATCTATCACAATATTCCAAAAGATTCATCCAAATATGAAGTTTCTAAAAATTTTTAAATGTAGCCTACTCCAAGCAAAAAAATTGGTTATTCCCGACGAATAGAGGTGGGTAAAGACAGTCCTGTTCTATCTTTTGCAACAAAATATTTTTGTCGCGCTGCATATCATTTAAATCTTGAAGCAATTTTTTTGTGTTTGAGTGAAGTCGGCGCACCCAGCTGATTTGATATTCTTAACCTCGACATTACTGATGAGGGCGCTGCAAATGTTATAACTTAACCGTGAGTGCTTCATTTCAGGTTGGTTTGCTTTTAGCGTGGCTGCGTTTATCTCAGGACCAAGCAACATGCACGCAGCTAGAGGTATTAGCTCAAGCAAATACGCTTATAGTTACGAAAAAGTTGTTAGCGGTGGACCTAATATTAATTGGCTTAATCCTGAAAATACATATCAATCACCTTGGTACCCTCCCACAACTTTGATATGCTTTCAAGTACTTGCTGAATTCTACGGATGAAAGTTTTTAAGTTTAAGGAGGTAGACGTTGCCAGGGATTCGAGAAAGTAGGGAGACAAATAGCGGCTGTGCCCAACTGCCAATAATGTTTTTCAATCAATTGCGTTTCAAGAAACGATAGTTTTGTTTCTGTATGAAATTTGGTTTCGTTAAATATCATAAACTTTCTATTACTGTGTTTACAACTATTCATTGGTTAAAGCCGGGAAGCCGGCTGAACCGATATTGTTAACCTTGACATTTCCAATAGGGGGGAGAGGGGGGCTGCCGGCGACGCCAGCAGAGCCGGATAGTAAGCATATAATAAAACAAGCTGACTTGAGTAAAAGCTAAATGCCAGATGAATCAGGTACGGTGGAACTTGTGTTTGCATGGCAGTTTTGCTGGATGATCAAGCATGGTTTGGCAAGCCTGACTCAGGTCGTATGTAAGGTTGTAGCTCTTACCTTGAGCGCCACTAACAACTCGATGTTTAAGCCTTTCAATTGCTGCAGAGTGGTTTGAAAAGTGCTCCAGTATGTAAGCAACATCGGAGTCATGCTTGTCCAGTGTGTGTTGGGCGTGCCGAATAAACGCATTATTGCTCTAGAAGCAAAATTTTTAAGACAAGAGCAAAGTTGAGCATAAAAAATCAGAGATTTTATCCAAAATGATATTTAAGGTTACAGAAATTAGAAAAGTATCACGTGTGCTCATGCTGATTGATTCAAGAACAATTAACAATTCAATAATCTCGGTTGCATTGTGCCCAATTTTACTGGTCCTTCATAAAAATACTCAGTGCTCAATACATGTGGCCCGATGACGGTAAATTGAATGAGCCTTCAACTTAGGAATGCCTGCGATAACCACAGTAAGAGAATTATCCTAGTTTGTTTTTCCAAGACCACGACACAGATTTGATAATGGATTTATTTCAATAGTGCAAGCAGTGAGCAGAGCGTGCATTACACCATAGCCAACTGCTAACCAATAGAAAGTTCGCCTCACAAGATTCTAACCTGAATGCTTTGTTGTAAGGAGTTCATTTCATCATTGGCAACGATTAGAGATTGTCTTAAAGACAACAATGTGCTGGCCTGTAACATAAACTTAATTAAAAAATGTATGCTTGAAATTTATTTGTTAAATTGTTTTGAACCTTAGTCTTGCCACACAAATTTTTACCTTCTGCTTCGTTGTTTTTCGTGCAGACCTTTTGCTTGCAATTTATTTGCTTCAAGTGAGAATCAGTCCAACAATAGAGATAACATTGGTGATGGTTAATAGTTTTTTGGGGAAATGAACGCAAGATGTGAAACGGAGCATTCGAGCCATCGCACTGCAAACTCAATGAAGCAAGTAGGAACGTGGTCATCGGGTTAGGGGGAAGTGGGAGCAGTTTCAACCAGTCAGAAATGTCAACCAGTATACCTACCACCTACCAGGCAGACTATCATTGTCTGGTAAGCTTGCCCAGTATTTGATTCTTACGACATACTTGGTGCGCATCGTCAATATTTGACCAGGTAAAGTACGGTTCAAAGAAAATTATCGTAGATTGAAAGGTTTATAAATCACTGCAAAAAGCCCACGCACTTCAGCCTGAAGCCGAAGTAGTTCATCAAAGTTAAGCAGCCTATTGCGTTTTGCAAATCAAATACCAGTCCACTCCACCACTAATGGCTAACAACACTAGGCTCAGGTGGTCAGGGTTTTGTAATTATTGTTGAGGCGCCAACAGTGACTACGTGCTCAGGCGACTAAAACCAATTACACTCTTCAATCATTACTGAGTGAACTCGGATTTGTATTTTATCCTTTAGATTACTTCTTTGGCTGAGCGTTAAGCGCGGACTTGTAAATACCATTACAAAACTTTGGTACGAGTCGACAAGGTAATTGATACCAGGTTCACTGGCTGCAAGGCGTACTCTCTGAAGTGCATGCTACTAAATTGGCATGCAGTGTAAAGCAATAACTGGCATGCAGCTGTTTTAACTGACACATAGATCATAACGAAATACCTGTGAATTAAATGATTGTCTAAGTTCAGTAATGTCAGTGTTGACATTATTTATTTTGTTGCTAAAGCTATTTTGTTCGTCAGTGAAACTTTGTAAAGCTCTGCTTGCGTCTTGAACTTCATCGAACGTTGTTTGATACAAATTTTGGGTTCTTACAACATCGTCTAAAGTGATAAGTCAATCAGTTATCTGTCTACAGTCACAGGTAAATCTTTATTGTTTTAAACGAACAACTTGTGATGAGATTTGTGACTTCGGAGGAAGTACGGTACAAAATTCATCCAGTGATACAAAAGCCATTGATGAAGAAAGTTTTCCAACAAACGACTGTTTTGCATACCAGTAAGAAACACAATGATGAACAATAATGTTTTCAATGATTTAGAAGTATGGTAAATTTGAATAACTGTTTTCCTCTGTTTATTGCCGGGTTCGCATCTGCATTAAATCCTTTCAAACCTTAAAAAACGCATATTTCTCTGAAAATATTTACAAATTACCAACCTGAAAGACGATTTTGAGTATTCACGATTTCATTCAGTTGTTGCTCTTTTTGGCTAAGCGAGTGTTTCAATGACGTTTCTTTCCTTTGCAGATTCTCTACAGCTGACCTGAGAGACTGAATATCATTGGCATGACTTTCGACCTCTGAACTTCTGGTGTTGACCTCTTCGGAAATGTCATGGGTAAGGGTCGTAAGCGAATCACTGTTTTGAGTAAGAGACCCTTCCAAAAATTCAAGCTTCTTCTCGTCACGTGACAATCGAGTATCAACGTCATGATGACGTTGCAAGCTACTTGACACTTGTTGACTTAAGTCGGTTTTAAGTTCGTTAGTTACAGTAGAAAAGCGGAGCTCATAGTCGTCTAGCCTAAGCTTGTTTTCCTTTATTCTGGCATTAAGCTCGGTTCGATTTCCCTCCAAATATCGATCCCAAATTCGAAGTTTTTGATCCTGAATCACATTTTTATCAATCGTTTTGTCCAAAATCCGTCGTGTGTTGTTCATTTTTGACCTAAGCAAAATTAAATAAACATTGTGGTGAATTGGATCTCAAAATATATCCTAATTTCTCATCTGTTTAATGAAAAGTGATTTAACACGTCAGACACTATTAATGCCAGGGATACCTAAACATAGGTAGGATAGGTATCCCTGTATTAATGCCAACCAATTTTTAAAGCTTTCTTAAAAACGCATCACTATAAAAAGGAGTTTACAGAATGATGAGTGGTACATTTACACGCGAAAATTTTCACAACTATCCAAAAAAGAACGTAACGTCACATCAGCTACAAAGATGCCAGTGCTGTTTATTCAGTGCATTTCTGTCACAGGAATAGGAATCATGCAGAGAAACAATATAGTAAATAGCTTTACAAAAGAAAATCAAAAGCAAAAACTAAACCGCTATTAAACCCATTATCTCACAATTTAGAGTTAACGCCTTAACGTGCTAAACCAGAATGCCTGCTGCACTTACCTAAGATCGTCTTGATAAGCGTTCAACCGCTGATTTGAAAATTCCACAAGGCTCTGTTTTCGTTTCACGCTATCAATTTCTACCTCAAGGTCTGCCACAGTCTGGTGAAAACTAGTAATATCGCGAGAATTTTGAAACACTAAATTGCGCATACTAGTTAAAGTACCAACTTCAGCCTCAAGCTGGGAGAATTTTTGAATGGTTCCTTGAAATTCGTTAACCTACGATAGACACAAAAAGCAAAATAATTAACTGTTCTAAATTAGAACATTTGATGGGGTTCAGCCAAACATTCTTATACTACAACAATAAAATATTTTTGGTACTTGTGGGTTATCTGTCACCACTTTTTTTAAGCTGAAAGGGCAGTGTACACTGTAGGGCCAGGCCCGGTATGTAAATGTACGGGGCAGTGTACACTCCCCCACCCTGTACACTCCCTTCCAGTGTACACTGCCCCGTACATTTACATACCGGGCCTGGCCCTACAGTGTACACTGCCCTTTCAGCTTAAAAAAAGTGGTGACAGATAACCCACAAGTACCATATTTTTTACCGTTATTCTAGCACATTGTTTTGTTAAGATTTGTTTCGGCGCTGCCAGCACTGCCAGTAAGTAGAGTACCTCCATTACAGACATTGCAAGCAAAAAGGTCATCGCCATAAAGTACTTTTCCTGCCAATGTTGGCACAACCAATAGAAAATAAGCGGTGATTTTTGTGACATAAACACCTCGAAAAAAATTCGCCCAAATTTGGCATTTTACTGGCATTTTTGAAGCTTCATTATCCCTCCGGCATACTGTGCCTCTATAAATAGAACATCAAAGGTAGGCTATAGGTAAAAAGCTGTGAGTTGTACGCTCAGAAGGCTATGTTGCATGCAGCATGACAGATTGAAGCCATCGTTCGCTTTTAAATTTACACTTAGCAATTAAACAACACTTGGGCTGGTCACAATCAAATTTAAGGTGGCTGCTGATTCGTGGACCCTAAGCACATTTTAATTTACCAAACTTCACTGATCTTGTGTTTGATGAACTGAATGACATCTTATAAAGCTTTTCGTTCACACAAAACCAATATAACTCATTACTGCCCCACACTAGAGTGAAATAAAAAAGGGAAATCTTTAATATTGCCTTTTGGTCCAAAACTTATGCAAAAAAAGTGGTTTCCATTGATTGACTCCAAAACTAAGGTGGTACCTCAGCCAAAGGTCACAAAGAGGTCAAATTTGGACAAAATAGCATATCTCAAAAACTGCTGAAGCTACAATGTTTATTTTATGGGCACCAAAAGATGCAGAAAGTGCAATTTTCGATGATTATTAATTTGTCGTATGTTATCAAAAAGTAGTCCAAAATAAGAAAGATACATTTTAGTGTTCCGCAACAAAACAAAATTAAATATTTTTAAACCTTAAAAAATAAATTTCTAGATATGTTGATGCCTCACCAGCATTATATATAAACTAATTCACACCAGCATCTCACATGCCAGCCATCCATAGGTTTCTCACACAAAATTAAATCTACACCGACATAAGCCAATAAGCCAATCAATCTGCTGTGTTTCCCGCAAAAAATTCAAATATGCTTTTTTGGGAAATTTTAGTTTATGCCATCGATCCATTGCCGCATTACTGTAAAACCTCATACAAGGACAATGGTTTTGACCAACTTCTCATAGGTACTTTACAGGTCTCATCTGCACTGCCCTGGAATTAACATGCAAGGATAGCATTTGAATATGATATCAACATAGAGCAATCAGTCTAACACAAAACAACAATACGGGACGATGTTGTTTCGGGTTACTGACCCTCATCAGCTGTAAGCTTATTATCTACAATACCCTGTACAAAACACTCCCATTACCCTTCTCTGGTTTAATTAGGGACCAATGAGCATATTTTTAAATTATATAATTTTATGGAAATTAAAAAATCAAAAAATTGCAAAAACTTAGTATTACGTTATAGTTGGTTTTACTGATCGCCAATGTTTACCTTGATTTAGTGTAAACGTGTTTTTAGAAATCCTTTAGTTCATAATCACCCATGATTTGGTGATTTTGCTGTAATGTTCTATTGCAAAATGTCTAGGTGCTGCAATAGAACTGAAAACATGCTAACAAATTGACAAGCATTCTATTCTGATTTTACAATGTCAACTGAAAATATATTTTAATTTACTAACACGTCAGATATACGTCAGATGTTACGAATTGTTTTGTGTAAAGAAAAATTGTTGACACAAAAATTAATAATATCTAAACCCAATAAATTATTTTTTCAACGAGTGGCAAAAAAATACACCAACAACAAAAAACAACGTAAATACCAAAAATGCTCCGTAAACTTATGCCTGCCACATGAATTGCTTTTGTAACTACATACTACGAATAAAACTGGATTTTTGTGTCGAAATGTTTTAACAGCTTTTTGGATCAAATTTTCTTAGTGAATTAGGGCCGTATCATTTTTCTTAGCCGGGAACTGCTGAGCTTGCTTTTGTCACTGTATTTGCATGGCCTTCAACTGCCTGATTATGGCCTGGATGAGTTAGTTTGAGCTTTTCGTGTAATGCAAGCTGTGATCTGCCAAAGATTACGAATTGCTGGTGGTGCGGTGTCGTTAAAAATGCTCAAATCGTCACGAGAGCAAGGTGTTTTGAGCAGTGGGCATTACAGTAGGTGTTCCATCGTTTGGGTCTCTGTGCCACAATTACACCAGGAGTCGCCAGTATGGCATCCCCATTTGATTAAATTTGCCTTAGTACGGCCTACGCCAGATCTAAGCCGATTGAGTGTTTTCCATGTTGGCCAGGATGCATTGCTTCCTGGAGGAAGACTCTCAGATGGTTGAATTCTCATATCAACAGAGGGTGGGTTGGATTTTAACTCAGTTGCTGGTGGTCATCAATACTGATTAAAATCGATCGATTGGTTTGTAGTATGTCTCGGCATTTTCATTGATTTTTGGGAGTTGAAATTTTCATACAGAGCCGAAACTAATATTAGAAAGTTCGGTTTCATGATCAGATTTAACGTCGAGGCGAAAGGTTTCTGCGTTACCATATCCAATTTAACAGATTGATATTATTCCTCACATACTTAGAAATTTGTTGAAACTCAAACACCTAATTGTCATGTATTCATGTCCAACGCATTGATAGGAGGATGGTTTCATGATGCGCAAAAAACGCGTTTTGTATGAGAGTCTTCAGAACAATCATTCCGCACATTTTTATAAATTTCAAAAAAAATTTTTTCACTCCACCCAACTCAATATACCACAAAAAGATAAGTTATTTTTTCGTTTGGTTCGACATAATTTGGGTCCAATACAGATATCTCAACCGTTACAATTTCAGAGAATGAATTAAAGATTTTATTTCACTCTATGGCAGCCAGTGAATCACAATAATTATTTTCCTGTTGGTGTAAAGAAGAAGACCTGCTTGTTTTTTTGAAGATCAACTTTGTGAATTCAAAACTTTCTGATCTCGATTGGTTAAATTTCGTTCATGTAAAAGTGTAGAACATTTTTTCGGATATTAACCATCAACTTTATGACTGAGATCGAAATCTATCTTCTAATTGAGGTTAATGATTAAAGCTGTGTTTAAATTGAGACTATTTGTGCTCATGTAAGGGGCAAAGAAATTTTAATACGGAGATCAATTTCAAATCAAATTAAGAATTATGTGCACGGCCGCACAACCTATCACCCGGGACCGCAGGTGTGCGCCTCTGGTCTAATACAACGTAGCTCGATATAATCTTCTCCTTTGGTCAGTTTCATCACATCGTACATCAACAACATTGGCTCACCTCCACATCAAATTTTCAAAACTAGGTAAAGTAATACCTGTCCTTCCAAGATTCGAAGAGTCAAGGGTACTGTTCTAATTTCCTCGTAAAACTCGTCCCGAATGTTTTCCGAAAGATTTCCGAGATTTTCCGACGTTTGTTTATCCAAGCGGTTCATAATAATATCAATTTCATTTTGCAGCTCTTGAATTGAAGCACTTTCGGCTTGCACATTTTTATCCTCAAAGGAAGAGGCGTTTTGTGACTCTCTCATAGCAAGATGAGCAGACCTATTTGCCTATAAAATTCCAATTTATTATCGATCAGATTCGTATCAGTGCTTTGCTGCGTTAGAATAATAAATCAGCGAGGTCCAGTCGATCAAAGCACCTTTTTGACGACAATGATCGTAAGTTAAACCTCATGATGACTATCCTATTGTGATATTGGTAAAGGCAATTTACTGCAATTTCCCCTGCACGGTTGCTGGCTTGTCGTGGAAATGCACCGTGCCAGCATTTACGGTAACTCCGAAGTGGATCTAAACCCTAAGACGTGTATGCATACCTGCAAACGTTTTCTAGTGACCGGATTACAATTTACGATAAAAGCCTTATTTAAAACGAACTAGCACTTTTCCCTTGGCTGATTTTCAATAAGTTTGTATTTTAAACTTGCATAGCTGTTTCATGACGTGCCATAATCGCCTCTAAAAAAATGGGCAATCAACAGCATAAAGCTACATGTGGACTGCAATTTTAAATCTAACGAAAACGAGATTGCTTTGTTATGTTATATGACGTGCACGAAGCAGTTTATAAATTTTATATAATAGCACCATTGAAAAACAAACAATTATAGCCGTCTCAATGCAGTCTTAACTAAACTGGTACTGGAAAAAGCGGGAAACGTATAAATTGACAAACAGCTTTGGCAAATGCACATTAAATCAATCGATATAGTCTAATAGTGATGAACTTTGGAGAAAAACTACATAGCAAACCTGATCAAGCAAGCAAGATCGTGCTGAACAAGTTGCTGCTAGGAAAAAGCAGCAACTTTTTTGAACCAGTCTTAATGCATTATGCGGTACGATAGCAACAGCGCCATTGGTGGGTAGCTATTGCTGTATACGATTTTCACACGCGATGGATGAGCTGATTCACATTGCAATCCACTATGGGCAATGGTCATTCGCTTAATGACAGTACCTGATACGCTCTAGAAGCGGTTCAGCAAATTTTTATACCAAAGTCAAAATATGTTGCTTTTGAGAAAAAAAGCAAATAAAGCAGAGCTAATCTTTTTTAGAAAGTTGCTGCCAACTAAACAGCAAAAAACATTTTCTAGAGAAATGCAACTTTCAAATTTGTTACGATATATGCGTATTTTGAAATGGTTTCCCCATTAATCAATTCATTTATTTTTCTTTTAAAAATATTCTTAAATTCGATTCTGAATAAAGAATTGCAAGTATTTACCTGTTTGGTGAAAACGTTCGTTGTCAACGACTTGATTACCGCTTCAATAGTTCGTAACCTCCTCGTAACAGTTTCATTCAACATGGTAAAATCGGGAAGTTTGACGTAGGTTTGTAAAAGCTCGTCTAGAAATCAATGACAATTTTGTAGTTGATAGATTGAGTTATGGCTCAAATTACTTGATTTCGACTTGCATGTCTTGAACTCATTGTCTTTGAATCTTTACGTAGGAATATAAATCCATCAAGATCGCAAAACGAACCATTACGTTTTGAATTTTCAAAGCTAAAATCATAACTACACCTTGGAGATTGCAAACATATTCACCAAAACAGTTTACTATTTTTTGAATTTAAATCATGTTATTGTTTCTACGGTCAGCAGTGTCTCTAGACCGAAGAATATACCACACATAGGCACAGAGGATTCTCGGGAATGCTCGAATCGATCCCAGCTGGCTATTTGCCTAGCTGTCGTGTTAACAATTGTTTGCGACAAAGCTCAATGCAACAAGCCGTAGATTAGTAATCAAGGGGTCGCCAATTCGATGCTAGAATGACTTTTAAGCAGTGATATTTGAAGTTATTTTATAACATTTTCAGCTGCACTGTGATAAAAATCTGCTGTGCCGGGAGTGGTCAACTCAAAGTTGGGTCTAAATACAAGTTGTTTTTTGATCAGCCGTAAAGATTTTACACGTTTGACGAATAAATACAGAGTCAACTAACCTTCTAGCTGACGAATCCTTCTTCTCTGATTCCCCAGAAACTTCTTTTGTTCGTTGACATCGATCCGCAATTCTCTCACGCTGGTGTCTAACAAGTGAATAAATTCGTCGCCGTACAACCCACTATTAACCAAACTGGCGCTACTGTTAGTTTGCATTGACGCCAAGGATCTACTAAGGCCGGTTAGATCTTGCCGCAGTTCAACGTTTGATGTGGAAATGCTGGCTATTACGTTTTGAAGAAACTCCAGTAAGCTTTTGGTTGCATTAATTTCTGTCCATATGCTGGTAAACTTCTTTGCATCGAAACTGTTATAACGGCTAGTATTGTACATCCAGCCGTCAAAGCTGGATTTAAGACCTAAATATTCTTGATTTAGAGTATCGAAGCGTCCAACAATCCCAACAAAAGTGTCAGCGAGAGTGGCAAATTCAGCTTGAGTTACGTAGGCAGTATTTCTATCGTTTTCGTTTTGTTTGTTGATGCTGTAAGCTTGATTCGAGTCGGAAATAGACGCCGACTTTAGCTCAAGTATTTCAGCGTCTTTCAGCTGCAATTGGGAGCCAATTGTACGATTCAAGCCAGCAATTGTCATCTGCTGGGCGTACAATTGCTGATTCAGATCTAAAAGAATCTCATCACCCATTCTTGCGTTCTGTGAAGTAAATAACAGTCTAGTTTAGCGTCATCTAACCCACATTATAACTGTAAAATGAGTGAACTACCAACTTGCACGAACTATAAAGTAACCAAAAAAGCTCTGTCCGTTTTTAATTGAAAAAAAGGAAAACTTTTAACAGTATATGTAACTTATATTTAGTCTTCAAAGTAATCGCCATCGGCATTCAGCACCTTCTGCCAACGTGTCTCCAGCTGTTCAATCCCCTTGCGGTAGAACTCCGGGGTTTTGGAAGCAAAGAAGTTCGTAAGGGCTTGACGCAAGTCTCTTTCATTGGTGAAGGATTTTCCACGAAGATGATTATCCAGGGAGTGGAACAGGTGGTAATCGGTTGCCGCAAGGTAAGGTGAATAAGGTGGATGGTACAAAGTCTCCCAACCAAGTTGCTGTATGGTATCCCTGACAACTCGCGCGACATGCGGTCTGGCGTTGTCATGGAGGAAAAGAACACCTCTGCGATTCACCAGTGCTGGTTCCTTCTGGCGCAATGCCTGTTGCACGCGTTCCAACTGCTGCGAGTATAGGTCTCCAGTGATCGTTTGACCCGTTGGTAGCAGCTCATAATGAACCACCTGACGACCTGTTCACCAGCGCGTCTTTTTAACGTCTGATGTTCCTACTTTCGGCTGTCCGAATTGGAAAACAATTGCTACACGCATTGCGTAATTATTTCAACTTCATTTAATGGCTTTCCGAAAAGAGGACCGAACTTTTTCGGTTACCTTGTACAAGCGCAGTGAATTTCTTAATAGCTTTGTCTTGCAGCAAATATCTAATATATAAAATCCAAAGTCTGTTTGTTTGTCTGTCTGTCAGTCTGTTTGTCTGTTCCTTATGGAAAAAAAATTAGGAGCACCTAGAAAAAAATAAAACATGCATTCCGATGTATTTTTTTCCAGCGGAGTCAATGGGCCTATTTCCAAGTTCGTACCTCGCCCCCCAAGGGAGCTACGGCCCTTTTTCCACAGGAGGGTCTCAGATAACTCTTCGATTCTAATCGAATTGCGTATTTAGGTTTGGGGGATTAAATTGCAATTGACTGTAAAAGTGTATTCTTATGTAAAATTCTCCGAGAAAGACAATGGAAGTAGTTCCGAACCTCTAAGTGCCCCCCTAAGGGAGCTATGGGGGGCAGAACCCCCCTTTGAAAATTCAAATATATTCAATTTTGATGAAATTTAAATCATATGTAGAAGACACTAAGTTAGAGAGCTTTCCAAAATTTCAGCCTTTTTCGACAATATTAGGGGGCAGAAAGCCCCCTTAAAAATTTAAAGTTTTTGTTAGGTACCACAAACAGAAAAAAATTTGTGACAAATAAAAATCCAAATTAGATGGGTGTGAGAAAGACTGTACATTTAAAAATCCCTAGCAGATTTACCCGTCGTAGATCGGGTTAAAATAACTTTTTCCAGGGAAGCCAAGAACGGTGTTTTCATTTCGATCAGATTCGTCTATGGGAGGCTACGAGCCTATGGGGCTCTACTAGAGGCCTATCTGTACTGTTGTACGACGAAATAAAAATCATGAAAACACATTAAAATATGGTTGTTCAATGTAAAAGTTTAATCAGTCTTTACATTTTACCCGATCAACGACGGGTAAATCTGCCAAGTACGGTATTTTCATTTCGATCAGATTCGTCTATGGGGGGCTACGAGCCTATGGGGCTCTACTAGAGGCCTTTTTGTACTGTTGTACGATGAAATAAAAATCATGAAAACACATTAAAATATGGTTATTCAATGTAAAAATTTAATCAGTCTTTACATTTTACCCGATCAACGACGGGTAAATCTTTCAGCCTTTTTCGACTATATTAGGGGGCAGAAAGCCTCCTTGAAAATTCAAATACCTATAGAGAGAAAAGTTAAAGAAGCTTCAAAAAATAAGTAAAAGTGTATTGTCATGTAAAATTTTCCAAGGAATACTGTGGAAGTGGTCTCGAACCTTTAAGTGCTCCCCTAAGGGAGCTATGGGGGGCAGAACCTCCCTTTGACAATTCAAATATATCTGATTTAGATGAAATTTAAACCATATGTATAAGACACTAAATTAAAAAGTTTCCCCAAATTTCAGCCTCCTACGACTATATTAAGGGGCAAAAAGGGGGGAGAAAGCCCCCTTGAAAATTCAAATACCTATTGTTATGATTAGTAATGATAAAGGAATTAAAAATGAAGTGTATGTCGCTTTTTATTATCTGTATTGAATAACAAGATTTACAAACAAAACTTTAAGCAAATAATCTTCACCTTTACATAGAATATGGTTATGCTAATGTAACTGTTGAGGTATGATATTGTAACCTGTTTCCTCTTCAAGGTGATTAGCCTCCGATAATGCAAATATTACGTGACAACAGTTTCTAGGGGTTAAAAAGAAAGTGTTGTCAGAATAGTAATCACCAGGATAACTTACATGATCTGACCAATTGCATATACTGACGTTGCTTTTTTATCCTATACCCGGGCAACGCCGGGTACCTCTGCTAGTACCACTATAACTCGCACTTTTTGGCAACACACATGAAACCAATAAATTTTGGCGTACCATTACAACGTCTACAAGTTGATAAAGTTTTTTTTCGTTCTTAATGCGGTTTACGTCTTCCACCGGTTGCTTTTGTACGGACTTTGATCAACAAGACCCAATAAATTATAAGTCCTTTCCACGAGAACAAAGATGCTGCTTACGGCAAAACGGGTTTAATAGGAAAAAGAGACTGCACATTGTGACGAAAGACAAATATCTCTAAAACGACCTTCAGTAACAGGTGTGAGTTAACAAAAAAAGTAAGTTTTATTAACTCACAAGAATTTTATCGTTTCTCCCTATCTACATATGATTAACTCTAATTGTAGGAAGGTTTAGGATCCATTTACCTCTGACAAGCCAGATATTTGAAGCTGATTTTCGGCAACTGTTAAGCTCATCTGAGACAAAGAATTGGTGATATTCGCGAGCAGCAAGCTGCTTTCAGAACGCTTGCTGGACAGTAGATGCTCCTTTTCTTCTGCTCGCCGCAACCTATGCAAAAAAATCAATTAAGGGTTTTACGATCACGTGATCATTTTTTATTTTTGCATTGTATGGCATGTTGTATCCAAGAAAAAAGCATTTTAGGGTAATTTTGCTGGAATCTAACAACATTGTGTTTTGAAGTACAAAAAAACGCGGAACTTTTGATTGATAAAGTTATTGAATTTATCGAACACAAGATAAAACTGGAGTTTGGAAGACCGAGAAACGTTTTTCGAGTCAGCAGAGAGCCATTTATGTCGTTGCGGTCGGCGCTCGCCATATTTTAAACCCGAAACTGAGCTTGAAAGCACGGGACGATTTCGCTCGCTGATTCCGCATCTAACGTAACGCAGTAGTAGCTCAACTTCAAACTTCGAACTACCAGATTAATGTTCCGTTCAATGGGCCTCGCTGCCCAAACCGGTCTGTGAAGTAAATTAGCTCTTCAACTTTTTAATTTTGATGGCGGACGCAATACTGCGGAAACACTAGAAATCAAAGCAGCAGAATAAATTTAAATACAATCAGCAATAGCACAGTTAAAAGAAGAACCGGAGCATTTTCTCCTAACCCCATAAAATTAATCGTTTTGAGCAAAAAAAACTACGCACAAGTAAATTTTCAAAATTATGGAACGAAAACTAATGGAAAATTTACAGTAAATGTTACCACATTTTTTTTGCTTCTGCATGTTACCTGCTTCCGTGGTCGCTTATGGCTTGAATAGCCTGGTTCAACATCGACCTTTGTACTGCTGCAGATGAGTTTAAGACATCAATGTTTGTTTGAAGATCGCTAAGCAGATCTTCATTTGCAAATTGAGATAGGTTGGGAAAAGTTATTCTTTTCTCGAGATCAGTTGATTTTTGAAAAGCAGTTAAATTTTTTCGCAGTATTGCCAGCTCCTTTTCCAAGACAGAAAAAGTGACAAAATTTCCAGATTGATATTGAATTGATCTTTCTCTCTCACCATTAAGGTATTGCGCGGCAGACGAGTTTTTGGACGGCTTAGGGCCAATTTCAACTCCACTTCTCAAAGCAATTGCACCTTCCACATTAACAGCCTTCTCTAGACTGTTCAAAGCAAAGCTATTTTGACCAACAGTTGTATTGAGTTTCTTCAACTGAGCAACGATTTTCTGTACAAATTGTCTATCAACACAGGCTTAATCCTTCAAGCAGAAAAAATTAACCTAAAGTGCATTTCTCAAAACATGGCGTGGCGGTCATGGTGAGAGTGGAATGCAAGAGCAATAGATCATTGTCGTCATAAAACGTCGCGTTAACCCACTCGACCACGTTGACATGTGTTTAGTTAACTTAAAAATTTAGTTAACCAAGCAAACGCAAGAATAATGGAGAGTTTGGGAAAGTGTGAAATAACCCAGCTTGACCGTTCGGCCAATGCAAAGTTTCTGTTTGCCATGAGGGCAGAAAAGGGTAGAGTAGACCCAATTAGGCAAATAAAATAAATTTATTTTTAATAGAAATAAAAATATTAATTTTCGAAAAGCTCTTAATTCTGCATGGCATGCAAGAATGAATACTTTTGAGCACATCCAATCTTTTGGGCCAAATCTGATACCTCTATGCAATAGGACTTGCGATGATGTAATGCGTACAACATGTTATATGAGTAGGGTGACCATACGTCCCGTTTTAGCCGGGACAGTCCCGTTTTTTTGAGGTCTGTCCCGTTTAAATTGATGAATGTCCCGATTTTTCGTTGAGCTAACAAGCATAGCGTGACCCAGGGTTCGGCAAAGTTGCGCTCCAAATAAGTAGGAAAACCTGGCAGCTAACCTGCCCGCATGTCGAAAATACCGACAAATGGTGTGCGAGAAGAGCGATGACCTTTTTTTTTTTTTTAGAGACAGCCTGACTACGGGCGTGACCAAAGTCCTGATACTAGGTCAAGCGTCCCGTATTTGCAAGTGGACCGCCATTACCTCTACAGATTTGCGAAGCCATACTAGCGGTTTGCAATAAACGTCCCGTATTTGCACTTACAAAAGATGGTCACCCTATATATGAGGGTATGTATACGCCGGTTACAGTAAGACCTTCTGTCGATTATACTAGTCAAACTTGTGTTTAGACCCGCTTCAAAGTTACTAATACTGCTGGCACGGTGAATTTTTCCCAGAAGCTGTGCAACCAAACAGGAGATATTGTAGTAAAATGATTTTTCCAAAGGCAACGCAACGTAGCCAATGTGTCGTTTAAATGCACAATTATTATCAACATGAATGGCGCTCCAACCCACTCAGACCAACTACGTCAGCAAAGTACGTGTTTTCGGATTAAGATAGTAAAGCCGCTTACCAAACATGTCGTAAGAGGCGAGTTTTGGGACCCCCCTCTGCCTTGATGGTGCTGGGGCTGTCGGTGTACAATTTGTATTTATGAATGTATCCGTTCATGATACTTTGCTTAGCCTGGTCTTGACCACCTATGAGCTGTGGAATAGAACACAGCCGTTTTATGCTGTCCCTCCATCCCAAGAAAGAGGAAGGGTTATCAAAACAACAAGTACCTGTGTTAGATTGTTTTCTTCAAGAATCATTAATCTGATGTTGAGGTTATCGACTTGATCTTGCGTTGGAAGAGCAGTCGTGAGAGAACTTATTCGTAAGTTTGTTTCATCAGTAAAAATAGCTTGATTTTCTGCAAAATAAATGCGCAGCCACGTTTAGGTGAAGAAACATAAAGGTTTGAGCGCTACCAAAATGACAGAAGTCTTGCGTTTTTATAAATTGACTTCTTCGGGTATCTGAAAACGTTTTTTCTTTCCTTGCTTGAAATCACTTTCAGACTACCTCCTTGGAAAGCAACCATAACGGCAAAACGGCTCTGCAGACGCAGTAGACAGACAGTAAGACAATAGCATGCTAAGAAAAAGTGGGAGCCAAAACAATTTTTTAATAATATTGATGATTAAACGACAGTATCTTTGGAGAGAGTCTCATTTTCCAACTTCAAATAAAACAATGGACCAAAATATTGATGTGAAGAACTTTTGAGAAGGAGAAGAAATCAATGTGTAAGTAGTAAATATGTGTAAAAAACTATAATATGTAACTTAATCGATTTAACCACATACAATTTGATTTCTAAAATATTGACTATCTTATTTTGCAAAAAAGAACATAAACCTTTGAATTTTTTCATTGATTCTTCAATATCGGCTATAGAACTTGCTAGCTCTAAGAGCATTTCGGTGTTTTCGTCGGCGTATTCATCCGCAATATCATATACCTCCTCTGTTGGTGTTGTGTCTTGCTTCGCTTCCGTCAAGGTGCTCTGATATTTTAACTTTATTTGTTCTTAGCAGTAATAATTAAAGTAAACTTTTAGTATATTTTTTAGGAGGCCGAGGCTGACCCTCTATTCTCTCTCCTACCTAAATTTCACCCTGATGTGGGTACTGTAATGTTAACTCGTTTTAGAAATCTTGCTGCCGCACTTACGCAATATTTTAATCCGATTTCAATTTTGAATTACTTGCCACGGATCAGCAGGCAGGAAATAGTTGCGAAATGTCTTTTGTAAGGGCACAAGAAAACTGCTTTTGTAAGATTCGAAAGCTAGCACACATTAGTGTGTCCGTCCCGGGTTTCCTCGAACTCGAAAACCCGGGTTTTGGGGTAATTTTCGAAACCCGAAACCCGGGTATTTTTTGGTGCAAAACCCGAGTTTCATTACATAACAAAGTACCAATATTATATTATAACTGTGAAATATTTAAAGTCAATGCAATGGCTTTTGAATTCCCACCAATTTGTTCTAACAGTAAAATATCTTACATAACGCCGACGTAACGTTGCATTTTGAAAAATGTAATTTTGTCATTGTTAGTGACAAAGGGTATTGTTTATAATACAGTATAACAATAACAGCCATTTTGCGATCTAACGTAGCATAACATAGCAAATCACTCCGACACTGAAGGTTAGGTAATAGCTAACTGGTTGCAGTGTATCAAAGTTTGGCTGATGAACAGCATGACCTTATTTACAGATACAAGTTCACAGCAAAAGTCTAAAGTGTGGCAGCATTTTACTTATAATAAGGCAGAGAAGAAAGCGAAGTGCTCAGTGTGCTCAGCAATTGTAAAAGCTTCAGGTTCCAGCACTAAGTCTTATTTTTCATCTCAAATCTAAGCATCAAATTCATATGGAATCGCCCCGAGAAAAGAGTGTTACTGAGCCTTCGCTCTAGAAACGGAAGGTTGATTCATATTTTGAAAAAGATCGCCGTGAGTCTTGGGGAGAAGTTGTGGCAAAGCTTGTGGCTGTTGACGGCCTATCATTCAATCAAATTGCAAGCAGTAAATTCCGGAGAAGAGCATTTGCAGCAGATGGCTACAGTTTACCAAGCAGCTGGGATTATGTAAAAAAGGTGTTCATGAAACAATTTGCTGAAATTCAGAGTGAAATTGTTACGAAAATTCGTGAAATCAAAGAAACTAGTAATCGTTTCTCGATCAGTTTTGACGAGTCAACGTCCACTTGTAATCGAAGATTTATCAACCTCAACTTACACTTTCCAGTTGGACTTCAATCACTTGGCTTAATTCGCGTGAAAGGAAGCATGGTGACAGAAAGGGCAATTGAGCTTGTGCAGGAGAGACTCCACGAATATGCACTATTCCTCAATGATGACATTGTGTCCACTATAACGGATGGTGCGTCCATTATGACGAAATTTGGCCGTGAAACTGAGCCATTACATTTCTCTTGTCTTGCACACGCCATACATCTTAGTGTTTGCGATGTACTCCATACAGAAAAGCCCAAGCAGATGAGTGATGAGTGTTGCGATGGTGGTGGTACTGGTAACGCTACAGCGAATGACGAAAGTGACGGAGAAGAAAATGCTGAGGAAAAATCTGATGAACAAGAATGTGATGAGGAACAACAAAATTGTTTTGATATCATTCCAGAAATCAAAGAAATTGTCAAAATTTTTGGCAAATCTCTTGTAAAAAACGACAATTTGCAACCACAAGTTCAGCAGTCTTACGGAAAAAAAAAGTTTGTTTCTAGACTGCAAAACTCGCTGGAACAGTTTGCTGAATATGCTTTAAAGATTTTATGAAATGAGGAAAGAAATCAAAGTTGCAATGCTTTAGCTTGACGAATACTACAATATCAGCCGTGAAGAGCTTGACAAGATTAAGGAAATTTGTGATACTTTGGCTTCACTTGAAACGGCTGTGCAATATTTACGCAAAGAAAATAAAGATCTCATTCCATCAGAAAAAGTTATTGTCTTTCCTATTAAGAAACTAAGTGATTTAAAAACTCCATTTGGAAATGCTTTGTTGGAAAGCTTTAAGAAACGTATTCAGGAGCGACGCAATGTTGAAGTTGTCCATTTATTGAAATTTTGAAATCCCCCGACTTCCTTGAACAGTCATATGATGAATTTGGTATAAAAATTCGAAAAAATAAAAATACGAATTTGGCTACAAAGCTGCAACAACGGTTGTTCAAACAACAAGTGACCACAGATACTGTTAACGAAACGATGGAATCGCCATCCGATTCCAATGTCGATAATGATGGCAACGATAAAGCGAGCCTGCCAAAAAATATGACATTGTCAGAAGAATTTCAAGCCTTTCTAAAAGAGCCCGGGCTGAAAATTGAAGAAGTCCAAAGAGTTGGAGCGCAAATCATCAACTAAGAGATGCAGCTATTTGAGGCTACCAAAAAGAGACCGGAGAATTTAGAGAGCCTTTATCGTTCTCTCCTCACAATTAGACCGACTTCTGTAGAAGCAGAGCGGGCATTTTCTGCTATGGGTCTATTTGCTACCAAGATTGGAAACAGGTTAAATGATGACACTTTAAACGCCATGATTGTAATGGGCCAATTTTACAAAAAATAAAGGTACTATATAAAGTGAAAAACTAAAAATATGAATGCATTTTGTTATTTTTTTAAGAGTGCTCAAAAAAGTATGAATGCTTTCCATGATTTCTACTGCTGTATACCTAAATAATATTATGAATGCATTTTGTTATTTTTAAAAAATATGCTATATGTAAAATAGGCAAGTACAGTACTTCATTATTTTATGAAAAATATCTAAAGTATAAGTATGAATGCATTTCACTATGTTTTCAATGTGCTAAATTAAAGTACGAATGCATTTTGGGAATTTTTTTAAAATGTTCTATGTAAAGTAAAAGTATAAATGCATTTCTCGATTTTTTAAATTTGCTATGTAAGCTAAATTAAAAATATGATTCATTTTGTTATATTTTTTTTAAACGTGTTATGCTAGGTAATAGTTTGAATACACTTCGCTTTTTTTCTTGATGCGCTAAGAAAAGTAAAAACACCTATTTTTGGAAGCAGATAAAACCCGGGTTTTCAGAATGCAAAACCCAGTAAACTCTGGGTTTAGAAATACAGAGCCGAATCGGACACTCTAGTACACATTTACACATCTATCTTACATTCAATGCAGATTTAATGTCCAACTGATTATCTTCTATTGCCTTCACAGTGTTGTTTAACTCCTCAAGACTGGATTGTAGTTTGGCAAGTACATTGTCATCATCTTGTTTCGTTAGCTCAGGTTCGGCAATTGTAGCTATAAAAACAGAATTAAAATCTGAGGCCTAAAAACCACAGTTTAGAAGCAAACGTGTAGTTTTCCTGTCAGAAAGTTTGCTTTACTGGGATAGAACAGTAAAATGGTTGGCCTGGATTGTTGTAAGAGACGAATATTGGGCATCAATTAGCTTATCTTGTTGAGAATCAGGGCTACCAGTCTCCATTTTTATTCATAACCTGCTGGAATAGACTGCCAAATTTGCTTAGCCTGACCTTCATTAGGCATGAGATTTGGTCCTGGACATTCGTTTCATGTTGTTCTTTTATCCCAAGGAGCAAGAGGAGTAAACACAATAGAAGTTGCAATGGTTGGTTTGTTTGGTTCCCTTTTATCCTCCAGACTCGTGGAAAGCGACAGTGGAACAAAGCATGAAGGCAAGAAGGTCGAATGAGTCGGAAGAAAGCTCATGGTGACAATGATCGTGAGTTCAAACATCACAATACCTACGCTGTTGTATTGGGAAAAAGCACCTAACGGCAATTTCTTCTGGTTTTGGAGTGCACTTTTTTCACGTTTATGAAAATAAATGGAGTAAAAATAGAGCAAAATACTTCTATTTCAAATACAACAATACCTTGTAAATCTACCACTTCGCTTGTTAACGAGCTGAGATCTCCCCGAATCGAGCTAATCCACTGAGCGACTGATATAGATCCACCTGCAATACAGTAGCTTTCAAATTCAAATATCAGTACAAGAGACAACCAGAGAATTGCTTCAAATGTAATGAAAATATTTTTAGACTTTTTGAAAGTAAGAGCTGTTGGCACCAAATTAGTTCGTTTTTGGAAGGATTTTCCCTTACATCTTCCACAAAAAACAAGTTTCAGAAATACTGCAGCTTTATTTAGGAGCACATTATTGGAAAGAGGGATATATACTGATATAGAAAACACGGAGATTAGAAGAGAACATACGTTGAAGTGCATTCGTTTGGTCGCTCAGGGTTAGAATATTGGTCGCAGCTGAACGTAGATTGTCTCTGTGTAAAGCCAGTATCTCCTCCGTGTCATTCATGTCTTTTTTTAAGCTTGTAATGGAAGCTGAAAGAGCGTCCAGTCGATCATCATCTGCAACAGCAAGGTCAGTTGTCAACAGCAACACAGTCTATTTAGAGAAGCAAGGTTGGGGTAGCCAACACACTCTCTCTCTTCACATATACATCGACTAGAGGTCTATTATGGTCTTATTGACATCAAGCTAATTAGCTAGCTAAATGTTTCGGTTCAGTGCGTGCCTGCTACCATTTAATCTCTTTCAAACAAAACTTTTACTTGACCTTCGCTTTAAAACTTTGTTTTTTTTGTCGAATTTTACCAAAAATTTTAAAATCCCTTGACATTAGGTGTTTTTTGACAAAAACGGTCAATAGTAAATTACTTCAATTTCCAATTTGATTTAAAAAGTACTGTACGTGCCTCTTTTTTCCTGCAAAGCTTTTCAATATGCCACTCATAAACTTCTCAATAGGTAGAGCAAAATCGAAAAACGGACATATTGCAGAGTGTTTCAACCATTAGTCTTGCATTCACGTCATCAAAATTTTTTCGGTTTCCAAACCTTTGAAGCATGCAATTTGACTTATCGACTACACTTCACTATGGCACGGGCTATCACGCACTGACAAGGCTTTTACCTGCTGGGCTTTTTGACAACAAGCCTCTGCTTGCGTTATTGAGTACTTCAAGTGTTCCTGGGTGCTGTTGTAAAGCTTGAAGAAGAGCCTCAATATTTTCTAACGTTTCACCTTGCGTTCTTTGGGTTTCTACAAAAACAAAATCGATGATAGATTATATTTTCCTTTATTTAAAACTACAACAAAAATAAGTAGCTGCACATCTTTTTGCTCTTTGCGAAAACCGAAAAACCTGCACCTTTTAGAATGAGCGGTGCCAGACTAAAGTAATTGAGGGCGGGGAAGGGGGGGGGGACAAATAATAGGCTAGATAACTTTAGAGAAAACCTCAATGGGATGTAGTCACACATCACAACCGGAGCAGGACATGATAGCTAAGCTTGATCCATTTATTTTTAAGGGCAAAAGATCGCTTTGAGTGTGTAAGTCAAGGATCGAATTGATAGGAATTTTCATAGACCGCTTGGTGGTGAAGCCTATAAGGCAAAGCGTGATCTGGAGGGTTTTTTTCCCAGAAAATTTTGAAGAACTAGAACTGAATTGGTGCAATTTGGCGTATATCTTGTAGGAAATTTTCTGCCAAAATGGAAACAAAATGAATGTGTAAAACTAGGACAATGAGTCTATGGTTCAGAAATTGACTTTCGCATGAAATTTAGATAGTGTTGTTGTTAAAAAAAGTTATTTTTGATTTTCCGTTGCTGAAATGAACTAGCGCCTTTAGTTCTCGCACCCCTTCATTTTTTCTCTCTTTGGCATTTGGTAACTTGAGGTTGAAATGCGACTCTGGTGCGATTTTTGCCTAAAACCAGGCGAGATTTGCATTTTGATTAGCTGGCCTATCGCTCCAAACAGTAAGTAGTAACGTTCTTGCATTTTAAAGTATTTTGCTCATCATCTGTTGTGACACGAAGGTTTATTTTTGCTACTGTAATCGATTTTTACGAAGAAGTCCTCGGTGAATTTTTGCTCTTTCTTTTTATTTGATATTCAGAATTTTTTTAACGGAATTTTTGCATTCCATTTTTTTAACTGAGTTTACCGCCATAAAGAAGTTTTTTACTTGATTGTTGTGGTGAAGAAGGAGCGAAGGCCCTGGAGTTCCTCCCGAGCACTGGTGGACAAATTTTTGTTGATATAAGATTTGTAACAGTTGTCACAAATTTAGAGGGTTTTATCAATGGGTAAATCTGGCCAGATTAGACCTAGAATAGACTGGAAAATCTATTAAAGGTCTAACCGGTCCAGATTTAACCAATAACTCTCTATGGCCATTGTGCACCACCTCAAACGGATCCCTACTTTCGTACATTTTATTTTTACCTCATAGAAAGGCGATCACTTGCAAAAGTTGATCGCAAAGTCAGCCCTATGCTAAATCATAGTAGATAAATTACTGTAAAACTGCAGTTACTACGTATATAGTCATGCATTGCCAACGACACATCGCAATGAATGTTTGGAAATTTTAAATGATTTATTCACGAAAAGTATTTCCGGCACTGTACTTTTATTACAAATCTTAAGTCAACAAATGTATCTTGTTCTGGTCACTCCGACTATGGACTTCTAAATAGTACTAATATCTTTTAAATATCTACTATTTAGAAGTCCATGCCCCGACCGTATAAAACGTTAAGCTACGTAATTTTTCAAAACAATTTTCGTATTTCAAAAACCAGGAGGTTAGAATCTTGGGGTCCACCCCCAAAGAAACAAACGGTTTAGCACGATTTAAAGAAATATCCCTAAACAGAAGTGGGGGGACAAGTCCACGGCATTCCCCCGTGTCCTTCAATCGGGTTCGATAAGAAGAATGCATCTCATTGTAGTTCAGCTTCCAACAAAAGCAGTTGTTAGTTTGAAAACCGGGACACACTATCACCTTTGGTACAACCACAGAAAATTTTGGTGCACTTTTGGATGTACTATACAATCGATTGACAAACACTGGCCTAATGAACTCACACGGTACCACCACCCAGGAATGTCCCCACCAAGGTCAATTTCGAGAAGCAATCAATGTGTTTTATTAATCAGTTGATTATTTGTCTTTCAGACTTTATCAAAACTAATGTAGCTCATGCTCGTGATGTCAATGGAAAGCCTGCCCAAAGGGTGGTGATTTCGTCACATACCTTCAATTCTGTTCATTCTTTTTTGCATATTTGCATTGCTGTTTTTGATGTACTCAAGTTCTTGACTGACTTTATCTATATTTCCTTGGTTGTCGTCTATGCGGACTGTATTACCTTGGATGTCTTGCTGCGCTCCTGGCAATCGAAATACAAGTGTCACATAAAAATCAGCATTTAAATATCATATCAAATGAATTTGCATTCAATTCTCGCGTTGGGAGCATTTTTTGAAAAAGGCCTTATACAAGCTCGACTTTGAACACAAGAAACACCTGCTGACAGTTTTAAGTAGCTTGAAGTCCCATGTAGAGCAGAAAAGTCGTAAGCACTTTCGCAGCATGATGTTAGCTTCTGCTGCTTGTAGTGAGTAAATGTAAAGCAACAGGAAATGCATCTTTACAGTTCGTATTCGTAAAAAGCAACTCATAACGTTTTGCAGGAAGAAATAAATGGCCGTCGCACACTTTCACCTAGCGGTGAGGAAGTTACGTTTTTATAGTGACTGAGTTACAATTACAGTTACCTAGCAAAATAAAGTAAATTAGTCGCAATGTCATTTAAAAATTTTAAGAAGTAAGTAGTTTCAGTTACAGCTATTTTCAATGGCCAAAATTTTTGAGCCAAAATGCAAGGGTGATCTATTTTCGAGGCCGGGCGAAACAGCCAAACCGCCAATCAACAACGCGGTTTAATCATTTACGTAGAAAGCAAAATTTTGAATTCCTTAGTGCATTAGCGTCTACCATCAAAAGCTATCTGCACCCTTGCTAAAAGGAATTGAAAGTCAGCGAAGTGTTGAACTGCTGATGCAAGCACGTTGGGCCGTGGCATATGTAAACCATTAAGCCAATGCGTTCGCACCGTCTCCGTGTCATTTCCATATCTGCTCGATAATACAAACGGGCCATGAGTAGCATATCGATTTTCAATTAAATAAGGGAGACCAATTTTAACCCTACTTTGGCTGTGGGGGGGAGCGAATATGCCCCACCTCCTGTCGGTTACTAAAGAACTGCTATAAAACAACCAAAGATTTTGCTTTCATATTTCCTGACTTTGAATATAATATATTCCTACATAATCTCATATTTCAAATTGGTCAAGATTAAAGATTACAAAATTTCCAATTTGTCGAAGAAATGCAATGAAATAAAATTTTTTGAGCAAAAACATAAACAATTTATTCATTGTTTAAAGACAAATTAATGAAACATCCGTTACTTTTTGCTGTGAAGCGGGAAAAAATTGTGACTCGTAACTTTTACAGTGTCTAATTGATAACTAATTACAAATTTCGTTACTTTTGCAAAAAAGTTGGCAAGTTACAGTTAGTTACTAAAAAAGTAACTAGTTGCGATAGCAACCAGTTACTGCCGGCCATTACCTACATTTAGGGGTTTTTGGCAAAAAGGGACTAATTATAAAACACTTTTATGGGTTATTGTTGCATCCCCTCTAAGTAAAATATCCGCCCATTTCCAACAAAAAACTTGATGCTAATAAATGTGCTACTGAGAGTACAACCATCAGAAAAAGCCCATAGGGTAGGGCAGATGTTAATTTAGTTTGATTAGTGTTTCTAAACGTAGGGCACGAAAAAATTTTTGTTAAGCGTGAAAAATACTGGTACATCTCCAAAAGGTCTTTGGTATAAGAATCCCACCTTTATAAAGGGTGATCTTTGAAAAAGACTGGTCTGCAGTGTAACAATAGGCTTCCGATTGTGCAGATGGTGATGCGTATAGCTGTTTTTGATACGAAAGTGGGACGTGGAGTAGAAAAGGTTAAGAAACACTGAATTAGACTTTCTTACTGTTTAATCTATCTCCAACGTAAGTATTGACCGTCATTCTGATGCTGCCTGTTATCGAATTCAAAGCTGCTGAAAAACGACCCATATCGCTTTCTAGCCTGTTTATACGGTCCCTCAGGTACATCGCGTTAAAGTAGTCTGGATTTGGCGCAAAGCGGCTGAAAGTGGGCTGTTGAGGCCTTGCATTGACTCGACGATTTGTAGGTCGCTGCTGCTGGGGTTGGAGCGGCTGTTGACTTTGTCCACCAGATGGAGCAATACGCGGTGGTAGAACTCGGCGATTGCTCTACACAAAAAAGAAACATGCTTATTGATAAATTTTATAACTATTGTAAACTACTGTAAACATAGGTTTAATATAACACAGAAGCGCTATCTTATCAGTAGTATATGGTCTACGGCTCTACGCAAAGCTACAAAGCTTAGTTAGAAACTAATTCGTGGGAGGATGCTCAAAAACAGTTTTTTTTAAAGTGCTTTGAAAGAAACTGTCGAAAACGGGAGCAAGTGCGTTGGAGCAATGTTTATGGTGACGATGATCGTACGCTCGAACCTCCCACTAGCTACGTTGTTGTGCACAAAAAAAGTCACTTTAAAATAATTTCCCTGCTTGGTTACGCTGTGTGTGGTAAAAATACGCTGTGCCGCGGTAACATATCGGTAACTCCAAAAAACGATAAAAAAACGAATGCTCTTTAAAGAAAGTACAGTAGGTAGGCTATTCAGAAAAGGTACAAATCTCTTTAGAAAGTTTTAACGTGCTTTGAGAAATGAGAATTGTGCCTAAAAAACGGCTCCGGTTAAAGCTGTACAGAGGCGGATGCCCAACTTAGCCTGTGAACGAGCTGCGATTGCGAACGAGCTACGACGCCTTTACAGAAATACTGTATGTCGCATAAATGCAGCATGTATATCGCTTAGATCGTAGCCTATAATGTAACAAATGAGGGATGAAATCCATGGCTCTTGTTACCAGCGCTATATATCCGGTCTAATATAATTCTCATTCGTGAATGCAGGCCCACTAAAGCTAACCGCTTTTAATTTAAACTTTAAACCAAAACTGCAACTTACCAAATTGATTCCTCCTGAGATTTGTGCGAAACAATTCTGTTTAAATGCAATAAACAAGATGCAAACAACCCTAATCCATAACAAATTCATCTTTTTTCTTTTGGGTTTCACTTGTCTATTTCAGCCTCTTCTACAGAGAAGCCTCAGCTAATCTTCTTAGCTTTAAAAGCTTGAAACAGATTCCAAAAAAGTAGCAAACTAAAAAATCAAACTGATGTCATAACAAGCGTTTTTGTGCTAGTTTTTCTCAAATCACTACAGCTTGCTTGCAAGACCTAAATCAATAGCGGTATATTAAATTGCTGTTTTACTTTACTGGATTTAACCTAATTGAGATCTATTACAGTACGGTATTTCAAGAATAGGCTAAATTATGCTGTAGCTTGAAGACGTCAACTGCTTTCGCTGAAGAAAAATGTAAAATCTACAAAAATACACTCGAAACGAAAAGCCGTTCAACATCGAAACCTTTGATCTATTAACAACGAACAAGATGTACATGTAGTTGCTGAATTGACATTTCCATTTCTTGCTTTCGCTTTTTTGTGCATTGTAGATGGCAACGCTTCTTAACCTGCCTTACAGTTTTCTTTTTCAAAAACTACAATGTTACATTTGTTCAAGCGGATAGCCAATACAAGTAGTTAATTGCAAACATCGGAAATATTTTGACTGCTTTTGATTGCACAGCCTGTGTCCTATTGCTTAAATTGTTGTTTGTTAATATTATTGGGTAGTGGTGCAACGTCTTAGAAATTAGCAATTTCTGATTGAAAGCTCATCCAGTTGTGTGATTGAAAGATTGAAAGTTAAGTATTGTCAGTTTTTGCCATTTAGTAATATTTTTGTTGAAACTGAGAGATAGAGTTGAGCTACATAACTTTATCCTTTGACGATGGAAAAACAATCACTGTCGGCCTGTGATTGTTTTAAATGGGGTAGCTGAGGTTATAAACCTTGTAAGTAAGAAACCTTGATCCTTCTAACGCCCTTCATACTCCTTCTGCCCGTGCGGGCTAGCTTTGTATTGCCTTGCCATGTAAAGTATGTAAGAAAAGCATGCAAAAAAAAGTATGATCGACGGCAACGACATGTTGAAGTGGTTGCTGGTTGACCTGGCTCAAAGATCGTAAAATTATTTTGCTGTCTTCCAAATCCTCTGAGGAAAGTCCCTTTCCGCTTTAAATTGAGTAAAAAGGTGACTTTTTCAAAAAAATTCTCTTTTGATACAGTATCATCATCTATTATCAATTTTATTCTTCGGTCGAGTGAAAACCTTTGGCAACATGCATGGAAGAACTTGCTTTCAGATCATTGGAGTTCCCAGAAGCAAAATTTTTGTAAAAAGGGGGTAAAAACATGTTTTTCGGTCTTCGTGTTCCTAAATTTTGTTTTATGACTTTTGTTTTGATCTAATTATGTTAATCTGTGCCACAAATTTGTTCGATAACCTTTTTTTGTGATCGACGTTTTGCCGTCTTGTATAGGCTTGCCTAAAAATATCTTTACTCCTTGATCGGATTCAAAAACTTGGAGGAACATAGCAGTGTACCTCCGAGCTACGTTTGCGTTTCAAATCTGCTTTGGAGTTACTTGCAAGTCTACTGCTGACACAGCGCATTTCTAATACAAGCCTGCCAGAAAACAGTGTAAATTGCAATAAAAGTGCCTTTCTCAAAAGCACAACAGTGCAAAGCACATGCAGGCAATAAACTAGATCCTAGTCTCACAATTACAACATACTGGAAGCGCTTTATCGCACAGAGCAACGGTGCCGACAAACCCTCATGACGTAGGGTTGCCATATATAAAAGAGACATAGGCTAATTTTTAAAACATTGATGGCGGTCACGTTCACACTTTTAAGCACCATGCAGCAACATATCTGTAAAAGTAATGTGTTTAACCCCCTCCAGAAATTTCAAACTAAGGTCAAATAGTCCCTTTTAAAATTTACTTCCCCTTCGAAAAAGGTATTCACATGCGTTAGTTGCTGAATATAGGAAAAAAGCTTCTTTCGAAAATTAATCTCCAAAAAGAAAAAAGATCTTTAAAGTTGAGTGGACAAAAGTGCCTCACATGCCTTCAGCCTCTCATCCATACAAAACAAAGCATTACGCCTATGCTAGCGGGTCATAAGTTAATATATAGGGTGCGGCATAAGTAACGCCCTTTTTAATTTTATATCTTATAATGCATATTTTTTATTATTTTGAGAATAATTAATTTACTAAATCTTCATATTTTTGTATATTTTATGCAATCATGAGATTAACAAAAGAACAGAGAGTAAATTATTTTGTTTAACTAATTTACTAAATCTTTATTTTTCCAATATTTTATGCAACCATGAGATTGACAAAGGAACAGAGAGTAAAACCAATTCAATTGTACTATTAAAACAATAAAAGTGGTGCTTAATTTCATTTGTATTGAACATTATTTAACCAAATAACCACTATATTAATATTATATCAATCTATTAACCTGTGGCAATATATTCATGTTCGAAAAAATAAAGGATAATTAAAAAGGCTTTAATTTTGTTCGACTAAAACAAAGGGCGTTACGTATGCGGCACCCTGTACTTACCCATGTAGCCTTGAAACATACATAAAGATTTTTTTTTATGAAATTCGCATCTCTTTGAAGAGAAATTCCTTAACTTTTGGTGTTTAAATCCCAGACGTTAGGGGATTTTTCAAAATCATTTTCCTAACAGATATCAACACCAAAATTCTGGACATATAGGGTGTTGCGTCGCGACACGCGCGCCTGCCAAGCGCTGCTGCGGTTAACAAGAGGTGGACGGGTTGCCGTCGTTGATACGCAGCTCATCAATAAGATCTAAACGAATTCAACAAGCCGGAGAAAGAAAATATTGGCACAATTTCAGTAAACTGTTATAACTTATTTTTATGACAACCACAACAATCAATTATAAATTCTTACGACTTTAGCAGCTTGCTGCTACCGCGCACAAATCCAAAAATTGAATGATAGAACTTGAGTAGAAATGTCAAACTAAAGTGAATTATCCAAAGCAAGGCAGCAAGATTGGATTATTTTGTAGAAAGCCAGGACTAATTGCGTACAATAAGCAACAATTACCGCATTGCATACAACAATAACAATTACTACGTTCAATGCGATGTGACAACGCAAAAGGTCGAAAACTCCAAACTCATGCACAACAAGAACAAACAATTTATAACGAAAACGATTTAGGACGTAGCATAGGAAAAAATACTTTTAGTCTTCCTGAAACTTGTTTTTTGTGGGATATAAGTGGCTGTACGCAATATACGTGTTTTGTGCGGTTTTGAACGTTTTTTGGTCTCAAGCATTTTTGTATCGAAATTTTCGATCGCTTTGCTATTAATAGGGGCTTCACGGCAAATGTCGTTATTACAGATTCGGTTTTGGTGGCAAAAACGAAACAAAAGCCTACCTTTTCCACACATAAATGTGCAAAAATCTTTTTGTACTTCCTACATTGCTGATAAAGCCGAATGTTTACTCAACAACGCATACTGTGTGACATCCAGGGGAAATGAAAGATATTCATGCGAATAAAATTGCTGTACAAAATGCTTGAGAGCAAAAAACGTACAAAACCGGACATAAAACCACACAAACGTATGCTGTCTACATCAATCTTAAAAGGTATAGCGTAGGTTTGACCGACGGGATGACTAAGTGGTTAGAGCAGGGGTCGGCAACCCCTGGCACGCGTGCCACAGGTGGCACGCGAGAGGATTTTTTATGGCACGCCAAGTGACTTGACGCGCATGCGAAATCTACTCTATAAGCGTGCGCGGCGCACTCCCAAGCTCAAACTGTCTACACTGCACGAAATCAACAGTCCTAAAATTTGTCAAGCAAGCAATTCACTTGACAATTTCTATGTCGGCGATGTCTGTTGTGGTTCTGCCAATGACACTCACAACCGGTTCGCTGTGAAAGCGAAAAAATTGGCTCAAGACAATCCAGTTTATGCGATTTTCCATTAGCACAAACAAATTAGAGTAAACAAAGATGCGATAGGCCGCAAGAATGAAAAATTTTGGTGTAGACACGCCTAATACTAAAACAGTTACGAAAACACTGTGTTTCTTTGTCGCACACTCTGCTACAACTCACACACAGTTTTGCTTGAAGAGATGGAAAGTGCATACCATGATGTGCTGCTGCACTGCAGTGTCAGATGGTTAAGTTGCGGTAAGATTCTCTTGATTCTCGTCGAATGTCTAATCGAGATAAGGGTCTTTTTCAGGGGACAAGGAAAGGCCGACCCCGAACTGGAGGATGAAAAGTGGCTTGTAAAACTGATGTTTCTTGTGGACATCACCACGCACCTCAACGAACTTAATCTTCATCTGCAGGGTACAGGAAAAACAGTGATGTGTCTTTTTGAAGTATGCAAAGGATTTGCATCTAAACTGGATGTCTACACACGGGACATCCGAATCGCCACTTTTCGCTACTTTGAACTCCTGAAGGCTTTCTCAGTGGATTACCAAGTTAATTCGGTTAAAATTGATATGTACATTATGGGTTTAACGTCTCAATTTTGCACCAGATTTCAAGATTTTCAACATTTTGGTTCATTGTTTTCTTTTCTCATCAAGCCCGAGAGCAGCGAAGATTTGAACTTATGTGCATTTGAATGGATGGATATTGAAGACTTCCAGTTGCAGCTGATCGATTTCAAAGCCTCTTTATTGTGGACATCGAAATTTGTTGATTTGCGGAAATCGCTGGAAACGATTGAAAACAAGCAAAAAACATTTTACCACGTTGGAAATCTTTGCAGGAGAAATTTAGTTGTCTGAAGAAGATGGCAATAGCTTTGCTGTCTGCATTTTAACCACTTATTTGTGTAAACAAATATTTTCCCAAATGAAGTTTATTCTCAGTGCCCATCGCAGCCGACTTACGGAAGATCAATGAAAATTGTGTGTTCAACTGAGTGTATCTAAATTTAGTCCAATATTACTGAGCTGAGCAAAGAAAAGCAAGGACAAGGAGTCTTTCTGTAGTTTCATTAAAAAGAGTCCTTTGTATTCGACCTTATCCAATAAAATTAATAAACAAATTTGTTTCTTATCCGTTTGCTATTCACATCGTTGACTGTGCAAACCAAACACATAAAAATGCTTGGCACGCGAAGCTGCTTACATCTTGATATTATTCGTAAACTGGCACACTGCGTTCAAAAGGTTGCCGACCCCTGGGTTAGAGCGTCCGGTTCTCAGTGGGTAAACCTGGGGTTCATTCCCCTTGTCGAGTCATACCAAAAAACTTCAAAAAATGGTATCCACAGCTCCCTTGTTTGGCGCTCGGCATTTAAGGGATGTTGTGGAGAACAAGCCGGCAAGTTTGCTTGCTGTGTCCCTTAACGGGACGCCCCCACCTTTATGTGGAAGACAGGTAGCCCAGACACCTTGGAAATGGCAAAATGGAAATTCCCAAGCGAGTGCGGACATCCTGTCCAAAAGCCAGCAATACAATTCGCTTTCTCGTGAATGGAGGATAAACATGGGCAATAAAAAAAAAGTAAAACCGGTTTCAAAAATCTTTTCAACTATCCGTTGAACTTCCGTTTTCTGATTGGCTTGTAGAAATCTCTTAATCGAAAGCAAAATGAAACAGCAGACTACAAAAAGTGTTTACTTTGATGTCGTAGCAATGCGAGTTTTAATTTAGCACAAAACTGTTTTTTTCTTTATATTGTTGATACGGAGAACAAATTAAAAATATTCATGGTTGTTTCTATGCAGGAATATGGTTTTAAGTCATTTTTTGAGGAAGCCGGTGGAAGTTGAAGTCTGTTGTGCATTATTTTATCCCAGGTTTTAGCCTAATTCTACCATTGATTCTCCTGTTGTCTAGGTAGCATATTTTTTCGCAACTAAAAGATGTTTCCCTGCACAGGAAAGCTTTTTGAAAGGTTAGGACCTATCAGTCCTTCAACAAAAACTCAACCTTTGAAAGGTGACAGCTTGAGCAGGCCAGGTACCGGTGTGTTGGTTTTGTTTTGTGTGGCATTAAACTTGTAGTAAATTCTGGTATCGTAGCACAAAAATTAAAGCCTTTAGTAGAATTTTGCAAAGCTAAAAAATCTGAGAGTAGCTTTTCTTTTTTGTTCCTTGTATACTCAAAAAGCTTTAATGCAGAGATGGTCGTTTTTTGAATAATTTGTTAGGTACTGACTAGCATAGATTCACCAGTGCAGACAATAATTCTTAAAAACTCTTGATGTGTTTAGGCTACCAAAAGTGATGCTCCAAAAATTGGTGTAAAGAAATGTGCTGCGTTGTAGAGTGCAGTGTGTATTTTACTGTCATGCTTTTCACAAATAATTGCTTTGTAAAACCAAAAAATAATATGCTGTACTTTTTATTTCTTAGTTATGATTCAGATTTAAGGTTTACAGGTTTAGATTAAATATAGCTGCAATGATTTTGTTTTCTTTCAGACAAAGAAAACAACCATGATCAAGATGTAGCCAGCAGGTTAAATTCTGCAGCTAGGTAAGATGAAAAATGTGCTAAGGTAACTTCACTCTTTTCTAAAGTTTTACTTTTTATTTTGTTTTTGATAATAACTTGAGGTACACTTTTAGTTTCAAACGCCATTTTTTAGAACATTATGAGGCGTCATGATCCAAACACCAGTGACTACTAATGGTTGTTGAATGAATTGCCTGGTGAACTGAGATGTGTTAGGGTTGTATTACTAATTCTGGACTTCCCGGCAACCCAAACCCTAACTCTTAGTGAAAAGTAGATGGCTTTGTCATATGACGTTAAGTTCCCCTCAAACAATGTTGGTTGAAACTAGGGAAACACGTATAGCTATTTACAGAACAAATTGTGTTCAGACACAAATTTAACTATCAAGGGGTCAAGTTTGGAACCACATTTATCATGAAATTCACCAACAACCTCATAAACTTTTTGTTAAAACATGTAAAAAGTAGCCTATTATCAGTGGCTATATTATATAATTTTAAAACTTTGGCTGTACTTCAGTGTTCCCTTTAAACGCGAAAAAAGTTCGAATTTGCAAAATTATGTCTGGCAGATTCGCTGTTAAAATTCAACAGTGCGAAAAAATGTCCGGTGGTTTTTGGTAACTTATTCACTTTGCTAAAATTTTTGCAATTTTGTTAGCAAAATCTTTACCAACTGTTAAATGCATGGGAGATAGTGAAAAGAAATCCAATTTAGGACAGACGCCTTTTTAGAGCAGTGCAACGTCTCACGATCAAAAAGTCCTTGTGCACCTGATTTTTAATAAATATAGGTTGCAAAAATGTTACTAAATAGCGTTTTATTCCATATTAATCAAAAATCTTTATTCAATTACTTTTATTTCATTCAATATTAATCAAAAACAGCATATTGCAACAGATATACGTGTTACTTGGTGAACTTTACAGTAGATGCTGGAAATGACCACCACCCGCCTCAGTACATCTTGTGGCGCGTGTCATCATGTTTCTGAAGACGTCTTTCAAGACAGTGTCGTCAACTCTTTGGATAACTTTCTAATAAGTCGCCTAACTCTAAACTTTCTAATAAGTCGCCTAACTGTATTGCGATGCGGAACAGGAACGCTTGGAAATTTGTGTATAAATGCTTGTTGAACGTTCTGAGAATATTCTCCCGAATTTTTGAAAATTTCTTCAATTAGGAAGATAGGACACTGAAGTGATAGCATATCCCTTGATTGAGATCTGAAAGAAAGGAAATTTATTAATATTTATAATGATTTTATTCATGATCAAAGAGCAAAATAATAAAAACAGCGACATAGGACTTCATTTATGTCTATTCATGACTATTTATAACTTCGTTAATCATTTATTATTTTCACAATTTAGGTGCACAGGGACTTTTTGATCACCCTGTATATGCCTTGTACTTTAAACATGCATTATGTTCTTTTATGCAGGAAAAGAAAGTTCTGTGCTCCAGTTTTAAAATCTCATTCTAATCAATTGGATATCGATAGCATTTTTAGTTCTCAGTTACCATCTTCTATTTCGATTCCTAGATCTCCTACTTCATCTTGCCGAAGGAAGCCTATGTGCTTTCAAGTCCCAATATTGCCCAAGAAATATGACGTCGCTTCTCATCGACAGAGCATGGTGACTCCCACTAGAGATAACTTTTTGACTGAAAATGTGAATCGAGTGGAAAAGTTTATCAATAAAATGACTGGAGGTACATTGGGGCAGAAAATCAATGCGACGCCAGATTACAAAAGCCTTGGCTATTCTCGACACCAGAATGCATCTCCCAATCATTGTTCATGGTCAAATGATATCATTCCAGAATCACCAACGGTAGACAAATTTTCTTCAGTTGCTGATTCTTCATTGGTTGGTGATATAATATGTGATAGTGAAGAGGAGTATAAAGGTGCTGTATTTGGTCCAGCATTACATAGTCCTGCTAAACTGAAACTTCCACCTATACAAACACTAGGAGACAATGAGAAAGATGGAGTACAACTGAGATCAGTGGAAGAAATTCGTATCCTTTTATTCATGTAATCAATTGCACTACTAGTACTCTATAATGTCCTAAATCAGTGGTGGGCAATTGTTTTGGCTTGCGGGCCGCATCGAGGTCACGAAGATTCTGATGAGCCTATCTTAAAGTATTTTTGATGCAGATTCCAAAAATGAATTTACTTTTTCTCTAGCACAGCTGGTTTTTGAGATATTTTGGTTTATATAATTTTAAATCAACTTTTGTTGTTAAGCATTTTACAGTCCAAATACAATAGAACATTGCATTATGACGTCACAGAATAACATTCTTAAGTGGTAAAACAACTTAAGTGCAAGCTCTGAATGACGAGGAAAAGATGGAAGGATATTTTTGCAAGTTTATTTAAGTAGTCTACAGTAAGTGTAGAGAGTGAAAAATGTAGAAACATACCAGGCGGAACTGAGGGAATTATATTAACAGTATATGGCAATATGTTGTATCAAATAAATTAGTTATTTCTGCAGGTGTAAAATAGTAATATACATTACAGTATTTCTACAAGTAATTTCTAAATATAGGCCTATTCATAATGCCTAGAAACTGCTTAAACCATCCAGATCGATTTTGCTTTGTCTGTGGAAAGTTTACAAGCAAAAAACAGCAAAGAAATATCACTCATGATATCAAGAAGATGTATGCGGCATATTTTGGTTGCCCATTAGGCGACCAAGATAAGACCTGGGCACCCCATAAAATATGCAAGGTATGCTGCTTAGGCTTGCACAACTGGCTAAATAAACGGTCTCCTTCTATGCCGTTTTGCGTCGCAATGATTTGGCGTGAACCTAAAGATCACTGTCAAGATTGCTATTTTTGTCTTACCAAAGCAAAGGGTTTTTCCTTTAAACAGAGAGACAAAATAACATATCCCAATTTGGATTCAGCAAGGACCCCAGTTCCTCATGATGATTCAATGCCACCACCAGTACCTCTGCTACATGGACTTGATACTACTGATAGCAGTACTGATGAACACAACTCTGACGGATTAACTTCTTCCAACTACACAGATTCTGATACCACAGAAGATCCCATCTTATTTTCACAAAAACATCTAAATGACTTAATAAGAGATTTATGTCTTTCTAAGAAAAAGGCGGAGCTCCTTGCATCAAGGTTAAAAGAACGAAATATGGTTAAAAAGATGTCAAAGTAAGTTACTACAGGAAGCGCAATTGGGACTTATCTTCGGCCTTCAAAGTTGAGGGACCTCTTTGTTACTGCCATGATATTGAAGATCTGTTTCAAACTCTGGGTATAGTTCACATTGTGAACGAATGGAAGCTTTTTATTGATTCCTCAAAGAGAAGCTTGAAGGCAGTTCTTCTACACATTGGAAATAAAAAACCTTCCATCCCTATTGCACACTCTGCCCAGTTAAAAGAATCTTATGACAGCATTGAAATTTTGTTGAATGCGATTCACTATTCTGACTACCAGTGGAGCTTACGTGGGGACCTTAAAGTAATTGGAATTTTGATGGGATTGCAAGGAGGTTTTACAAAACACTGTTGCTTTTTATGTTTGTGGGATAGTCGCGCCACTGCACAGCACTATGAAACAAAAGAATGGCCGAAAAGGAATTCATATGCACCTGGAGTGAAAAATATCCAACACATCCCTTTAGTAAATCCCGATAAAGTTTTAATGCCACCATTGCATATCAACCTAGGATTAATGAAGAACTTTGTGAAAGCTATGGCAAAACAGAATTCGAATGGTTTTGAATTTCTCTGTAAAAAGTTTCCCAAGCTAAGCCTAGCCAAGTTGAAAGAAGGAATCTTTGTTGGTCCACAGATTCGGAAAGTTTTTGAAGACCCAGAGTTTGAAAAAACATTAAATACATTGGAACTACGGGCTTGGCATGCATTTAAATGGATTTGCTCTAATTTTTTGGGAAATGTCAAGTCAAATTCGTATCAAGAAGGCGTTGCAGAGTTGCTTGCGGCATACAAAGAGATGGGGTGTCGCATGTCCTTAAAGATGCATTTTCTTCATTCACACCTCGACTTTTTTCCTGAAAATCTTGGAGCAGTTAGTGATGAGCAAGGTGAAAGATTTCACCAAGATATCCAAGCTATGGAAGAAAGGTACAAAGGAGTTTGGAATGAGGGTATGATGGGTGATTATTGCTGGATGTTGTATCGTGATGATGCAAACCATCCATACAAACGGAAATCATATGTCAAACATTTTAAAGTTTTCCTCATTTGAACTAGTATTTGATTGCAGTATTAAGTGGTACCCAGATTGCGATCAACATTTTCCACATGTGTTATTCTGAAAAACAGTTTTGTAGAAGCTACCCCGAAAAGACTATTTGAAAATTACCCAAATACAGCTGTTTAAAGGCTGCCAATAAACAGTCTTTTTCAAGACTACAATTAACAAAAAAGAGTTTGCCCATTGTTCGATCTTCATTCTGTTGATAAACAATCACACCGGTACATTAAACTTGTTTAATCTTTTTTGTTAGATCTTTTTTTCAAATTTGTTGAATTAGGTATAACAGCATGCTAATGTGGTTAGTAGCCTATGTTAAAACCTGAACAACAGCCATGATAATGGCAGAGATATTGTCATTTAAGGGATACAAAATACACACAATCTCACACACCATGCCCCTCATATCTCAAAATCCTGATGTGCTAGAAGAAAACTAATGCCAGATTCGGAATCAGCGCCTCGGTGTTACCCAGAAATGAGTGTTCTTGTTCTCGTTTAAAAAAAACTATTTTTTTGTTGACCAGTGTTATTAGACAAATGAATCAAAGTAATTTTATTCAATTGAAAACGCAAGCACTTATAATTTTCAAAGTCTATCAATGAGAAAAATGCACACAATCACGTTCTTCTACATTAATTAATTTTTTAAAATTATTTGCTTGAGGCTTTCGCAGGCCACACAAAAGTTCGTCGCGGGCCGCAGTTTGCCCACCCCTACTCTACTAAATCTTTCCCCGTTACAGTTTTCCTAACTTGTTTTTCAGCAAATTAGCGATAGTAATACGTATTGCAACTTATACCAGAACATGCGTTTGCAACAGGGTAGTATCTTGGCCTTCTAGATGAGAGCATCTGCGGTCCATAGCCACGACTTTTAGGTAAACAGTAAGTAGGCAGAAATTTAATGAAAAACGCCTTGTATTTTTATTTTTTTTTAACTTCTCCTACTTCAGCTCATCAATACCGCAGTATTTTTGATAAAATACCGTATTTCAACATCGTTCAATCAAAGGTCAGTCAAAACAGCTACGTAGGCCTGAGTATTTTCTAGATTTGTGGTTATGAGTTGAATGTGTAAAACTGTGATACATTTTCGCAAAGGTGTGCATGCAGCAGAAGCTGATCATCCAGGGGGCTGCTGTCAAGTGGTCTGATCAGCATGGTGATCAAGTTATTGAAACAATGTGCCATGCATATGTGATTATCTACTATGATGTGGTTTAGAAAAGTCGTTGCGTACTGCAAACAAAACAGTTTTTACAGGTTTTAAGGAACCAAACAAAAATCCAAAATAATGCTTTATTAAACATAATCAAATTAACATAACAATAATTAACATAAACAAATCCACCGAAGCTTTTCGTCCCCTCACGGGGACTTCATCAGGGCTAAATAAAAGAAAAGAGAACAAACTTTTACTCTTAAATTTAATATGGTATTAAGATACTAGTCATTGATAATTCAGTTAGTAACGTTTTAGCACTGTACCGCTCAATGGAACACCTGTAAGAGCGACTTGGCTCCTTGTGAATAACCAAGTTTTATGTTAAGGGATGGCTTAAGGCGTTTGATTAGAAACGCTTCCATTAGTTCGGTTTCAGTGCTGAAACGGCACTTTTTCAGTAATGTAAAGTTTTGCTCTGCTGGTATTGTTTCTCTGCAGGCTTTGCACTGATCGCGATGGGATTTGATAGCGGAGTTAGATGAGCTTAAGTTATTGGAAAGATGGTTTTCAATTCTGACGAATAGTTGTCTAGTCGTCATACCGATGTATGACGTGCTCTTATCCCAAGAACAAGTATATTTATAGACGACATTCGAACAGAAAAGAGCGGGTAAAGGAAATTTAAGGTTAAAATAAGAGATTATTTTAAAAGTTTGATAAGCTACTTTTATATCAGTGCTCAGTCTGTCACGAAACAATGCAGCAAGGCGTTTACTAAATTTGATAGACGGGGTACCAATATATGGGAGGGTTAAATAAGGACTTAAGTTGGGGGTATTATTGGAAAAATCCGTAGGGGATTGTTGGTTCTGGTTTTTGAATTTAATCTTAAATTTTTCAATTACATTTAGGATGAAAGGTGTTGGGTACCCGTTCTGTTTAAATAAAGAGATGATACGGGTAATTTCGGTTTTTAATAACGAATCATTTGAAGAGTATAAATAAGCACGATGTAGTAAGCAATTAATGAGGCCTCGTTTCCAAGATAAAGGTGCTATGCTGTCGAAATGTAATAGTACACCGGTGAAAGTTGGTTTACGGTATACACAGATATTGAATTCTCTGTCGTAAATCGTTAATTGGACATCTAGAAATGGTAGTGAGGGGCCTGAAGCCTCCTCACATGTGAACTGAAGGTTAGGGTGCTGGTTATTAAGCACTTCTAAGAACATTTGAACTTCAGTTGCGGAATTGAAGATGGCAAACACATCGTCCACGTAACGTACATAAAATGATGGAATGTAATAGTACACCGGTGAAAGTTGGTTTACGGTATACACAGATATTGAATTCTCTGTCGTAAATCGTTAATTGGACATCTAGAAATGGTAGTGAGGGGCCTGAAGCCTCCTCACATGTGAACTGAAGGTTAGGGTGCTGGTTATTAAGCACTTCTAAGAACATTTGAACTTCAGTTGCGGAATTGAAGATGGCAAACACATCGTCCACGTAACGTACATAAAATGATGGAAAATCGTTAATTGGACATCTAGAAATGGTAGTGAGGGGCCTGAAGCCTCCTCACATGTGAACTGAAGGTTAGGGTGCTGGTTATTAAGCACTTCTAAGAACATTTGAACTTCAGTTGCGGAATTGAAGATGGCAAACACATCGTCCACGTAACGTACATAAAACGTACATAAAATCATTTTATGTACGTTACGTGGACGATGTGTTTGCCATCTTCAATTCCGCAACTGAAGTTCAAATGTTCTTAGAAGTGCTTAATAACCAGCACCCTAACCTTCAGTTCACATGTGAGGAGGCTTCAGGCCCCTCACTACCATTTCTAGATGTCCAATTAACGATTTACGACAGAGAATTCAATATCTGTGTATACCGTAAACCAACTTTCACCGGTGTACTATTACATTTCGACAGCATAGCACCTTTATCTTGGAAACGAGGCCTCATTAATTGCTTACTACATCGTGCTTATTTATACTCTTCAAATGATTCGTTATTAAAAACCGAAATTACCCGTATCATCTCTTTATTTAAACAGAACGGGTACCCAACACCTTTCATCCTAAATGTAATTGAAAAATTTAAGATTAAATTCAAAAACCAGAACCAACAATCCCCTACGGATTTTTCCAATAATACCCCCAACTTAAGTCCTTATTTAACCCTCCCATATATTGGTACCCCGTCTATCAAATTTAGTAAACGCCTTGCTGCATTGTTTCGTGACAGACTGAGCACTGATATAAAAGTAGCTTATCAAACTTTTAAAATAATCTCTTATTTTAACCTTAAATTTCCTTTACCCGCTCTTTTCTGTTCGAATGTCGTCTATAAATATACTTGTTCTTGGGATAAGAACACGTCATACATCGGTATGACGACTAGACAACTATTCGTCAGAATTGAAAACCATCTTTCCAATAACTTAAGCTCATCTAACTCCGCTATCAAATCCCATCGCGATCAGTGCAAAGCCTGCAGAGAAACAATACCAGCAGAGCAAAACTTTACATTACTGAAAAAGTGCCGTTTCAGCACTGAAACCGAACTAATGGAAGCGTTTCTAATCAAACGCCTTAAGCCATCCCTTAACATAAAACTTGGTTATTCACAAGGAGCCAAGTCGCTCTTACAGGTGTTCCATTGAGCGGTACAGTGCTAAAACGTTACTAACTGAATTATCAATGACTAGTATCTTAATACCATATTAAATTTAAGAGTAAAAGTTTGTTCTCTTTTCTTTTATTTAGCCCTGATGAAGTCCCCGTGAGGGGACGAAAAGCTTCGGTGGATTTGTTTATGTTAATTATTGTTATGTTAATTTGATTATGTTTAATAAAGCATTATTTTGGATTTTTGTTTGGTTCCTTAAAACCTGGAAGAAAAGTTCCCCCCTATCCGAAATTTAAAACAGTTTTTCTAGCAGGATATAATTTTTGGGTTACCGACGTTCACTAGATTTGTCTGTGCTTTGCTGATAATGATGCAAAAGCAGAAACGGAAGCCATACGGAGATTGAATACAAAACGTTTAAATAGCTAGAGATTTGTTCTGGACTTTCTTAAAACAATCATGATACGGAAATAATTGCATTATTAGAATGTTTGCCGGTTGGAGCGGTTTCACTGTGGTACAATTACCGAATGGATTGCTTTAGGTTACACAGTTTTGTTAGATTTGTTTGCTTGGCGAAAAAATTTTGTATAATCCAAGAAGCAAATTGGCTGCTTTAAATGCCTTTTTCAAAGATGGCTACACTCTTGGGATTCATTGTTTCCAAGTTGGTCTTCATGCAAAGAGCATGATGGAGGCCATTCTGGTAGAGGACTGAATACCATCAGTTAAGTTCCTACAGCTTTAAAATGTCAATTGTATCGTAGTTGTGCGAAGGTGTGTTACCACTGCAATTAACTTGACTTGGCAGTTCGGATCAGTTTGTCTGTTTTATTGTTTGATCTCAAGTTTATAAGTGACGTCATAAGGTAAATAAACCAAGTAAATTTTTGTAAAGTAGCACTTTTCTCCAACTCAGGGGGGTGCAAAGTATTTTTCAGGCGGGCCAGTTCTACTCACCCGAAATATTACGCTGGCAGGCGCGTACCCTTTACAAGACAATTGTTTTTTGGTGATCAATTTCAAAATAACAAAGTTTTCAAACTAAAAGCCTCTTGGTCGGTTGGGTGATCAGTCTGTGGACGTGGGTCACAAGTCACATGCTTTCACGGACTGCACAATTTCACCTCGGTTGCCCATCGGACAACAGTTACACACCAGTACTTTAACTCATCCTCTAATGTAAACGTATATGTTATGTATTTTAGGTGTTTGATGATGCTTTTTACGCTGACAAGTCATTGGTGGTATGTGCTCCCACTGGCTCTGGCAAGACTGTTGTATTTGAACTGGCTATTGTACGTCTGCTGATAAACTATGAGAAGTACTCATGTGGGAAGAAGAGAAAGAAAACCAGGCCCAAGATAGTATATAGTATGAACACAAACTAAATTGCGCTAAATGTTAATTGGTGGTAGAGAAGTTTGAAATTACTTTAGTAAAACGAAAAGTTATTTCAAAGCTTAATGGAATATAGTTTAAATGCGAAGTGCATAACTGCAAGCGATTTCGGTTTCGTTCCCTTTATATTACATGCCATATTATAGCTTTTACCAGCGTACTACCAATATTTTTAACAAGAATTTGCAATTAAATAATTCCACTTTAAATTTTTGAGAAAGGAACTTAGTTCAATTTTCTTCGATAAGTTGCATGGTACTGGTAGAAATGCATTGCGCTTGCGGTTAAGGTGACTACAGTGCCGGTTGAACTTAAGTTGTTTTGCGTATCTGCAAAATTTCTCTATCCTGGTGAGTAAAATGTAACGGTAACTGTGTTTGTTGCATGTTTCCTTCAACAAAATAGTAGATTGCAAAAAATATTGAGGCAAATATTTTTAAGTGGCTCCTATCAAAGCATTATGCTCTGAAAGACACGAAGACTGGTCGTTAAAGTTCCACTCTATTGGACTGGATTGCCAAGAACTAACTGGAGATTCAGATGTGGATAATTTCTGGCAATTACAAAAAGTTGATATTATTCTTACAACACCAGTAAGCTCTATATTATGTAGATATTCTGAAGAACATATTTTTGAGTTTGCTTTCTGATAAGAGCGAAAAATTTGTTTATTCTGCACAGTCAGTAGAGTTTTCAGAATTTGCTTGGGGTAAGAACGTACGTGCTTTGACACCAGCTTTCTTTAAAGATTTTGTTTTTGACAATTTTAGGACTTTTTTGCTCAGAGCATGCGTTAATTGGATAAAATAAAAGGATGGTCATTTTCAAGTTGTTGTCAATGCCAGTCATAGATCTGGCTCTAGCGTTTTTTAGCTTATTGCATCTCCTTATATCTTTGCATACAACAAAGAACAGATTGCGTTCAAACCCGCTTCAGTGTTGCCGGTACTGCGCATTTCTCCCACAAACAGAGAACTCAAAAACTTTCCATGGCTCAACAGTGCAGAACTGGTGAACTCACCACCTCATGACTGCGTCTCTGTGCCTATTCGCCTTGTTCTCGTTGCCTCTGAGACCGATTGTTATTAGGAAAAATGGGACAGCATGACTAGAAGATGGAGAGATAATTCATCGTTGGTTGAACAAGTCAAATTGTTTCTAATAGACGAAGTTCATTTGCTGAACGATGAATCGCGTGGTGCAACAATGGAGGTACGCGACATTGACTGCAGCCCAATCACAGAAAGACCTTTGCGTTGACACGTGTACTTGAACAACTTCAATTCAGATCTGTTTTAACATTGCGATTGGTGTTAACGCAGTACCGATCAATATGTACTGCATTAACACCAATGTGCTGCGTTACTGATCATTATGTGCTGCGTTAACACCAATCGCAATGTTAAAACAGATTGGGGTTAATTGCGATTGGTGTTAACGCAGTACATATTGATCAGAAGCTTGGCGGGGAAAACTCGCCATGGTGCTCGAGTGGGATGAACTGCTGTCTATGGTAGCAATTCTCGTGCGTTCAGGCATGATCATAACTTTGCTGTGTTTTGTGGGAAAGACATTGTACGGCAGTTTTACCTGCTTGCAGAGTGGATGTGCTGGGTAAGCAACATCGCTATATCTGGAAGTCGAAATTTGTATTGTTGAATTACGCTTTTTCAGGCGGTCGTAAGCCGGATGAAGACCATTCAAACTTCCTTTGCTTCTGATTTCACCGAAGGTTGTGGTTTACGATTCGTAGCCGTATCTGCAACCATTCCGAACACAGAGGACATCGCAGAATGGCTGGGCAATGGAAAGGAACCGGCTGTCACTTTTACGTACGAATGAACTTGCCTTTTGCACTGACATTTAGTGTTGTGACATTACATGTATTAGCTAATGGCGTTGTTGTGAAGTTGCTGTTTTTTTAGAACGTGCAAATAGACCAAGCTTCTATTACAAAATTTGCCAGTATGTCACCCAAAATTATGATTCTGAACTTTGGATGTTTTTCTGCGAGCCGCTAATAGTTATTACTCATTTGCGGTGTGCATTTTACTGCTTGTTCTTTTTACGTTTTGATACAAGATGGAAAGCATGTCACAGAATGTTTGAAAATCACAAAAGAAAATCGCGAACTGAAAAAAGCTTGCAAACTACCCACTTTACACAAAGTTCACCTTGTGGACTTTTTAAAATGAATTTCTAGTAGAGAGTCCGATACAAAATTCTCCCAAAAAGGAGGTTATTAAGATTTGAAAAAGGCACTTAACGTTTTTACACATCTGGCTTTCTGGCCTCTTGCGCATTTTTTAGGAACTTTCATCTTTACTATTTACAGCATGGACGACTCGTACCGGCCAGTTACGTTGCGAAAAGTCGTGCTTGGCTATCCTTGGTCTTCCAATGGTTCCGAGTTCAAATTTGATATCAGTCTCAACTATAAGCTCGGCAATGTGATACAAACGTATTCAGATAACAAACCAACATTGGTGGTAAGTTATCAAATTGGTTGTAGCTTCCGAGGTAGTTGTTTCATCTAGGCCTAATGTTTCGCCACATTTTTAGCAGCCCATTTGACGCTTCAAATTTGATGCTAGCGATTAACCACTTGTCCATACCCTTGCTTCACCGGGTTAGAGTTATGAAGCTGCTCACCCAGCATATCGTAAGAGGCGGCTCTTGGGTATTTACCAATGGCAGTCCGCCTTGTAGGTGGTGGGGCTACCAGTCAGTAATTTGCATTCTTGACTGGTTCGAAATGGGCTGCCGCTTTTCCCCTAGCCTAGTTCAATTAGATTGGCAGCGTGAACCTGGATTGCCGTACCTCCACTTCAAGAAGGAGAAGGGGTAAACCAACCAACCATTCGTCCGAGTTGCAGCTTCTAGGAAATCTTTTTTGTTTGTTGGCCGTTTTTTCCGCTCTGTTTAGTCATCATGGCCACCAGAGTGTCTGGAAATTCTACTGTTTGCATTTTGTTTGTTACAGCAATTGATCTAGCCGCAAATGAAAACGAAAGTAATGCAGTTCTTTCTAGATTTTTGGTGATGAGACTATATCTCTCTGGTTTAAGCCTTGGGCAGTTGTCCTGATCTATGGTAACCTTTTTAGGACCCCAAAAGGAAGGTTTCTGATGGCAGACGGTACCCGACCCCCTCTGAGTCTGCACGGTACTTCTGCTCGTAATTATATGCCCCGAGAACATGCCTACCTTTCCGCCACTTATTATCTATTGTTTACATCTGACTTTGATTAGTGAGAGAGCTTTAGTTACGGAGTATATTTTTGGTGAATACCGATATCAATTATTGAGATTTTGAAGCCTAGAAGACTTGCATCGAGTCGTGGTTCTTATTTTTATTGCCAGTTTTGCTCGACTCGAAAAAGCGTGGAACAAGCAGCATCTACTCTTGCGAAAGACCTGGTTTTTATTATGGACGCTGAGCACAAACAAACGCTACATCAGACAGCTAACGTTGTCCGAAATCACCGGTACATATGCCTAGCTTTAACACTGCTAATTTATTATTTCCGTAACCGTAATTTATCGGTTGGGCTAATTTGTCGTCATGGCAACGGCTCAGGTTTGAATTTTGTCGATGTCCAGTTTAGTAGTAATAAGGAATAATAATTGGCTATAGAACAAATGGAAAATTATAGCTTGCTTTTTTGCAACAATTATCACAAAGCAATTTTTCGTTATTTACCAAAGGATCGTTGTTTTTGAGGGTCAAGTGTGGGACTGTTTTGAGATTTATAAACACCATTTTAGGACTCAAACTTGTGTAAGTACTTTCAGTGAAAAACCATCTAGAATTTAAAGCTTGCTTATAATAGTCGGTTCCAAAAGCAGAGAGTTTGATAGAGACACTCCATATCCCATTGGAAACTCGAAAAAAACATTAGCTTTGCTCTTAGGTTAAGAGAATTGCTTCTAAAAGGCATTGGTTACCATCACGCTGGCCTTGATTCGCACGATCGCCATCTAACGGAAGAGTTATTCACCCAGGGAGACTTACTAGTTTTGGGTGAGTTATTAAATATTGTTTTAATATCCGAATAAGTTTTGTTTCTACCTTTGCAGCGTTATCAACGGAGCTGGCGCGATGGTGTAGTGGTTAGAGCGTCGGCTTTGCAGTCGGTGGACCTGGGGTTCATTTCCCAAGTCGAGTCACACCAAAAGACTTTAAAAAATGGTATTTACAGCTTCCGTGCTTGGCGTTCAGCACAAAAAAAGAGATGGTGTGGAGAACAAGTCGGCAAGCTTGCTTGTTGTGTCCTTAGGCAAGGCACTTAACCGGTGCCTCCGTCTTTATGTGGCAGACAGGTGTTGTGGCCAAGCAGTCTACCCGTCGTGGTGGTGCCAGTCTAACTGAAGACTCGCAAACCGAGCATGACCTCTAACCCAGTAAGTGTACATCTTTCTGCATAACGCTCAGCACGATAGCTAAAACGACGACGACGAACGGAGCTGAGAATGTTCTGGCATGCAACTCCAATCCTAACCTCATGTAGAAAATCCGCTTTATTAGTGGTACGTAATAACTTCACGGTGCGCTGAAGCACCACAAGGAGCGAGCAATGAACGACTGCAGCACGACATGATACTAAAACGTATACTTTTATCCTCAGATGTCAATGTCACGATAAACACTCTTATGCGAAGAACAATTCATGTTCAAACCCCCACATTCCACGTTCTGCAGGCAGCGCCCATTTAGCCGCTAAAACTGCAGGCATTGTGAGGTGCTTTTCCCAAGAACGTGATAATGCAACCCAATACTGGCATGAGACGTCCCTTAGGTTTAGATTGGTGCCTACACCAAAATGTCAAGTATTAAGCTTAAGTGATGTGCAACTTTATTTTCATACTGAAAAATACTTCTTGTATTTTTATAGTTAGCACCAGTACTTTAGCCATGGGCGTAAACTTACCCGCCCACTTGGTCATAATCAAGTCCACGCGCCATTATGTGAATGGATTGTACCAAGAATACACACAGTCAGAGATCCTCCAGATGATTGGTCGTGCTGGAAGGCCTCAGGTATGTTGTAGTAGAACTTTAGCAAGTAGTAGAATTTTTAAAAACTTTTCTCCGTTCTTTTCTTTATGGTCTCGGCTTTCTTTCATCAAAACCTGCCTCTACTAATGATTTTATAAAGGTGCAGCTGCCTTCGGAGTTCAATTGGTTTATTTCCACATCGCTTATAGTAGTGGTTTGCACTCATCGGTCAATGACACATTGGTTAAGAAGGCTGTTTTACTTTTTGGCGGCGACTCTTTTCGTGCATTTCTGTAATTTTTGGGGGTTGACTCTTTTTTGGCAATCGCTCTGAATTGGGAAAATTTTTGGAATTTTGTGGGGGCGATGACCTTCTAAACTTTGAAAACCGATTCGTGATAACGCCAACATGAATCTGGTCCGTTGTGCGAAAAAGGATGAGGATTACTGGCTTGTGGTGTAACCATCTAATTCGTTGGCGTTTTCACTAAACATCAAACCATTGCTGTTTAGTGATTAAGCATAATTCACATTCTTTCAGTTTGACACCAGCGCTACCGCCGTCATTATGACGCGTGTTCAAACACGTGGTCTTTATACGAACGTTATGAACGGAACTCAAAAGATTGAAAGCTCTCTGCACAAGTAACTGCTTTTTTGTCTCGTTTGATTTCTTGGCTAAATATCGTACTGCTGTCGGAAGAGCATTTTTGTTCTGATAAACATCAGCTTTTAGCGTGAGCTATTAAGTGGCTGTTTGCTAAAACAACCAGTTAAATCACCAAGCATTAGCAAGGCGTTGTGTTTACCCCACCTTTTTCGGGAACGAGGCGCAGCATGAAACGATTTTACAGATGCACAAACTTAATCAGGATGTTAGGCTCAATGAAGATCAATATGTCACTACCATTAGGTAACATTGGTAAAAACTAATTTCGAGGGGAATTAGCCACAGATAAACCGGCGCGGTGGTGTAGCGGCAAAAACGTCCGCTTTGCAGTTGGAAGACTTAGCTTTAATTCCGTTGTCACATCACATCGAAGACTTTGGATACGATGTTTACAGCTTTTCTGCTTGCCGTTCAGCACGATAAAAGCAGTGTAAAGTAAAAGCCTGCAGGCTTGCTTGTTGTATTCTTGGGTAAGGCGCTTAACAGGATACCTCCATCTTTGTGCGTCAGACAGGTGTGTAGTCAAGCAGTCTACCTGTTGCGGTAGCCTAGTTTGACAAGAGTCTTGCAAACAGAGCATTAGTTTATGCCTATGAATCAGTGAATGAAACCGACAGCTTTCGGTTTTATATATCTGTAGAAATAGCTCTATTCTGATTAAAACCACGCTGCGGACAATTGCTTCATATTATCATCAATTCACAGGCATCTTATTGAACACCTGAATGCTGAGATTGTCCTCACGACGATTCACGACGTCACGATCGCTTTAGAATGGATTCGCTCAACTTTCCTCTATATCAGACTGCTCAAAAATCCGACACACTACGGTAACTCCAGTTTCTATTGACGAGTGATCAACAATAAACAAAACTTATTCAAGGAATCAAGCACTCAATCGAAGGCTGAAAAATCGCCTTCGAGTCGAAGATTGCTCTAACATTAGTGAGATGGAAGGTTATGATTATTGAGAAGACTCTGGATATAAGCGTAGAAGCTTAGATTAGTGGTTTCTAGGTGATTCAAATTTCAACCACTCAAAATAATTTTAGCTGCAAAGTTGTAAGTAGGCAATTTCATTACGTTGAGGTGGAAACTGCAATCGAGGTGACAGATGGCGGAAATAAGTGTTGTCTGCCGTGAATACGTGGAATTCACCTGATATCCGCAGTGGTCGTTTCTCCAGCAGACTGCTTTTTCGCACTCTGACTTGCTTTAAATGACATGTCCTAACGAATCACCACTCACAATTAGAAGCACGATAAAAGTGATGGGAGGTCAGCAAGTTTAGCGGTTTAAATTTGGTAACAGCGTCATTCTTCTAAGAAAGGCTTTTAGAATTTTAAACTTTTCATGTTGTTGAAAGTCTGACGCAAAAGTAGGTAATTAGTAGTAATCGCATTTATACATCGGCACAGAAACACCTAGCTTTGTAAAATCCAGAACAGGACTTAAAACGACATCTTGGCGCCTGTAAATCGACAGCTTCAATTTGCATGCACTTACTACTGCAGCTGAAAGTATGTCGATACGATACGTTGCAGTGTGGCTCTTCCACGATGCTCCCTGGTTCCACGGCGTATTGGTGCCGACTTCTTTTTCAGATTTGTACAGATTTGCAGGTGAAAAGCGCATGAACTAAGCCTTTTTTTTTCTCATTAGGCTACTCTGCAAACATTACAAAAGAAGAGGCAGAGAAGCGGCTGCATGAGCTGTGCATGAGGAACTTGGACTCGCTCGCAGCCGCAAACCTGGTCAGTCTCGACAACGAACTACGCCTACTCTCCAGCGAACCAGGATGTCTTATGGCGCGCTACTCCATTGCTTTTGAAACAATCAAGAAGTTTTCAAACCTGTCTGGAACTGAAGGCCTGTCTGAATTGGTGAGTGCAAGAGAGGGTCTAGTTACCGGCAGAACAGATGCTTGGGTGCTTGTGCTTTATTGGGATTCGTTTGTTGGAATTTAAAGTTGCTCATTGCTCACATAGTATGTCTAACCTCATCTTCATCTTCCATTAGTCTTTTTTTATTCTGTAGACTCGGTGTTTTTTCTTGCTAGCTGGGGTCCAACTGTTTTTGCAGCCTTTGCGCCGCTCGCGTCTGCTTTGGGGATTGCCTCCCATCAATTTTCTTCTTTCGATGTCGTTTGTTATCAGTTCTATACACATTTTGCAAGGAACTACTATTGGTTGCCCACAAATGGTAGTTTACCTTGTTGGTAGTGGGGCTACCAGTTTGCAATTTGCATGCGTGACTGGTTTGAAATTAGCTTCCGCTTTCCCTAACCTCATCTTGAATAGGTTTGCAATGTAAACATGGATAACCGTTTCATGCCGTGCCACTGTTCCAAGGAAAAAGTGGGGTTAGCGACAAGAGCCAATCATGAAATCGACCGTATCTCTCCACGATAAGACATCAGCTTGTGAGGGTGTGGGACTAACATTGTTGTGGCCTTGACAAAGAATTTTTGGCGCATTTCTTTAATGCAGTGTTTGCGGTAGATACGAACTGAACAACTTCGAGATGGATCTCTACTTGTTTCATTTTTATTGTGGTGCGGATGAACTTATGTCTTGTTTGCACACCTTTAGTTTGACTTCGCGACCGGTAAACTTCTCGGCCGTTTAATCTGTCTGCCACGTAAAGATGCAGGAATCCCGTGAAGTGTCTTTTCCAAGAGAACGAGCAGCGAGCTTAGTGTGGAGAAAATGTCGGATCACCTTCTGGCTTTTTCTCCACACTATCAATTTTGTGTTGAGCACCCAGCAAAAAACCTGTGAATACCATTTTATAAAATTTTTTGGTGTAACTCAACACGGGAATTTAAGCCAGGTCTACCGACTGCCATGGGAAAACTGCCACCATTACATCACCGAGCCTGTTCTAGAAGCAACTGTAAAAGTTTTATCGCCCTTGAAGGATAATTACTTGAGCTTGCCTAAGTGTTTTTCAGGTTGAAGTCTTATCTTCCTGCCATGAATTTCAAGACATTACGCTTCGTATGAACGAACGAAGTTCGCTGAACAAGATGAATAAAGACAAAAACAGGGTAACAATCAGGTAGATTACCGCGTTTTCGCATCAAACTAGGACTACATTGGAAACAGTTTTGGGATATAGGCAGAGCTCACAGAAATGTTATCCGAGAAATATTTTTTCAAATTTTGTAGAGATTGTATGTTTTATCACGTAACGGAGCTGGTGGTGAAATACTGTTGAGTGTACCTCAGACAATTTGGCCACTTGGATTAACACAGCAGAACTAGGATCTCACTTCGGTGTCTGTTTGTCAAATACTCTATTCCATGTGATATTGAAGAGTAAAGTGAAAACCGCTCTATGATACAATAGACTATGTGTGTCTTGGGTTTTGAGCCAAGCCGGAAGTTGACAGTTCACAGGAATCGTGTTGAAGGATATCCGAAATTTCGTTTTTTAAAATTAAAGTCTAATGCACAGAAGATAGTGAGGGATAAAATGATTATAGGCGGCATCAGTAATGTGTAACCTAGGTATCACTGAAAAATACGACAGGCGACAGCTCTTCTTTTTACAAGATCTGATTGGTTTTAACTAGACATTGAATTTTCGTCTTTGAAGGTTTCCACTTGCTGGAAAGATCAAAACCAGTTCAATGAAAGTGAACTGTCTGCTTCAGGCTACACTTGGCTGTCTCAGTGTACAGGATTTTACCCTTACTCAAGATGTCAACAAAATCTTCAGGTATTTAATCGAATTTTTGCAATTCATCTTGTTTATACGTCTAGTTTTTAGCATATATATGGCAGTGTAGACTTGGGTGACAGGAAACGTTTTGCTTACCTGGCCTACATTTTTTTGAAAAGGACAGACTTTTTTCTGGACTTACTGTGCCAAGCTGTTACAAAAATAGGATTTTGTTAACACGAAAGTTTAGCGATGTTTAATGTGATATTTTTGCAACAGTTAAGCTTGTTTAGTCCTGGCATGGTTTTTGTTCAGTTAAATTATCGAACTTTTTCTGTTACTTCGACCATACCGCTATGAGCGATTCCGCTCTTGACGGTTTCGCACTTAGGTTTAAGATTGTCATCAAGGAAAATCGGTAATAAAAATTAATGAGTGTACATTGCATAGGTCTTCCTGTCACATAGATTTTTCACCTAGTTGAACAACTTGTGTTCAAGCATTCACATTTCTAGCGCCAAATATATTAAATTTACTAAATGTTATGTAGGAATGCAATGCGCGTTACAAGGTGTCTGGTCGAACTACAAATGCTGAAGAATCAATTCAAGCTCCTGCACAGCGCAGCGGTGCTGGCTAAATGTGTCAAAGCAAAACTGTGGGAAAATTCTAGGTATCTCGAACAGTTTCAACGTCAAAGTGTTGCTACCAGACCTATTACTCAATGCAGACACATGCTTATAAATTGTAGAGCCCTAGCAGCAGGGCAAATGCGCACGCCCCTGACTGGAGGTTGCATATAGAAAGGCATGGAGTTGGTAGCTAAAGTCGACTTCCATTCTTAGCTCTGCCACTTTACTATAACGCCCACTCTTATTGTAAACAGTAGAGAAAGGACACAAGGGCGCCCGTGCTTCACTTAGTTAAAAAAGTAGAGAATATGCTCGCCGTGTATGCCGAAGAGAACAACTCACTTTAATCCATCCGTCTTAATGGCGTAGGGTTGGCAATTTCAGTCTGACTACAATTGGCTGCCGCCTTCCCCCTGCCTAATCAACATGTTTCTACTTTCTTGACTAAGACTAAGGCCTGAAGTTTTCATTTCTTGTCATGGCTCCACCCATGGAAGCTAAGTGATAATAATTATCAAGATCCATGTAAAACCGATATCAAATCTCAAGAGGAGTCTTGTTGTTCACAAGAATTAGTTTTTGTTTTACATTGTATTTTTGTGCCTTTATTGATGGATAATGTGAAGGGTTTAAATTCTTTGTAATAACTTGCGGATGTGACTGATTGATCAGCGACATTTATTCAATTAATTCTGTACAGGTATGTTAGCAAACAGCTGCCCAACATCGGGCCTGCGTTGTCGAACGCTCTTGCAAACGCTGGGCTCTGCTCGTTTGAGAAGCTTCAATCCACTGATCCCAGAGAAATAGAACTTATTCTGAATCGTCATGCTCCATTCGGCAACCACTTACGCGAGGCAGTAGCCCATTTGCCAAAGTATACAGTCCATATTGAGCAAGTGAGTTGCCAAAAAATTTGATTAGCATTTTTTATTGCAACTCTTGTGTGTAAGTGTGGCCCTTTCGGTTTCACAATACGTACAGGCTTACGTGGATGATTACTCATTGTTTTTCTGAGATATGCTAGTTATGCATAAGCATTTGCAGCTTTAATTTTTAGCGATAGTGATGCTAAGAAGCCACATTTTGGGGTAGAAACAAGGCGTCAAATGCAATAAGTAACCAGTTTTTTCAACGGGTAGGATATTGTTATTTACTCTTGAAAAGGAGGCGCAGCATGAAAGGCAATTCCGGCTCACGCCGTAAACCCAACCAAAACCAAATTAAGGAAAGGCGAACCAGTCATGATTAGAAGTTGTGGACTGGTAGCTTTATCACAAAAAAGACGGACTATGCCATCAGTGGGAAGCTAATAGTCGCCTCTTTACGACATGCTGGGTGAGCAGCTTCTTTATTGTAACAGGTTGAAGCATGCAAACTACATATATTCTAGCAGCAGTCTTGCTTATCTTTACCTACGTCATGCCAGGAATGATGAGTGCTTTACAAAAAGCTTGTAGCGAGCAATTTTAAAGCTCTTTTGTTATGCAGGGCAAGCGCTATCAGCCTGATTCATGCGATGTGACTGTGCAAGTAGCACTGAGCAATGCTGAGAAGTTGAGAGAGACACAGACGGCAGGATTGAGGCATGGATGCTTGCTACTAATAGGTAGAATACAGTCCTTGCTTGATGCCAAAGTTGTAGTAGCAAAGCAGAGCGTGATGCAGCTTAGAAAAGCAACTCTAGTCACATGTAAAACGGCAGCCAAAAGCTGGTACTTGTTTTCTGTTTTCTAATCTATTATTCTTGCTTAAATCTTTCCATGAAAAGGAGAGGCCCAATGTAAAACCTGCATATATGTTTACACTGCAAAAACCCTGTAGACCAGCGGTTTCTTAACTATGGTTGCGACCCACTAGTGGGGAGAGTACCTGGGGTAACTGGGACTCTCAAGAAGGCCAACAGCCATTTTAACCCTACCCAAACGGGGTCGGGTACCAAACCATATTGAGGAGGCTGTTGATTGGTGCAGAACGGACACAGCTTACTGTTGACCTCTTATCTCTGTAGGATCGGCAGAACCGAGAATCCTTGCAGCGCCTACGGATACCTACCCAGGACACTTCTCACCTCATTCTGCACTGTACAGCTACGGACTCTTTGCGCCGCTCGCTCTTTGGCGACTTTCTGTCTCTTTACGACCTCTGGTACAGGTCCTGGGGAGTTTCCCGGCTTCTGGGGCTCCATGGTCTTCCGCTATGCCCCCATCCCTCGGAAGGGGTCGGGTAGCAACAACAACACCCGTTGGTGGGTCGTGGGCAAAATTTTAGCGGGTCGCGAAAGTCATTCAAAATTTAAATTAATGCATGCTTTGCTTCTAATAATTCGCTGATCATGTTAGTGCTAAGGTAAACGCGTGTGAACAAATATGACGGAGTCAGCTCGGAAAGTCTACACTCGCACCTCCCACTCCATAAATTGAAGCTTTTTGAAAAACTACACCCTTTAGAAATATAATAGTACATCTTAGAAAATTATGTTGGTCTCGAAAATTTATGGTTTGAAAAGCGGGCCGTGACTTGAAAAAGTTTGGCAAACTTTTTTCGATGCAACGCATTTGAAAAAATTCGCGAAACTTTGCCACGCACCAGACAGCATCTTAAGGTTTTAGTTCGCCATAATCCAAGATAGGTACGACCCTAAATCTAGATATCTGTTGTTTTGCTCCTGAGATTTTGTTTTTGGTATGTCATCTTCAGTCGTAGAATTACGCTCTTCTAAGGTTGCAACTCATCTTTCCTGTTTTCGTCTATTTTACAACTGATTGCCTTAGTTTTTTAATTATTTTGCCCCAATCAAGTTAAAATTGTGCAACTTGATTTTGAGGGTAACAACTCAATAATTGAAACAGTGTTTTTGTAAAGTTTTGCATGACAACGCTTTCGTAAAATTACAAATACTGTATTAATGTTAGAAGAAAATGAATAAATAAAGAATCAACGTTCAGAGCGCTTGACCAAACGAAGGTAAGAGTTATTGGCACAAAACCAAATTATCGTGCGACGCCCTTGGTAAATGAAAACGTCGCGACGCACAGTTTTAGAACCACTGCTGTAGACCATTCGAACCAGTTTTATATACAAATTGCAGCTTGTAAATCCACCATCAACGAGGCCGACTTCCACAAGTCAATTTTCAATTGTCGCCTATTGCGATATACTGTGCAAAAAGCTTTACTATTCCAACCCATTGAAACACGGTTCGAAGTACTGACGTTAACGATCGGTTTTGATGACGGCACAAAACTGAACGCAAGGATATAGTTTCGATCTCGACGCTAAAGTGGTAGATACGCATAACTGATATTCGCAAAAGTTAGTTTGTTTTACAGGGGCAGGTCTTCGATACAGTAATTTCATACACGGTTCTATAATTGTGTGAAAAGGTACGTTTTTCTGTACAGGCGACGCAGACAACGGGGTGGTACTGAAGCAAAGATTATCTGATTCGCAGTTGTTAACAACAGAAGGCTTCGCTTGGAAGAGAACGCTGACTATTATGCGAGCTAGCAAAGGAGATGAACTCAGTGTTAATCTGCTGAGTTATGACTGGGGTAAGACTAAGTTACATTAGTTAGCCTTTAAGTTTTTTGAAATCGAGGGGTTTGGGGTTCAATACCCACTTGAATCTGTGTGGTGGTTTAGGAAGTCACCCTGTGACTTATTGCTTGGTTGTAGTGTTGGTGTGCCAGTAGTGCAGGTAATTCCAATGTGGTTCTAAGCGCAAGTTATACTTTACCTGTAACGTGAAAAGGCTGAAGACTGCACTTGATTTCGCAAATAAACACGCAACTCGTAAAGTGCAAGATTAAGCGGTGTTTTATCAGACTTTTACTTTGTTGCAGTACTGCAGGCTGCCAAACTGCATAAGATGCTTACATAGTTTAGCGGTGTTGCAATATTTTACTTTTCCAGTTGGTCTGGATGTTGAGAGCGTATACACTCCGTTTTATGTTGGGCCTAGACGTTTGATAGCTTCTGCTACCAGTACACGAACTGAAATGAGTGCGAAAGAGTCTAAGTATTTTGATAAGAAAAAGTAAGCTTTTTTTGCTCTTTACAGAAGTGAACTTTTGAAAGTACATGACGTAAATTTGGTGGTGCTTTATATGTAGCCAAACTTTGCCTGTGTCTTTGTGAGAGACAAGTGCTACTCATAATGACGGTAGACAAGGGGCCACCGGCATGCATTCATAATTGGTTAGAAAGTGACTACTACTAAATGCTTTGTTTTCCATATGCCTTATTCCAAAAAAGAAGCAGTCAACCCGTTATCATTAAGAATCTGAGGTCATGCTTTTTCTAATTTTTCTTTTTTGCTCTCCACTGTTTAGCGAACTCATGGCTTACAGTGAGCCGTAGCGGATTCGAAATAGTTTTTCAAATCCATTTTAAGGAATGGTAACACTGATAAAACAATTTTTGATGGCCCGCAAGACTTATTGATCAACAAAAAAAAAAATTGTGGGGTCGTCGTGACACCGCACAGTAAAAACCAACGTTGACGTTCACTTTGTAATGCGTCATTCCCTGCATCTAGAACACTTCAACGCGGTCCAGAAAATTCGAAATATTGAAATATATATACATTGCATTTTGTATCAGTAACCCGACCACTGTTTCGGGTTTCCACTTTATCTAGTGGCAATGTTTTACTTCAACCATTTAAATATACAGATGTCTTTGAAACTAGTGCTTGTAGCTGTCAATTAAAAAGGCTAAAAGTCGTCAGTTCGGTGTTACGTCTGGCATACACTGTCGCCAAAACAAAACAAGCAAAAAGTTAAGCCCTTTAGAGTTGGCAAACTTTGTGAGGTTAATTTGGCGCTACGTCCGTAACTGTTAAAGCACCGTTTGGTTTCAGAAAACCGTGCCGACACACATGCTCAAACAAGCTGAGATGCGCCCACGAATGTTGCAAAATTCAAAGTGGTAAGGAGTGCGAGATTTTTTGGAGATGGGAGTAGAGGGTAAAACAAACACTCAATAGTAATCAACTAAAAATGTTTCTGTTAAGAGTTTTTGGGTGTTTTAAGGGACGATTTAGAGAGAAAAAGATGTAACATATTTCAGGCCTGTAGAATGCCTATAATTTTGGTCTTGAGTCAAGCGATACTACCTGAATTTCGATTTGAAGCGGCAAAGATAGAAATTAACCGCTGGCATTGCATTTTGGTTTATATTAACTGTTCATATACATTAAGGAAGAGAGTTGTAAGTTAAGTGAAGTTTACTAAAAAGAGTCAGAAGCTGAAAGAGTTAAAGAGTTTCTGCGCTATGCATCCGCTTTAAACGTAACATTTTTGTGACAAAATTTTTTATCTAATTTTGTTGAATTTACAACCAGATGAATCACGTTTGAAACCGACCAAACAGGGTCCAGAATTAGCAAAGTGTGGTGCAAATGCAGAGGTAAGTTAGAATAATAGGTTAAAACTAGCAGATTTACCCGTCGTTGATCGGGTAAAATGTAAAGACTGATTAAATTTTTACATTGAATAACCATATTTTAATGTGTTTTCATGATTTTTATTTCATCGTACAACAGTACAAATAGGCCTCTAGTAGAGCCCTATAGGCTCGTAGCTCCCCATAGACGATTCTGATCGAAATCAAAATACCGTACTTGGCAGATTTACCCGTCGTTGATCGGGTAAAATGTAAAGACTGATTAAATTTTTACATTGAATAACCATATTTTAATGTGTTTTCATGATTTTTATTTCATCGTACAACAGTACAAATAGGCCTCTAGTAGAGCCCCATAGGCTCGTAGCCCCCCATAGACGATTCTGATCGAAATCAAAATACCGTACTTGGCTTCCCTGGAAAAAGTTATATAAGATTCATATGTTTGTTTGTATCTAAATGTCTCCAGTTTTATTTCTATGGCGGACAGACAGACACACATTGAGTTTTATATATATAGATTATAGACTAACAACGGTAACATCAAAGCACAAGTTCTTTTTGTATCAGTTTTTCTACGGCCAGAGTTTCATAGCAAATGACTGTTAAGTATACCGGCAGCCTGTTTTGACCGATGAGATCTTATCAGAGCACCTTGGTTTTTTAATTTGTTATACGTGACATCTTTTTTTAGCGGGACATGTTGAAGCCTTCGGTCGAACAGTTGCAGAAATTTCGGTACGACCCAAAGGCTTCATCCGCAAAACAAGCAAATCAAGTTGTACCATCCACGCCCAGTCTTAACAAGTAACTTTCGTTTTTATCCCAGTGCTTCACTGCAATGAAAGTTGCTGATGCGGTGTATGTTTGCCATTATTCACCTGCTGTTGCTTCGAGCTTCGAATAGCCAGTAACGTGTTGATTACGAAATGCCATCCTAACTGGTACCAATTTTGCTTATGGGATTTTGAAATTTGAATGAATGTGCTTTACCCGGAACGCTTTACCGCGCTTAACGCAAAACTACCCTACACTTGTCTTTGAAGCGGTGAATATTTAGGTTGAGCAATTGAAAAAGCAAATATTAAGGTATTTAATAGTTCGACCGACATTGTTGCGATTTTAAGATTAAACCCCAACTGTGAACTTTGCTTACGAGACTGTACGTAAGCATACGTAGCCCTATATTTCATGCATATAAATGATGCTTTCAACTTAGCTTTTTGACCTAACTTCTGCGCAGAAAAAGTTCTTCCAGAAGCAAGTTTTAAAATCAGGAACGATTTACAGGAGCAGTGGTTGGGAACACTTGGACTCTTTTTGCAATTACCAAATGACCCAAGATGACGTAGACGATAGAGAATTGCTGGAAACTATGTCGGCGTTTGAAAAAGAACAGAGTTACTACGATGTAAATGTGCCTTTTTGAGTTAATAGCGAATTATGTCTCGGTTTCAGGTTACAAGAACAACTTCAAAGTTGAGACCGTTTCCATATGCATAATTTTCGAGCGTAATCGTAAGCATACTTCATTTGATTGACTGTGTTGTTGCCTGACTCCAGGACTGCGAGTTAAAAATAAATTGACCGTTTTACTGGACTTCAACTCGAAAAATTAAAGTTTTTAAATACGGGCTTAAAGATCACTTACTAAGTAACGTAGATCCAAAAAAAATGCAAACCGCCATTAGGGGACAAACTTCAGGTAGAAATAAGTTCTTCAACCCGATTCAAGAACAAACTTACTAATGATTTTTCCAAATGCACAACTCTAACTTGTGCTTGGGTTTCTAGGATCTTTGTGAACTTAGAAAAGTAGATTGAGTTTGCAGCCTTGTCCTGCTCCGTTATGGGATTGATGTCATGGAGTGAGCTCCGATGGGCAGTCAACTCCCTACTGCCTTCACCCGAAGTCGTAGAGTGACATGTATACGGTAGTTGCAGCAGGACAGAACGGTATGAGATGGGTCCCGACCCGGGTGGCCTCGGACGCGGCATGTAGGATTCGCGGCTCTGTGGAAACACAATTTTAAATGTAATGACCGAGTACTGAGCTCGAGTTTCCGCGCCGAAGACGAACAAAGATTGGTTTAGATTACGTCTGCATGTGCTAATGCAAACGCGGCTCGTGTTCGTGTTCAGGACTGGTTTGATATGGTTTGAAGTTGCCAGTTTAGTCTGATTTCAAGTCTCGTAAAGCAATTCGTGTTCAGGTCCGGTTTGGAGCTGCCATGACTTGTCTTTTACAAACGACGTGACAAAGCAGTAATTTTGAAGAGCGCAACGATGCACAAACAACCTAGGCACTGAACCCTTAATCTCTCGATTGCAAGCTAGCATCTTACCACTCTGAGCTAGTTTACGCTTATTCTTACTTTACAAGCCGAGCGCTCTGCAAAGACGTTGCCTAGCATCTAACCTCAATCTCTTAAAGACCTCAATGGCGTAAGTTTGTTAGAACAGCATCTGCGTCTCATGCCATTGGGAAAGGCCATTCCTTACGTGGTTGCAGTGCCAATAATACTTTGTGTCGGTGGCGCTGATAACTCCGAAGTGGGTTTGATCATGAGCTGCTGTATGTAAATCTGTAGAAATCTTTTGATGGCCAGAGATTAAAGATATGCGATCTGTATCGTGAAATGACATTTTTTTTAACGATTTGTAGGATCAAATCAACTTGGGATCACGGATAAAGCATCATGATCATTTCATTGACGAGAGCGGGCAGATGAGGAATAGAAAGCGTAATTCTAATCAACAGTTATGGACCGAAGATGGACCGACGCAAATGGAACCTGTTATAAGTAAGTATTTTCCGATATCGCTATTCTTTTCGCCCCGCCAAATGCGGCATTAACAAGTCCATTTTCGGAGGTTTTTAGGTCATATACTTGCCGGCGTCACCCGGCAATGCTACAAGTCAGTTTCGTCGTGTAAAGAAATATTACTTCAGCCGGCTTCATCCAAAACATGATTTCTGAGAGCAGTAACAAAAAGTTGGTATAACTAAAGCATCGCTCCTTATTTCGATCATCGTTCTTCAATTGGTTTTGCTCTCAAACTTATTAATTCGCAAATTCTGTCAGTTTTTTTCCCATAAGGATAGGTGCAAAAAAGTTGTGCGTAGGGTCCGAAATGGCTTTTGTTTCACAATTTCAGAAATAGATTATTTGGTGGTACGCTTATATGATGATGGTGATTATGTCATGACTTGGTGAAGCCCCTGTCGTAATGACGTTTGGAACACCGAGTTTCTTGTTATCATTGTATGTGGCTTGGTTTCGGAATATCTCTCCCCAAATGCCTTGCATGTAATCTCCCCGTTGGTCAAATGTCCCATTTTCATGCGAATTTCCCTCCATAAGCGCATTTTTACACAGTGCTTGAGATTTTTTTCGTTAATTTCCTCTCAAACTTTGGATTTCATAAACTGCACCCCCCTTTAGTAGCATTGTATCCAGCCCTGAGCTAAGATTATTTTCACTCGCGAGCGGTCAGTAATTTCACAAACTTTTATCCGTCCCTTCACCGAGTGCATGTCGTTAAAAGCTCAAATTTTGGAAGGAGTCTAAATTGATTGATGTGTTTACGGGATTAAGTAGTGGGCCTGAAGGGTCTAATAGGCTTATCACTTTCAACTTTTTCTAAATTGTAGGCCTAGTTGTATGACTCAAGGCCTCTGGATGCGCGTATATTTTTGGTCCAGGCATAAACGCAGCCTGGGAAGCAAAGTGAACCGGCGTTTAGCATCTTTAGCCCAGTTATTTCAATAAGTTAGGTAATGGTCTAAGTAGATAATTCGCAGACCAGCTTTTTGTGCTAAAGAAAATAATTTTTTATAAATCCGAGATTTCGCATTAAAACTCGGCGTTTTGTTTCACATTGCTATACGTGATGACAGTGTCATAGGGATAAGAGTAATCAGGCGCGCAACAAGACTGTACTACAAGGGTGTTGTAACGTGAAGTCCATCTACTGTTCAGTTACAGTTTTTGTATTTGCCATTGCATTATTAAAAAACCAGATTTACGCCGGTATGTAGGTACTGCAATATATCTTTGTACTTCAACAGGCAGCATATCAGAAATAGGTTCTACTATTTAAGTTGTCTTTCAAAGGACAGTGATAGTAAGTACAGCTACGGCCTGTTGCTGTTTTTACGGTAGTGGTATCAATAGCATTATGACGAAACGGTACTTTTTTAAAACGTTCAAGAAAAAAGAAAAAAAGCATGCTTAAAAAATTGTCTAAATGCTTAAGCGGTTGTTGCATAGGCGATAAAGCTGAAATTGCTAAAAAATTGTTTTTTTAGGAAGTTGCATTTTAATTTCTCTTAGAAAAGTTTCAACTGCGTTTCCACGATTAGTACGTTTTGAATTAAGAAAGAAAATAAATTTTACAATTAATCGTTAATTATGACGTCATCTTAGTTCCTAGATAGGTATATTTCTTGAAGTTTGTAGGCCGGGTTGTGGCATAGATTTAAGCAGATATCCGCTTTACTTCATTAAGAAACGAAAATTAGAAAAATTATTAATTAATGTCGTTATCATGACGCCACGAACAACCTTGTGACACTAACCCCTGGGTGGTAATCTATCGTGCCAAATTTGATGTTTGTACGCCCAGTAATTTCGGAAGAGTTAAGCACTCAGACAAAATTGTGCTTTATAGCAGGTGTTTGTAATTATTTTGCTGACGGGTTTATTTTACAGTAGTGGAAAATTTTACAGGCCAGTCAGAGTTTTTAAAGCGAATGTAGGAGTAGGACTGTGCATTGTATCTGCAGGAGCCTCGAGACCTAAGGGCTAGGAGGGATTACCTACTCCCAAAATTTTCAATGTCTTTTTTTTGTATGTCTGTGTGATTGCTTTGTTATTTGCGAAGGTATAATTGTGTAACATTTTCATTTGTCTGGCAAGATATGGACTACGACAAAATTTTATTTATGGTTTCAGTTTCAAAACACCACGCCAAGCCAACCCAAAGCATACTATCCTAAATTGAGTGGTTGCGTCCTCATACGGAAACGGTTCCTTTGTAGAAATCACATTCAACACCCGTAGTTTTTGAAAAAATTAAGGAATTGTGAGATTTGGAAACAATTACATCCCCAATTAAATCTTATGCCTCACAGAATACAGCCCTTTTGCATCGACTATATAACCTGCTCTTGTTCCACATACCTCCACCAACCGGAGTAGCCCGGATTTTTGTTTCCCCGAATAAGTCGCTGTGGCTCCTTAAACGGAAGCAGTGCCCCAGAAGAAAGCTCACGCCACAGCCTTTGTTTGAGGAACAACTTAATGATTGTAGGATTTTGGATCGATTTTCCCACCCACATAAATTTGATAATGAAGGGTTGAAATGTAGCAAGCACGTTCGCATCCCGAAATAAAAAATGAATAAATATTTTTTGAAAATTTACTTTTAAAAAGTAGGAGCGGATGCAGGGCTCCTAAACTGGTATAAATGTTTGCAAATTGACATTGTAGCAATCAATTATGGTGCTCATTTCAGCAAAATTCCGTCAAAATGACAATTTTTAGATTAAGTTGCCAACACTCAAGTTCTTGTCTTAATACCAATGCGAAGATGTGCACGCCAATCCAATGGCACTGGTATAAATAATGAATGCTTTTTTAAGTACGAGTGAAGCATTTTAGATCTTTTGTTAAGAAGGTCAACTTATGAGGTCGATCTCAACAGACTGAATTTCTAAGAAGTCATTCAAAAAATGCAATCTGTAATCGCGGGTTAAAAATTGCATTTTCGCACGGGTCGTAAAATTTCACGTCGTGGGCTGGTGGTTGCACATCCCTGCTTTGTAGTATGGATTTATTTTGGCAGCATGGTCAAGTTAACCAAAGCCCCATTTTACTGACGGCTGTGACGTACTTTCAGCAAATGCGTTTTACTGTGATTTTATTTGAAGGGTAACTTTATTGAAAGCATTATCATGTTCATTGAAGCGTAACATGAAAGACTTGGAAACTCCGAAGTAAGTTTGACCATTGGACAACCGCCCTATGTGCTTATAGCGCCACTGTTGGGGTCGCGCGAGTCTGGAGGGAAGAAATGCTAGCAAATTTCGTGACATCAGATTACTTCAGAAGCGCTTTGTTCAAAGGCTTAATGGAAATTCTATATCAGCTTGGACTCGTCCCTAAGATCACTGCGGTATTTATACAGTAGGTTTTTTATTGCGCTTTTTTCACCCAAACTCGCAGCTGGTGATAGTGACGTCAAAACAATGGTTCGGACGTGCTTCGGAGTTTCAAATTTCAACCACCTGCTTCAATTGTTTAGCGTCACCTCCAATAAGTTTACCCGAAGTTGAAATCGCGTGGACGTTGAGCTTAGTTCTGCCTAATGCCTCCGTGTTGTATTCTCTGTGCTGGCAACCATTCGGCAACGTGATCGGGTGGGCTAAAACGCTTTCTATAACAAAAACGATTGAAAGGTCACGCGTTCAAATCTCAAGGCGACAGCGTTTTCGTACGTTTGGAAAAGCACTTGACCGTGCCTTCATTTGCTCGGCGGATTCTAACAAGCAGTAAGTTTATTGAAAGTAATAGGGAGGAATTCAAGTGGAACGTTGAAACTCGGAAACAGAGCTGGACAGTTGTGCTCTGTGTAGCATCAATGTCACTATCCTGATTGAGGATAAGAATGCAACGCACAACTTTGCATTTAGGCGTTGATGACGACGATCAAGTTGCTGAAATCAAGCCACGCGAACCAAAGTATGCGTTTAAGAAGCTGGAGAAAGATAACCAAGCAGCAGAAGTAAGCAATGGAGTTTTAGGTGATGCAATTGATCCACTTCTCGTAGTCCAGGAACCTTTGCTTGGTCTAAAGTTCAGATTTTAGTGACAACAGCAGCTTTTACGTCGCTACGCATAGGTGTTAATACGTTTCTGTTAAATGCTCTTCACGGCTATTCTCCTGCGTGGTTGCAATGGTTTTGGTCCTAATGCGCTGTACTGTGAACGTTTATGCATAATTAACGATATATCGTTATCTCATGCCTTTATACATACTGCATACAAATTTTACAGGCTACTTCGAATCGTATGGGAAAAGTCGTCGCTTGGAAAACCTCAGCTGCTAAAACTAAAGCCCTTCGTTTGGATGAGACTGCTCCTGTATCTCAAACTCCTAATTTCGTCCCGAAGCCTTTTGCTTTGTCGCAAGTCAAACCAGAGACCAATATCAAAAAATCCTTCAACTACCAACCCACCTTACATCAGCAACATCAAAGTCAGAGATGTGGGAGTTCGAATCCGCCCGTTGCTGCGTCACAGTTGAACCCATCTTGTTATCTTACAGGCTTTCAACTGCCTTTTAGCAACAAAAATCAAAAGGGCTCACTAGCGCCAAGCAGTGGCCAAGTAGGAGCAAAACAAATGACGTTGCTCGCTTCGCAGCGTTTCCATGCCAGGAATGGGGGTAAGTTATCTGTGATAATTGTTGTTTTTGTTTAAAGCATGTAACTACTAATTACTTGAAAGCTATTTTTTTGTGTATATATGTTAGTGCGGTTTTGATTTCCTAACCGCTTTCTTTGTAGCGTTATTAGTGGATTACAAAGTGTTTTGACATGTCCCGTTGACCTGGAGATTATTCACTGCTTAAAGAGCTGCTTTGTTTGTGGTACGTAACACGCTTAACGCAAAAGAGTGAAGCAGCGAGCTACGCATTTCATATTTATCCAGACTCGCGCCTCAGAAGCGACAGAAGCTCTGGATTCGCTCATAGAAGCTAATTCAGAGCAACCGTTTTGCAGTCACTAAACCTTGGTGTAATTGTTTTGTTGAGGCTAACCAAAGACTTAAGGTGTAGATCTTATGCTCGGCGCTCGGCAATAGAAGTAACTAGCCGGCGTCGCCCGGCAGAGGCCCTCCATCAGTTATGTCCGGGTTTAGTATTTCGGTTCAACTGGCCAAGCCGGCTTCACCCATCCGGCTATTGCTTGAGCAGTAGCGAAAAGTTAATGAATTTTATGCACTTTCACAATTCTTCTACACGAAATTGAGATCATCATATTCTCTTAATCATGACTGTCAATGCTCACAAAGAATCTTGCCACAAATTAATTATCGTTAATACTTGTGAGGTAGTAGGGGTTAATTAAAACTGATTGTAGCGGCAAAATGGTGGTTGCTGTCACAAGGAAAAAACTATTTAATGGTAAGCCTATTTTGCCGATTGGTGCTGCCGCTTTCCTGTTTATATTTGTGGTATTAAGTTCCAAATTTGGCTGCGCTATTGGTCTTGCTTCCGGCATAGCGACAAAAGCGGCTATTGTTCTCTCTATATTCAGTTTTACAAATTGTTTTGGTTATGGTTTTATGTTGATTTTTTCTTAAACTTGGGGTTTTATTACAATGATGTAGAGTATAGACATAAATGACATGAATACCATAACAGGCAGCATATCAGCATAGGAAAAAAACCTTTGCTTTATAGAACATACAACGGCGTCACCCGACTAACCCGGTCAGTAACGTCGAGATTGAGAGTGGCGGTTTAGCCGGCCAAGCCGGCTTTACCAATCAGGTTTTTATATAAAGAGTTACCAAACGTTTATGTGTTTTCTGCACACCTTTTGTGCTCCTTTTATATAGAATATTTGATTTCAAGATCGTGGCTATGCCTTAGATCTATGTGCTCTGTTCATTGCTAACACGAACCCAAGGGAGCCTTGCCTTTCCCATAGTTTGGAAGTAGTAATTACATTTCTGATATTAAGCTGCTCTAAAGCAAAAGGACAAAAATGTCTTTCGAGTGGTGCGATTTCACACAGTGACGCTGTTTTCTTTTGATTTCCCCTTAAACTTTCTCAAGTCTTCGCTGGCTACGCATTATGTAGCATGTTCTTATATCCCTGCTTGACGTGCCCTGGGGAGTTTAAAGTGTCCTTGCTTTTTCTCAAATGTTTGGTTTGACCCCGGTAGCTCTATAAAGCTATTATAAAGCAAAATATCAATAATATCTTCCATGGGGTGCGATTTGACACAGTGACGCTGTTAATTTTGATTTCGCCTCAAACTTTCTTAAATCCCTGCTGGCCACGCATTATGATTTATATTTGTTTTTCCTTGCTTAGGTATGCTCACAGAAGTTAAATAAGTTCTTGCTTTTCCCAAATTTTCAGGTTTGATTCCAATAGCTCTATAAAGCTATTATCAAGCAAAATAGAAAAAAATGTTTTTCCTAACTATGGTGCGATTTAACCCCGGCAGGCCATACTATCACCCGTGCCGATTTAAAACGTATAAATTAATGCAGCTGCACCAGCTTAACCGTACAAACATTTGTTAGGGCCACAACGAAATGTTTTACTAAATATAAGCCATAGCTCCTGTACATGCAATGGTGATCATGTTGGTTTATTAATCAAGACTGGAAGTATTCAAAAAGAAAGAACGATGACACAAACTACCATTCGTAATTTTTTAAAGAGTAAAGGGGGTGGGGGAGGTGAAACATAGTCAAAATTGATGACGTCGCCCAAATGGTGGTCGTTTTGACTCATAAAGAAATGAGTTGCTTGGTGGTAGTCATGTTCGACGATTTGGTGGGCCTGCTTTTGTATTAATATCGGTGACATTAAGATTTTGCCTGCGCTATTTGCTTTAATTCGGCCATAGCATGAAAATGGGGCCATAGCATGGCATAGAAAATTCGGCCATAGCATGAAAGGGGCCCTGCCTTTTCTTTAAGTCATACAACCTATTGCAATAGGCGCCTATTAAGCTCTTATTAAACAAAAACATTCCCTCTTAACCCACTGTTACCAATCTATAATATTATTGTTTAATTTTGATGTTTTCTTAAATTTGGAATTTTGTTACATTTAACTTTGCCCCAAATCCAGACCTCCCTACTTTTAAATGAAGATTAGTGTTTTGTACTGATAGGCCTATCCTTGAAATTACAAATATCAGTAATGGGCTTTACCATTTATGTTTGCTATCAAAATGATAATAGATAATTTTGCTGCCTGCTGCTGATTTCACTAGATAGTGGCAAGTATTGAGATGTCATTTAAGATTATGACCTCACAATGCGTTTTAAGCCGTTATTATTAGAATTTCTACTTACCACTTCTTCGTCACTGAAGGCGAATTAATATGAACTAACGTCTCTGACTTGCGTGCATGTTCCTTGGCCCTGGCATAAACGCCGCCATGCAAAGAACAAACTAACCCGAAATGAAGCACTCACAGTTTAGCTCTTGGCTCTGGCATAAACGCCGCCATGCAAAAAGCAAACTAACCCGAAATGAAGCACTGTTCAGTTATAGCAGTAGCGGTACCCCCATTAATAATGTCGAGGTTAAGAACATCAAATCAGCTGGCTGCTGCGACAGCCTTGCCCAATTGCAAAGGAAATTGCTTCAACATTTAGATCATATGTAGCTAGACTAGACACATTTTGTTGCAAGCAATAAGAAAGGACTATCTTTACCCCATCGTCTTTTTCTTGGGTGATCACCAAGTGTTATGCTTGGAGTAGGCTACATATTAAAATTTGTAGACTTTGAGTCTTTTGGATAAATTGATTGATAATGCCAAAGATCCATGCTATCGAGATAGAATAGACAAAATGTACCAAAGGGCTTAGTTTTTCTAGAAATTGCATTTTTGTGAAGTGCTGGCACTAAATTTTGTGTGTTTTTAATCGGTAGACTACATTTCATAAACATTCGCAGACTTTAGTTTTTGATGGATGTTTTTGAAGGCGCCGACAGACAATGCAAAAGAACCGCGCTTGTGAGGAAAAGTAGTCAAAATGTACCAAAGAACTAACTTTGTTTAAGAATTGCATGTTTGTTAGCTCTAGTAGGATAATTATACAACTAAAAATGAAACAACATGTATGGCAACCAAGTTTTGATCAGCCATTATAAACTAATTCTTAGCCTCAAATAATTGGAGTCACATATTCCTGGAAAGCAAATTTCCTAAGCTTTCAAAGGATAGTAATTGTTAATACTTTATTATAACGTTTTTGTATTAAAGTCACCTGTTTTTACTGAGCTCACCACTTCTGGGAGGGGTAAAAAGTTACACCACAGGTCTTGAAGTTTAGTTTTTTTAGTATAAAAACTAATATTAATTGTACATATTGTACACTATCGGAATCCCCTTGAAATAACCTTTAATTACGGTAGTTGAATAAAGTTTGAAAATCAGTTGAGAAATGAGGTCACAAATCAGTTTTTTAATAAACTGATTTTGCAAAAAGGTTGCAATTTTTGAAAACATCTTGATATTATGATCTTCGGTAGCGAACATTTGTGTTAATCGTACGAGAAATATTATGACGCCATAGAGCCAGTTTAAGCGTGCAAGCGAAAACAAAAGAAAAAATGCTTAGATGGCTTGAAGTGTTTAAATGAAGTGCTGGTAGCATAATCAAATAAACAGTAATTATTATAAAGTTGCTCTTATCAAAAGCAGCTTAATAATATCTCCTAAAAGAACGTTTAATGCGAGGAGCACTTTTTAAGAAAGAACAAAAAACAGATTGTTTAATGGATCGTTGATTATGACCTCACTTTAGACCCCAAACAAATGAAAGTGTTTGAAATGTAAGTCGTAAGCTGGTTTTCGTTTGAACAAAAAGCGGTTGTTCTCTGTCAAGTAATGCAAATTCTAAAAAAATATTTTTGATGATGACGTCATCATGATGTCACAAATACCCTTATGACACTCACTGCGGGGTGGTGATCAATCGTGCAAAGTTTGATGCTTGTACGTATAGCAGTTTCAGAGGAGTTAAAACAGACAGACAGAATTGTGCTTTATATATTAGATGTGAAGAATGACACTTCAAATTGCAAAATATGTTGTGGCGCTAAAAAAAAGCTTTGCAGCAAAAAGCTCTAAAAACTGACATTTTGTTTTATTGTCGGTGATGGTGATTACTGTGCGAAGTCGAAAACTTACTCGTTTGACCTCACTGCCGACTTTGTACTGCCAAACCATACCAGAAAGATTTCAAAGTCACATTCTTGATGTCAAATTGTCCTCATTCGCTATTTGCATGGTGCCATAAAGTTTATAGTATCGTGGTCAAACTGATCATAGTTTTCTTTAAAACAGTTATATTGATAGATATTTCTGGATATCTTGAGAATTTTTTCATTTGGTTAGATTTCAGCAAGCAGTTATGGGAGCAAGCGCCTTTGTCTGAATATCCAGCTATTCCTTCAGCGACTAAAAAAAGAGCCTTGTTTACAAGTGGCCGTGCAAAACAGGTGAGTCCCATATTTTATACAGCGGTCACAGGAAAACCTTACAGTTATACTTAGAATAAGATAGAAACCTACTTCAAAGTTGCTTGTACGGTAACAGAGTGCATTTACAGTACAAGCACTGCAACCAACTAAGGAAGTTAGTTTCAAAGAGCTTCTAAGGGTACGATGACGCAGTTGAATCCACAAGCCAGAGTCAGTTAGCCATAAAGAATCAATTGGTATCGGTTAGTTTTAGGTCGACGTTGCTGATGATGCTTCTTCTGTGGCGTGAAGACGTGCAAGCATAACATCTCGCACTGCCTGTTTTCTTTATGCAATTTCATGCGACGCCTGGGTGCTTGAAATCCTTTTTTAGAGTACTATTTTGTAATTGTTTACTTTGCATTTATTAACTTGGATTTTCGCTGGTACATTAAGGTGGAGTGGTAAAACGTTTTTAATTCTTATCAAAAAAGCAGGATCACCACCAGTTTCCAGTCGTCCTGAAAAGACGTTCTGGGAAAATTTTCGGTTGTGGCTACTTGCATCTTGCCAGCATATATGAGGTCAAACAGAATTGAAAACCTTAAACATACCATGACTTCCAATGGGTTGCGCTAGAAAAGTAACTTTTTGTTTATGACTGGAAAACCTATGTTTATACTTGCTCTAAGAGACCATTTTGCAGTTCAACCAACACAAATACCGGACATAGCTAAAATAGTCTTATTTGAATCCCAAAAGTCATTAATGCGTAGCGAAATGACTTTTATAAATCAAATAAGGCCAGTTCGGCATTCACCGGTATTAGTGTTGAATTTACTGTAAAAAGTTCACTTGGAGTAAAGAGCAAATATCAACAGGCCATTCCTTTTAAGTTGAAAATTTCTTTTCCGGCTCAACTCATTCAAAATTATGAATGTTTGAAAAAGATTGTTTAGCATTCAACCTCGATGTGTTAGCTGCGTGAAAGTAGCAAAAACTAAAATTTTGTTCAGAACTTGTTTTCAGGTAAACTGTGAGCTGGTGATGATGACACCGCCTTTTTGTGACGTGAAACAAAAACGTTTTTTCACTCCACCGTATTGTACTTTGCTAGTTTTAAATCAAATGCAGTCATTAGCCGTTTTATATCGCTCATCAGTGAAGAGTGGTACGGCCCGCAACCTGGCGGAATGGGTTGCAGGGCTGTTTATGGTGGAAATGGTCATGCATTTTAACCGCACGATAGTTACGTTGTTGTGTTTTTGGAAAAGACCCTACAGTTTTCCCGCTTAGTTGCGCTGTTTGTGATGGAAAATGTACTGTGCCACCAGTTACTGTAACTCCGAAGCAGGTCTGAATCAAAGATGTAGCATAACTAACCAAAGGTTCTTCGCTAACCGCAGGATATAAATTTATTATGTATTTTCAACAATACACGCGTTGTCACAGCCTTGCCCCAATTAACCTTTAGACAATGAAAATTTGAGCTGGGTATCTGTGGCAGCAGATGGTAACTTTGAATTTGTAGGTCTTGCACCTTGCCAACCTATTATAGTAATTTCTTTGCAGCGCCAATGCAAGCCATTTGTTTCACAGCCGTGTGAAGAAGAGGATATTTTAATTGATTGCAATTTTTCTCTTGATGACGACGACGATGACGTCGCGATGATGCAAGCGTGTTTGCAAGCGGAGGAAAACCAGAACTTGAATCAGGTTTCAAAAAATTTGTTTTGGGAGCTGTATTTGTCACTAGCGATGGAGCTAGAAGTTTGATGGAGGATGTTGGTGCTTCTAAAATATTTTCGATGGACTATCTCGTTTCAGACTTCTTGCCATTATGTGACAATATATTGGAGATAAATGAACTTTACATATTTATCTACCACCATAAATTTGCCATTCGATTATTTTCCCAACAAGTATCGACACTTAACTGCAGGCAGTGCCACTGTTTGACCTCTTAGGTCTCATCAGTGTTATTGGTGCCTGACAGCTACACTGTTGCTAAAGTGTCGGTCGCTAGCTGCACTAATGAGAGATAGGCCTCCACTAAGCTGATAGGTCAAAACAGAGTCTTGTTTCAGTTACGCTTAAACTAAATCGTAAGCTTCTGGTATTAGATATGGAGACGTTTGTAAGTCAACGTTGTGCACTGTTTTAACGTCAATTCTTTTGGTGCTAATCTGCACAGCCACCACCGATAATAACTGACGTAGTAGCTCAGTTAGAAAAAAAGGTTGACTCTTTTGTTAGAGACCACAACTGTAAAATTAACTTGAAATTTGTGGTTAAACAAGCTTACAATTTTCTCAGGCTGCTGTTAGTTGTTAATTGCACTTTTTTGACACCAGCTTAGGCCGGGCGCATGACCGAAGTGCTGTAATGTGTGTACATTACTCTTGCTAAAGTTTTCCCGTTAATTACTGATATTTCCATGCTTTTAGGTTTCAAAGGAATCACAGGAGATGTCATCATCTCCCGTCTTGGGGACATATCTTCCACCTCCTGCTCGTAATCCAACACCGACCACGCAAAGCAGAGGATTGCCACAGTTTTTTGGGAGGTAAAAGTTTTGGAAGCGTAGAAAAACTTGAAAGTGCATTTTTGATCTCAAATTACATGGTTTTTGCTGCTTTGAGACAATTTCGCCGCACTAATACCGGAGTTCAGCACGGAAGCGGCCTGAGCTCAATTCTGTGCCGCTCTGCTTTTAAGAAGCCATTTTACTCGTATCTGCTTTACTTGCCTATAGGGTTTGTGGCGAAAATGCGTTTTTTTTTGCCAAATAAATGACCAGTCCGATCACGAGTCGTTAATGTCAAGTCTCGAATTTCCCCGACGTTGGGCCAGCAGTAATATGGGTCTGAAAACAAGTTTTTCATGTATTTCAGTTTTTCTGTGACTGGTTGGTGGTTGGTAATACTAGCCTTGCTTTTTTTTAGGGAGAGTTGTCCTGTGAAAAGGGCTTCCGAAATCGCTGATGCAAAGCAAATGTTTGACTCGATTTTTGACGGGATATTTTGATGCAAGAGTGTCAATGCCAATGTCAATTCTAAATCCTGACTTAAAAACTTAATTTATCCCAAAATGTGGAAATATTTGATTTTTGAGCTAAAGCAGTTAAAGAAAAAGGCTTCAAAAAGAGTTTTGAGTTTGCTGAAGATTAAATTCTTTGAAAACAACCTTGTATTGTATTAAAAAAGATTAAGAGCTCCAATAGTTTCAAATCAAACATTATTTTACAATGGTAGAAATCAAATATTTAAGATAAAAGCTCAGATAAAATTGAATATAATGAAATTAGGTTCTTTTATTTTACAAATGATTTATTGAAATTTTTTATTTGTGGTTGTGCGAAACTTTAAAAAAGCTGTTTTGCCGAAAGCTATGCGTGATTCGCTGGCCGATAATGGTACAAAAGCTTGTAATAAAGCAACTTTTTTTCAAAGTACGGTAATTGTTGTTTGTGATCTTTTTTATGAAGTTTGTGTTTACATTGCGAAGTTGTGAGTTTTTAGTTAAGTTACACCTCAATGATTAAACACTATATTCTTCTACTGTTTCTCAAAGGAGTGCGTGTAGATAGCTGTAAATAAATAATCGGCAACAGGGTCGAGTGGCTTGGAGCTCTGTTCTCGGTGACAATGATCGGGCGTTCAAAGCTCACTATGGCGGCGTGATTGCGTTCTTGAGAAAAATACTACCGCAATTTTTTCGGTCTTGGTTGCACAGCTTGTAGCAGGAAATTCACTGCGCCTGTGTGCTAGCAGTGTTGGTAACTCCGAAGCAGGTCGGAACATAAAGATATTCTACTATACTAGACAAAAGATTTTTCCCTGACGAAAAAATAAACATTTCATCACCCTAACTATCGTCCTTAAAGACGTTTTGCTGTAATTTGTCTGGATAGTTCAAGAAAAGCAGATTTGGATAAAGCTGCTTTCAATTCTTTTACTTAACTAGCTTAATGAATTTGCAAGGCAAACAGCCTCGCTTACTGTAATTCAACAATTAATCTAACCATACTAACTCTGTAGTCGGTGATTGTGTGGCTCAGTGTCGTAGCAGTAAGAGGGTAAAGTGGGGTAGACAGAGTAATCTGGGTAAGGGGCTTCTGATCTTTTTCCTAACATGCATGACGTAGTAAGTAGTATAAAGTGGTTAGTTTGAGTTTGACCTTGACTCCTCTATTATTTTATTCGGGCTGTCAAAGAGTTAATGCTTTTGTTTTGCAATTTTTCTTCATTGATAATCTTGTTAAGTTTGTCAGTGCATAATGCAACGAAATGCTTCTGAAAACGATTATTTGTTAGTTCAAATGCAATGCAACAAGTCTATTAAAGATTGTTAGGGCTGCTGTACATGGCGGAGTGTTTAACGAGTAAAAAGGTAAATTACAAAAAAAAACCATTGCTTTTGGGTAGGAAGACTACAATAAAAATGTACAAAAGGTTTACCTTTGGCTTTTTGCCCTGTAAAAAAAGGTTTTTGTTTTCTACCCCAAAATAATAGATGATATAAGGCAGTGTCAAATATAATACTGTACTTTTTTCAAATTATGACACAGTTTTTCATAATTATGAAGCACTGCTGCGATAATTATCCTCAAGAAAGCATTTTACTCTGTTTTCGCATATTAGTTTTGTGTTGTTTGGTCGCACAATCAAAGATTACCATCGATTGTCATAAGTCTTCATCACAAAAAAGACTGTCAATCAACGCTTCAAAAACGAAATCAAAATGGCTTTTCAAACTCTCGTGGAACCTTTTCAAAGTCTGCCACCCAGAACCAACAATTCAAAACCATGATGCCTCGCACAATCAGAAGTAGTTTTAACAGGAGCCAAGTAGGGACTACGGTAGTTTTTTGCTACTTAGAAGATCTCTTAACAACCTATCCGTATAATTTCAGTGGTATTCAAAATATTGGCAAAACAGGGAGAATCTGAAGTTATAGGAAAACGTTCCCCATAAACGCTTTCTAATATTGTTGAATTTTAAAACCGCAAGAAAGTTGGGTAAATAACACTGTGATGCGTTTACAAATTTTTTCTCGAAGGTCAAGGATGTCATTTGCAAGAACTTGAAGGTAGGGAAATCTTTATCAAGTGCCTTGGTTTAGTTTTTCATAAGGCCGAGCTTAATGTGGAGAGGTGGCAAAGGAATATTTTGTGGATCGACTAAGTAAGCAGATTTGACATGAGACCAGGTGTAAAGCTTGTTCTAGGCGGCCAGCTAATTTGTGTATTATGGCGATCATCTGCACTTGAATCCCACAGACACAAAATACATGGATGTTGTGTGTAATCGGCTTGTAGCCCAAGAACTACTGAAATCACTTTTTAAGTCACCACATATTTTTTAGTGAGCTTCACTGAATGTCCACCAGGAACAGAACTAATCTTATTCCCATTGTGCAGTAATAGGCTATTACCTTTAAATTCTTCACAGAGTCCAAAAACAATTGCCGTTCCGGCGGAATATAGACTATCCCCAAAGCTAATATTAATCCTGAAATATCTTCACAGTATTCTAAGGAATGATCTTTGCCATAACTAAAATACTTTCTAAACTCTTCATCTCTTTTCCGATACCAGAAATATGTGGTGCTTGGAGCTAGTAAGTTGTTTTCACGTAGTCGTGATCCGAAAAGCAGAGCGGATTCTTTTGTGAGATTTAAATCTTGTGTTAGGTCGTTCAGTTCAAGCCGTGTTAAATGCTTCAGTTGATTGGTTTGTACTTTGCTCCGCATTCAATGTGTCTTTCTCACCTGCTTCGCACTCTGTGGACGAAGAACACTCCATTTCACTTATATCTCCAGTTACTTCTGGAACAGGAATACCAGGGCCATGTGGTACTGGTTTTATGGTTGAAAGAACATTAGGGTATTCACATGTTTTTTGCTCTTCCGATTTATTCCTAAAATGAAAATACACGCAAACACAGAAGCAGAAAATACACAACCGCGTTGTCGCAGAGCACCGACAGACCATCCAGTACTGTGGACCTAGTACAGGTTTCACGAGTGTGACGGTCTAAGCTATGCTTTATTAAAAGCCTCTGGCTTCTTGTCGGTTACCAACTGCCCTAAAGAGACCTGATAGGTCGAAACAGCGTCACTGTCTGCAGTTTGCTAAAAGACTTTTTATCTTCCTTACGCTTCATAATCTCAAGCTTTCAACGCATGTTTTAAAACACATGTACGGAGCAAATGCCTTGTCACGGTCGCCTAGTTTTAATCTAAAATATGCATCGCATGACCTCTTTACAAACTGTGTAATTCTTGCTTGACGACTGGGTAAGGTGAGCTTGCCGCATATACAACAGAACCTGTTGGAATCAGTTTTGCCCTTTCTCATTTTGAAATCAAAACTTGAAATCATTATTATGATACAAACCTGTCAAATATACTAATGGAGTAAAGACTGATGAGCAATACACTATTGAGTGTACATCAGTCTTTTTAATTTCAAGTAAAACATAACAATTTCAGTTAAATTTCATGCCAACCTAGACTGTAACAACCGTTAAGACGTTTAACTTTTCAAGCATCAACAGCATTCGTTGCGTTCTTGTCATTGTGACATCACTGTTATTACATTACAATGTCACTGAAGTCTTCAAAACTTAATTCAAGTGCTGCAACATACAGTATTTATGACCTCATAAATCTCAATCGGAAGGCCAAAAAAGCACTAATTGTCAAAAATTCCAAATGCAATTTGCCAAAAAACTAGACCTGATGGAAGAAAACGGATAACAGTTTTAAATTCAGCGTCAAAAACTGCATCAAATGCCGTCAACAGTTCAGTAACCTTTAAAATTATGCAGCACAGTGTAAGTAATCAATGGAAAAAAGGACAACAACGTAAATCTATCTGTATTAAAAGATATAAAAATTTAAAACAAGAATCTTCTCCGAGAAAATCGTAAAATGGCTCTTCACTTCAGATAGCTCTTCAAAACTATAAGACTTCATTGCGAAAAGGCTCTCCTCTCCAGGTCAATCTCTAAACTAAATTTCCTCTTCGATTTTACGCATTAGAACAATAGGCAAAGTTTTCATGTGCGCACTAATGTGAATGCAAAAAATATTTTCTTAATGCTTATGTGTTCGAGAAAACAAAGGTCGGAGAGTTGGTTTCCCTCGTGAAAATAATATTAGCTTGAAAGATCAGTTATTGCGCTGAAATGAATGTACAAGTAATTAAACTTCTTTGAAAAAGGAGATACCGGTACATGATTTGCCACAGAGATATTACCAAATCACATTCTGCAGAAAAGATCTTATAGCGAATGAACATCCCGAAACTCTGGTAACTGTGGAGAAATATGTTTCCCACACTACTTTTTCGCCTCATTGCAAACATAGCCACTTCTGAGTGAAACAAAATCTTTAAGTTTGCTTACCACTCAGCAGTTGATACATGTGGTGTCTATGTTCAAAGGAAAAGGATAATTTTGTGCAACAATGCTGAAATATTTTTGCTTGTATAGGATAAATCTGTAAGCGAACTATTAAGAAGGCACTTGATTGGTTTAAAGCCGGGGTTTTTTTATCCAGGGGACCAAAGAAAATCTTTTTTCGGGAAGAGAAGGAGATGCAATAGCAGACCCCCGTGTTTTTAAAAAATTTAGATCGGTAGGTACAACAATTTTTGAATCCGTTTCTTGAATCTACTGGGCGCACCAGTTTACTTTACTATGCTGTTGATTAAAACGAAATAGTCAAGATTTCAAAGCAAACGTATCTATTCAAAGCAAAATCCGATTTTATCAACACAATAGAGCATTTTATATGTTGCCAAAAAGAAAGGTACCTATTCCGCACCTGTATGGCTGTCACGCGTAACTTGTTTTAAAATATAAAAATTAGGATTTAAAGTTTGCAGCAGCGGCTCCTATTCCACCGTGTCCGGAGATCTTCACACTTCGCTTGTTCTTTGAAAATTTTCCCATGTATTCGCTCACTCTCTGACGCAGCTGATTCATCTGTTTAAAAGTATTGGGCGTAAGTCGTTTCACTGAATGTAGAAACGTCACAATCAGAATGACTTCGAACAGCATCGTTTCATAACTTCAAAAAACAAATTTCTGCAACCGCGAGAAATTGCGATCTTTCATCAAAAGAAGGAAAGGGAATAGTCTTTACTCAGAAATCATTGTCACCTTCTAAAATAGCGTCAAGTGGAGGGTGACCCTTACGCCATTGACTGGGTAATGGGTCTTCAGTGACCAGGGGACGAAAAATATCACAGGTTACGTACAAAGATATATTCCATTTGGGAGTTAAATTGTCTAGTGGCTGGTTGCAGATCGCAAAATGCAAATTAAGACTTTTAACTGTTTTGGCGAAGTTGTATCCACACCCACCCCTTTTCCAGTTTACAAAATAAGACCACGCTTACGTCATATTTCTGTCGCGCAATACGTTGTTCATGGTCGTATTTCTCTTCTTCCAACTGACGAAGCCAATCCCACAATTCTTGCGCTTTTTCGCGGAGCCTGAAACAGCCAAAAAAACTTTTATTCAAACAAGTATATGTAGTAAGCGCAATACTACGTTTTTTAGGAACTGGCATTTTTTCGCCTGAGAATACATGGAAAACAAATTTTTCTTGTGAATCTCTTCTCCACATATTTGAAAACTTATTGCAAAACTTGTTCATTCCATCAAAAAACAAAAAAATTTGCGTCTCCACTAACTTGTCCGTACTAAGATGGTCGATATTGAGAGGCTTTCTACGCTCTGCCAGAATCTTTCTCTTCTTTTCTCTTTCAGTTTGTCTCTTGTTGGGTTTGTGCTTTTCAGCCTAAAGTTTAGATAATATTTGCAGCATATCTTGTACACAAATTGTAAATTTCAAGAAAACTTTAGCAGTTTTTAAAGGGCTGTTTTAACGGTGACTGAGATGGAATAATAGTGAACTTAAACCCGGTGGCGGTTGCATTACTGAGACCTTGGAGATAACGCTATTCAAAGATTTGTTTGGCTACAGCCAGCCTGGTCCTACAGCTGGTCATACAGCCTGTAGATTACTGGCATGCTAGGTTCTGCAGAAGTGTGAATCTTTGTGTCATGCTAGTGTACCGTAGTTGTTTTGTGAGTCTAGATGTTGAAAACACTTACAGTAGGTATGATAATTTATAAAACTTACAAGATTCTGAATAATAAGTTACATTTGGCTGCAATCTTGACGATTTGTTTGTTATTCATTTTCCAAAAATATTTTATTATTATGATTTTGCGCTCGAATTTGATCTCGTTTGTTCTTATAGTATTTATGTAGCTTTACGCCCCTTTTTGTATACTCCTAACGAAAGTTCTTCTATTTTTTCTTTCAATTTAAATTATTGGAAAAAAACTATTTGCACTGTGCTTTATTTTTTCAAACTGCAACATGAAACACCATAGGCTAACTTTATAGTTGATTGAAGATATGCCTTTCTACAAGACGGAGGTCTGCTCTTGATACATTGCGTTTCAAAACGATGATCAATACTACCGATCACCAATCTTACCTACAGGCGAAAGTGCACTACATATAGCCCTATATGCAGCGTTGATTAAACTGTCAGAGTCTGGGAGTACCTTGTCTTGATAACCTATCGGTTCTTCGGCGTTTTGTGGGTTTCCCATATTCATCTGGCTATCACTTTGTTTTAATATTTTGCTTTTTCTATATTTTTTATCAGAGTTTATGCAAAGGCGACTAAAAATATTTTTTCTTAATAGGCCAACAGCTCTTTCATTCTCTTCCCATTTCCAAGTTATTTAAGCAATGGGTTAATCTTTCATTAAGACACAGAGTAACTCAGAGTTCTATTGGTTATAGCTCATGATTAAGCTTATTACTACCAATACTAGTCCTGATATCGGAAAAAGAGTATAAAGTATAACCTGTCTAAAAAATTAGCAATAATCGTTTTGACTTACCCTCGCAAGATACCCTCCATAGTGAAGTGACATATTTGCAATCGCTGCCTTCTTCTTTGCTTCTTCCTCTTGTCTTTTACATTCTTCTTCCTCCTCTTTCTTTTTTCGTTCCTCCTGATAATTAAAATCAAAGAATGAATCGCAAACACAGCGAGAGTCAATCTTGTAGAACTCTACTAGCTTTAGCAGCACAAATAAATTAGCCGATTTTGGGAACATGTAAAGTTTCAGCCATTCATACATTCATAAGAATGAGCTCGTACTCTGGCTCCTAGCCTGTGATTAGAGTGCGCCACCGCAACCATAAAGCTGCTTCATTTCGCCAAGTTTTTGTTACATAAAGATGGAAAAATATCGTTAGGTGTCTTTTCCAACCACACCAAAAGAACTTGTCGGGTTTTTCTACACACTGCCTATTTTGTGCTGAGCTCCAAACAAGGAAGCTGTAAATAACTATTTTATGGCTCCCCACGGGAATTGGACCTAGGTCTACGAACTGCGCAGCGTATACTCTTATCACCACACCATCAAACCCACAGCTCTTAATTTTCGGCAAATAAATTGACCTTCAGCAATCAAGGTGCTGCTGCTTTGAGTTTTAATAGAATCGTTTAAGCCCTTTTGCTCCATGGAAACTCTCATTCTAGTCTGTAAAGATTCAATTTAGAATTTTATTCCAATAAAGTTTTGTTCTTCTAAAACTTCGAACAACTCTGACAAGCCTTAAAGTAATACAGCTGCTGCGTGAATACACTATTGTGAAATACTGTACAATGGGATGTTTAATATCGATCGACTAGCTCTGAGGCTGATGTCATTCGAGGTATTTCGCCACAAACACAGAGACTAATCGAAATTACAAAAATTAGGGTTGTAGAACTCTAGCTATCCAGGGACCATTTATTGAAATGACCAAGAAAGTTGCTGTAATGCAAAAAAATTCTTGACTTACTCTTTCTTGAGCTAGTCTTTCTTTTTCTTTTTCTTGGCGTATCCTGATTTGCTGAGCTCGCTCCTGTTTCCTTGCATCGATCCGGATCCTAAGCTCGTCTAGCTCTTCTTCATCTTTCCTCCTCTGTTCAAAGTGAGCATTGATGAGTGCCTGCAGCTCCATCATGTCTTTTTCCATCCTCTTTCGGTGGATATCTTCCAGATCAACAACTTCTCCTCCCTCTGGAAGCTTGGGAGGAGTAATCCGGGGCACCGACATCCTGAAATTGGAATATTAAAGAATACACAAAAACATAGTAAAAGAAAGATAAATTTAATGAAAACATTTACATTAGCATTTCTTGTGCCTGGAAAAGGAATACCTCCCATCAAAAAAACTTTTTAATTGACTCGAAGCAACCTTTTACACCAAAATCAGTTCCTAAATCTAATGCAGTCGTTGACAACCCTAGCTGGTCTTTCAATCACGAGGCCAAGGTTTTGATGCCCGCTTTGGTTCTGCGATTTTGGGCCCTTAAAAAGAACACGTTAGAGTAATTCCACTTTGTTGTTATTGCTGTTGGGATTACCCCTCCTCTTCCTCGAGATGTAGGTACGGCACAAACGGCAATTCAGGTTCATGTCATAAACTTAAATTGAAATTAGGTTAGGGGAAAGATGGCAGCTCATTTCGAACCAGTCATGAATGACTGGTAGCCCCACAACCAACAAGGCGGAATGCCATTGGTGGGGTACCCAAGAGTCGCTTCTTACGACATGCTGGGTGAGCAACTTCATAATTGTAACCCAGTGAAGTACGGGTAGGCTACCTGTCTGCCGTTCCGTTAAGTGCCTTGCCTAAGGATACAACAAGCAAGCTTGCCGGATTGTTCTCCACACTATTCCTTTTTTATGCTGAGCGCCAAGCAGGGAAGCTGTGAATACCATTTTTAAGTCTTTTAGTATGACTCCACTTAAGGAACGAACCCCAGGTCTATCGACTGCGAAGCGGACGCTCCAACCACTACACCATCGCGCCGGTTTTGATTTTGGTCGTGCACATTATTGTTTTTAACATGGAGTTATAGACATTTTATGTTCCAGGTTTTACAATAACGTTTTTTATTTTCTCTAGAATGCCACGGTTCAGCAAAACATAAAAACGAACAATTTTTTACTGCAACTTACTTTGGCGTAGTCGGTGCTGGTGGAGTCTGAAAAATAAATTCAGTCAATGCTTGTACGGCAAATTGGTTGATTATGATGATTAAGTTTGTTTTTCTACCTCCAGTGATGTAACAAAATATAAGTATGTATTTTTATCATGGCACAGTAAAAGAAGCTATTTTTCTGGTCCATGACCTACCGGTACGTTTATTTTGTGGGAGCAATATGCAAAGTCAGTCTTGTATGATGGATCCTTAGAAAATGCAACACGTTCTTCATGATACACAACTCACAGCAATCATTACATTTAAGAGTTCAGCAACACGCAAAACCAAGCCAATGAGTAATGATCTGAGATGAAAATACCTCCGGAGCCGGCTCCTCAGTGGGAGGAGCCCCTTCCGTTTGTTGATCACCTTCTGCGTCTTGTTCCGTCATGGGTTCTTCTGCTTTCGGTTCTTCTTCTTGGTCAGTTTCGCTCTGTTGCTGACGTCATAATTTGGGCGCGCAGAGAAGTTGGTGGTAAGCAAAAAATTAAGCGTAATAAGGCTAAGAAGCTTCTGTGCTAACGACCAGGCGAATATATTTCTGCTGATTATTTCCTTCTTCGCTCAAAATACAAACTAAGATTGCCTACACGCTTTTGTGAACAGCAACTTAGTCAAAACACTAAATCATGAACTTACAAAAAGTTATTTTGCGCAGGATTTAACAGTTTATTTTAAGATAATAAACCTATTGAGTGAGAAGAAATTTACGGAAAAGACCTTATCTGTGAAAAAGCCTAGTTTTTCGCACAATTTGTTAAATTGAACACCTTTAACACCTCTGGCCCAGCTAAATAAACCTAGTGCTGATACATGCAATTAGACAGGTTGCTCGAATTTGCGAAAACCATACAATTTGCTTTTTATTGCATTAGCTAACTTTGGGTGAAGAAAAAATCTTGCACGCCAAGATTTTGCGAATGCTGATGATCACAACACAAGTCGTTCAAAACGATTACTTTTTTGAAATCAAAAAAGTAAAGATGAAAGTCGGATGTGCACATGAAAACGAAAACACGACTGTTATGCGTACAAGGTTTGGCAAAAACTTTTCATAAAGTGATTAGCTTTGCTGTTTGAAAACGTTTTAAACATTTTTGAAATACTTCTTGTAGCATTTAATCTTTTATTTTTTGACCTTTTCATGACTGGGATGATTAGTTGTCAAGGACAATTGTATCTGGGAAGATTATAGAGGTCCAATACAAACAGTTGGCTCCATAGTCGCGGAAGCATAGTGGTAGAAAAAGCTGAGCTGCATTAAAGCTCTTTTTCCTTCCCTGAAAATCCTAGTCAAACTTTAGTTCCGCGTGGACGCAATAAATGATCTTCACAAAAGCTGTTATGATGCTAATACGCCTCAGACCCCATTCCATCAAAAGAACATATTTATCACACTCCTGATAGCTAAGCGGTCTAAAAATGAAAAGATCGCTTTAGAGATAGCTTTGAAATATATAAGAAAAACGTTTCTGATATATTTCGGTTTGTTCTGTTTTTATTTATAGGCCTATAGGAAAAAAAGCTTTTTTCCCTTGAAAGTTTTATGGCTTGAAAATACCTGATAAACTACATACTTAGTAAAAATTGTAGTCTATTTTTATAAAAACTCAAATTTGCACGGAGTAACCAGTGACAACTTTGTTACGATATCTATGCACAGAGAGCAAGGCGTTTATTGGTAAATCTATGCTGTTTTGAATGTGTTTTTACGAAGGTAGGTTTGAATGTGTTTTACAATCTTCTCCAGGTTTTATCGCCATAGTTTCCATTCGTAAAGAACATCTTACAAGTCTCGATATAGAAACACGTTGTAGCTCAAGTTCTTAATTAAAATGTTTTGCGGCAAACTGCTAGCATTGTTAACAATGTTATACAAAAGTTGTTGGGAATGTCATCAGTATTTAATTAAACCTTCTAATCAACATTTTAAAGAGCAGATGTGTTGGCTTCAATATTAAGAATGAGAACAAAAGAAGAGATCTCCGATAAAGTCTACAGATTTTCTCGAGAAAAACAAACTTTTTTCGAGAGAGGTTTAGGGAGGAATCCAAAAAGTTTTTTCTCAAAAAGATTTCACATATTTCAAAAGGGTGGATCTCTATTCCCTTAATAATTTGCTCTAAATCAGGGGTTCTTAAGCTGGGGTCCACGGTCCCCTTGTACCCCCAAGGCGTGGAAGCCCAATAAAAATGCTAGTCACTTTTTTCTCACAAATTTGCTTTCCAAAGCAACCATGTTTTTGGTCGAGATGCCAGACCAATCCGCTTGTTATTGGTGTGGAACCCAAAAATTACAGGATGTTTAAAGAAACTTGGGCGATTTTGCGAGAGATGAAATGTGAAGTCCTTTTTGGGGGGAGATCAAACGCTTTTCGGCGCTGATATTGACTTGTCTTCTCACAAATGTTTCCCCAAGGCAACATGAAGACCTTTTCTTAGCAAGAAGTGGGTCAGTAGTTTGCTAATCCTTGTCTAGGCCCAAAAAAATGCACAAAACTCAGAAACTTAATTCAGTGGTCCGTGTTGAAAGAAAGTTTAAGAACCACTGGTCTAAATCAACTTAGCCAACAGCTAACCTAACTGAATCAACCAGTAAATAAACTTTAAAAAATTACCTCTTGATAATCTTCTGTGTCCGACATGATGACTGCTGGTTGCTTCACAAATCAATAACTCATTAATCAGAGGCTACAACACAAAGTAAATAAAAAAACTGTTTTTATACCTAGTAGCTCATTTAGAAAAAGAAAAAAAAGCACGCGTCGTTTCAAATTTTCCTTAGAAAATGCGTTATTCATGCACTTTTAATACGGGAAGAGAAAAAACAATTTCAACAAAATCTAGTTTTAGATTTTTAAGCTCTGCATACAGTTTCTAAAAACGTCTCTGTCTCCAACTTGAATTTAACTCGTTAAAAACTCTGATCTATGCCAGCGTCGTTCTACTAACTTCTAGCATCTGCTAATAACTCAAACGATTTCCACTGGGATCCGGCTGTTACGTCACATTGAGACAGCTGGGTGTTGTGAAAACTTTTAGATAGCTTGACAAAAAGCACAGAAGTCCTCGCTTCTACTCTCCAACAACTTTAACAGTACCCTGATTTCGTTTCTGGTTACACCACTAATGCGAGTAATTTTTGGCCAATCGTGAAATGTTGAGTTATATGCTTGCATGGTCTCCGCATTTTTACTCTATTAGAAAAGCCACTTAAGCCAATTCTTCTGGTTAGTTACAATGCTTATGGTAGAAATATACTATGAACTATTGTCAGGGCAGGTAATCAAGAAGCTGATTCGAGCGACAGTTTCTTGTCGAGATGGTTTACCCAGCCACCGGATGAGGCCACTTCCTAACAACCCAACGCAAGACGTGATGAGATTTGAACTCACAATTGCGTGATCGGTGTCGAAAGTTTTGATGCGTCAATGCTGGTTGATCAAGATCTCGTAATAAGTAAATCACGTGACTTGTAGCATCTTTTGATTGGCTACTTATTTTATAATCTGACGCAATAATCAGGCAACAGTTTATACGGCTGTTACGCAGTTTAATCAACAGATCAAATAGCCGAAAGGTTGCTGCCAGTTCGAACTGTTAATAGACAAAATCATGCAGCCTATCTATATCTAAACACAAACTATTTTACTAAAATTGTTACTTTAGCAACACAACCAAAATCTTTTTGATTGACATAAAGCCATTAATCACAGGTGAAATAAAAGACTACTGCTTCCCACACAAAAAAGGGATTAGCAGTAAAAATTTTGCCCTTATTTTTTCCTCTAAATCAATGGCCCCCGACTCTTTCAAAGATTTTTAAAAGTTATGTGGCCCCTGGTTTTAAGCTATTTATACGTCAATAAAATGTAGACAAATAAATCATATGGATGCGACAAGGGCGATCTCCTGAAACTTTTGCAAGGGGACATAAATGTAATTTTCAACCTATTTTCTAAAACTTTATTCAATTGTGTTACAACTAAAATGCCAGGAGGAAATTGCTCCGTTTGCTCCCATGGGTCGCAAGCCAAAAAACTTTTCGCCATTCCTTCGAGGGCCACGGCATTGAGGTGGGGAAGCAACGGTCTATAAAAAATAATTACTTTATGGGCCAAGTATGAAGTGAGGTCTGGGATAAATGTTACGTTGTGTCAATGCAGTATTTGTTCGTTCTTTTTTTTGAATATACAGTAGAATCGAATCAGCGTACTGTAATCTTTATTCGTTCTTTGTTAAATGTGATTTACTCGCTTTAAGCAGCCTGCGGCTGCCTTCGTTGGAGCTGGCAGATAATCAAGAACTTTGAGATGATACCGGTGTTGCTTCTGGTTGTAAAATCATTCTTAATTGAATTGACTAGTGTGAAAGAGTGTATGAAGCTTGTGACCGTCTGTAAAAGAAAGCTCTTTGTAAACCGCATAAAGTCGAATAAATTAAAATAAACTGGAAAAAGACAATATCTCCATATTGAAGTCAGCTATCAGGTTTACACGAGCTTATGTTAAGCAGGCACACCAAAAGGAATTAACAATAAAGTTATATCCCTGCGTTTGCCATTACGCTTACACAACAAAACTTTTAGATTTATCGTGCTTTCGTTTTTCACAAAGATAACTTAGTAAAATTGCTCTTCAAAGCTAAACAGCAAGGACGTATAAAGGGAGGAGGAAAAAAAGCAATAATCCTCACCGACTGTGTAACAGTAGCGAAAAATGTGAAAAGGTCTTGATCTGTTCGGAGACCAAATTGAGCGAAATTCAAGATTTTAAAAAGTTGATTTGAAGAAAAGGTCTTCAACTTTCAGAAGTGCTTTTTTCCCACCCCCAAAAATTTGTTTTCAATTACGCGAGTGTGTTTGAGAAAAAATTATTCACTATCCATCAACAATAACTCGCATTGTTCTTGGGGATATTACCAATCTGCGCACACAACTGGCCCAACGACCACCAATTTTACCCCTTTTCACCATCATTTTCCTACTCGCGTGATTTGTTTACACTATGGAGCAAGGCTTTATTTCACATGGTGTCTCCGCCCTTGGGAATAGGAAGCAATCTCATGTTTTAGTTTTAATATACCACGGAGAAATTTTACTGCTTTTATTATGTTAGTTAACAATATTAACACTGCAGCAATATGAAGACATTGACAAATTCGCAATAAATATACACGATGCTACGCAATGTGCGCAAGGCTTTCCAAGGAAGGCCTCGCTTTCCCAAAAAACTTCAGAAATTATCACACAACGCCATTTGATATTCATCACCAAAAACAATCACAATAAACTACAACACAAAACTCGATTTAAAACGAAAGCTTTTTTCGTAATCATATATACAGAGTAGGAAGAGAATTCCAAATTCCGAAAAATGCCAATAAATTCATTTTAGTTTTCCACAGATTCAGAAGATTTACATTCTTGAAATCAAGACGATTAGCAGGCGTACGACTTGCAGAAGCCTAGCTTTACACTGATGTTGCGATTGGCTGAAGCCACAGTTGAATAGAAGCTACACGCATGATTTATGAAGGTTTTGGCTAAGACCAAGTTTTAATTGTGCGAGTAAGTCCGATTTGTGGTTTAAAACTTAACTAGGCTTGGATTAAGTCGAGCTGTGCCGGTGCACAATGCTTAGGATAAAAGCAGAAAACGAAATCACTGGTGTAGAACTTTGAAACGGTTTTTACAAAAAGCTGTTTCACCAAACATCTTCGGCCACACTCTGTCGGAGAGCGCTATCGCGACAACTTTTGACGCCAATGTTAGGCGCCTCTAGGAAGCAGCACGGCAAAATGCTTTTTAAAAACTCTTCTCAAGTTCTACAACAGCAATAAAAACAAAATTGTTGCATTTCATTATTCACCTTGTTTCGCACTCATCTGGTCCACTTTCGACCAGAAAACAGTCAAAACGCCATCAAGCGCTTCATTGTAAAAAGCTCGAAAACACATGACTAGCATTATAAGGTTGGAACCAGAATGGGATACCGGGAAAGTAAAACCAAAAACAAATGTAACGGTGTTCAAAAAATCGGAAAAATATAAAAATTGATCGTTCAAAGTTTATTATGTTATCACGTTAGTGACGCAATAGTAACGTTCTTGAGAATGGATGTCATCATTACAAAGTAGGTTGAAACTGCAGCTGTTAAAAACATTTTGTATTTACGCAATATCAGCAAAGGCGCACTTCGATACATTTTTGAGGTTCAAAACGTCAACACCCTTGTCCAATGCTGGCTGTATGTAGACTTGTAATTGACACCAACGCAAGGGCTATACCGGTGTAGACAAGCAAAGTCATTTGCAATTACTTTACTTGTCTTCATCGATATGGCCCTCAAGAAATCTGGTCATGGATAAAGGGTTATGGTTAGTAAAACAAAAGTTATAAAATGAAGTATTTTCAATGAGGGAACGCTGAAGAGGATGAAGTGTACATTCCTGTTTTAACAGACCGGCAAAGTTTGTGTTGTGTCGTATACGTCGGTCTCTATTTCGCTTTTACGCAAGTCTGTTTCAGGTAGGTCCTTTTCAGAAACAGTGACAGCAATGCCGCTGCCAGCATTTGTGGGTTCTGAAGCATCATCGTTATTCGCAGCTACTCTGCACTCTTTAATAGACTCATATTCGTGGTTGTCAGAATCACTTTTGGTATTTTCTGAAGTAAGACTTGCAGTGGTTCCTAGCGGATTCTCCTCAATTGGCAAACTGCCAACCAATGATGTGGTCGTAGTGTCTGCACCATCCGGATCAACTTTTCCGTTTTCCGTTCGGTTTACAACTGGGGCGGTTACTGATGGAATGAGGAGCACCTTTTCCTCTTCACCAAAGGTTCGAAAACTGGGTGAAGGAGTAGCCTGGGAGGAACGAGCCCCCGCCAAGGTGCTGTTGCTGTTCCTTTTAAAAGTTAGATTGAAAAAACTCACTGCTGGAGTCCCGGAGTGATTGCGTTTCCCAAGGCAATGCCTGAAAATAAAACCTCATGGTAGACCACAGGTGCACCTTCATCTTTCAAACATGGTAACACCTTTACAATTATGCATAAAAGAACGTGTTAGCAAGCCTAATTCGGAATTACCAGTGCTGCAAGCGCAGGGAGCAACACTTCCGAAAGCACTCTAAACAAGCAGAAAAAGTGCTGCAAAGTACCTTTCCAAGGCGACAACCACGAAGCAGTCCAGCGAGTGTTGAGCTTTGCAAGCTCCAAATGTAAGGTCGCACATTGATGGGATTGAGCTGCACTCAAACTTGTGTTCATAACAAATTTTACGCAAACAAAATAAATTTGTGCTTTTTTATACAGCAGCCATTCGCACAGTTCACGTTGTTGCAGGCGACCCAAGTAGTAGTTTGAATTCAACGCGGTTGTCTTCTGCGCTCAAACATGTCTTTTACAATGGTATCTCTCTTATTCTCAATTCGTAACTTTTAGATTAGTACTTTTGTCCACTGCTCACTAGATTACCTGCGCACTAGGTACAAGGCCAAAGCAATTAGGCAGACGGAGATAAATGAAACAATTCCAACTGCGATGGAGTAAGGCCATGCTTTGGGAAAAAGCTCTGAAAAAACATTAAATTCAAAACTTACAAATTTATTCGGATTAAGAGCGGCATTATTTCATTTTACTTAACAACTTCTTTAGGCAAGCGAACGTACCAGTGCATAGAAAGCAATTTGCAAAACAATTTAGTAACAAAAAACATCAAATTTCAGTCTTTTGTGGTTTAAGCAACAAAACCAAGTACTTGAAACCCCTTGTGGTGGGGCTACCAATCAGGAATTAGCGTTCATGACTGATGCAAAATAGATTGCCGCTTTCCCCTAGCCTGGTCTTGACTAGGTTTTTGGTGAGAATCTATATTTTTGTTTCATGCCATGCCTCCCTTCTATGGAAGAGAAAGGGAAAACAACAGCAAATGTGTAAGGATGCATGATTCGCAAGGCTAATAACGACCTTCTTACGCGTAATGAAACTGCAAAACAAATATTTTGGGCTGCTTTTGAATACCAGAAGACCTCATGGTTCATCGACTCTGTAAAGCTACTCACCAAGCATTTCACAAACGGTGATCACAGGCTTTCCACCAATGACAGTAGGCCTTGTTAGTAGCGGTACAAAAACTGCATTCCAAAACAACTTTTCTTTAACCTTACTTGTGCTGTTTTGCATTGTTGCTGACGTCACTTCCGAAAACGTCCGTGACGTCATCACTTGCGTCGTGGTGACGTCCTGAGGAGCGTTGCGCCAAGAGCGGCTGGTGTTGTTATTAGCAATGGTAACATTGATTGACTGGGTGGTTGCTACAACATCAGGTGTGGCACAGACGTGCTTATATGGCCCCCTCATCAAACACAAGTACTGGCATCCCCCGTAGCCCAATGTCGAGTCGCAAAGATTGGTGCCAGACTGCCGCGAGGAAGATACAGCCTAAAAAAAGTATGAATCATTTCGATGTACGACTGAAATTTTCAAAAATGTGTTAGTTGGGGAAAGATGTAAATAATAAATGCGGTTTTTTAAAAAATCGATAGTAATAATGCTTCTTCAAAACCTTCAAATTGGCAATGTTCACGAGAATTGGTTTCATAAAAACGGTATTCAATGTCCCATTGTCCCCATTTAAAGTGCTGAAACACACTTTTAAACGTAACAAAATAGATTCATACTCATTGAAGGTAATTTACCACAAAGCATTATTTTTTAAAAGGGGGAATATGCCTTTAAATTTTTACCATTGTTTTGATATAATAAAGAATTATGAAAAGCTAAACAATTCTAGGATACTATTAATACGTGGATATTCCACCGAATTCTACGAACTAGCCCTAACCCCAATTGCAAACTTAATTCCAACATTAAACCTAAACCAATTCTTACTCTAACCAACCTTAATTAACCTTAACCCTAACTCTGACCTAACCCGAACCCAAACCCAAAGCTTAAACGCTGATCCGTGCTAGGGATTTGTCTGTTTCAGTAAAATCCAAGTCTATAGAAAACTTTCCATGGATTTCCGCGTTTTAGTTTCTTCCTCAATTCTGGTTCAAACGCACGGTCCTACAACTACCTGTCCGATGTTCTGCCAATTGAGCCCCAACATATGAATAAATTGAAAGTTGATCTTGGTAGTTACGCCAAGAGTGCTCAGAGCTGATTAACTAATACTACAAAAGATCACTTAACGCATTTATTCACGCAGCAACTGCTTCGCCCAAAAGCTTAATTCCGTCCTAATGCACAAATTAAGCCTGTTTATATCTTTGTCTAATAATATCTGCAAGATTTGAATAAGATTCTTGATAATAAAGATTTTGGCATACCTAATGAACCGTCGGACGAAAGAGGTGTTGCGTGAATACCACAAAATGCGATATAATGCGGGAATCTAATAGTATCATTGGTTATCCATAAGGACAAATAATATTTTTAGGTTATAAATGTTATTGCGCAGCTGGTGGAATGCAATCATCTGGTATTTGAAATCACAAAAACGAACAAAACAGAGCCATAAACTCGCCTTGATGCCCATGAGCTCTTCATCCCCTCTCAAAACAACGTTTCGTTTGTTTCTGCCCAATGGTAATGTTGCTGAATGAATGTTCTTTGTCTCCCAGTCAGTCCAGTACAAAGTATCATACAACTGCAAAAGATAGTAAACACTTATAGAGCCCGAACTTAAACGCATAAAAATTGGATGGTTTCTGGAGGCATAATAATTGCAGTTACCAAAGATTTCTTACCAATGTATCAAGAGAGTTAGTTCGTGGATCTACCTCTAGGTCTTATAACTCTCAACACCCAAACAATGCTGGAAACGGGATTCAAAAAACGTTGGACAGGCTGCTTCAGTAAGCTATCTGCTTGTAGCTTAGGCTGCAACTAAAATTTCTTTTGGGAAACCGAAGCCAAATCCTTGAAAAAACATGGAATCACCGCTTGTGGTACATCTGCATTGTGTCAACAGTACTGGCAACTTCGAAGCCGGTCGGAGAATAACCTGTGCCACGAGTTATTCTATGCATAAATGTGTTCCCCATAAGCAGAAAACAAAGATATAATCAACTAGATACAGTACTTACAAAGGTGATGGCAAATCCATGAGGCACAGGCGACGTTATAATTTTTCTCCTTTTCCCAGTAAAATCACAACTTTCAATACGATTTAACACATGATGGGCATCAATCCAAAAGATACGAGATGAAGCATAATCGATTGTGAGACCATTCGGCCATTGTAAGTTCTTTCGAATTAAAACCTAAAGTTTAACACCTAACGGTTTATACATAAAATTATAAACTTTTTTTTCTCCATGGAGGGTTTCCGGTCAGCAGTGATACGAGTTCTCTTTACACATCACAAACCTCAGCTGCATCTGCCATAAGCTAACTTAACTGATGCAATTTTAAGGCTTGGCCAAGCCAAATCACTTGTAGTTCCGTCGTCTGGTTCTTGGTCAGCGTCAATTTCAAGTTATTTGCGTTGTTGATGCGATTATTTTTTATTTTTGCTATGTGATGACATGGTGTGCATTAACACGAGGCGCAAAAAACCGTATAACAGCCGTGAGGTATCGAAACCAGTTCAGTTGAAAAACTCACTCACTTTGCGGTTAGTTCCATCCAAAAAGGATCTCTCTATTTTAGGCTTGGCACCCCAGTCGGTCCAAAACAACAACCCGGAAGATGGACTCACGCAGATCGCTCGTGGCTCGTCCAGATGCTCACTGACAATTAGTTTTCTGTAACGCAAAGAAGTGTGAAATATAGTTCTTTAAAGCTGATCACCCAGCACGTCGAAAAGACAACTTTTCGGTACCTACCAATGGCCGTCCGCCTGATTGGTGGAGGGATTACTAGTCTGCAATTTGCATTCCTGACTAAACGGATTGCCGCTTTCCTTTGCCTGACTTCGATCAGGTAGGTAACAAAAAAGGTGAGGCAAAATAACAGTAGCAACAACTGTGCACATCGCGAGCACTTATGAGCATCACCAGTATACACAAACAATAAATGCACCTGCTGTGATTTATTGTACGAGGTGTGGCTAAAAAGAAACGCGACTATTGAATTTAGAAGTTTATTTAGATGCATATCATACAATGTCCACATTGTCTAACACATACAGGTCTTAAGTCATCTCTACTTGTCTCCTTCGAAATATTCCCCATTGGCTTTGATGCACTTTTCCATTCTTTTTGACCACGCTTTGAAGCACTGTGAAAATTCTTCTTTTGTGATGGTTTTGAGGTGTCTCGTCACGCTGGTCTTGATATTCTCGACACCTTGGAAGCGTGTCCCCTTGAGAATTCCTTTCAGCTTTGGAAAAAGAAAAAAATCGCAAGGGGCTAAGTCCGGCGAATAAGGTGGATGATAAACGTGGTGATTTCTTTCGAGACCAAGAACTGTTTCACGCTGAGGGCTGTGTGGGCAGGAGCATTGTCGTGATGCAAGATCCAAGTTTTTCCTGCCCAGGAAGCTCTTCATTTTTGACAAATTTTGTTGACAAGACGAGTCAGAACTTCCTTGTAAAAGTGTTGGTTAACTGTTTGCCCTTGAGGAACAAACTCATGATGCACCATTCCCTGATGGTCAAAGAAGGTGATCAGCATCACTTTCACTTGTGAACGTTGCATGCGGGATTTCTTTGGTCTGGGCGAGGACACACTTTTCCACTGACGACTCTGTCGTTTTGTTTCCGGATCATATTGAAAGACCCATGACTCGTCTCCTGTGATGACGTTTTCCAATAATTTTTCATCTGCTTCCATCTGCTGAAGGATGTGTCGGCATGCATTCAATCGTTGAGCTTTCTGCTCCTCAGTCAAGAGCCTTGGCACCATTTTGGAACACACCTTCAACATGCCTAAAGTGTCAACCAAAATGGTGCGGACTGTTTCTTTGTCCATCCCAAGTTCGTTGGCAATGACGCGAATTGTTAAGCGACGGTCACTGCGAACCAACTGCCGAAACTTTTCGATGTTGGTATCAGTTGTGGAAGTGCAAGGCCTCCCTGACTTCGGATCATCCTCCACATTCTCCCTGCCTTCCACAAATCGCTTATGCCATTTAAAAACTCTTGTTCTGGACATGGAAGAATCTCCATAAACATCACGCAACATCTTCAAAGTCTCAGTCGCCGTTTTTCCAAGTTTGACACAAAATTTAATGTTAATTCTTTGCTCAATCGTCATTCTGCAATTGAACTCCCTATCGCCAAAAAACTCAATCAGATCTCGCACAGCAATTTTTTTCAACAAGTAATCAATCACATTCACCTATGGCTCCGAAAAAGCAAAAATAATTGCGATATTGTGTCAAAACAGCTGTTAAACAAAGAACACATGTTACGCCACAGTGTAAAAGATTTGATTACCGATCGTTAATCGTGTTGCGCAATCTGTGACGTCAGTCCCGTTTCTTTTTAGCCATGCCTTGTATATGCGCACAAACGCACGCACACGCAGGCGCGCACACACACATACACATACACACACACACACACACACACACTTGAATATACACACATTAACGCCATCTGCACATAAAACACGCAAATATTAATGAGTATGCAGTCACAAAAATACTGACACACATATTTCTGTAAAACACAGACACACAAACACAGTAGTTTTCGCAAAATTTCTTCAAGCAATTAGCTGCTCGTATATTAAAGCCTGGCGGCCCGGTTTTTGTCTTTTTCTCTTCGCTTATCATCCCCAAGTCACCGCCACATTCACGCACCTATTACTTCCATCCAGCCTTGCCACACTGATTTGATTTAAACCAGCGTCAGTCCAGTAGAAGTTGTCAGCAACCCAGTCCACGCTCAGACCATCCATTGCTTTTAAATCCCCAGAAACAATCGTCCGAGCATCACTGCCGTCCAGGTTCGATCGTTTAATCACATCGAGGTAGACATCAGTGAAAAATAAGAACTGCAAAAACCAACGTGTCACGTTAAGATTCAAAATATGAACAAAAGCTACTAGCTTTTCTCTTGTTATGATAGCATAATCAACATATAACACTAGGCCTAATTTAGGTCCAAAATTAAAGAGGAGCAACGATGCTTTTCTCCCTCTGCCCTTGACCGCACCACTTGTTATTGGAAATTCCACGTTTAGAAATTACTATGCAAACATTCTTTCTATTAAAGATTAAAACAAACCTGCTGTTTGTAATGATAGTCTAACGCTATTGTGTTTTCCAAGCCTTTGATAGGAAGCTCAACTGCAACACTTTCATCCGCTTCTAATGACAAGCGTTGAATCATACGGCGACTGGTGAAGAGCAAATACTCGTCCGGTAAATCGGAACAAGTTTGGCCGTCTCTTTGAAGCCGAACTCCAGTCGGACATGCGCATACGTAACCGAGCCTCGCAGTCGGGCTTCTCAAGCACAAATGACTACATCCGCCATTGTTATTGCCACAACTAAAAAGAGTAAAGCTCGATTTTAAAAAGATTTTTTTTCACACGTTTGAAAAAGTTTTCCCCTCTACAAATACCCAAAACGCTGCATTGCAATTATGAGGTTGTGGGTTTAATTCTCTCGCAGCATCACTGCTATGTTGCTGTGGTCTTGAACACTTCACAGCAATTTTTCCTCATACATTGCAGTCTTAGTGGTGGAAAAGCACTGTACTAACAATTACGAAACAAGTCAAAACATAACGATGCTTTGTTCTAAACGTAAAGATTTCCTGTGACCAGCAGCCTAACATAAACACAAACTAACCAAGCATGCTAAACCTGTGTGAAAGAGACACAACAAAATGCTAGTTATATAAACACTTACACATTATCAGATGTTGCCTCCATGTCCACTGCTTTAATTCCCATCATGCTCGGCATATTCTCTCGCATTGTTATTGGTCTACTGCTTACGTTGTGCATTGCCAAGCTTTCCACATTGCGCGTTTGCCAGTCAGTCCAGTAAAGCTGACCGTCCAAGTTGGTCAGTCCATAAGGGTGGTGGACATTGGACAGAATAATAACCCTATCGCGTCCATAAAGATCAGACCGTTCAATTTTCTGAAACATTGCCATTGTTAGCTGTATATATGTACAGTTGTACACGCAAGAACATGCAAAGGCAACAACCCCAATATATTTTAAACATTGGGTTATAGGTTTTACACGCACTCACACACGCGCACGCGCGCGCGCGCACACACACACACACACACACACACACAAGCACGCACGCATACCTCGTTTTGCGCATCTCCCCATATCACCCAGCCTCTTTCTAAATCGATTGTTAATCCATTTGGCCAGGTTAAGCCACTCCACACAACTACAGACCGGTTACTGCCGTCTAAACCAGCTCTTTCAATTTTGGCTGTTGGATTACTGCCCCAATCAGTCCAATACATGTATCTAAAAGAAACGTTTAATGAACACCTACCACTCTCGAAGTCCAAACAGTGCTAAAAGTTTGTGGTACGTTCAGTAATGTATAACTATGACCTGTTTCGTCAGAAAGTCAAACGGAATTTTAAGTCAAGATCATCAAGGTCTGATACAAAAGTAGGCGATCAGTGGTAGATATACATCCCGTAGTAGCAATTTCTAATTTTAAGTTTAACGTAAAAAAATTTTAAATAGAATTTTGTTACGGATGACCACAAACTGTACAGATAGATATGTGTATGCACAAGTGCATAGCAAGAGGCTTTTAGAGCAATGTTTTGCACATATGCTACATGATAGGTCAAAGTTAAGCTGCCAATTATTTGGAAGCAGCAAGATATACGATCAAAAATGATTTATTGTCTATGCGTGACCAACGAGAGTAATTTGGTAGCAAGTACAAAGCACTTGAGGATGCTACGCTTCACGCAAGGCTGTTCTTTGAACTCAAAATCTTACACTCGGTGGTATCTCTTTCAGAAACAGTGGCACGTATGTGTCACATTTTAATACAGTCAGCATTTATTTCATATCTAGTAATCTAATGGCCCTATTGTGTTTAACTTTTCTCGTGAATTTGCTAAAGTATGACACTCTAATATCGAAGTTCTAAATACAAATGTTAAACACTAGTTGGCGTTTACACCAATAAAAAGATTCCAACTATAATACTTTTTCACAAATATGTCCTTTCATAGGGTGTTGATTGGTCTATTTTAACAACATATCTTACCCCAGTTTGTAATGCAGAGCAATGGCACGAGGTGAGTCTAGTCCTTTGCTGATAAGCACACGTCGTACTTTCCCATCTAAGGAAGCCACTGATATCGTATCTTGACCATCATCTAAAACGTGGTTTGTTATATCTATGTCCTCAGGCATGGAAAACCTTCACTGTATGCGCCGGACAACTCTTGCGTTCAGACCGACCTGATTCGAAGTCATCAGTACTGCTCCCGGCACATGCAGTGCTACCGCCGGCAACTAAGCAGGACAGTGCCGTGAAGAGTCTTTCCAAAAGTGCAATAACAAATGCTGTGTTCTCCGTGCTAAGTCGAGATAGAATAGTAAAGCTGCTCAGTGCTCATTCTAGGTGTTGTAAGAGACTACTGGGCATCCACCTATAGCCGCACGCCTTGTTGGTGGAATAGCAGTGGACACTCAGTCTATCTTTATGACTGATCTTAAGAAACTTCTGCTCTTTTTGAACCCATACGATATGTCGTTTCTATTTACAAGATTACGTTAACGGTGTGAAACCTGGATGTTCTTTTTCACGTCATGCCTTCAAGAAGAACGCGTAACAATTATCATATTCTATGCTGTTTTGAACCAGCAATCTTTTGATTTTGATACTAGCATCCTACAGCGTGTTAAAGTATTATCGCCGAGAAACAAACGTCAACAGAAAAACACAAAATAATAGCACCTGTCCAATATATCAACCGTCCATTAATGTCCACAGCCAGTCCGTCTACAGTGTCTAAGCCTGTGTCTACGATTACTTGCTCTCGACCCGGATCGTCAGGCAAGGAGGAGCGACTGATTTTTTTTGAGCCAATATCAGACCAGTATAGATGGCCTGCGTATAAATCAGACATGTTGTAATCTTGATGGTATTCAGCTTAAATAGCTTTCTGTTAAGCTTACTACTGCTATCAATGTTACCTCTATGTCAAATCACCTCATTTGAACGCTTTTTGAAGTTTCGTACCAACAATTAATGTATGTACATGTACAATATCATTTACAAGAAGTTCAATGTCGAGTAGATTGTGCGTTTTGCTGGCCTTGTAAAAGCACTTTACGGGAATTTCCTCTACTTAGTTGCAGCGCTAGCAATAAAACGTACTGCGCCAGCAGTAACAGCAGCTCCAAAGAAGTACAGTTACTCTATGTATAACTGTAAAAGTTTTCTGGTGACAGAGGAATAATACTTGCAACTGACCAAAGCCTTTTCGGATATAACGTGCTTACCTTCTACGGGGTCAACTGCCACATCAACGACGTTGGTCATGTACGCATCAACGTCAACTTTAACATCAGCCGAATACGGAACGTCTAATGATATCACACGTATGTCCAACTGCCTTGCTAATACAAGAAACCTGTAACGAATTTGCTTCATTACCTGTTAGACGGACTAACAAATAAAAGAAAAGTATCACTGGTTTACGCATGAGATAAGTTGTCCATATCTACGAATTTCTACATTGTACTTGAAACTTCCCAAGAAGTAGGGCTACAGGGTCTTCCCTAAGGACACAAAAATGAAGCAAAAGTGGCCCTTTTTAAAGGAAGTTTAAACCCTTTTCAAAACATGTAAAAATCTTACGTTTTTCAAGGATCAGTATCATCATGTACAAGGTGATCCCACTTGGAAGAGCGCTATGAACCAAACCTCAAAACAAATTTTTGAGTACAACTTTGCAAACAAGTCTTGAGGAAATACCGGGAAGGATAAGTGGTACCGCTTCATGAAAACTTCTCAAATAAAATCTTTACTTTTTGGCTTACTACACATTAATTTTGTTGGGGGATGGCGGGATACAAGCTCTCACTAAAATTGGCTGTGTCAAAAATAGTATAAAGTCGGCAGCAACTTACTTTTTCATCGTCGCGTTACACTTTCTTTTGTCTGGGCCCAGCACCAAGCCAGTTGGACACGCACACGAATAAGGTGTTGTGTGCAGATCCGAATTCAAGGTGTTTCCTGTATTTGGAGCCAACAAACACAAATGGGAACATCCACCATTGGCTAGGGAACAGGGATTAGGAGTCTGGAGACGATTCTTATGGTAAAAGCGGACGTCCATCATGTAGGAGAGGTCTTTCCGTATTACACCTACGTTTCCACCTAAAATCATTTTCCTTACAAATCCTTTATCCTTGGGCGCAGTAGGAAGCACTCTGGGCTTTAAAGCAGATAGTTCCGAGTTCAAAACTACCATAAACATTACCGCCTTTCGCCAGGAAGACATCCAAAACTTAAAAAGTTTGTGTGCTAATCAAAGTCTAATACAAAAGCAGGTGATCTGTAGTATACACACGCTGGATCAGTAACCTCAAACGCTGTGCAATGATGCTGAAAAAATGTCCTCCCGAATAAAATAATATTGCTTTCATAGCTATACTTTTTGGCAACGTCGCCCACTGTAAAACTTGTGATTGGTGCATAGGGACAAAGTTGTGAGCATACAGAGGTGTAGTTGTTCAGAGATGGTAGAACTAGGCTCAATTCCCTCATCAAGTCATACCAATGACTTTATAAACAATATCCACAGATATCTTGCATGCCGCACCGCAACAGAACTATACTGGGCAGGAAAATTTACTCGCTCAATGTGCGGCAAAAATTTACACAGTGTTTCTCAATTGCTTACCAGTAACCTTATCAGCAGACGCTATGCTTTGCGTTGTCCAATCGGTCCAGTACACCTTAGCGCTATCTAAAGTGATGCCAAATGGGTGTGGTAAATTCGACACGATCGTACGTCGTTTGCCACCGTCAATGTCACAGGATTCAATTTTATGAGTGCCAGCATCAGTCCAGTAAATTCTAAATACGAATTTATTTTAACAAATAAACATTTTCTAAACGCACTTTTCTTCATCCGAAAGTAACGGAACTATCTATCACATCATAATATTCAGTCAGATTGCCTATTCAATCAATTTAACGCTGATAATTCTTGGCTCTTTCACAGATACCAAGACATATCCTATTCAACAAAATGAGCCCTGAGTTCTTGGCACGGAAAGAGATTTTAAGATAATTTACAACTCTCGGAGGTTAATGGCGGGCGGTTCTACAGCAAATTGAAGTCGGGTTCAATTCCATAGTGCGGTTGACAACGTCATACCAAGTTAAGTGTCGTTTCTACAAGTTGAGCTAAGAGATATATTACAGGAAAACGTATACAGATATGCATAGAATGATTTGTGTTTTGACCTGCTTCGGAGTTACCAATAATGATGGCGCAAGGAGTTTCTACTACAAGCGCTGCAATTAACCAGGGGAAATTACTGTACACCTCACACTCAGCTAACCTGAATTGTTGGCAGAAGTTAAAAAGTTTAGGAGAAATTTACCTACTGTAAAACTAGAATCAAAAATAAAAATAGTCCTCGATGGCGATTTAACGACCCGAATTAAAGACCGCCGTCTCGAAGGGCAAGCCGACTTGTGATTGAGCCAAAATAAAACAAGAGTTAAATCGCGCTCGGCCTCAGATTAATAGACCAGGCTTTTGCTTTGCTCTGAAATAGTTCTGAAAGCCATTTTCTAAAGTTCCGAAATTGACCTACCTTTCCGTAACTCCGTCAATGGCTATGCCGTTCGGCCACGTTAAGTTGGTCATCACAATTGTCATCCGGTCTGACCCGTCCATGCCAGCTCTTTCAATCTTAGCCGGATGTCCCCAGTCCGTCCAGAACATGTGACTGTAAAAAAAAAACTTGGATAAACGAAGTCTGATACAAAATCAAGAGGTTAGAGGTGGACGGGTGAAAGTTTGTTTCTTGATTAGATTAGCAACCTCTATCCTCGAATAATGCCGATATGGCATGGGAACATTACTTTCTTGCACTTGTTTTTGATCTTACTGACCTGCTTAAGACTAGATCTTTTACTAACCATTTGAAAATAAGTGTAACTTCACCCAAAGATAGTTTTCAAAGAAACTGTGGTTCTAGTTAAAGGTTTACTACACAATAAATTTTTTAAACTTTAACATTTAACGGCCGTAATGCCTAAACAGCTTATACTCGTAATAATGGCTTTTGATTAATCGGAAGATTTTCCATACTTGCTACGGACGATCGCTTGTAATAGCTCAACAGATGCAACAATAAAAATGACAGCAAGTGGAAACGGCGAGCCCTTGGGAAAAATTTAGGTTTCTTTATGATATGGTGCACGAGATGAGAAAAACGTTTGAAATATTTGTTTATATCTTTTGAAAACTTGAGCTTGCTGGCAGTAAGAAATGATCAATTTTTAATCTAAGTTGCGCTAAAACGAGAAAGCTTACGCTAAAAGACGCAAAACCTTATTTCTTAAGCAATTGTGATTTTTTTCTTACAACTAGCGAGCGTACTTACCCTGTTTTTGGATACACTATGATCGCTCGTGGCCGGTCTAAACCGGTCCAAACCAGTACGCTTCGCATGGCGCCGTCAAGCAAGGCTACCTCAATCCTGTTTATACCGGAATCAGTCCAGTACATCTTGTTTGTAATCCAGTCTATTGCAATACCAGCAGGTGAATCCAAACTTGTGCTAAGCAGCACCTATGAATGCAACAAGAATCATTGTTGTTTTTTCATCTTAAGGTCAAGGGCAAACCTTTGCGACCACGCATAGAAGAAACTGTGTCTAGTACGGCCTTACGGTTGCCAGTACAGCTATCACTGTGTATTTCTATCAGCATTTGCAACCAGGCAGAGAGATATTGCCATAAGTGCTCTTCTCCAAAGCGCAATCCCGAAAAACTAACTTGATTAACGATAACTAATCAAACTCTGCCTACTTTTTGCTCGCTGCCATCCCAATTGCATCTGTTGATGGTGTCCAGACCAATATCAGACCAAAAGATATAACCAGGCTGTCCGCTGTGCCAGTCTAAAGCTACAGCATTTTTGAGACCTTCCAGTGGAAGAACAATATCAGCTCTCTCCATCGCATCAAAGGAAATTCGCCTTCAAAATATGATGTCATAAAGAAGAGTTAAAAAGTAATTACGAACGCAAAATATACCCATGGCTCATCAGTAAAATTTTCGCTCTTTTAGTCACCCTTAGCAAAACTCTTAGTATGAAAAGCATACTAAATTTACAAGTAGTGCAAATTTACAAGTACCTTGCGAATCAAAATGTGATGCACAAGCAGGTGGTAGGCATAAACTGCATCAGCACTGCATAAATCTGCATTACACGAGAATATTAACATACAATAATAGGTATTTCAACCAGATCAATTCGTTCTTTCGACAATTTATTCTCCAAATTTAACGTTTCGCTGGCCCTAGTTACCGGGGAGCTTCTTCAGAAAACGGTAGATGTTAGTAGTGTAACATATAAACTGTACAACATAAAAATATAAAGACAACCTGTATTATTAAACACTAAAAATTATTTACCAACAGGGCAGGCAATCACGTAATAACAAAAACATTGTTACATCACAGATACAGGAGTGGGCAAGTAAAAAGTGTGAGATACATAAGACATTATTTATTGGAGACAAACACGCTATAAACAGCCGGAGCGAAACGTAAAGTTTGAAAAATAAATTGTCGAAAGAACGAATTGATCTGGTTGAAATATCGTTACACTCGACATACGAAAAATGCCTGCTATATCTAATACAATAATAGGCACAGCCTAGAAATGGATCCCAGTTTAATATTATCAAAGATGGAGATCTTTAAAGTCAGATTAGCGCTAAGTTTAAAAAAAAGCAAAGCGTAAATTTGAAAATTAAAAATTTAATTCAAAAATTAAAAATTTTAATTTAAAATTGAAAACTTATCGTTCAATAAGGTGAAGTTAATCCATAATACATGATGCTCGTATACATAAACAATGGCAGCTAAGTTGAAGGTAAACAGTAAAAGAATTGTACAGCTACAGTATTAAGAAGCTTAAGAAACCTCAGGCAGTTGATAAAGGTAAATAAAACAGCAGATATAGACATAGTGGTTATCAACAGTTACATAAATCATTTCTGGTGGCTTACTGACAGTTTTTCCACCAAAAGCCTGCTACAGCTAAATGTAATGCAGCGATAACGATGCTGTCATTTCAACACTTGCATAAAAAGTGAAGACAAAGCGTTGGTTATGACGTCATAAAACCTTTTTCTAAGACTATTTTATAATTGATATCTGAAAGCTTTGCTTTCATTGAACATCTCGTGTTCGATAGAGCAATTTCTTTCTTTTTTCCCATGCTCTGTTTGCTAATATTTTAGTTAGACTGGGCTATAGCGACCCACGATCTGTCTGCCACTAGTGCCACACAAACATACCGGAATCTAGTTAAGGGCCTTTTCCAAGCACACAGCAAGCGAATTCGCCGGCTTTTTCTCCTTTCGTGATGAGCGCCAAGCAGAGAAACTGTAAATACCGTCATAAACAGAAGGGTATTATAAAAATGAACAGATCGATCTTACTAGAGGGTAATAAGAAATAATAAGCCCTCCTATGGCTTTATAAAAATTCCTTATATGATAAACACTAGTTTTGTCCCACCCTTAAACCTTAAGCACTTTAGAAAAAAGATAAATAGTGTCGGAGTTTTTTTGGCATTTTTTAACTGCAACTTTTTTTAGCACCAGGACATTATTAATCATAACTCAATAAATTCGGTTTCACATTTTATCGTCCACATCATCCCTACTGCTGATCGTCAAGCAGAAAATTCGTGAGTATAATTTATTCGAGTCGCTGGTATGACTTGACAAGAGAATTGAGCCCAAGTCTACCGACTGCGAAGCCGATGCTCCAATCACTGAACGACACAGTTCCGCAATTTTTCCAGCTTTGTTGCATTCATTGCTCTGTGCTTGCGGTAGAAATACACCAAGCCGACAGTTTTGACTATTCCGAAACAAGTCCGAACACAAGCTGCTCTGCAGCCCGGGAAATAAAATACGTTTAGCGGCATGAAAAAAGTACCTAATGTCGTTTCTCCTCGTGAAAACGAGGAACTCTTCGATATCTTCAGCACAGCTTGTTTCATTCACCAAGCTAAAGCCAGTCGGGCAGGCGCATGTAAAACCAGCTGGCTTTGGCAGGCACAAATGCGTGCAACTGGCATGGAGGCACTTGTTGTCACCTGCACAAAAGTGATATCTTTTTAACTGTTTTTTAGTATTTTTCCTTACTGCAGGTCTAGACGACACAGATCAAAGGTCTTATGTACTTTCACCCGTCGATCCAGTCACAGTATGAAACGTGTGTTGACCTGAGATCCTGCGCTATTAAGAACGATTTCAGATCCATATAACAGAGCTCTTCAGTTGGTAAATGGCTTTATGGGGAAATACCATAAAGCACAAATTAAATATGTTGTCTCTCAGTAGCAAAATTAATTATCTTACAATAAACATCGTCGGAATGCATTGCATTTTCAAACGTTTCCATAAAAGAAAATCAAAAATTTAATTACTCACAAAATGGAAACCTGCTGGATTTACTACCAAACGTCAAGAACACGGCCCCGAACAACATCAACTTAGCATTACCTGGTGGTTGTCGCAGTGGGTGATAGGTCCTGATGTCCATAGGAAAATGCAACCTGCTTCGTATTGTAGTAACCCCACCACCAGTAAATTTATTTGCACTGTTCACACTTTTCGATTGCCAATCCGTCCAGTAGACTTTGTCTTCAAAAATCGTAACGCCAAATGGATGTAATACGCCTGTTAAGAGCCATTAGAAACAGTTCAGGGATATGACAATTCACATACGTTGAAATCATTGTTAAGAAAAGAAGAAAGTCAGTTTTACGTCATTTTTCCAGCGTTTCGCTGGCTCAGACGTGCTGATTCAACGTATTTCTACCACTACACACTCGCTTTCGAACCAGACTTTGTACTGGAGCAACGTAGCACTTTAAATGCCGGATGCCCTTCTTGACGAATACCAGTGGTGTTAACTCTAGCTAAATTTAAGAAAGAATCAGTAAACTTACAAAATGAATCAGTAAACAGTTTTTCTTTTTTTACAGGAATTTTCAACCCTTTTTTTATGAATTTTCATTAAAAAATTGCAATTGGCGTGTTTAGTTAGTTAAAAACCTCACCTCTGCAATGGGAGAAGACAAACGGTTAAACGGAACACAATCTTTGAAGTTGTCATGCGTGCTAGCACAGAGCATTACTACCACAACCGCTGTAACCAAGCAAGAAGAATTGCTGTAAAATGCTTGCGCAGAGTCAATGCAGGCTATCACCTAACTATGAGGCTAACATCACATTGCTAGGTCAACGATAATTTTTAAAGGGGGCCACAAGGGCACCGAAAAAGACTACTTACCACTGCTAACTACTGCTCTTCTGTTTTCTCCGTCCAGGTTGGCGGTTTCAATAATATGGTATTTGGCATCAGACCAGTAGATACGGTTGCTGGTATAGTCAATCGTGATGCCATTAGGCCAAAACACGTCGGACGACGCGACGGCTCTACGCATGCTGCCATCCATCGCCGCGCTCTCCAAGCACGGTTTACGTCCCCAGTCCGTCCAAAACATCAAACTAGAGAGTCAAAGCAAAACTTTACTCGTACTTAAGTTATCAGTAAATTGCAAGGGGGTAACGAGAATTTTGATTTGGGAGGGAGGAGGGCAAAAATGATATCTAGTAGAATTTTGGAAAAAAAGTGTTTCTCGATGTCAAGAATGACTTCTAAAAAAAATCAAACGCCAAGTTCCTCCGATTTAAGATAATTTTAGGGGGCATGTGCCCATGATCCCTTCTTTTGCGAGCCCCTGATGACCGTCTCCACAGTTCGTTGCATTAAAAAACAAGTTTAAGAGCACATTTCCAATGCAATTTGTTTGATGTTTGTTGCATTGCATTTTTACCCATCAGACTGGCAGAGCAGCGACAGTGAAACGGTAAAAAATACGCTCAGGCCAATTCAACTGCTTAGCTAAATTTCAGAAAATCGTCACAAAAACAGCAGTATTTTTGTGACGATTGTTACAAATCATAAAAAATTGTCACAAAAACAGTAGTAATTCCGCGACAATTGCGAAAAAATTTTTGTGACAATTTTCCTTGCAGAGTAGTTGTACGGCGGTAAAATAGACCAGCGGTTACGGCGGTAAATTAACGCGAACCTAATCATCTCACCCTTTAGCTGGATGAAGAGCGAGAGCACGAGGCTTCTGTAGTTTCTCCCACACCACCACTTTACGATGCCGTCCATCCAGCTCCGAGACTTCGATCCTGGAAGTTCTGGAGTCGGTCCAATAGAGGAGGTCGTGGATCCAGTCAACAGCGACACCACCTGAACAAAAGAGTAGAATCGCTATTGTGGAAAAAATAACACTGTGTGGATGAAAAATTTGGTACAAATTATATTACGCACATTCAATCACGTCCCTACAACCTGCTTGATTTTGCATTCATGAGCAAAAGGTTTGTTTTACACCGTTTCTTCATTTCAATGAAGGCAGAAGCAATCATTATCATAAACCTTTCAAAAGCCCCGATCTGCTGCATTCTGAATATAAAAAATGCGGCCTGATTTTCCTCAAATATATCTAATATGAAATCTAGACCCATCTCAAACCAAATGATGAAAGGTCGACCCACGTTCGGTCAACAGTGCACGCAATCCGGATCTCTCATAATCTAAACTCGAAGAAGGCGGTCCACATTGAGCTCTAGTTTATCCCACTGCAGTCTGATGGACAGTGGTGTCACTTGAGACTGTGATGCAGAAAGCGGCCTCAAAAATCGTCGCCCAAACTTTCAAAAAATAACTTCTAGCAACCAGTAATCAAAAATCTTTTTCAGAAAGGCGAATTGCTCGAGTGTCACCCCGTAAAAAATGTCCTCTTTCCGAGACAGACAGCCCAGTGACGTAACTGTTGGGGTATCTCAAACAAGCAACCGGAGGCAAGAATCATTTTCATTACCGGATCGGGAGCTTCGTGGGTGTTCTCATCGCAATGGCAATCTATTGGATATTGTCCTGAAGTCGTTTAAAAAGCTTGATATGAAGTTAGGAAAACTTGATTTGAAAAATCTTAGCTAATAATGACTCACAACCAAGACTTTAAAACACCAAAACTCGTGTGATAGCAACAGATAAGACTGATGAATCTTGCGAGTCAAATCTCACCAGTGTACTGCACTTTCTCATTTAAAAAGTCCTTTTTCGGCTAAAATTGCGTTAGTAAGGCTCATTATCAGATTATTTTCAAATATATGAACTTTTCTTTTGGCAAAGTTAGCATAAGATGGCGGTTGGGCGTGAGTAATCAGATTAACCCGCAGAAGATTTGACCGGATTTACGACATTACTTTTCGGCCGATCAAATTTCACTTGCCGATCTTAATTTCGGCACGAAAATAAATCTAGACATTTTCATCTCCCTTTCAAGCAAACAGTTAAATATTGAGCAACTAGGATTCAGACCCGGTTTGGCTTACTGCTAGTAATCCAGCAACGCAGAACTGAAGTCAACTTTACAAACACGGACAATTGTTAAGGTACGCTGTTAACTACAAAGCTTTGACATATTTATGTGGTGATCTATAGGTCGAGGTGATTACAAATAATTTCTACACGAACGTCGCTTCTTCTGCCTTTTTCGCGTTAGACCGGACCAACTACAGCAAGTTTACCCAAAAAATGTGTAGCCGTTGCCAATTTTAAAAAGGTCAATGCTATGGAGTTTTGGAGACCTTTTTCATGAACATCTTCCAAGTTGAAAAAACACCACTCTGACTTCGTTGTTTTTTTTCAAAAAAACATTACTAGGATATCGTGAAGCGACCCTACACCAGAAATATCTTCCACAGTAAAGCTCTGTCCCTGTGCATAGTATAGGTCAAAGGTCTGCAACCTTCGGCTCCGGAAAAAATGTACTGTAAAGTAACGCACGTAAAAAAGTTACTGTAAAGTAAACGCACTAACGCACGCATGGCTCTGCGCGACTTAGGAAGATTAATATTACAAACCAGAGTTTTTTCCGAGCGTACGTGCGTGCGTTCAGTTTAGAATAACTCCTCAAAAAACTCATAGACCAAAACAAACATGAAACTTGGCGCGATTAACCACTGCCGAAGGGTGAGCATCCACGGAGATCTGTAATTTTTCGCACACCAGCTCCGATTTGCAGACGCTCTGCGCAGATGTTTTGGAGCAGAACTCTCACCAACCAGGCAAAATAAATATTTATATATTCATTTCGCAAATAATTATTTGTCATTGATTAGTGACATATCTATTTTTCATTTATACTTCGTGCTTTTTTCAATTTATTTTTAAAATTCAGGTCATGGTTTTGCTACCCGCTCCGAAAGGCAGCGAACGATATAAAGATGGCAACCCACGCCATTTTCATTCATTCATGCGAATAAGTTCATGCTCTGTTTGCCTGACTGGGGCAAGAATTTTGGCCGGGGCTGGAGCTCACAAAACTCTGAAACTCTTTTATGTGCTAATGAAGTCAATAAAATTTTCCTAATTGTGGGACTTTATCAAGCAGTAAAATTTGCAAAGTTTCACTATAGCTTCGCATAAAGTTTAAGAGGACAGATTTATTGCACTCTTTTAAGCAATTAGTGAAAACCTGAACGTTTTCGTCTAGTTCTCATCAATAATTGCAGCCAGAATGTAGGAGAGACCTATAGGTAGACTAGATGTACAGTAGCAACATATACAAGCTACAGTATAGTTTATTTTTTATTCCGGCGATAACTTCTGACGAGAGTCAGATGAAAGCCTGCACGTTTTCACGCATTGCTTTAGAAGAGTGCGATAAATCCGTTCTCTAAAGCTTTTTTCAATTCTATTTTGAAATTTTGTAACACTTATCTGTTCAAGTAAAATTAGCGTTTGAGAACTTCAAAGCAATTTTTATCCGACACTAAAATTGAGCAATGAGTCATTAGCATGAATGCTCAACCATACCTTTTGAATAATCTTAAGATTCCCAGCCCCGGGCTTTATTTAAAAGGATATTGTTGTTATTGTGGTTACCCCTCCTCCTCCTTTCGATGGAGGCACGGCATGAAACAATCTTCCAGATTCATGTCGCAAACCTATTTAAATTAGGCCAGGGGAAAAGCGGCAGCTCATTTCAATCCAATCATAAATGCAAATTGCTGACTGGTAGCCCCACCACCAACAAGGCGGACTGCCATTTGGATATCCAAGAAACGCCTCTTACGACACGCTGGGTGAGCGGCTTTATTATTCCAACCTGGTAAAATTTGAAAAAGCTCAGGCTTTTACTCGAAAAACCCTTGGCCTTCATTTAAGGAGGTCCTGGCCTTTATTTAAGAGCTTCAGTTTTCCTTTGAAGGGACCTTCATTTGAAAAGGGTCCTGGCCTTTGTTCGAAGGGATCCGGGTCTTTATGTAAAGGGCCCGGCTTTTAATAGAAAGGAACCCGGTATTTATGTGAAGAGGTCCTGATCGTTATTCAAAAGGGCCCGGTTTTTATTGGAAAGAAACCCGGACTTCATTTAAAAGGGCTCCGGCCTTGATTTAAAAGAGCCTCAGCCGGAGCCGGTCCAGGGATAAAATTACTATTCCCGGCCGATTACTGCTGTAAATAAACTTTTGTTGCTTTCTTTCGCTGTGAATTGAAAAGGCAATTGAACCCAGGTTTACGGATCGCGAAGCGGACGCTTACCACTACACTCTCGCTCCGGTACAGCATGCTTGCTATATGAATAATTTTAGTTCAGCATCTTAATTTATTTGAAATAGACCTAAACTCAGCGTAATTTTAAATGAAATTTAATTTTCATTGTAATACTTCATAGATTGCGTGAACAGCACACTGCAGTTGTTCACACAGAGCGTAAAGGTAAAAAAACAATATACATGTATATGCTACAGTGTTTCAGACGTTTGAAAGTATTTGGGGCTCCCAGTGTTTTTTCGTGGGAACGGGGTCCTAATGACTGTTAAAGCGTAAAAGGTTGCTGACATCTGCCCTAGGCCCAAATTTAGAAATGCATACTTTGGACAGTGAGAGAAAAGGATTTTGAGAGATTTGTAAATATAGCAAAATATATTTCAAAATTTTTCACAATTCGATTACTGAGGTAATGTAACACCAAGTAAAACGTTTTCGTCCTTATCAATGTAACTGAATATCTTGCAGAGGAAATAAACTATTATTAGGTGAAATTTATACTGGAGTTTGGGTCATTTGCAGCCATACATCGCCATCGATATTCAAGAGGTTATGTTTTTGCTAAACATGGTACTTTTAAGTTTATTTTCGGAAAATTTTCTCATAGATTTTAAAAATAGCTAGAGATAGAAATTGATACAAAATTCTTAGAAAGGTAGACGATATAGATTAAATAAAGATATTACTACCACTCTTTTGTCAAGTAGAAAACTGCTGGCAATGAATGCAAAGCTATATATACTCTTAGAAAGACATTTTACCGTGATTTGCTGTGCTTGGTCGATTGTAACAAGTGCCAACTCTGTGGAAAGCAATGCCAAGTTCATTGAAGCGGAAAAGAAAAAATAGATTCCGAAGCAGTTTTGGGCAACTCGCGCATTGTTTAGAGAAAGTGCAATCTCACATATTTTGGCGTGTTACAGAACTTTTATTTCAAAATCATGATGCTTAGCCGATTCGAAAGCAAATGTTTAAGCAAACATGACATACTTGTTAATGATATCATGTCGAATTTGCAAACTAAATCCGGTAACCTTGTCAACTCAACCCGGTATGCACAAGAAATCGCTAAATATAGAACACTTTATGCTTCATTTAGACTTGCTTAACAATTGCCTTAGGTACTAAATCTTTCAGTTCAAGTCCATACAAAGAGCACAATTTTTCAAATAGTAAATTTTGAGAACATCAATCAATCTCCCAAAGTCTAATCTGCGAAGACAAGGAAATCCAGAAAATTCTTTGTAGTAGAATACTTTTAAGAGCTCACTTCGCTTAAAAAAACCACACATTTATCGTCACCTAAAAGCAATTTCGGGCATGAACTCAAATGTTAGCTTTAAAAAAGGCGTTTCGGAAAAATGAAAGCAAAAATATCCCAAGTGTGCAATCCAAGCAATCATTTTAAAAATCAAATTTGCTTCTAGTAATTTAGATAACTACACAGCATTTTCTTGAACATACATACGCAAGTAACATAAATCTTTTACAGCTGTCTTCTCTTCTAAGCAGTGTGGCTGGGACATCAGCCCTACCAATTCTCTGTATGCCTCGGAACTTCTGGCTGCATCTGCTAACTCGACTGGTTCAATGCCAAAGTTTTTACCAAGCCAAGTCACTTTTTTAATTGTTCTTTCAAAAATTTTTTTCTTACCTGGGCTTTCTAGTCCCGATGATATCACTTCCTTTACGTCACTTCCGTTCATATTCGAGCGCATGATTTTGTCCAACGTTACATCACTCCAGAACATGTACCCTCGCTCAATGTGATAGTCTATCAATAGTAATGATTCAAATTACACGCTTCATTCTCCAGCCACTGTTGCTGCTACACGCAGAACAACTTTTGTTTAAACTCGCTTCGGAGTTGTCACTAATGCCGGCAATGGATTCCTACCGCAAGCCTGCAACCATGCAACAAACATTGCCGTGAAGTGCCTTTTTTAAGGGCACAGCAACGACAAATCACTTGCGAATTGAAACAGCATCCTCGAAGCCAGTGTCTTACAGTACTGCCCTGCAACGCCGACTAATTGACATTGTCCACGTTTCTCCTGATTAGAATAATAAAGCTGCACATCCAGCATAACAGTCGACTACTGAGCTCCTACTAAAGACGCTCCCTGCAATTTTTGTTACCCTGAACTGGATTAAATTCGCGGTGTGAACTTGCATGAATCATTATAGTTTGATCCCGTGCCTATATTCCGAGCAAAACAGGAGGTAAACACAGCCACAATTAATAATTGATAGGATTAGCTGGATTCTTTATCATGTAGCAGCACTAACATGTTTCGCCCGGCAAGGCTACCCGTCAGTTACATCGGTTTATACAATGCCCGTCCAGCGGGCGGCACCGATTTCACGAAAGAAACGGTTGTGATAGCAGCCACAAAAAGTAGTTAAACTGTAAGAGAGGGGCATGATTCCTGGCCTTAATTCTTATTATCCTGCTCTTAAATAAAGACTGGTGATAAAAACCAATCATTTCTACAACTTTTATTCATCCCTTTCAATAAATTCGGGGCCACAAAGTGAAAGTTAGGAATGGATGCCGGAACAGAGATTGCTTTTGCAAGCACAGAAACAAGTTAGTTAGCAACCTGGTGCTGGCATAGAACGACAGGGATTGAAAGTGGTTATCTATAAGTAAGTTGTATTAACTCAAGAGGTTATTAACGTTGGGCATGGCAAAATCTCGAGGAGGCGTGTGAAATCAAATGTGAAGAATAATCAAAAATCGTTAAAAATGGTTCGCTAAATAAACAGCTACTACAGATTCTGGCACTGCTGATATTGCACATTCCTAGCATATGTAACAGTCGACTCCTAGTCTCTTGGAATACAGGTCTATACCTAATTTTCGCAGAAGATGTGGCATAAAGCTGTTCCTAAAACAAATGAGGGGGTGAAATGAAACAGGTGAAGAAACACTGGACCAAGTGTCTTTTCCAACAGATAAACTCCTTGTGTCTGACCTAATTTCAAACTCTTGTCCTTTGAAACTGAAAGTTTCACTTTCAGCCTATACAACAACAGATCTAGTTAAATAGGACCCAAAACACATACAGTGAAGCTCGGTAGAAGCAAGGTCGAGTCACGTGGTCTACGTTGACTTCAATAATCACTTTTTATGGGGTATTTTAATAATACAGCAGTACTGTATAAATTTGGTAAGGTCACGCGATTTTAAACGCGCCCCCAGCAAGTTTAACCAAAATATAGATTTCAACTCTGATTTCATTTCTAAAATAATATGTTAGACCACGAAACTGAGCAATAAAAAATGGCAACTCTGAACCGTGCTCACCTTGTTTTACAAGTCTGTAATTTATCACTCTTAAGGTAACTTTTCCTTGAAAAACCTTCTCCACTTACGGTTTACTAATTGTAAATCACAGCTTACGTCATAAAGACGCTTCGAGATCCGTTACTCAATTAAAGTGTAGCTTACTTGTAAACTCAGAGCTATCGACCACAAACCTTTAAAAGTTGAAATAATGTGCGGTTTTAGATACTTTTCAACAGCATTAGTTTGTGGCACCTACGCATTTTCGGTCATGACTGAGAAAATTTCGCATAGGTTTCTTTTACATTTTTATTTATCATCAGTTTAGATTAACTTCTACTAACATCTATAGCGAAGTTGTGTTCAGAACGCTATAGTGTTGCCAGTAATGCAGGCACACTGCATTTCTATTCAGATTCTAACAACATGTCACAGGCGATCGTCATTCTTGATTTGGTTCTGTTAAGACCAAAATTACGTTTGAGTTTTGAAGTAAACGAACAAAAATGTTGATTTCAGCAAATCCGCAATGATACTGTGTGTAGGTGGTGTTGCTATTAATTATTACCACATTTTCATGTACTCAGCAATTTGGAACGTAATTTAAAATAATTATCTACAATTTGCAACCAACTAGACTCCTATCGAATGTGGTACAGTCAACTAGTTTAGCCCTAAATAACTTTTTTGAAAAAACTTAAGCTTAAATAGTCAAACCTAATTTAACCAAGGCAAACTGTTGGTTTTATTTTTTGTTTTGTTTACAACAGGTTGGCTATTCACTTTTATCCTCGAGTGAACCTTTTCAATTATACCGGTAAACCTTTCCAATTATACAGAACTTGTACGCAGACTTGCTCCGAAGTTACAACTCTCGCTACAGAACATTTCTACCTCAACCACCGCCAATAGACGCGAAATATTGCCGTAAAGTGCCTTTCGTAAAGGCATAACAATTTACAGGTCTCAACCTTCACGTTTTAACGCACTCAGTCATGGTACTTTTACACAAGATTACATACAAATGTGCTTGATAAAACTTAACTTACCTAGACCGATTGCGTTTTCCAAGTTTCCTAAAATCGGATGCAATTCGGAACGGTCAGGATTCATCCGCCGGATATCGATCCTGTTGGTGAAAAGCAAGGCCGCAGCAGGCCCCATGGCCTTACACGTTCTCCCTCCAAGTCTGAGCTGATAGCCAGGCAGACATGAACATACAAAACTGCCAACGGTGTTGTTGCATAGCTGACTACACGAACCCTCTATCTTGCATTCATCAATATCTAAAAATAAAACTCTTGAAGCCAGGGTCGCATGTAAGAAGAAAAGTGACTATTTTGGGGCACTTTCTTGCCCCCTAACGTATGGGAGCATTACTTTAGCAAAACTTTTTTACAAACTTGAAATTTCTCCTTTACTAGATTCTGCTCTTTTCTAGGACCTCCCCAAAAGCAAACGTAACTGCGGCTATGCTAGTACAGAACGTTTGTACCACGTGACCAACATCATTGTAAAACTCAATACACTCTTCTAAATCCAGGAAAATAAACAATCATCACTAACCAACTTCAAAACATGTGATTTTGACCCAAACCGAAGTCAGGGTCCATTCCATACCTTGAATGAAAGACGTAATTTTCCCCGAGCTGGGACCGGTTATCGGTCAGAAGCTTTCTGTTGTTAAGGCAACCGTGGTATTCGACAATGGAACAACTAAGCACTGCTTTTACAGTACAGACAAGTAGTTTGCCAGAGCCTTGAACGGCCCAACAAGAGCAAAGAATATCACACATACCAACACAAGAGCGCATGTCTGACGCAAGCTTATATCCAGTGGGACAAACACACATCAGTTGTCCTCTCCTTGTCTTCTTGCACGCGTGCTCACATCCACCGTTTTCAGCAGCACAGGAAGACTCGTTGAGGCCGAGAACGTTAGAATCATCTAGAACAAAATGTTGTTTAAGGTGAAATTTTGTCGCTTTCACACAAAACTGAACAACAAAGTGAACAGTCAATTTAAAAACTCAACGTCATTAGGTCTACAGCTTCTAAAGTTTTATTTCAAGCACATTTAATAAACTTTTCCTCTTACCCATGCGGACAACGCCACGCTCTAACAGCTTTTCAAAGTAAAGTAACAATATTTTTAGCCACACGTTACGGAAAGCACTTTGCGGTTATACTAAAAAAACCGCTTTGGAGTTACCAATGCTTACTGGCACAGTGCATTGCTACTACATGCGGTGCAATCAAGCTAACAAGAGAAAATTGCAATGCAGTGTCTTTTCCAGGACAATACAACGCTGCAGAGCTTTGAACGCACGATCATCGCACAACGAGCAGAGCTCCAACCAAATTAACCACGTTGCTGACTGGCCGAGCCCATAGAGCCTCATGCGTAAAATTATTAACTTGCATTTTGCATGGCTTCATTGTTTTCAAAGTTCTTTCCAATAAATAGCAATCTAACCTTTGACCTAACTTGTTACGCATGAGCAGAAATTCAGTGGGATTCTCATGGCTATACTTTTCTTAGCCATTAACGCAAGGAATTCCACACGGCAAACCCATACAAAATACTTAAATAATTTCCGCTCAGATTAACAAACGGCAGTCTATATTAAACCAATAATATTCAAACTGGTAACCTTAACACCAACAACATGGCATTTCTAAGTGAAAAGCAACACAAAATTATATTTCAGTACGTACTACAAGGAATAACAGGTTTTTCGTCCGACATGTCTTTACAGTCCGGTATCCCATTGCATAGCCTTCCAAGTGCAATACATTCACCAGAATGACATTGGTATTGTCCAGGATCGCATTCTAAAACGTGCACTAAAATTAACTAGAGGTAAGCTTAACTTGACTTTTAAATGAAATGCCTTCAGTTTAATTAAGTCTCAAATTCAAGCCATTAATTTACGCTGAATATGTAGGTAAGTAAGTTGACATTAAAGTTGCAAAGTGTTTCCATTGCAATTATAAGCTATTTTGAAAAAGCCACTTTTTAAAAATGAGAACAGGACAGTTAATCTTTTCGCAGTCATTTGAAGGTCATGTTCTCGCAAGCAAGAAGTCACGGATTCGATGCTCGCATAAGGTCTGCGTGTCACTTTTAAACTGTTGGGCCATTCTCTAGCTGAGTGGCTTCTAGCAGGAAGTTTTAATTGAATTTAGATTCAATTTTTTTCACGTACAAGCGAACCATACATACTGTGGTGAGTACTGAAGCGATAGAACAACAACGAGTGCAAAACGACCAGTTTGGAGATGACAATATAACCTCACTGTTTTTGAGTCAGCCAGTCGCTCACAGAAATCCTTACAGTCGCCGCGAGTCACTGCCTGAATCCGAAGCGGAACATGAAAGCAAACAACTGTTCCGCTCGACCCTGCCACACGTAACGCTTGAGGAGGCAAACCGAAAACTTCCATCTGCAAGTCTAGTTCTCCACGCACTGACGATAAATGCGTGCTTGGGTAATTCCAATAGTGCACAGTTAGTAATTGGGTTCACTTCTCTTACCATGGAGCAGTGCAAAAGACCCATAAATTTGGGTGGAATTTCAACTCAGTCTCCCGATAACCGGTCAGATGCCACATCTTTGTAATTAGCTTAGTCTGGAGGCTTTATGTTCCAATCTTACCGGAATCGCTTTTAGCTTTTTTGTTGATGGTAAGTTAAGTGTAAGTGATCTCCATTATCAACTGCGCATAGAGTAAAATACAAACCTACATAGATTATCTCTCCTTATATTTATTTATTTTGTGGAAAATGCGCCTGCTACATATTAATTTTCACAAAATTAAACAAAAAAATATTTTTAACTACGCTTGCAAATTGTAAAAGACGCCTTCAAAACTTAGAAATCGCTAAGTTGCGATTTTTCAACCAATTCGGGACTAACAACTACTTTAAACACATACCGCAATATAATTCATCACTGCTGTCGTCACAATCAGGCTGCCCGTCACATCTCCAGCTTGACAAGATGCATCGTTTACTGCGGTGGCACTCAAACTGGTCGAAGGAGCAAGCGTGGTTCAATTCTATTTGAAAAATATTGTTTTAGCGGTAGCCGGAAAGAGGGGGGGGGGGAGGCATACAGGCTTAGCTCTACTCAAATTTTCATAAAAAAACTCGCTTACTGGAGACATGGAAACCATATTCTAGAGACCACCTTCAAAAATTACCCGTAGAAATAGTGTTCACATTTTCAAAAGAAAGTCTCCGACTATTCTCTCAAGTTTGTTTCTGGGTACCTCCTTGGCTTCAGTAAGAACAACTAGCTACCTAAATTTACTGAGCATCTTTGTCTTCCGGTTACGCAAAAAATCTGGGGTTATCCATAGAATAACACGTTCTCAAATTCGCTTTGTAGTTGCTCGTATATGCATTGCAACTAAACAGGAAAACTGCGGAACAGCGCTTTTGCCAAAATCAATAGCAAGAACCAATGCAAGCATCGCACTTGCAACCTCTAGCTTACAACAAGATACGTGATAAAAAGCTCTAGCGTGAGCAAAACATCAAATATCGAAAGCTTAACTTCGGAAAGCTTGGCAGATTACGCATAGGTGAAAAGTGGTAGAGCAAAAATCTGGCCAAGCCATAAGCTTTCAAGCACAGAAACCAAAGCCCACAGTCGAGCAAGATTTAATTGTTATAAGATACCATATACAAACCTACTGCAGGCTGCGAAAAGTGATTTTAAAAAATTTCAATAATGCTCAGCCAAATAGTTGTATAAACCACAAAAATTCAAAACAAGCTTTTAAGCTGCATAAGCCTAGCGTTTATTTCTTTACAAGTGTTGCTTTCACGATTTTAACATCAATTAAAAGCTAATACAGGGTGTTGATAAATTATCGCTACAATTTCAAAAATTCAACAAAGATATATTTTTTGAGATATTTTCATTCGGTTTCTTTTATGGTAACGAAGAAAGGCTTGAATTTGTTTTAGATGTATTTGAACACCTTTACGTGAGCACCATCAGCCGCACACAGGATATCCAACCGGTGTTCAATTTCTTGCCATGCTCTCGCTAATTTATCTACAGTAACTGTAGTATTAGCTTCAGTTATTTGGCGCAATAAATCAATCACCTCTCGACTTCGGTTCGGTAGACAATAACTTTTACATAACCCCACAAAAAAAATCCAACGGTGTTGGCCAAAGAATGAGACCATTAGGTCTAATCCACCGGATCTGGAAACGTTTCGTTCAGATGGCGTTTTTCTGATGTTTGACGAAGGCCAGTTCCCTTTCTTTGTAGCACACTACCAGTCTTAAAAACTTGTTATGTCATGATCGAAAGTTAGACCTCGCAAGTAGCTCTCTTCCATTGTGCATTTAAAGTTTCTCTGGGCTTGGTTGTACAACTTCGTCTCTATAAACCGGGAAACGAACTAGGATTTTTCTTGCGGAGAGCTCATTTCGATAAACTCCACTTTTGCTGCTAAATTCAAAAGATTCTGCTTAAATCACTAAACAAATTCTAATTTTGAAACTGATGATTTCAAAAGTACCTGTCAAAAGAAAAAACTTACACAATTTATCTTTATTATAAAACAAACGTAATGAGAATATTTCATAAAATAAAATTTTGTTTAACTTTTGCAATTGTAGCGATTATTCATGGACATCTTGTATGTCACTTTGCAAATCTATACGTCAAAGCTGACATATGACATAAGCTAACATAGCGGTATTTGTAGTACAAACACCCCAAACTAATAGGACTGGCAACTTCGAACTGGTCCTGTAACACAGCTTGTTCTACAGGTAAATGCAAAGGCCTTATTGGCAACAGATTGACAAAAACATGCCACCAAATTTTTAGAAAATTGTGAGATAGAGCTAAACAATTTAGACATGTTTTATCTTAAACTGTTGCCTAATGCGAAAAGAAAATGGTTTTGGAATGTAGTGAGTTGTTTAAGCAAACTCACGGTACATAAACCTGTATGTCGTCTTGAAAATAATTGATTGTTTCGCCTTGAAAACAACTGTTAAGCGCATACACACTTGTGTTAAATAACTCATTATAAGCAAACGCAAACAGAAAAATTCGGAAGGCGTTCCAAAAAGGCGGGAATGTATTACCAATGACGTAATTATTGTTTCATCCAAGTTTTTGAAAGAAAATATTGCGGATGGTAATAATTTTTGAAACAAGAAAGTCACGTCTATTGCTAATGACGCCACAGCCAAATAGTTTTGCGGTCAAACAAGTTAAAATTAAAAAAAAACGAAGTCCCTACCCAGCCGCCTCTGATTTGGCACTCACCACATCCAAGTTCGTCGGAACCGTCTTCGCACTCCGGCCTTCCATCACACCTCCATCTCTTACTGATGCATTGTCCATTATTACATCGCATTTCACCTTCAATGCACTCTTCGTACGCTGCTGACATCAAACGAGTAAAAAGTTTTGGAAACATTGCTCAGGACTGGCAAGGAAAATATTGCTCCCTGAGATCTCGAGTGACTCGTTGACTTAAGTCCAAAGTTAACTCAAAGGGAGGAAACGGCCGATCTAAGGGGCACGTTTTTACGGTAATTCCCAGGCAGCAAGCCCAGAATCTGGAGTGAAAGGCGAGGCATGGTATGCTGCCTTCTCAATGCATCCCTGTTGGACCATAATGAGCCTTCAATGTTGACTTCTGGCATTGTACCAAGCAGTTTTTTTGCTAAAAAGCAATCCCATTTTTTGTTTTCTTTGACTGCGTAATTGGCAAGTTAAACTTTTGCCTAGTCACATTGCTTATGTCATTTTTTTCTGGTCATAAATTAGGCCAAAAAACTAGACAGAGGATCAAAGGTCTTCAAGAGTCATAAAAAAGGTTAAAAGGCAAAGGAGAAGCGAAAAGCGCCTCACTGGTTAAGCAAATTTACTTAGAGGAAACTACTTACGGCATAACAACTGCGTACAATTTACACTGTAGATCAAAACCTAGCGACTATTTCACGGCACATCGTGTTCTAAATTGGCCAAAATTACGCATTTCTTGCAATGTATTAAAATTCAAAATACATGAAAGCTTTTTTCCGTTGCACACCCACGGTTTAGGAAAATTGATAAGTTTTCTAGAAAAGTTACTCATAGCCCTCAAGTTTCAAAAATCTAGACATGACTTACTGAAACATGCAATGACAAATGTAGGGTATAACGGTAAGGAGGTAAAATGTAGTAGGCTACTCCTAGCAAAATAGAAAATATACTTCAGCATGCGTTTATCGAATAAGCACTAGAAGGGAAGCGTTAATCAGGTGGCTGCGGATTCAAATAAGACTGAAAGCGTTTTTCGCCATTCGCGCTGCTCCAGAATAAGTACAAGTGACCCCAATTACTAATTTTGCTTAAAGCAAAATATTAATCTTCATAATAGTCAGGAGGAAGCTTGTTCGAATCTCGCCAGAAATTCTAGTTACCGCAGAGCAAGTTATCTAGCAAGCAGCAAGCAAGCTACGTAGCTTAGCACAGAAAGGCAGTGACTTGCAAGCGTGAGGTTGCAAGTTCAAAGCTTGCATGCTGTCTGCGCTATTGTGCTCACGGAAAAGTTATGACAAAGCCCTGGGTAGGCGCAGCAGCGCTTGAGCTATAAAAGCACTGCACGGACGGTTGTGGCAATTCCGAACTCAAATCGTGAATGCGTAACAGTAAAAACTTTTTTGAAAAAGGGGGTAAAAGTACAAAACGCAAACCAAACGCATATCAGTTTAGCAAAAAGAAAAAAAGCAAGTTTACTGCAATCAGCTTCATTTTCATCGCTGCCGTCTCCACAGTCGTCTGTTCCATCACAGTGCTTATTCAAACTAATACACTGCTGGTTATCGCACGTGAACTGGGATGCAGTGCAAGGTGACCCTGGTGAAAAAGCAACTAGTAAACCAGGTTAAATATTTATGAAGAAAGAGCAAATTTAGTTAAACCTGTTCAATTTTTAGGGTGTTAAAAAATCCTACATACCTAGACTGAGGAGTCGGGCATTTTTTTGAAGCTAAACTTGTGAATAAGAAGCATCAAAAGTAGGGGCTCTCAGATTTCAAGACGTAAGAAGCAAAAATTTCATCGACTATTGCAGGGGTACACAAAATGCTCCAAAATCACAACGAGGTACGGTCACAAAAAGAGTGGGAGCCCCTGATCAAGAATCAGTACTAAACAAATGAACAATTTGTCACCGCCAACTTCTTCACAACTTTGACTGACAACCCAGACCAGCTTAAACTCTTAAGGCAGCAGTTTTAACGAAGCATTTTAACGCGAGTGGCAAGACGTCTAGTTTTGCTAAAATTACTCTTTGCGTCCCTCCACTAAAGCAGTATTCATGGTAGCGATTGCCGTTGAAATGGAAGTCAAGGATTGCATCTTACTAAAAGTAAACAAGCAGTTGAAAATAACCGCGTTTAGGAAGTCGAAAATTTAACTTCCATCAACACCAGTCTGCACATCTATTATTTTTTCCAACTAACTTTCTTCCCTCGGATCAACTCCAGACTTGAAATTTCTTGATTGGAACACGATTTGCAAACTGAGCCCAGAGTACAAAGTAACGAATTATACTCCTTAAGTCATGTAAAATTTTTATGACTGTATGCACAGCAATTTGTGTTCACACCAGCTTCCAAGTCACCAAGCACTGCCGTCGCAATGCACTTCAATTACAAGCAACTGAACAGAGAAAATTGCTGCACGATGTCTTTTTCAAATGAACAACAATCGCACAAGAAGCTTACTTAAGTTTGGACACGATTCTTCATCAAGCTTCGACCCACAATCATTTACCCCATCACAGCGATAGTCCGCAGGAATGCATTCTCCGGATATTCCGCAATCAAATTGATCTCCTTTACACTCGGCAAACCCGTCAATTTCTTGTGTACTTGGCTCTGCAAAAAAATTTAAATTAGTACATCCAGATTTCATTTTTTTGTGTGTCTATACCCCACTTCATCCTTCAAATAGATCCACAGCACGAAACAATTATCAAGTTTGATGCCGCGAACCCGATCGAAAGCAGGCAAAGGGGACATTGCCAGTTCATTTCGTAACAGTCTTGAACGCAAATTGCAATCTGTTTTAGTCCATCACAAACAAGGTGGACTGCTATGTTGCATTCTCTCATAGAGTTACAATAAGAATACTCAACGCAAATCTCATTGACGTCGCGAAACCGCTTTACACTAAAAGCCCTTTGCGTTCGATCACTCCTTTGTTTCTTCCTTTTGTTTATAATACGCCAAACAGTCTTGCGTTCTTTCGTAAAATAAAAGAAACAAAAACGCTTCAGAATACGCTTGTACAGTTTGCAAGTCAAAATTGGAGTTCAGAGCGTAGGATTGCACCGTTGATGAAAGTGATGTCGCTGCGACGTGACCAGTAAAACAAGACACCACTTTCAAAACAGCAATCACAAATCTCAATTTACTGTTTTTTGCAAACACGAGCAAACGTGATGACATCATCGCAAAACATGACGTAGCCATGATCGCGCACCACTTACCTTCGCAGTGTTCTTCTTCGGAACCGTCTTTGCAATCAAAATCGTAATCACACCTCATCCTGAGCGGCACGCACTCGCCGGTGTTGCAGAGAAACTCGTTCTCAGTGCAATTGCGCAGTTCTACAAAACAACGCTTTAAGAAGTTGTACCTAGAATATCTTGTACAACATAATGTAGCCTTGGCTAGAACTAGGAGCTGTTGAATGAGCCCATCTAGCGATATGCTTACTTACATAAAAATGATCACAATTCATCCACACCACATATTACTGCAATAAGAGATAAGCTATGCACATTATCTACAAATCCAGACATATATTCGAGCAATATATTGTAATGTAGAGAAACTTTCCTCAAAATGCAGAAAAATCTTGCTTTTGAAGAACGGCTACCCTTCCAGGTTTCTTAAGATCTGCATTCACGGAATCTTTCTTTACATTTAAACATTTTCGCAAGGCCTTCGACGCATGGTTAAAGGTTAACTAGCCATTAAATTGGAAAAATGATTACAAAGCACAAAAAAAAGTGGTTTGTGCGTGACATTGGGATGTTAGTTAGTACAGTTTATGAAAAAAGTTTGAGAAGTTTTGGATGTTACACACAATGGCATACTGTAATTAAAAAAAAAATTAGGGGATGTTTTTACTTGAACGTTGTGACAACTCATTTTTATAGATGCCTACATACATTTTTAGGTGCTCTCAAGCAACATTCCCACTCTATTCGTCTGCAAGTTTTTCCAACAGACAAAAGGTTGATTTTTAAATGCTTTGACATAAAACAGCAAATAATCTTGGAGAGACAGTCATTCGCAATGTTGCCAGCAACCAATTCCATTCAAATAACACACGCTATTGTTGATACGAAATTATTATGTCAAGATAACAAAAATGGCTTTTAGAAGTCGTCGGAAAGTGTTTTGGAATTTAAACTTTTTATCTCAAACAAAGAAGCCCTAGCTGAAAAAACATCTTTGAACTCAGTGCAGAAAAAGATTTAAAAGAATAACTAAAATCGATAAAGAAATAACCTACAATGACAGAATTAACCAAAAGCATACCAAATAGGCTGTTTGTGGTCCCAAACAATAACAAAAGGAAGTTTTATGTATGAAAGAATATGAATTTTTCCTGAGCAAGTCTTGGCATAAATTAATACAGCAAATGCAGTCAGCCATTGCATGACTTCATTAGCGGCTTGTAAAACAGACAGCCAGAGGTTCAACATCCAACAAGAGCGCAGTAGGCATTGGGAAGAGCAAAAGCACCTTAAATTTACTTCAAAGCCTTATGCAAAAGCAGGTTGTAAGTGGTGTAGCAATGCATGAACAGACTATCGTGAACTCATTGGTCGTGAAGCAAGATGAAAAAAGGTAAGAAAAAGATTCCACTTTTTGTCAGCCGCTGTGGCGTCACCAGTATGCAGTACTGTTGCAAACTCAAAATTTATGTCCAAAGTTCAAAATTTGGCTACAAAACTACGTATACATGGGGAAAGTAGCATCAATACCACTGCTCACCGCATGATTTTTCGTCACTGTTATCACTGCAGTCAGCACTCCCGTCACACCACCACCGATTCGGCACACACTCCCCTGAACCGCATTCTCGTTGCGTTTCCTCGTCGCAAGTTTCCTTGCCTAGAAGACACATCATATAAAGCTGGGCTGATACCAAGAACTATTCCAAAAACAAGCGTGCTCTTGGAATAGGCGCTTCACGGCTAATTTCTCTGCTCGGCAGCAGCGCTTGTGATAGAAAAGTACTGTGTCGGCAGTACCGGTAACTCCAAAGCAGGTTTCAACACAAGTTGTTTTAAGTTTAACCGCAAAAAGTATGTGACTTTCAGACGACAGAAAAATACTCGAAAAATTACATAGTTTCATTGTAAAAAATACTGTGCCTTGAACTGCGTCATGAGCTGCTGAAAACCATCCTTTCCTTTACGGCAGACCCAATTTGCTCAAGCTTTTCCTCTGAACCCTCCACCATTCTGCGCGCTCTCCACTGGTCTCTGTATCACTAACAAGTCTGCCATTTCTATTTTCTTCCTCTCGCTCTGTCCTCGCCAATCTGTCCTCTCATTCATCTTTCTTTTTACCTCAAACTCTCTCCCTTCTTTTTTACTATCAGGCTACAATGGGTTCACGGACACTCATTTCTTCCGAGAAACGACGCAGCTGATGAGTTGGCCAGGCGGGTAGCGTTACTCCTGCACTCTGCAATCCTTTGTAGTTTCTCTCCTCTTACCTCTCGTATCCACTCTTCTCTGTTCTCGAACTGGAGGCGCACTGTCTCTTCTAAATTCACAGATCCCTCGGTTTTCTCTAAGGAACTTATGCTCCCTCGTCACGTTCGCATTGTTTTCTCTCGTCTTTGCTGCAACGGTTACAGCTTTTTGTTAAACTCTTATCTCTCTAAAATCGACAGAATCGAGAATACTTCATGCAGCGCCTGCGGTCATCCGTCCCAGAGCACCTCTCATCTCATTCTGCACTGTTCAGCGACGGATTCTTTGCGCTGCTCGCTCTTTGGCGACTCTCTACGACCTCTGGTCCTAACCCTGGAGAGTTTCCCGGCTTCTGGAGCTCCATGGTCTTCCACCATGCAACCATCTCTCGGAAGAGTCGGGTAAAAGCAACAACAACAGCTGCTGACAAAAACTTACCACATTTCTGTTCATCTTCGTCGTCACCACAGTCGTCGAAGCCATCACACTGCCACTCAGGTTTTATGCACTTTCCAGTGCTACAACGAAACCAGTGGGACGGACAAGGCACTGAAACTGAAGCATAAAGTTTAAGGCAGTGGCAAAATTAGAGGGAAGATATCTCTCCCTTTTTTAAACATTAAAAAGTTGGCGTTTCAATTACAAAAACAATTTACCAAGCTTTAAGCCAAATGTCGGATTCACAAAGTTAAAAGAGCAGTTGAGTTCAGCCCCTGGTTTCTCAAATCAATGTGGAATCTAATATCGATTTAGTGACATGTTTTACCTCCGTGTTTGCACCAGAGACTAAAACTCCGCTAATGTCATTTGGAAAATCATCCTTGACTGCAATTATTTACAAATGTGAAGAAGCTGGAGTTTTGTGAATACCATTTTAAACTCTGTGGGGATAAACTCTGCAAAGGAATCGTACTGACTCCAAAGCGGTCCGACTTGATTGCAGCAATGCCAACCGGTCAATCTGCTTACTCAGCGTAGGCAATAAATGGCAGCTGACCGCATTGAGTTCAGTCAACCGCGCATAAAATGTTAAAAGTGCCACAAAACCGCAATGTTTTCATAAAAATAGACATCGTAAAAATGCCATTTATAAGCAAAGCCACACACACACACACAAATTAAACCTGACAGTGGCTGGCTCAAAAATCAAACTCTCTTCTGCGGTGTAATGTGGTTAATAACATAGCAGAAAACGCCGTTTAATCTTCGCCTTTGAATTGCACGCGCAACATTCATAAATTTCATGAAAGCATTAAATAACCCAAAAGTTTACAAGTCAAGATACTTCATGGTAATGTGTCAAAAAGAAAGAACTTGTTTAACTAACACAAACTGTGGATGCTATACTGGCAGCTCAAAAGCGAGGCTAATGATATTGATCAAAGTACAACCGTAAAGATTTTCCTGTAACCGGAGGGAAATTTACTCAAGCTTTTATTTCTTGCGCTGGTATTGATATACGATATACGTTAGATAAATATTTGTTGCTTTTAACCAATGCAGTGCTTTGCCGTATTTTACAAACGTTACGCCTACAGTAGTAATCCTTTTTATCTACGGTTAAACTGATTGTCGGGCACAAGATGAACGGAGTCAGTGAGGTTGCTAAGCCGGAACGCGGGCAGCAATATGAAAGTGGTACAGAAGCACACGAAAGGAATTTCTATCGCGCAAGACTGCGATGTCAACTTCTTTCTCTTTTCGTTTACAAACGGAGTTCACACGCAAGCTGAATACGACGCGCCGTAGTTTTCAACAGATCAAGTTTTAAATTTCACCGTCTTTTGCTTGAATTAACCAACAAGGTAACTTGTAAGATAACGGCACAACAGTAAACGATTTATACCACCACCTAACACAAAGCAAGCGCCAAAAACAACGTTAAGTTGGTGTCAAAGCGGAAAATAAAAGCACTTGTGCACTTAGTAAACGATGAATAAAGAATTTTCAGTAGAACCGAAAAAGAGTTGCGGAAGGGAGAGCAGTTTATTGTCTCCCCCCCATACTTTAGTAAAGAAATTAGGAATTTGCTATAAATAGCAGTAAAAATGTCAAAATGTTTCTAGTGGAAAATTACCATCCATCAGGATCGCATTTGTTAGGGAGTGGGGAGCTAACTCAACCAAGTGTACACGTTTGTTACTTTTTCAAAAATATTCTACGAAACCGACTTAAGCCACAGTTTGGACAGATATCTCCAAAATGGTTTTCCTCACCCTAGCAACCTTGCATAGCCTGAAGCTAAATATATTGTCACATAACCAAGTAAAGCAGAAAAAATTGCGCCCTTGAGCCTCAAACGATTCCGAGCAATAAGCCTTACCCAAGTTCCTCTTTTTGCTTATCTTACACAAGATGTCTTACCGCAATCTCTTTCGTCGCTGGCGTTTACACAGTCGATTTCACCGTCGCATTTCCAGCTTAGTAGAATGCAAGAACATTTTGTCCGGGAGCCATCACTGCAATCGAATTGGTTCGCGTTACATTTGCAGCTTGAAACGCGTTTGCTCTCGCAAACTGATACTGAAAAAGATTCGTAACAATCAAGTACACAATATTATATGAAACGCTTCTTAGTCAGTTGGTCAGGACACCGAGAAATAAGGAATTGCGAGAACTTTCGTAAGTAGTCGAACTCAAGATAATCGTAGAGCTTGGCAGGTGCCAAGTGGCCTTACAGCATACAGCCAGAACTTGTCGCAGAGTTCATGGCGGCAGGCCCATACCATTGTTTAAACCTGCAAACGTTAGGCTAAAAAGTAAACGACGGTTCACAGCGGTCATACCGCAACGATCTATACGCTGAACTTCACGGCTTCAACTACTGTAGAAGTTTGACGCAGAGACAAAGTACTGCATCTCGTTTTTTTTCGATCAGATATAGAACAGGCGAGGAGGCGTAGCGTACAGAAACTAAACTTAATTACTGAAAAAAGATCTTGGTCTCGAAATCGAGATTGACATCTTCACTTAAGACCGATTTTGGTTCGGGAAATCGCGAAATGGAACTTTTCGTCACTCTAGCCGGCGACGTAGCAGCCATTTGATTCGAAAGAATGAAAACAAAAGAAGTTTACAGATCATATTCATGGGCAGTGCTGTCACTGCCAGAATTTTCAAAATTTTTATTTTCAAAGAGAAAAAGATCTTCAAACCTAAATTTTTCCCAAATTTTACAATTTGAATAAAAGTACGATGAAACATAAAATTTCGCGCGCAGACATATTCTTTTTGATTCTGACTACAGCTTAGAGCTTCCGAAACAAAAAAGACCTCGCTTTAGCGAAGTGACAATCATGACTAATGACCAGCAAGTAAGCTGGTCATCACACTTTTATCCACAACTTGGCTTGTTACCAAAATGAAAACCTTTTTTTGTATATCTGATACGACATAAGAGTAACAATGTCGTTTTCTTAGCCAATTAAACAGTCAGTTGATACCACACTTGAAAGAAAACAACCCCGCGTGAACAATAACCTGGAATGAACTTGACCTCCACTCAGCTTGTAGGTATGCGATGACGTCACAGATCACAGAGACCATTCAAAATGGTTCGTTTTGTGCCATAAATTTCAGTTGCATTTTAGAAAAAAAATAATTGCTTGGTGCTCAAAAACAATACTATGGACAATAGAAAGGAAAATTGCAAACAGTCTCATTAAAGCTTGCTTGCCATCATGTTTTCTTTCCGGCCAAAACAAACACTTTTAAAGCCATTACGACTGATACAAATGTCACGCAAGGTAAAACTAAATTCTCGATAAGCAAAAAAAACTAGAATTCGCATGATATGGCAGTGAGACATTCTATACCCAGATGTTTTATAGATTTTCAAATGCTAACGTGGCAAACACAGTTTGTACCACAGCATTACTTTTGCAAGTTGTGCGTAAGCCTGGAAGAAATAGGGTATTAAAAAAACTTTGTTCCCATGCTTTGTTTTCTCCTTAAAATAAAAGTGATACGGCCACATATTGATTTTGACTCCGCGTAAATTGAAAAAAGAAGCTGTTCGAAAAACAGATGTAATATGACTGAGTCAAGATATCGCCTTTCAACAACTTTCCCAATTACTAATACAGCACGTACACCTTTATTGAGCTGTGAGGCTGGCCACTGACACATTTCAACACTTTACCGTAAATACGGATAAGTTTAAATTAAAAGCTGACATAGCACATTGACTAAACAGAAATTGAGCTTTCAAATTTCGTTCATTCCTCACTCGCGTATTCCACAAGTGTAGAGAAGCGTATTTTTGATTCTTTTTTATTTGCTAAAAAGTGCATTCTATCGCGGAGCATTTGCAGCAGACAATCAAACGCATTCCAGTAGCCTATTAAGGGGAGGGGGTATTTTGCCATGCCCAATTTTGAAAGTTGGCATAACTCAAAAAAGGGACGAATGGGCTTTTATCACATGTTAATCTCCAAATAAGTTATCACTCCCACCAAAATGACAAATCCTCCGCTGCCCCCTCGTTTAAAATAGTCGGCACGCTCTTGCTCCAGCGCACGCTTGAGACAATTACAAGAACGAGCAAGTGATTGACTGGCCTTGAAAGAAGATTTTAAAAATGAGTTTTGTACCAAAGCGAAAGTAAACGAGACAAGATGACGTCATGGACGAAATGAGGTAAGATAACGTGACGTCATGTAAGCTGATTTGTTATCGGCATCGTAATTTCACCAACTGTCTGACCCAAATGCACCTGGAAGGTGAAGAAAACACAAGCAAAATGTCCATCACTGTTTGCTGGGCTTGTTGACCTGTTTCAAGCCTCTTGTTATTAAACTAACCCAGTAAAGAAGTTTTCGCACTTTTTCTATATTAAAGGGCACGCTCTGATGTTTACAAAACAGCTTGGTGCTTCAGTATCGGCATTCTTACATAATGAGTTATACCTTCTCTTCTCGAAAGATTAGTAGAGATGCTATCATATTACCACTTGCCTTCGAACTTCAGTTATGTTGTAACAAATTCTCAGTTTTTTTTTGAAGAGCACAAGTCAGTTGTAACTCAAAGTACTGATAAAAGCAAGTAGGAATTGGAAGGCGGAACTGCTAAAATAAGATAGATCTGACCTACTGTCATGCACACAAAATTTTGAAGATATGTTGTATTTTGAAGCTGCCAAAGAACACTGAAACACTTGATAAATTTTATGTGGTATTGTGTTAAATAATAGTAAAAATACTTTGCAATGTGTCAATTCAAAATCGCGCGATGAAATTGTTTTGCATACGTTTGTTTTGAACCAAAAAAATATACATCTGCGAGTGATTTCAACGACGGTTAATATTTGATGACGTATATCGCTTCTTGCGCAAAAGTCTCGTGAGGTCAAACCTAGACAACATCTTGGCAATGTCAATTGGTACAATTAACTTTGTGTGGCTAGCTTAATGCATTGGCGACAATGGTAAAGCCTTATCGCTCTTACCAAGACTCGGTCAATACGTGCGACGCCCGTTTAGCGTAAATGTAGATTAGAACAACAGACAAGAACATAATGGCGCCTTCTTATTGCCATTCTGCCATAATTGCCTGTTTTTGAACGCATTACGGTGACATAATAACCTAAGAGTCAAATAATGACTGATAGATCTGAATTATACCATTACCGCATTAAACGCTCAAAGAACAAAGATCCTCCATCCTTGTCCAAGATCCTTATCTAACAATAATTAGATACGACTTCTCAGAAATATGGTAAAATGAGTGACAACGTCATCAGGAAACAAAAAGTGTTTACTTTGAGCAATAGAAAGGGCATCATTAGCCCCTACGTAAGGCGTGTGAATACGTGCTCATCATAAAAAATGAGCCCAATTACTTTACGAAGCACAATCTGGTACGATTTTCTGATTTCTGTGTGAAGTGCAAGGAGTTTATAACAACTGCATTCCAAAACAAAAACCATTTTCTAAACTCCCCACGGCACTACTGGATGCCAAAGTGCTTGTCTAGACAATGTGTAAGCCACTACAATAAGTTGGATGAGGTAGGGTATAAACGGCAAACTTAATTAATAGACCTGGCTCAATTTTTGAAAGTGTCCAACTGAAGGCTTTGCAATTGAGATTCATTGATCTCTAGCTTGACCCTCAGTAATGTGGAGAATTAAATGGGAAATCGAACACACAACACACTGTTTAAGAGGTCACCATTCAAAATGTGCGACGCTAGAAATCGTTGTACTAACAACCGCACCAAAAAACTTCTACTAAACCTGATAAGGCAAATAAGTTTGGAGAGAGCTGGAGTATCACCACAAATGGTACGCGTGGCACAGTTTAAGAACCACAGTAATAAGATATAGAAACAGAAGTAAAAGCAATGTTTTGATTTGACTCAATTTTAAACTACTAGTTAGATCTATTACGAGGGCAGTTGATCAAGTGAAAATGAGCTTACCGGTAAGTTCAGATTTAACAAAACACATTTCTCGATCAATTTTATGGTATGCTTCGGATTAATTTGCTGTTTCGAAAATAAATTTCTCATCAACTTTCTAGATAGACGTAATTCAGCTGATTTAACTGCGCAGCTAAAGTTTCGTGTTTACATTTAACATTCTTTAAGTCGTGATTCATTTTTTTGGGCTTACTGATAAGCCCGTGCTTAAGAAATTAAAAGAAGTGACAGTGACTCTCATAGCAGGAAAAGAAAACAATGCAATTTGTCAATTTTTTTGGCAACTTGGTCATTTTATGCTGCGCTCAAAAAATTTGGAAAATTGTTATAACTTCTAGGAATTTTCCTACAGCATGTACATGGAAAAACAATCACACTAAGAGGGATGTACGAGGCAGCTTGAAAAACTTTTTTAAATTTTTACCTTGCTTGCACCTAGTGAACTTTTCGAACAAATTTTACTTTTGTCGAGTCAAAGCTCTTTTCCCAAAAGATATAGATGAGTGTTCTCTGCATGGCACCTCTGTTGCCTCACCGGGCAGTACGTGCCCACTCCGTTCCCATGATTAAAAGTTCATCGATCTGACTTCTTGCCATTGCTAGATCAATTCCGTTGAAGTACGCCTACCTTGGCTAAACAATTAAAAGGTTGTAAGTCGCAAGGCCAGACTTGGGGTGCAAGATTTTTTTATCTTCTTAAAGTATGCAAAAACCTTGCATTTATTTACATCCTCCTCCCTGAAAATATTTCCTAAATGCGTCTTTGGTAAATTGTAGTCAATACGTTTCAAATAGCTTCAAAAGTTTGAACAACTTTGTTGGCAGTAAACTCTGCTTCATTCATGTGATTAAAGATGCATAAAACATCGCTTTTAAAAACTGAAGGATCGCACAAAAGCAGCATTAAGATCTTCAATATCAAAGCAGTTTTAAAAGTAAAAAATCATCGGTCTCTTATTTCATTTCTTGTTTTTTGAAATTTGAACCAAAATTAAAATACTGTAAATAAACTTAAACCCAAACTAAGATCACTGCTGAATAAAACATTGAGCTCCGAAAAGGTACGAACTTTTCGTGTGTACACTAGTTTTAACCACTAAGTGCTGCTTCAGAACAGGTGATATGCACCCGCCTAATGGCTGGTCTTTGATTGCGCTTTCTACAAACGTAAACTGGAATAGATTCGCTTGATTTAGTTGATGATACTCTCACCACTTTAAGAGTAAGGAAACCAAATTTTGAACTCGTAAAAGGAGGACGACATTTCAGAATCGTAATACAAACGCAGTTAAATATGTTTCTCAATTAGAAGACTAATTTTTTAGAAATCAACTATTTGAAAGCGTTTTTTAATTTCGTAGTTCGACACTTTTTCTTCGGAGTTCAGTATTTCGAAAGCGGCTCTTTTCCCAATTTTACCACGGAGAACTTTTTTTCTTCTCCAACCAAGTTGAAGGCCCTTTTTTGCGGTAGATTAACGTTTCGAAAGCAATTATTTGCACAGTTTTTTCAATGGTCCTGATTCTACAATCATTTCCTTGACTTTTTGTTACGAAGTATGCGATTAATTGCAATATAGAGAACATTGGATTATTTTTTTGAGTCCCGGGAGAACAACAACTTTTTTCTTGCCAAAGGAGGACATGTCCTTCACAAGAAGGAGATATAGTAGCCCTGGCTTCGAGGCAAAATAAGAGTATTTGGGATAAACTTGTGGGGTGGGAATCGGAGAATTCGTAATTTGTAATTAAGCTGAATGTAATTCCGCTTATTATTTCATTGTAATTGAGACTTAGATTTTGTGGGATTGCAATCTGCTAATAATTGTGCCTCAATACATGGCTAAGGCCACTGATGTCTTAATATACGCAACACTTGACACAGGATGCATGAAATAACTAGCCAAGGAGTATTTGAGACTGACCACAACATCAGCCCCCGTCAACAAGAGTTTTTCAATTACTGGTAACTTTTATACTGCGAAAAGAAACATACTGGGACCAGTCATTTTTCATTGCCGTTTATCAAGTGGAATCGAACAATTTTTTGAACAAGTAAAACTGCAAGCAAATGCAAATTTTTGAACATAGCAAAAATACATATTGCGATATTTAATTTTGTAGCTTGTGATGAATTACATGTTTCAACGTAATTGTAATTGATATGAAATTGCGTAATTGATCTCACTCTAGTATGAATACACGGTGTCTCAAAAGTATACACTTTTAAATTTGATTTTCTTTTGCGGTACTGATCATAGGGCACTCATTTTTTCAGAGAACATAGCGTGGATAACTTCTAAATTTTAGGTATAATTTGCATTTTCCACCAACCCACATAATGACAGGAAGATCAACTCAAGAAATGAGAGGCAAAATTGCTGTTTGGCAAGAAGCGTATGGATCAGTAGGACAAACTCAATGCCTCTTCAACAGGAAATTAGAATTAATTCAGCTCCTACACGACAAACAATTGATACAATTTATCGTGAATTTATGGCAGCTGGCTCTGCAGCTGACACACAACGATCAGGGAGACCAACGAATGGATGCTGAGAGGAAAACATTAGGAGTTAGAAGGGGCATATGCATTGAGTGAAAGAAAATCCATACGTCGTGCAGCCTAAGATATTTAGGCTTTTCCCTAAAAGTTGCAAACTGTGCAAAAACTCAAAGAAGATAGTGACCGCACGGTAGAAATGTGTGAAACGCTGCTCAACCACTTCGAAAACGACTCATCCATCGCAAACAATGTTTGGATTTGGTTCAGCGACGAGGCTGCTTTTCATCTGTTTGGAACAGTGAGCCGGCACAATACTCGAATATGGGAAACGGAAAATCCTAAAGCTATCCTGGAGAAAAAGCACGATTCACCTCAGCTTGTTGTGTGGAGTACAATCTCCGCTAATGGTATCATAAGCCCATATTTTTTCCGTAATGATCAAAAAACCACAACTGTTACAGGAGAAAACTACCTAGAAATCCTTAAAAAATTTTTCTCCTAGAGCTGAGAAATAATGCAGTTGTTGAAAACTGTGATTTTCAGCAAGATGGAGCTTCAGCACATTACGCCAGGCAAGTCAGAAATACTTTGATCAGCTGGTTCCCGCTCGATGGATCGGGCGCCGAGGTCGTCTGGAATGAGCCGATCGTTCACCTGACGTAACAACACGTAACTTTTTTCTTTGGGGTTTCCTTAAGAACAAAGTTTACTCCACAAGACCACAAAACCTAGAAAATTGGAACAACGGGGGTTGGAAATTTGAAAATTGGGCTTGAGCATCATGTGGACTAATCACACAAGATTTATTGCAAAATGTCAAACAAGAATTCGTCAAAAGATGGCTAAAATGTCTCGAAATTGGTGGTTTCCAGGTTGAGATCTAATATCCTGTAAATAAGAAAACTCAACAAAATATTAGGACCTTAAAATTTTTCTAATTGTTTATAGAATATTTTTGTAAACTTTTGACAAACTTGAATAAGGCATTAAATTTTCAAAGCGCACACTGTTGAGACACCCTGTATGTGTGGAATGTGAGACTGGATAGTGTGCGAATCGAAATCACCCTTTATGCATACGCTACAAAGCAATAGGCAGTGATGTTAGCCCGAATGTCAGAAAAGGTTTAGGAAAAAATTTTAAGCGAGGCTGCCTAGCTAAAAGGTCAAGGAACGCTGAAACACTTTTTAAAGGGGGAGCACTTTAGGCATTTTTAGGGGAATGGAACCTGAAGCGATCACTTTACTTGTGCCTAAAAACTACGATGATCTATTTCACGTTTAGATGGAGCGCTACCGGCGTTCACAAAACAATTAAAGAACGATTATCATCATTACTATGTGAAAGTGTGTTAACAGCCGCCGCACAATAACAAGCGACTTTAACAAGACACGTTACTACAAAGTTAGGAGGATGAAAGAATCGTAATTACTGGTTTGAAAACATTAGCTTTATTCACAAAATGGCACTTCAAACCACAAGCTAGTTCTAAGCTTTTACCAGCAACGTCTATGTTGTTTTGATTGACGTCTAAGCATTTTTCTTCATTGTAGTAATAACGTCGTAGCTTTAAAGTTTATTTCATTCACTTTACTCTAGCCTCTTAATGTACATATCAGATGGGCTATATCATTGTTCTAAGCTTCTCTGTTCTTATCAAAAACAGCTTGGGGTTGGCTTGATATTTAGAGGTTTTCCAGAGCGGTGTGGATAACCTTTTCGCAGTGAAGCGAAGCAGACTTCACCAAAAAGGAAAACAACGCAGTTAATAAAACAAAACTTAATTGGGCGAGAAAATAAAACTCATTGTAAGAATCGTAGCTGCCAGCAGAGCTTATCCCAAATGTGCGGTAAGAAGAACATTGTGACGTTGTTGTAGTAGCGCTTTCATTTAAAAAGAAAAACATTGCGCAAAAATTAAGAAATGAATGAAAATACCATATTTTCCTGTAAGTACAGACTAGAACTCAATTTAGCAGCTTGTAGGAACTTTAGATAGAAAGTTTCGGCAACTCAGCCGATATTGCACACAGCTGTCGCTGTCCTAGGAGATCAACATTACTATGAGCAATGCCATTGTTCAGAGCGTTTTCGAAAGCAAATTGACACTGGTCAATAGAGTAAATGGCTTAATAGCGTGAGAACAAGAAGCAAGCAAAACATTAAGCCCACTGCTCTTACTCATGCAGTATTAAGACAACAAATTAGAATTAAAAAGGCTAAGATTACAAAGTTACACTAGGAAAAACAAAATTACTTTTGCAAATTTATAGACTCTTTTCAACTTATTAGCAAAAAAGCACACCACCAAATGCTCCATTGAGCAGCCGAAGTCACATTAAAAGTGCGAAATTCACACAAAGCTATTACAAAAGCAAAATGACAATAGTTGACATAGTTAGGACTCAGACTTTAATATTGAGTAAACTAAAAATACATGTAATTGGCTTGGTCACTGCAAACTGTTGTTGAAGAAATACAATAGAATTATGCCACTAACTAGGCAAATATATCTTACATTGTTCGATCATCAAAGACCGACTTATTGCTTTTTATTTGCTCTTGAAACAGCTCATCTACTTTTAAAAGCCCTGATTACCGCTTTTAGTGGCTGTAGTTAAAATACAAGTCCGTTTCCAAAGTGCTAATTGATCACGGTATGATATCGTATACTAGAATACGACTTGAACATTGAACAGCTACTTTCTGAAACTTAGTTGCATCGCATAGTAATGGTAGCTTACAGGCCAATACTTTACCAGTGACGTCCAGAAATTTTAATGGATATGCATTGTATTTTAGAAAGCACATAAACGCTGAAAAACAAATAGCTTTTGAAGAGTGAATTATTGCATAATGCTTTTTACCACAATCACAAGGCCTTAATTTCAAAGCCGACAAGACTTCTACACGCGGTGCTCGAGACACATGAATTCTGAATTTGTTTGTGATAAGTAGGGAGAAGTAGTTGTAAATTTACACTGTAAAATGCTATTCCCTTGTTTATAAGGGTAAACCCTTTCTAAAATATGTAAAACTTGTCATTAGTTATCAAGTATCAAACAATGCACCGTTACGATACCAAAAGATACTTTGAAAATTTTTCGACCGGTTGCACAAAATTTCCAATATCCGTTTCGAAATCTGGCGTTGGATGCCAAAGAAAGCTCAAATCTGTCAACGTTGCTTATACCCAAAAGCATGAAGGCAACGAAGTATTCTTGCCCTTTGAAATAAGAATGTTCAACCTCTAGCACAGCTGGGCCAAACACAGCAATCCGGATTGGATTATGCCAGGCTTGCTTTTCTAATCCACTAAGGATTGGTGGCTGCTATAAAAAAATTCCCTTTATTGCAAATCAAATAAATCAAGAAAAAAGATTCTCCAAGTCGCTTTCACGTAAGATTAGGCGTTGATTTCAAACCATTTATTTTATCACTGAATTGGTGGCGCAAACCACATTCTATTTCAAAGTCACACAATTTCGCGAGCCGCTGGCTTCTCATGCCGGCTTTTTAACTATGGTGACACTGACACTAAAAAGAAAGATGGAGTGGAGATTGTGCTGTTGTCTTCCTTTTTGATAAAAAATACGGAAAAACGCGAGAAAAACAAGAAAAAAAACTGCTAAAATTTCATGAAAAGCTTCTAGATCTTCGCTAGATCACTTGGATAGATTTTAACCTTCTCCTCCTTGTGAGGCTCTGGTTGAAGGTAGTTAGGACCTTGTTGAGTGAAAAGATGTAATATTTTAATTTCGATACCTTGATAATTGAAATGGACAAGCACGGAGTGCTACCGAACAAACGAAACATTTTTGACGTGGCTGAAATGAAGCAGAAACTATGTTTAACCATGCGTTAAATCAAGAAAAAGAAAAGGCTGCTAACTGCGCAAAAAAGCGTGGATGGCTTAGCAAAAATTTCTTTACTGAAATGCCTGTCAAAATTTCAAATTCGCTTTCACAAAGGCCAAGCAACTATTTTCAAAACCGACTAAGTCTGCAAAAGTCCAATACGTTACTAAAAATGATGCCCATGCTTATGTGATTACCCTGACGTAGGCCACTAAATCGCAACCAATTTTGAAACCTATTTTTGGATCATTTTGGGATTTGCACATTATATCTACACAAACGACATATTTATGCAAGTTCCTTTTACTACCTACCTCATTGCAATAAAGCAAAATTACGAAAGTTTCAATACCAAAAGATCAACAATGACTGCAGACAGTAAAATCCCTTTAGTCAGTCACAGCAGTGGATTAAGGATTGTAGAAGCCTGAGGCAAGATTTCATTCGAGGCCCCCTATTGGCTAAGAACTCATTGGAGACCTTTATTTTTCTTTCTTTTTCAGATTGACTCTATTTCGAATGTTTGGAACAGCTAAATTTATCGTAGACAAGGGTTTGATCCTAAGCTTTTAAGTGAAGACCTTTTTTGTTTTTGGAGATCATAACTGTTTTGATGGGATGAAATACATAAACTTGTTCACAATTGAGGTTTCGGCTTGAAACCTGTCGGTGGGAACTTTTTCTTTTTTTTGGAGATTACCAGTATTTTGAAGGGCCTAAAAGCAATTTGTAGGACTTGTCTGGAAGGGGAAGGGCTATTTCAATAAAGGGGGCACGAGGCAACTCCCTTATTCTAAATCCACCACTGGTCAGTCAAACAGGATATCAGGTACTATGTACCAATATTTGTTCTCAAATTGAGGGAACGAGAAACTGTTGTTAGGAGGTGATTTTTATTGGCGTATTTTTTACAAAGGAAATTGAAATTTGTTTTTGTAAATAGCAAAGCTTCGTAAAGAATATCAAAACAAAACGGCACGCAAAATATTTTCCATATTCTTGCATCACTAACCTCATGAAAATCAGTTTTAAAACAGGAGCGTTCAAAATGTTCAGTGTATGAAGTGCATGTAGAAAATAGAGGAAAAGTGGGTAAAGGCCCCCGAAAGGTGCATAACTCTGCTGTTTCGAAGATTTACGCCATTCTGCACTCAACACTATTTTACTGATTCACCACTCTCCTCTATTACCCAAACGGTGGTTTGGCCAGGATAAGTAAGAGACACAGTTACCCCTCCATTACCGGTGCGGTGGTGTAGAGGTTAAAACGTCCGCTGCACGGTCAGTACACGTGGGTTCAATTCCTTTGTCGAGTCATATCGAAGACTTAAACAAACGGCATTCCCAGCTCCTCGCTTGACGCTCAGCACAAAAGGAATGGTGTGAAGAAAAGTCGGCGAGTTTACTTCTGCCCTTAAGCAAAGTGCAAACAATATACCTCCATCTTTACGTGGCAGACAGGTGGTGGGACTAAGCAGTTTATCCGTCGTGATGCCAAGAATGACGAAAGACTTGCAAATAGGGCATGAGCTCATACGCAAGAAAAAACAAAGAATCCTCCTATGAGTACTAATAATTATAATAACATTCATGACAACCTAAAAATCCAATCTCACCCCCCAGCAACTTTTTATGACGTCACGTCAACCTTTGAAATCATATATTTCAAATCGGCTTTGAGGTTTGAACGATAGCAGCAAATTGCTTTCCCGATATCTGGGGGAGCTTATAATTGGGTTTGTAAGTCATAAAAAGAGTGCTTAGCGCACTATTGTGAAGATCTCAATTTTAGGTATGCACATAAATGAATTGAAAAAATAAATAATTGCATGAAAATGATTAAAAAGTGCAAATGAATCGAAACGCTGGAAACCATTGCTCATATCAGCTGCTAATTTTAAAATGGCTAGCAAACAAATATTACTCAAATTAAGGCTCAAGCGCTCATTTTTCTAGTAGGTCGCTCTTTGCACAGCCATGTTTCGGCATGTTGTTGTGAAGTGACGACTATTTTACAGGCTATTGAAAATCTATTGAAGCGACTAGCCATTGGTTTGCAACATCTTGATCGTAATTCAATTGTTGAGGATTGTCGACGACGTCATGTTTACGTCACGCAGTTTGCGACTCAAAAAACAAAACAGCTCTGCAAAGAAAGTCTTCGAAATAAAGCAGAAAAGTAAAGCTTATTGATATCTTATACTGCAATACTGTTTTGTATTGCTGGAGTACGACGTTTAGAAGTAAGCAAAACCATTTTCTAGTGTATGTATGTGGTTGAGGGAGAGGATGGTAAGGACCCTCATGGCAAAATTTTTACTTGTTATGGAGAATCACACTTTTATCGGTCCGAGAACATTTTTAGCACAATTACCGAGTTCACATTAATCCTTACGTTTAAGCTGAGCAGAAATGCTATGGTCTCAAGTTACACAACATTCAATAACCATCTTACGTTTCACTGACAAATATTTGCATTAGGCTTGAAACCACTTGTAAAATACAATGCAAGATTAAAATATTTGCACTCGCTCACTGCCAGAAATTTCAAAACACAAGCTCATGTCTAAAGTAGGCATTAGCCAGCACTTGACTACAGTTAGCACGTTGAAAAGTATTTCTAAGAACTGTCGGCTATCATTGAATAGCTTATTCATCATTTAATTGCACCATAAATTTCAACAAACAGCATAATTTCGGTAGATACATTTAAAGTTTACACCGTTGTTTTTGTTTAGCTATATTTTTTCATGATCATAACTAATCACTGAACTTACTCGATAATAATCCAACTGTAAATACGCAAAAAATAGTTCTGTATCTTCCAGTCATCATTAACTTTTCGAAAGTAGACATCGGTTTGGAAACGTAAATCCGCCGAGCAATTTTGTCTTGGTTTGCGGCAACGTTCAGTTCTCGAGAGAATTAAAAGTTTTTAATAAAAAGAGGAGTAGCGACAAGTACAGCTTCATTACATATTACTAGTGAGCATTTTCTGTTGCTAATTGCGAAAACAAACGCAGTTAAATGGCTCGCTTAAGAGCAATCAAACTATTGTAATTGTTTTTCAGCTTGACTCGACTAGACGGTCTGTTCTAACTGACACAAAGGAATACAGAAGTGGCTAGAATCTCAATCTGTGATCGACTCAGCTCAGTAGGGAATTACAAAGCCAAATATCTTTTTTCTCTCGAGGTAACCGCCTACTTATGACATTGCACTTGCCTATTTCAAACATTGCCAAGCCCCTTCTTGCGCTAAACGCACCACGTCCTTCTCGAATTGCCAGTCCTCACGAAATGTATGTGGTTATTAGACATATACATTTGGCTCCAGGCTACCAGCTAGTAACTCGCGTGCTACAGGGCGATGAATAACTTTTACGGTTAGTTCATTTTGTCAAATATCTTAAGCCGTTTGTTTGTTTGTTTAGGCTCTTTTTTCTTAATCCGTGTGAAAAAGGGTTGACGAAACTTTAATCAAGTCGTAAGGTAATTTGAAACATGCCTACTAAAAAAGCTCTGGCTGTATGCAATTTTCAACGCTTGTGGCCTTAACGCATGATGGCATTCCAAGCCATAGACTAAAGAATCATACATCCTAATTTCAATTTCATTCGCAAATTGAACCTTTGTTTCTGTACAATATACCATCTTCTCACTTTCTCCAAAAGGAAATTGTACGTGACCCATGTATTCAAACCCAAGAACCAATTGACAATGGCTCAACTTAAAAATTTCCAAAGAGGGAAATTCTTTTTTGTCAGCAGACTACAAACGGCCTGAATATGTTTTAGCAGTATTGACATATCTACATACAAAATAAACTTCACTAAGATGTGATTGCAGACAAAGCAAGTCGGCCCTTACGTTCGTATCAATATGGTATAGCAGGGCGCAGTTTGCATTTTTGTTGATTTTGTACCCCCTTCAATAAATGCTTGTATTAAATCTTGTTCTTTTTCCCAGCACTGTTGACTGCATCGATTGTGTAAACTGCTTTCGTTCACGGCATTGCAATAGTGGATTTAGGGCTTTCGCAGCCGTCAAAATGTAGGTCAATCGACTTGTAGCGATAAATTCTCGTCTTTTTCATTTCCTTTCAGACAGCTACCCTGCTGCTAGTAATATCTACGTTTCTGTTTTCCTGTGACTCTCTATCGACCGATGTATCAACTTGAGTAATATCACATGTCGGCACGAATGATAAAATATTTAAAAATAGATGTATCATGGGGAAAAATTAGTGTCAAGAATTTGATTAAAAATTCTTTCATGAGATTAGAAAGTGTGGTCAGTATAGCTGGATGACCAGAGCGTCAGATTTATTACCGAAATACTAAGAGTTAAGCACAGCATTCGGTTGCATGTCGCACGGAAACGGCGTTTGTGGTAAGTTAACGTTTCGGTTTCAAATTAGAGCTTGCGCCGACCGCAACGTCATGCATGGATGGCTGCTTGCTTGAAGATCGTCAGGCCACTTAGCAGTCTCCCACTCTCAGCTCCTCTTGCGTTCGATGAGACGAAGAAGTTATTGTCGTCGCAGGAAAGTAGCTTCTATAAACTTCACGACCTCTGGCTACATTACCTCACCGTCGTAGATTTAGGACGAGACCAGTCATGCAGCTTCCTCGGGCTTCACTTTCCAAGTAACAGCTATTTCACCCCTTCAGATAGTGGAAATCTCCCCAAGTCTTCACCGAGAACTTTATCATTTAAGAAACCCCTCATAAATTCTTGCTTCAGGCCCCTAAAATCCTTCATCCACCATTGCACCTCACATTTTGCATTTCAACCTTTACCAATCCAAGTTGCTTACATAACTCCTACGGCTACATTTTGTACTCTACACTCATAGCACGTGACAGCAGCGATCTTTTTTTTGCAGGAGATACTTTTTGACAGCACCTCATTTTTTGTTTTTAAGAGGACGCTCTCGAGAAAACTGAAGGTAAACTTAAACAAAGGACTGATTCTAGAGAGCGTTCCTAAACGTTTTTACCGGAAGGCACTTAAGATCGCTAAGAGACACACTTCTTGAACCATGAAATCACGGATAACAAAGATTCTTGGGATGGTGTGAGGCCATTGACAACTTCTGGACGTGAAGGTGAGCAACGTTTAAGCTAGTAGCGAAATAAGCCAACGAAAGTTAGCTGGACACTTAGAAACAAATGGGGCGACTAAATTCGGTGGTCGTGTTAAGGAGGGAATCTCCCTTATTACAGCCCGAATGGTAACACAAAATGTCCACTAATTTAGTTGAATTCGTGCTTGTAATCTTGGCTTCTAGGAAGGCCATGTAGCCTAATAGTAAACACCAAGCAAAGCAAAAAAATCATCAATACTCACATTCTTTTAATACGTAGCAATCGTATCGAAAAACAACAACACGAACTAAAAAAAATAACCCGTTTCCCAGTAAAAGAAAGCAAAACAGCGCTGGGAAAGCTTTAGAAATGGGTAAAAATCTAAACCCGATATTTCCCATTGCCGAGCGTCTGCAAGCAGAGACAGTCATCGTCACGACAACAGAAATTTTAACCAATTAAATTTGCATTTTTCTGGTTGTCACGGCAACAATAGGCCCGGCCTGTAAGCGACTCGAAAATGCGAATAAAAAGTTCGCGATGTCCAAGTTACACAACCAACGTTCAAGTCGATTATCGAGATATAAAAAATGCGTTTTGGGCAAGTGAAACGAAAGCATTCTTTTAAAAGTTTTTCACACGTGTTTGTAAGAGAAGAACATTAGCACGAATCTGAATTTTAAAGAAGGTTATTGGACGCTAGTCGCACCATAACAAAGCGTTGCGACTTTGAGGTAAAAACAGGCGACCAACGCCAGAAGAACCCGGGGCTAAAAGTTTGGCGGCTTCAGGAGCCAGTTTTGGCAGCAGTTAATTGAGTGTCCCTCGGCAATTGATGGCGCCACAAAAGCAAGGAATTTTTTCGTCCTCTATTGGGAATTTGTAGTCGTATGTGATCTCTTCAGAAGGCTTGATGGCGTTTTTCGAGTAAATTACGATCTTCTTCGCGCCTTCGACCGTGATCACTTTGGCGTAGCAACTCGGCTGCAAAACATTTTCGTTGCTTAACACTGCGATCCATGAAATCAAAAAAATTCTTCCACATTTTAAGAACACTGGGCCAAACGACGAAGTTAATCCGTGCTTTGTCGGGCTAGAATAGTGAAGCTGCTCACCCAGCATGTTGTGAGAAGCGTCTTTTGAACACTCAGCAATGGCAGTCCGCATGATTGGGGGTGGGGCTATCAGCCTGAAATTTGTGTTCATGACTGGTTTGAAATGGATTGCCGCTTTCTCCCAGTCTGGTCTTGATCAAGTTTGCAGTGCGAATCTATATTATCGGTTCATGCAGTGCCTTCATGTCAAAAGAAGTTCAATTTACAGGTTTAAATACCACAAAAGCCACAAGTCAAAAACCTTATGCTCGCTACCTTCGCAGATCTGGATGTTTAGTCGCTTGTCCAGCATCTATATCGCTGTCCTGCTTGCTTGGGAAAATAAAGCGCAATAGAACAATGCCAAAAACAAACTCACGTCACAAGAGTGGTTCATAAAGCGGGCATAGTTTCCGCACTTGGTTGCATCGATAATATGGTCGGAATCAATGCGGAAAAGATAGGAACTTCCGATTCCGCGCTTCGTGTAATCTACCTCGCGACGATCGGCCACCAGAGAGCGCACCAACTGGCCCACGTATTCGATGACCATTTCGTCAGCTCCGATGGTCTCCTGGGCGAACAGCCCCCATCCATGAATGCGACTTCTCTTAAACTTGACGCTCTTTTTGCGGAACTGAGAAATAGGCATTCGGTAAATTTGGGATAAAACGAGAAATATTTGAAGCTTATAGTTTGGTTGCAGCTCTTGTGGTGAAAATGCCAGCAAGTGTTGGCATTTCCACCGCAAGCGCTGCAACCAAACAGGAAACGGGTCTAAACATAACAATGTGCGGTGTATGACCCCAAACATTTTCAATCAACGCCAAAAAGATTGATCTCACAACTGCTTGTGTACTACGAGCAACTATTGCTCGCCGTGAAGTAACTAACCAGAATGCAAGACAAACATGACTTCAATGGGATTCAAACCCAAAGCCTCCCGGTTGGTAGCCTAATGCTCAACCAATTACGCTACACGGTGCTAAGCTTTCCTTACGCTAATTCGCTTTGCAAAATTAGCACGTAGCTACCTGTTTCTGGATCAATCAGTATTTCATGCTTGATTGATGTATTTTCATACATCACGAAGAAAATACTGACACGAAACAAGCATTGAGCTCTTTGTTGTGCATTAGCAAAAGGCACACAACGGGATTTTTATACCTTTGTGTGGCAGACACAAGTCGGGGAGCTGAGCAGAACTCGTGGAAGTAGTTTATTGTAAATACAGACCAGCAAACAGAGCATGAAGTCATGCGCATGAACGAACGAAACACTTACCATCAGTTGGTTGTACTTGATGAGGTCGCTCGCGTCGCTTCCGAACTCGTACGCGATCCTCCTCATCATGTGGCGCGTCTCTCTCGAGTTTTCGTTACCGGCGTTTCCTCCGCCGGAAGAAGCGGTCGATTTTCCGGCCCTGGAGGTAGCAGGAGGCTCGGTGTTGTCCGCTTGCCGGTACATGAGCCTCCGCTGGATCAGCTTCGTCTTGGCTTCTACTTTGTAGTAACCTGAAAAAAATGGAATGACGTCATCATTACGTGGGCGTAATGCGGCTTTAACGAAGTTATCGTTAGCACACATCATCAATGTTCACGAACTTGTTAGACAAAGTACTCGTGTTCTTACCTCTGGAGACATACCGTAATTAACAGCATGTTATCGTACTCTTGAAATATTTATTGATATTTTAAGATACGTTATTTGCTCAGTATACTTTGCTGGATTTGACAAATTATATATACAGGGGGTCCATAAAGTCCGTGTGCACTTTAAAAGATTTATAACTTTATTTGTATTTGCGATAGAAATAATCTGTAAAAAGTGTTACAAAGTTTCATCTACCTAGTTTTAAGCGCAGTTATTGAATGATTCTTTACCACAAAATTAGAAACAGTGTTTCAACTGTTTCTACAAAAACAGTGTTTTCTACAAAATGGAGCTCCTTGCCACTTTGCTCTGCATATTAGACAGTTTCTAAATCTAGAATTTCTTAAATGATGGATCGAAAGGGGCGGACCACTTTCTTGGCCTCCGCATTTGCCAAATTTCACTTCATCAGATTTTTTTATGGAGACATGGAAAACAATTGTGTGCGCAACCAAACCTAGTTCATTACAAGATTTGAAAGTTAAAATAATCAATGTGATTTCGGGTATTACTGTAAATCAGTTGGCAAATGTTTTCTGTGAACTGTGAAATTGTAGTACCCTTTGCATTGCTAATGATGGAGGAAACTTGGAAACTTAAATAAAATTTCATTAAGACCTTAAAAAATCTAGATTTTCTTCTTTTTAATTTTTTTTACAGATCATTTTTATCGCAAATACAAATAAAGTCATAAATTTTTTAAAGTGTACACGAACTTTATGGACACCCTACACAAACAAAAACGCTCCAAGGCGTGCTTTTCCATCAATTAGAGAAGCTGCTAACCCAGCATGTCGTGAAAGATGATTTTTGTCTTTTCTCAACCTGATCTGGGACTGTGTTTGTGGTGCCAATCTCGACAAACGTTTAATGCCGCGTCTGCGTTCCAAGGAAAAGCGGCGAACACAACCTATCACTTACCTTCGCTTCGAGCGCAGCCCGTTTTGTGAACTTTCATTTCTGTTTGTTCCGGTTTCTTGTTCCGCTTGCGGCGTCCGCGTTTCGACCTAGGACTGGAATCAGGATTGGGGATATTAGTTATAGGATGCACCGTCCAATGCGTGTCATTAGCCCATTGAGGAACGTTGGCTTGAGTCAGCATCTGTTCGTACTCGTAGCGAAGGTACTGTAAAGTACAAGTAAAATAAGACCTCCACTTCAAGTTCTAAAACAACAAAGGGTTATTGCAACACAGCACTGGTCTCACAATCGATAGATTGCGAGTTCACTACCTGCAGAGATTCAGCGTGTATTGCCTTTCCGAAAAACGTTTTAAGGCAATCGCTCTAGGTTTTGTGCAGAGGAATTGCCTTAAAATGCTTTTTTGAAAAGCAAACCAACGCTGAATCTCCGCAAGAAATAAACCGCAACCTATGCAGAGTGAGAAATCTTTTGCAGCGTTTGCAATAGAATGCACTGTGCTAGCAGTATTCCGACTCCAAAGCGGCCTAGAACGCAATCTTTCCATAGCCGTCAAAGCTTTCTCGTAATCGGAGGTTGAAAACACATCTAACTTAAGGTTGGAAACTCATCTAAGAGACGAAAGCACGTCTCGAAACGACGTGCAATCAAGCAGCCAGTTAAATTAAAAGAGATTATATCAAGCTAGTGATCGATTGGTTAAGCACCATGAGGCTAGGGACTACTTTAGATCATCCAGCAAAGGTCCGCCTTGTTGATGGTGGGGCTACTAGTCTGAAATAGAGCGACGCTTTTGTCTAGCCTAATGCTGATTAAGTTTGCGGGGTGAATATAGATATCCTATTTTACGTCGTCGCGCTCCACCTCAGGAAAGAGAAGTAAAAAAAAACAACCAGTCGTATACTTAGCCCGGTATCCCAAAACACCGAAAAATAACCGAAAAGTGGCCTGAGCACATCTCTTTGAGCAATTTGAAAACATATCTAATATTTTCTAGCTTTAAAATAAAAGCAGATGCAACTTGATGTTGCTTTAATTAACCAAGTGGCTTCTAACGGTGTGGCCAAGACTAGATTTACGGGACCCTGCACCCAGCAATGCTGCAAGAACACCGGATAACAAGCGAAGAATTTTAGTGTCAAGCCGCATTGCTGGAAAAAATGCTTTTTCCAAACAGGGCCAACTCACTCGCATATCTTCAAGGTCTAGTCCTGTGGCCCACATGAGGTAGAGCAACGCCATTTCTTCGTTTTTGGAGCGAGCTTTATGCTCCATATACGCTGGCTTTCGCTTTCTTTCGTCAGCAATTATGTCATCTTCAATTGAAACTCGCTGCTTCTTCGTCGACTTCGATTCGCGTCGCAGTTTAACAAGTTCAGCAGCAGACGCCTGAAATTTGTTTCACGTCAATTTTTTTACACTTTAATGGGTTAAGAGGCAGTGCAACACAGTCTAACCACTTGGTTTAACATCAGACTTTGGCTAGCTCAAGCCGCTTTATCGTTTTTGTGCATTGTGCAAAAGTTAGACCAGTGGTCTTCAGCCGGGAGACACTTGGCTCCCCACGGTAGCAAACAGGGAGAAAAAATTTTGTTGCGAAGTTCGTATTTACCCTGATTGGAATGAGGTGAATACGGCAAACTCCGTTGAGGTGACAAAACCGGATAAAAACTGAAGAACTACCAACACCAATCACCAAAAAAAAAAGAAAAAAAAGAAGTCTACACGTTTGTCTTAGGACGATATATGTAATGTTAAATCTGCAGTGGTTCCACACATACATTATCAATCTCCAAAAAAAGTCCTTATCTGAAAATTTGAGGCGGTACGAAGGAATTGATTATATTTGATGTTTGTAAGGAAGAAAAAACGTTGAGAATCACTGTGTTAGACGTTGTTGATGCCGTGTATGTCTACCACTGCTCACAGGCATTTGCATCATTAGCAAGCACGTGCTCTACTTCCAAATGCTCTTCATAAACAACACCACTAGCATTTATTAGGGACAAATCAAATAATTTAATTGTTGTCAAAAATTTGAGTTCATGCAGCTTTAACATTAATCAATCATTTTTCAAGGGCCAGTTTTCGTTTATACATTCCACAAGAGTAGGTTCGAGTATCTTTTTTAGTTCTCAAAAAGCGCAAGCTGAAATTAGCATGCTTTCAACATTGGCTTGTAGAATGTATGAATGAAACCTTGGGTAAGATCTTGCTAGGTAATACTTACAGAAGCTATTGGTATTCCTATGTCTGGTAACTTCTCCACTTCTACATGGCATTCTAGAGTAAATAACGCCGAAAATTAATGACAGAACATCTTGCAATAAAGAAATCTCGGGTTCGAATCGTTTGCTCGACACAGGCACTCGGCAACGAATACCTTCAGTGGTTCTTCATTTTTTAGCTCATGGCTATGTTTAAACTATCTCCATGGCGTTGTGGTTAGAATGTTTGCCTCGATTGCAGTAAATTGGTGGTTCGAACCTCAACCGGGCCTTGCCAAGAGCAGTGTACAAACTGCGGAAGAGCTTACCCTGATTCAAGACATGCACATAGCACGTAAGCTCATGAGCATCAATAGATGAATTCATCTTATCGTACATACTCCTTATCATTAATCAAATACATGGAGTAAGAATCGTCACAGCAGAAGTGGTGTTTGCAAATTCTTGATCGGGTACCACAGTCTTAAAAGCCTGAGAATAACTATGTTACAGACATACCTGCGGCAAAATCTTTTAAATTAGTTGAAAAGTAAATAAACAACTATCTTACCACGCATCTTCGGAGCTTTTGCCGGTGGAGCACTGTCAAAACATAGTAAAGTTAACATGAAACTGAAAAAGTAGCAGATGATCACAAAACTCGGAAAACAATAACAGCGTCCACGACTAATCAATTTAAAGCTGATGTAAATGCGAAAAAGTTTCGCTACTGATCGCTTCGAAATCGGTCACAGTTGTTTAATTTCGGGGTTTATTGTAGACTGAAGCCCAAATGAAGCGTTAGCGATCAATCTTAATGTGTTCAAATCAAATTTTTGCGAAGTTTGCCGCAATTTTGCCTGCACTCAGCAATGATATACGTTGCCGGTGCTGGGTCACCCACTCAGAAACTGGTTTTACAAGATTATCAAGCAAACCTTAATTTAATGCCTTTTCCACTTCGAATGACTTTTCAGGAATACATAATTTCTCAATAAAACTCAGATAAGCACAACGCCACCCAGTACCTAGACTGTTTGGCCATCGAGATGCAACTTCACACAGAGACCGTTTTTACTCAAACGTTCGATAAAGATTTTTCTTCGTTTTGCTGATAATGAACGACGGCGCGCTTTTGTCAAAATAAAACAACACTCTAACGTAGGCCTAAAGGCTGTGGATGTCAAAATCAGGTTCAAAGAGAGGAATTTCGTTTAACCTTTCACACTCCACAGACGGCAAGCATCCAGAGTACAATATCGATTCAAAATACCTGTAATTGTGCTCCTGTGATATCTGTAGCGAAACCGGATCTACTTTCTGGTCACGCAACTTGTGTTCTTTTGAAGGTGCGAAGTAGTTGTGTTCCTCGGCCAAAGCGGTCATACGATCTCGTTCTTCTTGCGTCAAGTCCCGAACTGTTCGAGGCTTCAGCTAAAGTTGCATTGGTCATAAAGATGAGAACTTATTTAACTCTTTGAACAAGGTGATCGGAGGGTTTGAGAAGCTAAGATTTCACGCCTTCGAGTTAGAAGCCTCTCGTTGTCGTCACTGCGGTACGCGCTTGCCACAGCTTGAATCTGAGGATTAGAAAACGAGAACGAAACTTAATGTTTCGAGGTTTCCATTGGCACACTTTCAAATACAAGTTAAACAACAGAACTTAATCGGTAATGTCATACCCTGTACATACAAGGCAACGGCCACTGTTCGATTGGTTGGTGTAGATGTGGGTTCGACTTTCACTCTTAGCTTTGTTTTTAACATGCTCAAAGTTACAAGACCTAAGGTGGATCCAATCGTTAATTCTTTCGAAACATTAACACGTGCATATAAGCTTATCCGTGGACAGGCTATTTCAACAACTGCTTGTAGCGTAGGCTGTAGTACTTCGTACTGTCTTGATCTCTCTCTAATAGTTTCGATGAAGCAGTGCGATAGGTGCGAAAGGTTACAACGATTTCGATGTGATCCGACATGACCGAAATTATTTTAGCTTTTTTTAATGCTCTGTGGTAAGCATACGTGGCTGTTCATATCATTCCCTCACAAAAGGTTTACGAACGCCCATTGTTTTTTATTTAAAGAATGCGTTAGCCCAAAGCTTTGATAAACGCACGGAATGTCTTTCGCAGGAAATCTTTTTCGCTCTTTAAAACTTAGAACCCATTGACTTAGCAGAGTGAAGGCTTTGTGTAAGTAGCTCAAACGGTAGAGCATCACATCGATAACCTGAAAACTGTGAATTTGAATCCAACTGAAATTGTTGGTAGCCTTTTGCGCTGGTTAAGTATAAGCGACTCCCAATATACACATGAAGCAGAATACAAGCCTTCATAAAAATATCTTTCGTTGTAACAACAACAATAAAGTTAGCTTTAGTTTTCATGGTGGCTAGCATCATTAATCACAGAAAGCCTCCGTTCGGCAAGCATCAATATATTCTAGCTCTTTACCAATGTGCAAGACATCCCAACTAATGAACTAGTTTTGTATCACCAATACACTGCAATATGAAAAAGTATGTTTGGTCGCAAGCTACCTCATCTTGGGGTGTTGATGCTTCAGGGGACAGAGGAGGAAGATAGGATTGCTTGATTGACAGGAGGGCTTCCACAGCCTCCATCTCTTCTTCTTCGGAGTGTTTTGCTTCTTTGAAAAGCGGAGGCAAGCTTGAGGGAGGTACAGAGTCGGTGCTATAGGAGCGATGTCCGGAAGCAGAAGGGAGAACGCCATCGCTGAGATGCCGCAAATGAGGAGGATGTTCCAAGGAGTCGGAGCTTTCGGAAAGCCTGGAAGAGTAAAATAATCAATCATGCTAAAAGTATGACAAAAAGATTAAGAAATGGGTAAAAACATGAAATTTTCTGGCGAGGACGATTTCAAATTCTTTTCAATGAGCTCCCCTAAATTTAATCTCGACTGAACCACTGATTAAGCGAGATTTGGAGTTTTTAAAATTTTCAACCTTTACAGCTTGTCTATTTATAAACGCTTTGTAAATGCTGAAACTAAAAATACACGTTTAGCTAATGCACTGGTAAACAAAGCATAACTACCACACAATACAATAACTTCACTACGGGTAAGAGCAGCTTCGATATTATCTTAGTACTGTAAAAGCAAACATGATGTTAAGAATTTACTTGATAACAGCTAAAAATTTTATTCGGTTTTACAACGCTAGTTTTTCACCACATGGTGTCGCTAATATACTATTTTTGATACTACACGGCTATTTACATATAACAGCGACAATGGTAAGCTTTGATGATAAAGCAGCGAAGTCTTGCTTCTGAGAGCTAATGCTGAACGAGCAATAACAGATTGAGGTGATTCGACCAAAAATTGTTCCTATGTTACTTGGGATCTGTTGTGATGTAAATACCAGAAAAATTGACTTATCGCATTCCAATTCATGAAAATAATAGTTATGAAATGAATGAAGGCCAATTATGGTGAGGTGGTTTGTGAAACTTGTATTAACATGAGATGCAAATTTTACTGTAAAATGGCATACTTATTAAATGCACAAACCGCAGAAAAAATTTGCCGACGTTTCGCATACCCACATGCTAAGGTAAAACTCTGTTTGGCAATGACAACCGCTGTAAGACAGCCAACAATACTTTCGTATCCACTGAAACGCATTGGATCCTGCTAACGACGCGACCACATGATGGATGATAAGGTTATCAAAATTCAACACCGCCTTTAGCCAGAGCATTTTAAATGCCCGGATAGAAGCTAGCTACATCGCCCGTGCTTTTCCGAATTAGAGTTACGAAGGTTCTAACCCACCATGCTATAAGACACGACTAATAGGCACCAACCAATGGCAGTCCGTGTCACTGGTGGTGAGGTTACGAAACTGCAATTTTTTTCATGAATGATTCGAAATGTGCGACTACTAGCTTGATTTTTATAGTTTGCTGTGCAGACCTGGACATTAGTTCTTCAACGAGTCTTTATCCCAACAGGAGAGAACAAGGTACCGGTAGCTAGCCAGACTGCTGAAAAGCTGGCAAATTTTTTGTTGCGTATATTTGACTTTATACAGTATACAGCGGTGTGTGATATTAATGTCGTCTTTTGGCCGTTAGTTACACGCAAACCATGCAGTCTTCAGAATCAGTACATTTGGGACCAAGGGCTTTGTTTCATTACATGAAGTCATTCGCGAAAGAATCTGAACAATGTCACAAAGAAACATGACGATTCGATCTCCATTTTGCTGCAAAACGCTGGCCAAAGTCTGGTATTAACGCATTTATTCTACAAACGTACTTTGAGATGAACTGGCTTATTTGTTAAAAATTCGCCAGCATGCAGTTAGATGGTGAAGACACGCCAACTTCAAGCAACTACGCTATTTCATAATCGCAGATATGAAAGAGTGGCTTATAAATAGCTACATTATGCATCTTAGACCATCACATTTAGTTGTAAGCAAAGCAGTGAACCATCGCCGCTTTTATGGTAAAGGAGTAAAATAGCTGCTGAAAAATAATGACCAATACACATGGTAGCACTACAGTAACTGATATCTTAGCAAAGCCCAATTTACCGAGATAGAATGGCGTTCACCCAGCCTGACCTAAAAGGCGACTATGGGGGACCCACTAATTAAAGTTGGGGCTACTGGTATGAAATTTGTATTCATGACTGGTTGAAAATGGAGCGCCGCCTTTTTCCATCCTGGTTTGAGGCGTGAATCTGCATCAGCGTTTCATTTCGTGCCTTCACTAGCCCACTCCAAGGATAGGGTACATAAACGCATTTCAGTACAAGTGCTATGCGGTAGTCCACGATGCTAAAAAAAACTACGTACTGTAATTCTGCAGCCAATTTTGCAGTTATTGTTGTAGGTGGCCTTGCAGGAGAATTGCGATAGCTAAGCTTCCTACTACTTTGTTAGATGCAGACAAAACATAGTGAAAAGCCAATAGTTTAGTATGAGCACATTATCGAGAGTACCATTAATAGCTAAAAAGAATCAAATGTGAAACACTGTACGGCAGGAAAACTAGTTCTAAATTCGGTTAGTTCAAATGCGTTAGCAGCACTGTGTTTACTACAAACGCCAGCTACAAAAGGTACTCTACTAAACGCATAGTGTTAGATTAGCTTATGAAATGCAAGAATACTACTGTGAGTTAGATGTTAAAACAACACCAAACCTCAGAGATTTCTGAAAAGATCGAACGCAGCTTTGCAGGGAATTACTCCTATTAAAGAAGAAAATTTGTACTTTTTGTTTTTGGAAGGGAGAAAACTGTTTTTTGTCCGTCTACTCGTATAGGTAACCATCTGTTTTTGTGTTAGATTTTTAAGAGCAGCTCAGTTGAAATACAGCTCAAGACTTTTCGCAAATGGAGACCCACATGCAAGGCTAAGAAATACGCACCATATGCCCCAATAAACAATGTCTTGGAAAAACACCGCAAACGTAAGCACCAGCTTGTTTCAGCACATTCTTATGACGGAGTAATTATTTTGCTTTGATGAAGGTACACTTTCTATTGCTACACCTCGCAATTAAGACAAAATCATGTAAAAATTGTGATCAGATAACTATTTTTATCCTCCAGTGACGGGAAAACTTTTTGATCATTAAGGCTGGTTTCCACTAGGCGTAGATTGCAGGCGTAGCTTGAAATATTTTGTTTCTCTATTTAGTTTTTTGCGCGGAGCGGATTTCTACTGGCCGTAGTACAAAGCTAGGAAGATTGCATGCATAGCCGTTTTAAGGCCACATCGTAGTCATCGTGAGATTTGAACGCACTATTGTTGGCGACACAAGTATCAGTTCAATCCACTTCAAAACGTTGCCGACCCACGGAAACATAGATCAGCTTACCAAGCCATACGCTTGTAGCGTGGGGAAAACACTGGGATCTACTTATGCCGTTGGCTAGTGCGTGAAAGGCAGACCAATTCATAGTTGTTTTTTTTAAAGCACAAAAATCACAACATACTTGTTTGTAGAAGAAGCTCTACGTTCAGGAGTCGATTTCATTTCCTGTAGCACTTCCAAAGCAGCCTTCTCTTTGTCACTCATAAGCGAGACCTCGTCATCCGAGCGAAGCCGGTTAGAGACCTAAAAATAACGGCATTTCTTAACCTTCCTAACACCGAAAAACCGTTTTGCTTATGCACACAACATTTTCCGTTAAGATCCAACTCCAGAGCTGAAAGTACAGCCAGAAGGCCAGTATAACGCATTGTTGCTTCAAACACTGAAACATGCAGTAGAAATTGACTGCAAAAAAACCAGCGTCTTAGTTAAGCTGCTAGTCAGCGATACGTGATGTTAGTACCATTACCTCGGCTATTAGGTCCAAGTTATGAGTTTCGTCTTTCGACAACATGCGATATCGTTTCTTCGGGTGGATGTGATCCTTGTCCAATAACGTGCTTCCAGGAGGAGGAGAGAGCATGGCAGTGGAAGATTTAAGTTCGGATAAGGAAGCTGCAGCTTGTGAGATACTTTCATCGATCCTTCAATTGAAATAAAGAGAAATTAAAAAGTAAATAGATACTTGGATAAAAATTTAAGTGCCCGATTAAATCACTTTTCTGTGCAACAAAAAAATGGGCAGCCAGATACGCACGTAGTTAATGCGGTATAGTAGGTCTACCTCTTAATTTTGCACCAGGCTTCGATTTGTTAATAGCCCTTTCTATTCGGTATATTTTCTAAACAAACTTACAGAAGGCCAAAACGTTTCGATTGAGCCCTTTGCGGTCTGCCGCGCATGAGTAAACATATAGGATCAAGTTACATTAAAGATTACGGGATTAAAATCGATCTTGAAGTAACAACTTAAAACGCATAATGTTGCTACAAAACTGATTTCTGCAGGAGCGTTTCAAATCAGTACTAGGATCGCTTCATGTATTGCTGTAAAGCTAAATCTTTTCTCGGGAATCAAATGACATAAGTAATGACGTATATAACTCAAGACATAGTCATACTTTTCGGAATCGTTTCCATCGTCATTCTTTCCTTGATCCAGTTTGTGTCTCTTCTTCGGAGGATGGCCTATGTCTTCAGAAAGTAAAGGACGCTTTCTAGATTGAACAGCAGGAACTTCCATATCTCTATTGTCCTCCTAATCAAAAAGAATGGTTGAAACGCTCTTTCAGCGAAAGTTTTTTATTTTATAAAAATATTCCAAATCCAGTTAGTCAGGCATACGTTCCTGTTTATTTCAGGGGCAGTCAAAAAGGAATTATATGCAGAACATGCAAGCACTATCAAATAGCCTATGATAAATTGAGACCAAAAAGCTCTTAGATATGAAAGCCACACAAAATAGTTTTATCTTGTAAATTACCTGTACAGCGTTTTCATTGTAAAGATACTGCCAAACAAAGCGAATCGAAGAAGGCAATTATCAAACAGATAACAAATTTAATTTTCATAAAGTTTAGACTTGACGTCTGCTTGGTTGTCTACCAAAGAGACCGGTGTGAATTGCAAATCAAATCCCACTCAAAAATCCTAATATTTTTGCTCTATAGTGAAAAGTATTAATAGCTTTTTTGCACGCTAAAACATCACGATCTGTCACGATAAGTAATCTTACTTGCTCCTCTTCGCTTTCCTCTTCACTTTCCTCCTCCTCAGAGCTCTCTTCTTCAGAGCTTGAAGAAGAACTGAACACATCTTCCACATGAAGTACTATAGAAAAATTTGCAGTTATGTTATGCCAATATTAATATAACGCAAAATTAGATGCTGCAAGCATAGCACAACTATTGTGTATATCAACTTCTTGCTTTTGCATTACCTAGCAAGTAGTCTTCAGTTTTCGATGTTTTCCTGATAAACACAAATAGTATTTGCGGCATTATGGCGGGTTTCAAGCCCTAATCTATGGATCCTGAACATTTTTACCATTGCAAGACTGTTTTTTCACCTCTTGACTTTCCTTCTTTGTGATCTTCATCTTCAGAAGACTCCTGCTCACTCTCATCCTCCTCTTCTCCTTCGCTGTCGAGCCAAATTCTCTTCTGAGAAGTATCTTGCTTTTCTCGCTTAGCTTTATAAAAAAAAGAGGATCTTGTCACAACTACACCGAGAAATATAAAATGATAACCTAGCTTTATCACCATCGCTCTGCCCATGATATTGTCAAACAATTTGATAGACCCACTACGCAAGTATCAGATGATTGGATGCAGATTCTTCATAACAAATATGCTGCTGAATTCTAGGTTTGTAAAAACATTGAGCTCATCAAATTGTTAGTTATATACTGTACATTTCAAGTAGTAAACGAATTCGGTTATTGCCTGTTTAAATACTGATATAAACACACTAGTGGCTTGCTGCCGAGAAAAACTTCGCTAGGTAATAAAATAAGGTCATCGAACTGGCCAGCTTGGACCTACAATTCTGAAGTCTTAACGGCTGGTAGTGAAATACAATTGAGAAAAATTAACGACTGGTAACTTACGAATAAACTTAGTTTAAGCAAAGCAATTCACCTTTATTTTTGCGATACACTGAATCCACTTCGGCTTTCTTTTCAGCAACAGTTGAGGGCGACGGAGAACGCTTTTTCACTCGAAACGACGGCATTTTGGAAATAGCAGAGCGAAATCCAAGCCCGATTCGAAATCCGTCCATTTCCAAAGAGCCTTTGGCCCAGTTTAAAGGATCAAAAGTGTTCAAAAGAGCAGGCATTTTAGTGTGAGTAGGTTTGCTTCCAATGGTAGGTTTCACATCTTTGGTGAGGTCACCGATAGCTTCGGTTTTGACTGGTGGTAGACTAGTACTCAGTGGTTTGGTACCAGGTAACGGTTTAGGGTTCTTTGCAACCTGTTCATTGTCCCACCAGGCTTCATATACTTTAAAAGCCATAGTTTCGATAACTTTCTTGTTCAGGTCTCTCTTGATTATTTCCTTCAGTTCTTCGGTAATTCGGCCCAAAACACTATCGCCTAATACTTTGTCAGGATCTCTGTCTTGGTTTATATTTGACTCCATTCCAAAATTTTCCATTGGACCCATATGTGGAGGCTGCTGACCATGGACCCAAGGACGATCCCATCCAGGAGGAGGAGGAGGAAGCATCTGGTTATTAAACCCTCTTCCCATAGGATGATGATCTGCAAAAAGGGTATTGAAACCAACACATATATTCTTTAATATTCAATCAAATATTGAACTTGAACCAGTACCAAATAATGACGTCATCATGACAAGTGGAATGTCAGTTATCTCCTTCCTCAATTGAGGCCACCGTTTGCTATACACATATATTCCTTAAAGGACAGAAAAAAAGATGCAGCAGTGGGATCCCTAATGTCAACTGTTATCGGTCTAGTGTCGAAGTCTTCATCATTGCTACATGACTACAGGCTAGATCAGTCAGTCAGCTGCGCAATTCTGCAGATGTATTTCCAATAAGCTGATATACCATCTCTTAGAAGGGTTTAACGTATTTTTAGCTTTCTTACAACATCTGGCATAAACAAAATCAAAATTTTATTGCCTGGAGACGTCCTCTCTCACTGTACTAGTCGTGGAGCGCTGGTATAGCAAACGGCGGCCTCAATTGAGGAAGGAGATAACTGACATTCCACTTGTCATGATGACGTCATTATATGGTACAGGTGCAGGTTCAACATTTGATTGAAGATTGGCATCTCTCACTTCCCTACAGATCATAGCCAAATAACGCTATGAAATCAAGCTTATGCCCATTGCGTAAACTTTTGCCAATAGTTTTCAAATACTCACTCATCATGGGGTGAGGAGGAAAGCCATTGTGCATGTTGGGCGGAAACCTCATGTCAACCGGACCTCTCCACATCGGTCGATGTTGGTTCATGTGGAACCTTAAAGAACAAGCCATTGTCATATGCTCAGCGGTAGACGCTAATCTCCTCACTAAGAAAGTTTACCAATTTACTGCACTTTTTTTCCCCGGACTTTCAAGACAGGGACATCGGCGCGAACCATGGAAAAATTATCCAGGCCCATTTAAAAGTTCCAGAGTTTTAACACTCCACTTGAATTTCTGGGTAACACTTCAATTAATTTATTGCTTGAGTGAATCCTCCGAGCAGAAAAAATCATTAAGTGCCGTTACCAAGGGCACTACATCGCAGTTCTCGAGAGGTTTGAACGCATGATCATTTGAACATTGTCACTGTGAATAAGCTCTTAAACCCTTTCACACATGTTGCCTCCAGGTAACGCTTTTCCTCAGCCTAAGCTTGAGTAGGTTGACGGTGTGGACTGAAATACACCCGTGTGATGTCGTCCGTTCATCCCAAGGTAGTAGAGGAGGGGTAAACACAACAGGTAATGCAGGCTTCAAATATGCATTGTGGTGATCATAAAACACGACTGCTCTTTCTTGATTGGTCAATAATGCAAGTAGCTCTCCACTTAAGTATTCATTCCATCAGTCACCAGCAAACTTCTCAGTGCTAATACAATGCAGTTCTATCACAGGCACTGCAACCAATTTGCCTCTAACATAATAAATGTTTTCGTTATTTTTTTAAGTCCAGCAAGACAAATAAAAGTAAACAAATTCTTCAACTATACTCACAATACTTTTTAATTTTTCATTACAGAAAGCTTAAATAAAGCAACTTTAAAAACCATACCTGTGGTTATAGTCATTCCACATCATATGTGGTCCAGGAGCGGGACCGGGGCCGGGGCCAGGGCCAGGGCCAGGACCAGGACCAGGGCCAGGGCCAGGGCCAGGGCCAGGACCAGGACCATTACACTGCCATGGCTGGCCATGAGGACCGGGAAAGACGGGACGAAAATTCTTATTTTGAAAGTTCATTTCAGGATGCGGAGGTGGCTTATACGTGGGAGGGGCTTGCTCTCCATGTTCACTTCCCCCACCTCCAGAAGATATGTCCATGTCCTCTGAGACAGGAGAGTCATGCTGGGTAAAAACAGAAACGCTTGAAGGTGTAGTATTCACGACAACTGCAGTTACCTGCTGAGCACATTCACAAACTTGCAAACAACGAGAAAGTAGACCGTCCTGGTCCAGTTAAAAAACAATGCATTTACCCCAAAACCTAGTAAGTTCTAGACAGCAATTATATGTTCACACGTTTGGCGCTTTAGCTTTACACCTCACAGTACTAGACGACTTTATATACTTCTGATAAAGTGGATTTTTCTTCCATGTCCTACAACTAATCATATTCTACGATTTGCTCTGATAACATTTTACTGACAAAACGAACAGAAAATAGTCTTTGTTAATTTTTTCCAGCTTTTGTTACTTTGACGGCATTTGGATTTCCGCTTGATTGTTGAAATATTTCAAAATAGTTGGTATAGGAATATACCAACACACGGACAATATAAAGAGGAATTATCATAGCAATTGATCACAAGTGAATTTCAGTTAAGCTCGCCATCTCAACAGCGGCAATTTTTATTATTGATTAAAGAAGCAATCTAACGTTATCGGTCTTTGAAATACCAGTTGATGAGTTTGAGTAAGTCTTCACAAGTTGTGCCTCAATTGCAAAATAATGAACAAAATACTGCAATAAATTATAGTCTGATTAATTAGCTTGACATAGTTGAATCACGAAGCAGTACCGTAATGCAAAACTTGGGTTTAGACCTGTTTGGAGTTGCCGGTACTGCGGGCGTTATGCAACCAAGCAGAAAAAGTTGTCGTCAGCTGCCTTTTTTAAGGTACAACCATGTTGTTGCTAAACTGGCGTTCTTGTGATTGTAAGTCCTGGATTTCGTCAGTCATAAAAATTATACCTGGACCGGTTCAGGAGGATCATCATGCTTCGGACTCTGATCGGGGGTGATTTCTGGAGGAGCTTCTCCTGTGATCTCTCGCAATCTCTCATCAAGAGATATCAAGGGAACATCATGATCGGAAGAGTCTCGCTCTTTTCGCTTCGATGATTTACTAGCAACAGGATCGCCAGACTCTAAAACATACGATGCGAACTTTTACCTCGCTGGCAATACCATATAAGGCATTTAGAATTAGTTGTAACTTGCAACGCAAGCTGCATTTGGACATGGAAAACTTCGGGCTGCTTTGTTCATTTATTCGACGGTACATGAAAAGCTTTTTGAACTACGTCATACAATGAAAAACAAAACATATGAATCTGCGCTACTTCAGAAGCAGTTTTAAACCTTTTTAGTCTACTTCTTACAAGTCAATCAGCAATCCACAGGTAAGTGCGGTTTATTACTGCTTCTATTTTGATTTTTCAAATGCTACACTAACAAATCTTATCAAATGTTTTTCAATCAGAACTAAATTTCTTGCCAGATAATAGTTGGCCTAAGCGCACCAAAACTGGAAATATCGTGGAACCAATGAAACACCGACTTACTGTTCTATAACATTCTATACAAAAAATAGGGCAACTTAGGCTGCCGTGAAAAAAATTGCAACGTGGTACCTTCCATTGGCTAAAACTACGAGCAACATTGCCAAAGCTAAATTAAGCTGTACTCCGAGGCAGCTTCTAAAAAAATAACGAACGCCATTGGCAAACTAAACGATACTTTTCGTTTTACTTTATGTTTGTTGGTAGCCGCTCTTTTTCGATCTGAGTGAAGACCAGTGAGCAGTAGTTAGTTAGAAAAAAGTTGCCCGCTAAGTTTGATTTTTTGTTAAATAAAAGGCTGCAGTTCAAAATTGTACGTACGCAGACCAGATCTCAGAGAAAATCACATTCATCTGAAAGCCGATTAACAAACCAAAAGAAAAAACAAAATCATCGTTGATAGTCATTCATGCAATTAGTTTCCATTAGCCGGGGTTTGATTTTAACCTACTTTTACGATATATTTTGAGCACAAACAAAGTGCTGGCTGCTTAGCGTTTTTGAAATTTTGTTTACCCGAGTCTGAAGCGGTCACTTGCACCACGTCAATATTTTCTGCCATTTCTTCAACAGCAAGATCTCCTGGAGAATACGGTCGATGATCGAGTCGCATTCGAGCAGGAGATCGGATGCGTGGAGGAGTACTTTGAAGAGTTTCAGGTGATGAAGAACGAGAACGTTGGGAGTGACGATGATGTCGAATCATGTTTCCAGTTGACCTACAACAAGACACATTTATACTACAGAACAGCACTCCTTCGTGGATACATGGAACGTGAGCATTGTATGTACCTTGCATCCAATTCTTAAAACTAATAACGCGTTCCTCTAATATACTATAAGCCATTTTTGGGCACTCACTAAGGCAGTTTGCCACGTTGGTGTTGAGCCCATCATTCTGCAACTCGTATTTATGATTTGTACAAAATTAAGTTGGCTGCCAGTAGCTATCGGCAGTCTACTTAATAAGCAGCCTCGATGACATTTCCATTTGAAATTATGCCTACTACCTAGAATGAAGGTAGAGCAGCACTTAATTGATAAGCCATATCGCTTACAGGGCTCAACCAAGTAACACACTTTATGCCATGTCCAAAAAAAGCAAAACAAGGGCAATTTCTTAACCCCAGGCTCACCTGATATGATGGGGACTGGGGGATCGATGATGAGCCCAGCGATCTCTGAACTCAGGAGGAAGCTCTCTATGTTCTCTCAATTTTGGTGCTTCTGGACTTCGAATTAAATTCCGATGATCTGGTGAATGGCGACGGTGCCTTTCTCGCTCATGATGACGAGGACTAAACCCACCGTGGTGGCGGTCCATTTCACGTGGTGAATAGACCATTCGTTCTCGATGTGGACTGTAATCATATTCTCTTCTTATCAAAGTCCCACCATATTTCCTTAAAGGAGATGGACTTCGACGATGATGTACAAAACTCCCAGGACTTGGGCTGCGTCGACGAGAAAACTCTGGATGCCCTGGCCTCATTTCATGGTGACGTAAATATCCTGGGCTTGGAGGGCGTCTTCTAGGTGGACTATAATGATGATGTGGATGACGATGATCATATCCTGGACTCCTTGGGACTCGATGATGGCCATCATAGACAGGACTGCGCCTTCGATGGAGTCCATAAAGAGGACTGTGAGGTCTAGCACCATACATATGATAGTTTCGATCACTGTATTCTGCTGGAGGTCTTGCAGGACTAGGATGTCGCATTCTGTGATGATAGTAGCTATCATGAGGAGGTGGGGAATAACGCTCAGGTCTTGCATCAAAAGCCCGTCTTTCTATTGGCCTTGGAGGAGAGTGACCTGGAGGATATCGAACAGGAGAAGGGGATCTGGAAAAACGTTGGCGAGAATTATCAGAAAACTCAACATTAGGTGATAAAATTGTTTTTTTGTTAGCATCAACACTAGGTGTCTCATGATGCTCATGTCTTTTGTTGCTGATAACCCCATCCTCCTCTTCTAAATGTTCATCCTGCTCTTCTCCTGCATCATCTCCAGAGCACTCTCCATCTTCCAGGTCTTCTGGAGTCTTTTCCCTCTTGATCTTGGTAATTGGATCGGGTTCATTATCATTTTGGCTGGATGGGGAAGCATCAACATGTTTTGCATGCAAAGTTGATTTAGGATGCTCAACTTTTGTTTTATTCAAATTGTATTTTTGGTTCTGTTCATTCAGCAATGATTCGATTCTATTTTCTAAATCTTTTGACCAAACTGGAGTGGCTTTGACCTTGTGATCACTGTCTTTTTCAAACGGAAGTTTATCAAGATGCTTGCTTTTTGAATCTAATTTCAACTTTGACAGCTCTCTACGCTCTTTCAATATCATTTCTTCAAGCATTTGACGTTCAGGAGATGTTTGGTCGTGATTGGATGACACAACTCCAAATGGAGGAGGAGGAGTTTGATCTGACATCACAGTTGCACTACCAGGATGACTTCCATATCCAGATTCTAACGAATGAGGATTTGGCATCTCAATCAGAGCAGGACCTTTGTGGGAGTGAGGAGACAACATCGCATTATCATCACCTATAGGTTGAACAGGTTGCACCACGGGTGAATCTTGTGACTTTGATAGCTCATCATCTGGTTTCTAAAACATATTTAAATCTCTGATCAGCATATTCTCATGCACACGAAATTGGCTGAATGCACTCATCGATTTATTACTCTGATCAGAATGCTATTATTTCGAAACTTGTGTGCTCTGTAAATCCAAAACCTAATAAACACATACATTCAAAAAACACAAAAAGCGTTTGGCTTATTGACCCTATAATAATACGGTTTTGGAGTACTTCCACAGTTAGTGAGCTTTGAAACAAGCCATGCCAAAAAAATCATTGCTGGAAATAAAAAAAACTGGTATTTCAACCCATAGCCAAGGAGAGGAACCATTAAAATTGAACCCTAAATTCAAGAAGTTAGAATTAAAATCAAACGACAATAAAAACATAAGCATATTAAGTACTCGGTACCTAATCATGTTCTGACAAAGAAAACTAAGCTTAGACATTAAAATGCTAGCACATCGCTAGATAAAGAAGTTTATTTTATTACAAATATAAACAAGTTTTCAAAATGTGTTTGAATAGTTTTGCAAGGTTTTCAATTCCTGAAAAATTTTTTTATAAATTCATTTTACGTTGTGACGTCAAAAAACCGATTAGGTTTGATAATTCTTCTGCAAGGTCATATGGCTCAAATTTTTATTACATATTTCGTCATCACTGTGGACTTAAGTTGAAAGGTGATTTTCTGCGATCATTTTAATTATGGTAATGTCATTATTGCATAGCAACCAAATATGAATCGAGCTAATGAGCAGCAAAAAGTAATTTATTACAGAAAAACTAAAAGTACCTTTGAAAAACGCGGTTGGGGGAAATGATTTGTATGAAAATGGCAACAATGTTTTTATTGGAACATCAATAACAAAAATCTTTTGCTTCACTAGCTCTTTCAAAAAAATTTATTGCGACAAGGATTTGTATAAAGGGGGCAGGGGTGGATAAGAAAATGCTTTTCTTTTGTGACAAAGTTACATGGCTAGGAGTGTCATTTCCTTTAGCCCCTTACATTGTTGCAACGTTGTTATTGAGCTGAGCAAAACCGATCTAAAAGGATTACCCACAACTCTAATACCTGAATTTCAATCGGTGGCGTTCTAGGTCCTGAAGAGCCAGATTGTTCCACAGATGACCGTCTTCTTTCAAAAGTATCTGTTGATCTACGTCTAAAGCATGCATTTTAATCTCAATTAACGATATAAAATCTTTCTAAACATCAATGCGAATATGCATATATGAGTTTAAACCTAAGTACACACAACTGTGTTCACAGAATCTAACTTTGTTTGGACAAGTATCAAGTTGTGCATAAATGTCAAGGCACTGCAATAATGATTATCATTTGGCATAACAAATTAAAATTTCTTTCAGCAGTACAATGATTACTAAAGCTTTAACCAATTTTAAATTATACGAATGAATAAAGTAAAAAATAAAAAGCTAAAATTATGTTCACTTTGTTTTTCCTCACTATACAGGGTTTGGTGGGCTAGTTCTCTGTGTACATGCCACTATTCACTCGTTTCAAAACCAGACTTTTTCAGGAGCAACAGATTGCTTTACTTCCTTTCCCAACGAATGCCAATCAGGCAAAAAAATCATCTAATCAAAAAATTGACAGCTTCCAATCTACTACCGAGAAAAATATTGATTAAGCAATTATCAAAACATGACAGCACTTGTAACTCCAAATAAAAGTGATGAACTAATAAACGAAGTACCTTGGATCATCAGTCGAAGTTGAAGATTTGCGTCTGTGAGAGTGTATCTTATGAGGACGTTTTGGTTTTTCTTGGGTGTGTTTGATCACATCTGGCATTGTATCGGCAACCAGTTCTCCTTTGATTATTTTGTGATGAAGTCGTTTTAACAGTTCACCTAATATAAGCATTCAAAAGGGTTAAATGAGCAAAATATAGGTAACCCAGGTATAGGTGTCAAAATCTACACGCTATTTCTGCTTTTTCGGTATAAAACCTTCTTTATTATCACCACCATCGATTTCACCAACAGAACTTCTGGTTGGTGCAGTGAAAAACTAGTTAAACCCACAATGATGCAGTCAAGGATTTAGTACTTAGAACGACTGTACAGCGTGATGACATGATTTCAATGTTGCATAACTATAAATGCAAAAATGAGCAAAAACTGAGCAGGTATGTCGCTGTAGTTTCATTATCTTGATAATATGATGAGTACCTTTACAATCCAACTGTGCATTGATAACATTGCCCATAATTGAAGTCTGATGCAACCGTTCAATACAAGTTGATGCTGATTTGATTGAAGCAAAGACAACCTAAAAAGCAGTATAGACACATAAGTAAAAGTTGGAGAATCACAATAAAAGTGACAAGAAACCAATGTACGTTGCTTCAATGAAAAAGGAGAAAGTAGAAACACATTGCATCTGGATAATCACCAGCTATTTCTTTGAAAAATGTCCACCAACAAATAACGCACATAGTCCGCTTCCTGAATGATCACATTAAAGAAAGAAATTTCAGCAGCTTTTTCCCCACATATAGGAAATCTTTTTTTAGCAAAAAAGAATGATTAGTGGAATATTTAAACACCATTGAAGCAAAAGTAACAAAATTTTAGGGCATGGGAGCAATGCTAAAGCAATGGTAGATCTATGCAATACTTTTTTGCAACAGGCCGAAACTAAAATATATTCACACGTTTATACAACTCTACTTCTTATAATAGCCAAAATTATTATAGATATGCTGCCACTTAGTTCACACTATGGTGTGTGGTTGTAGAACAAGCAGGAAGAAGCAGATCTGAATAGATTGCTGCCGTTATATAGTGGCAATTATTCCAAACTTTATAACAAAAAGTCTCGAGTTTGCAACTCCATACAGTAGAATTGGTATTCGCAGGAAAGGCAACCTGAATTTAAAGTGCTAAATTGATTCAGCAAAAACTCTTGATTGAAAAGCAAGAGGGTAGCGGTAGACATACACTGAATTAGCAAGTCTAAGCCTGCAAAAATGTGAAAAAAAGTAAATGCAATCAACTTCTTCTAAACAATAAAGCCACCTATTTTTAAACACCAAATCTTTACCTTGGCCAATCCCATGTGTTTTCCAGTCTTAGGATGATGATATACACGTACTCGCTCTAGTTTTCCAAACTTTCCACACAACTGTTCCATGAATTGTTTTGTGACATTATCATTTAGTTTTGAAAAAGTAATCTCTCTTGGAGGCACAGCACCAATGTACCACTCATCAACCTGACAAAAATTATGTCAATTGTATAATTTCTTTTTTTGGCAAACTGTTGATGGATTGGAGTGTCTTCTAACTATAGGCCAAGTCAAGTTCTTTCAAAAGAAAAAGCAGGTGCACTTCTTTTTTTTTCTAAGGATCAAAGCACTAAGACCTGCACTTTAGCTTTTTTTAGACAAGATACATTTAAGAGTTAGGCACACAAAATTCCAAGCTTGTTGCCAAGATTATCAAACACATGCCATACGTTTATAACTTAGCACCATAATGTGAATTAGAGGTTTTTATCATCTTATTATGATCTCACATCAGATGTGTTGAAAACTCCTATGAAATTTAGGGAATACTGCTGGCACAGTTACTTTGTTCAAAACTGCAAATTCAAGCACAAATTGTTGCTCCAAAATGCTTTTCCTTAGGGCACAACAGTTCAAAAATCATGCAGTAGTAAATTCATCAGATCAAAGGTAAAATAACTGCTTAACATCACAAGCTACATTGCCTTTGCATTCACTGATACCTTTTCACACGCTTATTTGCTGGTATTGTAATCAAAAGACTGCAGCATAGCTTTTGCTTTGCTTTACTTTTGCTTTATTTGCCATATTTATCCTCCATTCACGAGAAAGTGAATTGTATCGCTATACTTTAAACGGGAAGTCCGCACTCGCTTGGGAGTTGCCTTTTTCGAGGTTTATGGGCCACCTGTCTTCCACATAAAGGTGGGGCATCCTGTTAAGTGCCTTGCCCAAGGACACAACAAGCGAACTTGCCGGCTTGTTCTCCACAACCTTCCTTAAATGCCGAGCGCCAAGCAGGAAGCTGCAGATGCCATTTTTTAAAGTCTTTTGGTATGACTCGACAAGGGGAATGAACCCCAGGTCTACCGACTGCGAAGCGGGCGCTCTAACCACTACGCCATCGCGTCGGTCAATGCTCCAATGCACCATAGCTTAGTGTGACTATGCACCATCTTATAACAATGAGATTGCAAGTTCAATGCCTTCATGGGCTTTGTATTGTTGTTCTTTTAGGAAAAGCATTTCACAGCAATACCTCCAGATGGGTAGCAGGCTAATGACAGAAATGGACAGTGATCAATATTGATAAAAAACCTTAACAGTAATGCAGAGGTATAGGTATTTTCAATGCAGGTCTAAACAAAAACTGTTCTATGCATCATGTAAAGATTTTCGATGACCAGACAATGAAAATCATACAATTCCTGTATATATGCACTCTTGGCACTTTGTTGTAACTTCCGTTGGTAGGTTATGACATAGTAATGCACCCTGTAAGCAGTACTGAAAACTCATGGGCAGGTGTGAACACATGCTATTCCAACTGTTAAGAATTTCTCATGGGTAGATACAAGGGCATAAGACTTTATGGTATACATTAAGACACACATTAAAAGATTATTATCAAATTGGTATCAACTTTCTAGTCACCTTTTTATAAAATGGTAACATAGTTAAAAAATGTATGCAACCATTAGGCCAATGACTTTTGTGTGCAAAGTACTTACCTTAAATCGAGGAACAGGCAAATCTACCTTTTCTCTTCTTGCCCACAATCTTGTGGTTTTTGCTCTTGGATCTCTTACAACTACAGGCCTTTGACCATGATTCTAAAAAATCAAACATAAATCAGGCAAGCCAGTTGAAACTAATTCTGGGCAACACTAAAATACAAAAATGTAAATTTATAAAATAACAGAAAATCATATTGAATTAGGAAATTACTAAACCTGAGAAATAGAGAAAATTGATGCTAAAATATGAAAATTTACACAACAATATGGAACAAGAAATTTGAAAAAAACACCAAAAGTACAAAAATTAAAGAAATATGGAAATTTACAAATTGACAAAAACAAAAAATATAACTTTTCATTGGAAAAGGTTAGACAATTACCTGGAGTTAAGCTATGGCAACCTAGGCTTACTAAGATTGAATTATGCAAAAAAGCCTGCCAAAGAAGTGGATACCAAATATAATAAAGAAAATTCAATGGAATTGCAAATCAATGTTAGGGTTGGGGACAGGTTTAGTCTGAAGAATTTCTGAGCTTTTTGGTAATTCAGCTGATATCTCTATATTTTTATAAATGTGCTATTCTGTACTTTAGTACTGTCCCTAGCTGCACAAATCTAAGTTTAATAATTGCTATAGTAAAGGTTGCACAAGGATACATAATTATTTTGAAACAATTTAAGAAATTGTCGGCTAGTACTGGTACTCAATCAAGAATGCTCAACAATTTCACAAACTCCACATTGCACAATACCAGTACTGAACTCCTGAACAGCAAACTAACAATAATGTATATTAATTTTGTGTAATGTGAAGAAAAAAACTTTAATCAACTGACCTGGCAACTGTAGAGTTCTCCATCAAACCGTACCAGTTTTTCTTGGCCTTTTCTCAGCTGTGGGTCAACAAGTAACTTAAAGTTTCGCTTTGGAACAACAGTAGCACCTTGCAAAGGGTGGTGGTCTTTTACACCAGTAGATGGCTGCTGTCTTTCCATTTCCTACTATACACTCAAAGCCATTGTCTGAGAGAAACCAAATATGGGCATCTAGGTGACAACACACTAAGTTTATAACATGAAATTTAGAGCTTCTAGTACCATCCAGCAGTCTATCAGTCTAATATAATGAGTTAATGACGAAGCATCTAAAAACCAGCTTCTATTGTAAGTTACAACACAACCATCAGACCATGCATGCTATGTAACAGTACAACAAAAATCGCAGATAAGAAGTTAGGCTGAACTAATTAAACAAACCAATGGATATCTTCTATTCTGATACACTTAGGTAGACTTTGGCAGGTTGTTCAGCTATTATACTAGTATATGTGATGAAACTACAACCCAACAATATAAGCAATTAGTTTACATTATATTATATCGGCCAAAATTGTTGAGGTGCGTTGCCCATAATCAAATTAGAGCACTTCGCCGTAATGATGAAAACACATTAATGGGTAGCAACAACGTGAATACTAACAATACTAGCGTCCTACGTCTATAAGCTATGTGCCACCAAAAATTATCCTGTAACCTAGGCTGAAAAATGATCTAACAAAACAAACGCGGAACCGCGAATTAGGAAAATCTCAAGCACAGACTTTTTCCGGATTCAAATCCATTTTGTTCCAAAACTATCTTTCTGAAAAGCAGTTTAACTGGCTTAATCACATACGCATATTTTCAGTACTTACACGAATCAAGAGCTAGTTTGCAAGTAACCAAGGGCTTGCAAGCACCTAAAATCTTTAAAGATTACACTTGGAAATGGTATTTGGCGTCATTTTATCACTATTCTAAATGATTTTAATACAATTTTTTGTAGAAGAAAAAGTATCGGTACTAATGTCACAGAATTAACCTCTGCTTATTTTGAACATTAAGACATATCTATAAAATCAATGCAATAAATCTAGCAAATTAACAGAGTAAAGAAGTGTTCCCGTATATACCGAAACATTAATAGGGTACCGGTACCGGTATACTTTTTCAAGAAATAGCTAAGATTGAATCCGGTAAAGTTTTTTTTCTAAAAGTTTATTGGACCCTAATTATTTTTTGCTTTTTACTACCACTACTACCACTACTACTATTACTACTACTACTACTATTACTACTACTACTATTACTACTACTACTACTACTACTATTACTACTACTACTACTACTACTACTACTACTACTACTACTACTACTACCGGTACTACTATTACTACCGGTACTACTACTACTACTGCCGTACTACTACTACTACTACTACTACCGATACTACTTTTACTACTGCTACTGCAACTGCAACTACTACTACTACTACTACTGCTACTACAACAACTACTACTTCTACTACTACAACTACTACTACTACTACTACTTGGTGTAATAGTAATAGTACCGTAGTAGTAGTTGTTGTAGTAGTTCTAGTACATGTATTTTGGGCTAGCAAAACACGCGATAACAAAAAAAGCACATCAAAACAACAGCCAAAAATAGGGATTAGCAACAAACGGTATTTGTTAAGACGCACAATTTTAACTTGTAATACGCACAACGAATCAAAATTAGTGTGCAAACGCGGCGCCTGAAACAACAAAAAAAGCAAAACTAATTTGGTACACGTCTACTTTATACACACACAGTAGTTTTTGACTGCTTCTGTTGATAAAAACAATACTAAAAAATGTCTCAGTAGATGGTGTTCAAAAGCCAGCATTGCCAAGATGTGTTGATGCAAGAGTTTCATGCTAAAATATGTTCGTACAAATTAAACTTCTGGCAAGCCATCATTAATGACATTAGTTTCACTCAAAACTTTGATGGACGACTAGTGTTTATTATTTTTATTTTGCGTTACTAAATTTTTATTGTTGTTTGCGCCAGTGAAAACAGATTGGTTATTAGTGACAACAACTGTTGGCTGTTGTAGGCAATTTCAGCCAATGCTTGGGCAGTGGGCTATATTTTGTTATCTTTTAAGTAATTTTGATTCTTCATATATGACTAAAGGTATGGGAAAGAGGGGAGGGTGGCTGTTAACTTCAAAAGACTGTGTAACCGTTTGTGCTGCTGTTACATGCCAACATAAATTTGTTTTCAAGTATTTGTAATTTTTTAATAAATTAGCAAAAAACAAAAAATGTGATTGATCAATGCATTAACTCTTTTGCTCCCGCGTGAAAAGCGAAAAAAAATGTCCGTAAGGTGGCAGCGCGAAAAACTGTCATAATCAATCATAATTAATCATAATTATGTACCTCAAGTTTGTTTGTAAATCATTACTCAGCTGTCTACTTCTATATTAAGTGTGATATATCGTTGAAATCTACATTTCTGAGGATTTCAAATAGAACAAAAACATTTTTTTTGAATATGCAAATTTTATGCAAATGAACCCCCCCAACGGGAGGTAGTTGTCTTCAAAATTAAAGAGGTACCCTCACCTCAAAGATCACTACAGATTTTATTTTCAACCAATTTTTTTAGAAATAGTCGCAAAATGATGCTAAAGAAATAAGCTTTTAAGGTACATCAATCAAAACTTACCTAAAAGCCTAGGTTTTCTACAATTTGCAATTTTCTGAGACACATGACTTTTTTTTTGACCGGTACCGACCGGTACCAAATTTTGGTAGTTAAATTCAGTACCTAAAATATGATCAGTTATTATCTGCTACAGGTTAGCCTAAACCATGTAACATTATGTATTTTTGAACAGGGAATTTCTTCAAGATTCAGAAAATATCAAGTTTAAATAGAATATGCTGTCACTGACAATCAAACAGCCGCTTGTTTACACCCTTCCCATTTCTTGAGAAACAAGGGAATACAGCAAACTTTGATTTACGAAAGCCAAACTTCTGCTAGCTGTTAAACTTGTATTTCACTTCTTGTCTCCTTGGAAACTTGATACAAAATGACGACTTTAGTAGTGAAATATTTGCAATTTATTTTATCTTTTTATAGGGTGTAGTTTTTGTAAAAATTATAATTTAGTGAAGGTAAGTCAAAAAATTTTTGGGAGTTTGAACTGACATGATGTACAGTACTCATTTTTGATCAGTAAATATCATATACCACTTAGTCTAGACTATTTAAAGTTATATATTGCTGGAAAGCAAATTTCCTAAGCTTTCAAATGAGACCGGTATTTAGCAACATATCATATACTTTATGCACTAAATTTACTTTTGTCTCCTTACCATTCAAATTTGTTTGGGGGGGGGGGTTTGAGACCCCTAAAAAACTTGGAAATTCAAAAAAGTAAAATTTATCATTATCACTTGAAATTTTGTGAAATGATGCCCCAAAAGAGTAGTTTTCAGACTGTGTTAATGATAAAGGGTATGGTTTAGTGGTAAAGATGTAATCTCAATTTGATTTTAGTGTAGTTGGTACGTGCTGAGAATTTGTCCGATTTTGTCGTCTGCAACTGGGTTGTTGGTTATTTTAACCCATTTTGGGTATAAAACTCCAAGAATTAGAGTACAAATTATACATCTTTCGATGCGTGAGGAAATAAGCGTGATCTTTTGAAAATGTTATGAAAATCGGATGAAAAATAAAGTCACAAATCGTTTTTTTAGTAAACTAATTTTGTAACTCAATTTAAAAAAATTTGAGGTAAACACTGAAAACACGAGATCATCAATCGATGATCGCGGGAGCGAAAGAGTTAAACTTGATTTTTTCTGCCTGCTCACTAATTCAATCATACTTAGCAATTTATGTAAATTCCTTGATTTAGAAAAACTTAGTGTGCAGTGGATTCATTTGCGAGTTAATCTAAAGCACAAAGTTCAAAACATTGGCCATGAAAGGAGATTATCCGAAAAAAGCTGGATAATTTTATTGGATCGAGGATCATGGAATTACAGTCTCAGTATTTACCATGCTTGATTGCGCGTGGCACGAACACAAATAAAAATTGTAAAATCGAGACAACTGAAGCGCTCAAGTTCGCAAAAGTGTCAATAGCAGACGCGTTTTGATTGTGTAATTAAGGTTTGTAAAAATGACCAAGTGTGTTTGACTATGAAACAGCTGAATTTATTAAAAAATTTATATTTTCGCCTCTTAGTAAGTGGAAAGCGTTGTCAACGAAGGATAGAAATTAAGATAACTTCAAGCTAAAACACAAAGTCTTCTGAGAGGAACATTAGATAATAGGACAGAAATCAAGGGCACTTAAAGAGTTGAACTTGCTCAAGTTCTCCAAATACGTAAGCTCATGAACAGCGTGTTTATAGCTATAATATTTTATTATTAGGTGCACTGCTAGTAGGTGCAATCTAGCAGTTTACAGGTCTAGTAGTTCTAGTAAAATTATTCTGTATCCCATTTTAAACTTTTAGTTGCATCAATGCTGTATGCATGTTCTGCTTTGTCTGACTACATGTGAAAACGACAAGAAAACAAAAGAAAATGGAATCTAAAGCAGAAAAGTTTTTAAAAAGCATGGCTTTTCATCTTAAAGGTGATATTTTTATCTGCTAAACCAGTCCTAATTCTAACTTGGCTAATTAAACCTAATTAAGACCCTAATGCTGATTTGCAGTTTTGTGTCTTTGAATAGCATCCAATTCCGCATATTGAGCAATGTAGCCAATCTTTTACAGTCCCAAACTTTCCTTCAGTTTAGTTGCTTTTTGTGTTTAGGTACTTAGACAAAGTACTAGTTGCGAACTAATAGCACTTTAGCTTGCTACAGCCAAGAAAAAAGTGCGTAATTAGAGGTAACTGGTACATTTAGTAATCCCTCTGATAGGTAATAATATTTAAATTTGACAACTCATGGCAAAAACTGAGCCACTTCACTTAATTCTCTAATTTTTATGAATTACAGTTTTACTATTTTTGTTTGCAAATGTGCAAACTAAGCTATCTAGGCTTAGCACCACCAGAGTGTGGCCTTGACAATGTTGCTAAGTTAATCAAGATTTTGCCTGTTGGTATGTTTAAAAAAAGGAAGTGGCTATTTTGCTAACAACAGCCTTTTAGCTTTGGAGGCTATTTTGCTGTCACCATTCATGTCTATTTAAATAAACATATTTGCTTTAATTCTGGTAGTGATGCACTGGTGTAATGGATAGTGTAGCTGCCTTCAAATGCCTTGGTTGTAGGTTTAAATCTTTGGTGGTAGGGTACCAAGACAAAGTTTATACTGGAGGGGGACACGGAATGTGAATGGATGGGGAAGTGTACAGTGGGGGGGAGCATACACTTGGGGTACAATTTGTTTTAATTTATCATAGAAATTGATCAATCAGAAATCATCAAAAGTCACCTGTTTATTATGTCATTAGAATTGATAATTACAAATGTCAAATGGCTGAATAGCTTCCAGAGGTAAAATGCTGTTAACAGAAAAATAGCCACTGCTTGTTTTTTTTGCAGTAGGCTTATGTAAATAAATTTTGGGAATATCATCACTTAACCCTAATTATATTGTATGATTTAATTGTGTTATATGCCTGTACCTTGCAAGTTGGCTATTTTATATTGCAGGAAAAACAAATAGAGTTAAATCAATGATAATAAGAACCTAATTAACTCATTGAACACAAAATGAGCCAAGAGTTTAAGAAGCTACAAAGTGATGTTTTGTTTTTTGAGTCTACAGGCACCTGTAAATTTGTTGCAGTTGGTACAAGCCCTGGGATACTACTAAAACACAAAATTTGTGTATGAGCCAACTCTATTCTAGCCGTAACTAGCCTAACCATATCTAACCCTAACCCCAACTCTAAGCACTGATACCTTATGGAATTTCAGAGTTTCATTCATATCCAATTCTATGGAATAATTTCTGTGTTGTAGTTTCTTCCTGAGGCATAGTTTTAACTAGAGATATTAACTGATGCAAGGCAATGCTACAAAGCTTCCAAATGTTCTGAGCAGTCAACTTTAGTCTTTCAATGACCTATGCCACCGTTTGTGATGTAACAATGAGAAAAAGAGCAAAATTACACATTTTAGATGATGAAAAGAAATAGTGTATTTTTCTGACAATAATTTGCATCTGCAGATAATCCACACTCCATTTTCATACATGAAATTTTGGTGAAAACCCTTATTTCCGCTAATAATACACATCTCAATGTTTGTGTTGTTTAATACTAGCTGGTGTCTCCCGGCAGAGGCCCTACATCAGTAATGTTGGAGCTTATTATTTTGGTTCAACCAGCTGTGCTGGCTTCACCCATTGGGCTCTTGTGTGAGCAGTAGTGAAAAGTTAATGCACTTTTACAATTCTTGTACACAAAATTGCGATCATTATATTCTCTTAATCATGACTGGCAATGTTCACAAAGAATCTTGCCACAATTTATCATTAATACTTGTGAGTGAGAAGGGATTGAAACACAATCAAAACTGATTGTAGCAGCCGAATGGTGGTTGCTTTTACAGTTACACAAATAAATTATTTAGTGGTAAGCCTATTTTGCAATGTGATGCTGGCTCTTTCCTATTTATATTTGTGGTATTAAGTTTTTTTGGCAGTGCCTGTTGTCTTATATCCAGCATAGCGACAAAAACGGCATTGTTTCCCCAAAATCATTCACCATATTTTGGTAGGTGCACATCAATTTGAGTTATTCTCTAACAAATGTTCTCTTTAAATTCAGTTTTACAAATTGTTATTGTTATGATTTTCCTAAACTTGGGATTTTATTACAATGTTGTAGAGTATAGACATAAATACCTAACAGGCAGCATATCAGCAAGAGAAAAAACCCTTGCTTTATAGTATGTATGATGGCATCACCCAAAGAGCCTTCATCAGTAATGTCATGATTGAGAATGTCGGTTCTGCTGGCCAGGCTGACTTTACCTATCAATGTCATGTGTGAACAGTTACCAAACATTTATGTGTTTTCTGCTCATAAAATTTTCGTGATTTTTGTGCTTCTTTTCCTAATAAAATATCTCATTTCAAGGTCCTGGCTATGCCTTAGGTCAGCATGGTCCAATTACATTTGACCCATGGGCCACTTTACAAAAACAAGACGACTTGCAGGCCATTTCAAACAAAATATCGCAAGATCAAAAATTAAAAAAGAACAGATTCAGATTTGCAAGTTCTTTATACAAAGAACAGATTCACAAGATTTCAAATAAAACAAACAGCAATGAAAAGTGAGTGCGAAAAATAGCCAATTTATTGCAAATCTCTGTCAATGGGATGGATGTATTCAAGGCTTCTCTGACACTATAGTTTCTATATCAATGCTAGTGGTAGCAAGTCGGAGACCATTGTCCAGTGTTTGGTTTGCCATTTGATTTCTGTTTCTAGATTTGACCGGCTGCATAGTAGAAAATGCACTTTCACACACTTTTGTGCTTTCAAACATTGAGTGCATTTTTAGTGCAAAATCTTTCAGTTTGGGAAATTTATCTTTGCTGACTAATTTCCAGAATCTCTCTTGGGTTTCATTTTTTCTTTTAAGCAAGAATGGGTCGCACTGAAGCTCACAGAGTTTGAGCTGAAATTCTGGTAGCTGTGTCCCCACATTAACATCCATAGGATTGTTATACCATGAGAGATTAGGTTTTAATCTATCAAAATCTTTAAATCTATTCTCAAACTCATGAGATGAAGCCTCAATTTCTTCCGCAAAACAAGAGCATTCCACTTCTACATCATCTGCCAGAAGCTCGTGCAAAGAATCAAAGTGTGAAAGATCATTATTTTTCAAGCATGTAGCAAACAGGCACAGTTTGATTTTGAAAGTTTCAACGTTTCCAACTAAATGTGAAATATTTTGATTTTACCCCTGCAGCCTCAGGTTCAACATATTCAAGTGCATTGTGATATCTGTAAGCAAAGCAAGTTTGCAGAGAAAGTTTTTATCACTCCATTGAGCCTGGTATACTTGTGTTTCACTCAATTCCTCTGTTAGAAACGAAAGGATATTCTTTTGAAGACCAAAGAAATGTTTTGGTACTTTCCCAGCAATAAGCCACCTACCATTTGTATACAGTGGTATGTCACTGAATTCTGCATTTAACTCTTGAAAAGGTAATGAAGCGCCTGTGTTTGCGTACCTTGTTGCTGCCTCTAATCAAATTTTCTATTTGGACAACAGTCTTCATGACATCACTCGTTTGTAGCATCTTTCCACAAAGTGCTTGTTGGTGGATGATACAATGTAGTGTTATACAATTCACACCATTTTTCTTAAGCAAACCAACTAATTCAATGTTATTATCGATCATAGCTTTTGTGTTATCAGTTATGATACATGAACATTTTTCATATCCTCCCTAATCATGAATAACTAACTCGAGGGCAACATAAATATTTGAGCCCTTTGTACCTTTATTCAAAGAACACACTTTGACCAGTTCTTCTTGCACAGCAAATTTCTCATCCACAGTCCATATGAATATAAGAAGCTCACATGTGTCGCTTATATCCGAGCTCTCATCCAGTGCCAATGAAAAATGTAAGCAATTTTCCACTATACTCTTTAGTTGTGAAGATACATGTTTGCCAAGATCACTTACACTTCTCACAATAATCTGATGAGACAGTGAAGCAGTTTCAAATTTTCTGACAACCTTGTCTTCCCCAAACACATGTGCCATTTTTATGGCACATTGTTTTACCAACTCGCCATCCCTAAATGATTTACTTTTCCTTAACAACATTAAAGCAATTTCATGTGATGCCACTATACCTGTTGTTTGTAGTTTTATGAAACTACTCAGAACTTTCTTCTGCTTCTGATATTCGCTTTTAAGACGGTCAGCAATTTCAATTCTTGTCTTCCCATAATATTCTTCATTTTGTATTTTGTGTTGCGTTTCATAAAGTTGCTTAACATTATATTCCTTCATCACTGCAATTACTTGCTTACAAACCAGACATAATGGCTTGCCAATATCCTCCATTATAAAATAATTTTCCCACCACTTTTCATTCAACACTCTGCCTTTGTTAGCAAGCTTTCTCTTCTTGCTTGTTTCCATTTTAATAGTGTGTTTATCTTTTTTAGCAAATTTATAATGTTTTGAAATTACTATTTCGACTCTGGCTAAAATTTTAATTTCCTTCAGGTTATTTCACTAGGAACATTAACAGGCTATTGAACATATTAAGCGTCTCCTGAAGGAAACCAAGTCACATTCATTTGTATTGGTTTTCTTTTTTCTCTTTATCGTCATGTGAAAAATGAGTTATCGCAAACTATTTTATGGCAGGCAGTTTAGTAAAAAATTGTCTAACTGTAACATACACATAACAGATTAAATCAATACTGAGAAAGTTTGCAGGCCACAAAAATTCTGTCCGTGGGCCTGTTATTGAACCACGCTGCCTTAGGTCTGTGTGGTTTGTTTATTGCTGACATGAACCCAAGGGAGCCTTGTGTTTCTCATAGTTTGAAAATAGAAAACTCATTTCTGATATTAGACTTTGCAATCAAAATAGCAAAAGGGTCATTTTATGACAATCATCACTAGCCTTTAACCACTACCTCTCTGATTTTGATGAAAATTGGTGCATAGGGTTATCTTATAGCCAAAACCCATTTGTAAAAATTTTAGGTTTCTACGACTAATAATTTTTGAGTTATAGGGGGGTGAAGTTTTGGGGAAACAAAAACCTCCTTTCAAAAAATGCATTTATCTTCCTCAAGATACGTTTAAAGCATAACATGTTATATATGGTTGGAATCAGAAAAAACAAGGAGTTCAAATATAGTATCAAAAATTCTACATATATTAATATAAAAAAGTTATTAACTTTAAAAAAATATTTTTCCCTACACCCCTCAAGGATTTTGAAACCCCCCAGAAATTTTTTTCAAAAAAATTTTTGTTCCATAAGCCATAAAAATATGCAATAAAAACAATGGGTATAGACCATTTATTATGCTTAACACTCAATACAAATGATCCACTAAAGCAATTTTTAAGGCAAATATTTCCAAAAATTTAATTAAAATGTGAAGGTTTTTTTTATATATCTAAATTTCAACCTTGAAAATATTCTCTATTGAAAAAGAAAGATAATCAACTAAAATTTTACAAAATGATAATTATTAGTGCTTATTGCTTGAAACAATATTTATCAGGGATATCTAGAGCATCGAGATTGATAACTCCATTTGGTAGCTGTCATTAGAAGGGTCACTTTCTCAATTTCTACAAAAGTAAAATATTATTACTGAATTGCTAATTTTGTCTGGTTATGAAGTAGTTGAGTTGTCATAGAAAAAAGAAATAGAGTATTGCGGTAACAAAGACTTTGTTTCAAAATTTAACTGCATAAGCAAACAGATACAGTAGTAGCTATTTCACACATAAATTTGGCAGAAGAGTTGCAGTCGTGAAAAACATTGTGTACATTTCATGATTTCTAGCAACACTTGCTACACAAATGTAACCAAACATTGCTCAAGTCAAGTTCTTATATTATTTGCTTGCTTAATGCCCATTCACATAGGTCCATATCAAACAAAAACACAGCAGGAAAAATAAGTAGAACAAACTATTTAACCCGTTAAGTGCAGAATTAATTTTTCTCTTTTCGAGTTACAGTGCGTATTTAATCGCGTGTTTCGCATTTTTTTCTGTCTCAATTATTTTTGCCACAGCGAAGTTTTGCGAGAAAGTCCCTGAAGGGCAGTTTCAATTTATGAAAGCAAAATTTTGCGTGCAAGTCTTTGACAAAGTACAGTACATATTTGTTGCAGTTTCCGTAGCCACTGTGTTGGAAAGGTTTAAGGTTAAGGTTAAGATTAAGGCACATGACATTGAATCTCGCTTATTTCAAGATCAAGTTCGATCCTGCTTGAAAGCACCATTGATAACCAGCAAGAAAGGTATATCACTACTACATGTCTTTTTCTGTCTGGTAAATGCTAGAAAATTTTGCTTTCATGTGTGTCAGAATAGGCCACAATTTGAACAATAATTTAAGGATATTACCGTTTGGGTCAAACTGTTGATTGTTGTTGAAATGGAAAAATTTGCTAAACAGAAAAAGGCGGTTTTTATCCATGATCTCAGCAAAAAATGGGCTATATAATGATGCTTTTTTGCTGAAGTAGTGCTTCATTTTGAGCTTGTGATTAGCACCTTGGATAAGCAGCAATGCTAGAAACCCTTATTTCATTGCTGTCGGTGTCAATTCACTCTTTTGAACGTGAACGCACCATCAAGTTGGCCAAGTGTTCCTCCAAGAATCACCTGGCATATCGATTGGTGTCTGTAGCAACTAGGTCTACAATTTCATTGTCAAAAAATTTCAGTGGGTCAGTTACATCGTTCAGGCTACTTGTATGTCTGGGTTGCCGGCAAATGAAATCCTGCTTCGTACTTGACTGTTAACGGTCCGCTGCAGATTATCGTTGTTAGGAGCACTGCTGCTGGCTTGATCAGTGTCGCTATCAAGTATGTCGGCATTTTGCAAATATCCTATGTCAGCACTGTCACTTTCTGAGTCGTCTAGAGAAGACAAATCATCACTAGCATAAAGAATATGCAACAAAAGATCATTGTCTGAAACTTAACGACCTTTGCTTGGCGTCACCGCTTGAATCTGCGAAAATACTCTTATAAATATATTTGGAGAGCTAAAAAATAAAAATAAGATAATATATCGTAACTATTTATCTTACAAAACTTAAACTCTTGCACTGATCATTATGTTAGAAGTTGTTTAAATGCTATTACAGTATTGTACCTTTAGAACATTTGATGAATTGGTCTGAACTCAATGAATAGATCTAGCCATGAAAATGTTTTACGCAATAAAACTTTTCTATTAGACAAAATGCTTACTCAGAATTTTCTCACCCTGGCACACGAAAAACGCCATGCGAAAGCGAAATAAAATGCGTAGTTAAAAGCAGTGGTGACTTGGACGGATATACACATCTTATGCACTGAGAGAGCGACATGCTTTGACGGATATGCATGTCTTACGCAGTGATCAGGTTAAGTAAAACACTTGCACAATGAAATTTTACTTCAAAGTTCATTTTGAAGTGATTAAATTTTAATACCATAACTCATACATTTGATTCTTGAACACCAGTTAAGCATTTTTTGAAGAATTTTGTCTAAATTGCCATCAATTAAATAAGCAGGGCACAGGAGGCTTCTGAATATGAAGAAGCTGCACAGTGCATAGATAAAAAAAATACACAAGCATTATTGAATTTGTGCAATGAGGGAATAAATATTGCAAAAGTAAAATAATAGCCATAAAAAGCAATTTAAAAAGATGTCTTGGATGTTAGCAGACACAGCGATGGCCTTAGGGGTGGGCAAACTGGGCAACTGCCCAGACCCCCAAAACTTTAAGGGCCCACCCATACTTAACATTCGTACATCATCATGATTGAACTAGTTTTTAGGTTTGAATACTATTATGACTCTGTGACTTGATCAGTTTTTCAAAACTTTTAAAGCATGCCTATTGCCTATATACCTTGGGTTATAGAAATTTGTTGAAATCGATATTGACAGGTGACAGCAATATTTTAAAATTTTTTGTTCCTGCACCTTTCCAAAGTTTGCTTTTCTGTCGCAATTTTTTTTGCTATTTTGTTAAATTTAAGTCAAAAATATTGCTTTTGTTTATTGCAGCTGCTGTAATGATGCTACTGGTATTTGTCCAATGTTTATGTATTGTTGCTCCATGCAGTTTTGCAATACAAATCCGCATTGCCGCATCAACATGTGTTTTTCCAGCCCCCCCTTACTGATAGTGGATAATTTTGCTAAAATGATACTGGATAATTTTGCTGCCTGCTGCTGTTCTCACTATATAGTTGCAAGCATTGTAATGCCGTTTAACATTATGACTTAACAATGTGTTTTAAGCCATTATTATTAGTATTGCAACTTACCACTTTTTCATTACCATAGGGGAATTAATATGAAGTAACGTCTCTGAACTAACATGCATGCTCCTTGGCCCTGGCATAAACGCCACCATGCAAAGAACAAACCAACTCAAAATGAAGCACCCACAGTTAAGTTATAGTGATAGCGGGAGCCCCCATGTCAAAATCAGCTGGCTGCGTCAGCCTCGCCCAATTGCAAAAGAAATTGCTTCAACATTTAGATCATATGTAGCTCGATACTTACATTTTGTTGCAAAAGATAAGAAAGAACCATCTTTACCCTCTTGTCTCTTTCTTGGATGATCACTAAGTGTTTTGCTTGAATTTGGCTACATATTAAAATTTGTAGACTTTATTTTTTTATTAATCTTTTTGAATAAAATGATTGATAATGCCAAAATCTATGCTATCAAGAAAGAATAGCCAAGATGTATTAAAGGACTTAGTTTTTCTAGAAATTACATTTTTGTGAGGTGCAGACACCAAAATTTTGCGTGTTTCTAACCAGTAGGCTACATTTCATAAACGATTAGAGAGTTCAGTTTTTGATAATGTTTGAAAACATTGACAGATAATGCAAAAGAACCATGCTTGTGAGGAGAAGTAGTCAAAATGTACCAAAGAACTAACTTTGGTTTAACAATTGCAAGTTTGTTAGATCAACTAGGATAATTGTTCAACTAAAAATGAAACATGATGTATGGCAACCAGTTTTTGGTCAGTCATTATAAACTAATCCTTAGCTCTAAGTAATTGGAGTCACATATTGCTGGAAAGCAAATTTCCTAAGCTTTCAAAGGACAGTAATTGTTGATACCTTGCTATAACGTTTTTGTATTAAAGTTACCTGTTTTTACTGAGCTTACCATGGTTTGGGAGGGGTAAAACGTTACACCACAGGTCATAAAGTTCAGTTTTTTCAGTATAAAAACTCATATTAATTGTACATATAATACACTACCGGAATCGCATTGAAATAACCTTTAATTTGTTGGAAAAAGTTTGAAAATCAGTTGAGAAATGAGGTTACAAATCAGTTTTTAAATAAACTGATTTTGCAAAAAGGTTGCAATTTTCAACATCTTCATATTATGATCTGCGGTGGCAAAGATTTGGTTTATTCGTATGAGATATATTATGACATCATAGAGCCAGTTTAAGCGTGCAAGGAAAAACAGAAAAAAATGCATAGAGGGCTTGGAGTACTTAAATAAAGAATTCCTTGTAGCATTGCCAAATAGGCTTTAATTGTTGTAAAGTTGTTTTTATCGAAAGCAACTTAATAATATTTCCTAATAGAACGTTTAATCGCGTTTGTGTGATGAGTACTTTTTTTAGAAAAAACAAAAAACAGATTGTGCAATGAATCGTTGATTGTGATGTCATTTTAAACTCCAAACAAATAAAAGTTTTTGTAATATGGTAAGTCGTAAGCTGGTTTTCGTTTGAGCAATAAGCAGTTGTCCTCTGCCAAGTAATGCAAATTCTAAAAAAATATTTTTGATTTTGAAGTCATCGTGTCGTCATGAACATTCTAATGACACTCACCACGGGTTGGTGATCAATCGTGGCAAGTTTGATGCTTGTTCCTCTAGCAGTTTCAGAGGAGTTAAAACAGACAAACAGACAGAATTGCACTTTATATATTAGATATCATTATGCACCTCTATGGCTAAAAAATACATACCAGTATCATAATGTTCTTCTTGCTGCAAAAAAAATAGTTTAGCTTCAGCATTTGTATTGTAGTTTTAACATATTTTCACTCACTAGTGGAAAATCTTGATCATGGTTTTATTATTTTGACAAAAGCTAACATTCAAACTCAATGTACTTGAAGTTAATCAGCACCAGAAATTTAGAATTCATATCTGAATTATAAAAATGTGGATTACCTCAAGAAAAGTATAGTATTGAAAAAAAACAAATTTCCAGGAATATTATCTTGACAAAAACTACTTTGAAAAAGAAATTGCTAGGAGTGGAGTCTTGGTAAAAGATTCAGAGAAAAAAGAAATTTTCGGTCTACTAAAGAATCAGCCACCAGACCAGTATTGCTGGATATGTGAAATTGGATACTACTGACATGTAGGATTTTGGATCAGCATTTTGCGGTTGGATTTAGCATTAGGGCTAGGATTAGATTAAGGGTAAATTAAAGTTAGCATTAGGATTAAGGTTTCTTCAAGCAGTACACTTGATTCTTGGGCAGACTCAAAGTTCCCATGCATGAAATCTTTAAAATCTTTTCCCTTGAAATTAAAAAAAGAGGGTAATGTCAAGCACGGAATATCACCACCAGTGTGGAAACCTGTAGAATGAATCACTTGTCCAACTCAAACGTTAGCAATTTTTTGTCTTAAAAACACTATTAAATCCTTTCTTCCTGGAACACGGCACTTCCTCTATTATTCATACCTTGTTAAACTGGCATTTGCTCATCCAGTTACTGGTGTATTATCTTGAATAAAAATAATCTTAAATTGATTCATTTGTAGTAGGTTTACTGTTGCAAATGATGGATAAGCATTAACTTTGTTAGTAATTTGCTAAACATCTGTCAATTTTTTAAGCATAAATGTGCTATGCTATGTTTTTGTACATAATCTGTATCGTTTTTTGTTTCTATTTTTTGATGTAAATTACTAAATTATCCATTTTTTTTGCTTATCTGCACAAATTTTTGAAAATGTTTGGTGTAACTAGACCAGAAAATCAAGGAAACTCTGTACTTTAAAATGCAAATTTCTGCAGTAAGTGTTCTAGAGCAGGGGTCGGCAACCTTTTGAACGCAGTGTGCCAGTTTACAAATAATATCAAAATGTAAGCAACTTTGTGTGCCAAACATTTTTATGTGTTTGTTTTGCACAGTCAACTACCTGATTTGAATAGTGAACAGAGAAGAGACAAATTTATTCAACTAATTTTATTGGATAAAGTCATATACAGTCAAAAGAGGCACTTTTTAAGGAGATTCTTGTTCTTGCTCAGCTCTGTAATATTGAGACTAAATTTGGATACATTCAATTGAACACGTGCTTCTAAATGATCTTCCGTGTGTGAAAGTATCTGTTTGCACAAATAAGTGGATTGAAATGCAGACAACAAAGCTATTGCCATCTTCTTCAAGCAGCTAAATTTCTCTGGCAAAGATTCCAAACATGTTAAAATGTTTTTTGTTTATTTCCAATCATTTCCAGTGATTTCCGCAAATCAACAAATTTTGATGTCAACAATAAAGATGCTTTGAGATCGATCAGCTGCGTCTGGAAGTCTTCAATTTCCATCAATTCGGATGCATGCAAGTTTAGTCTTTGCTGCTCTCCGGCTTGATGGGAAAAGAAAACAATGAACTAAAATGGTGAAAATCATGAAATCTATAGCAAAATTGAGATGTTAGATCTCTCGTGTACCTATCAATATCAACTGCATTAAATTGGTGATCCACTGAGAAAGCCTTCAGGTGTTAAAAGTAGCAAAAGTTGCTGTTTGGATGTCCAATCCAGCAAAAAGTTGCAATTTGGACATTCAGTTTAGATGCAAATCTTTTCCATATCTCAAAAAGGCACATCATTATTTGTCTTTTACCCTGCAGATGAAGATTAAGTTCGTCAAAGTGTGTGGTGGTATTCGCAAGAAACATCAGTTTTATAAGCCATTTTTCATCTTCCAATTCAGGACAGGCCTTTCCTTGTCCTATCGAAAGGCCCTTATCTCAACTAGACATTTGACAAACATCAAGGAAACCTTATTGCGACTTAACCATCTGCAACTGCAGTGCAGAAGCACATCATGGTATATACTTTCCATCTCTTTAAGCAAAGATTGAAATTGTCTGTGTGTTGTGGTAGAGCATGCGACAAGTAAACTCACTATTTGCATTACCATTGACATTACATCAATAAGAGCTGAATTTGAAATTTCCCACAAAGATTTTCGTGATGAATAATACAGTGCAACTTTATAACAGGGTGCCCAATCTTTTGCTCAACTAGAGTAACAAATCCATGGTGTTGTATCATCATAGCGGGTGCTCCATCTGTTGCAACTGAGAAAATCTACTTTATATCTATTCCTCTCTCCTCAAAATTCTTGGTGATGATGTCAATATATCTTTTCCTTTAGTAGTGCCTTACATAGGTGTAAGCAACAAAGTTTCTCATGTACCTTGCTGTTACTGCAGTACCTAGCTACAACTGCTAAATGTGGATTATCTTTTATATTTATGCTTTCATCAAGACCTATGCTGAAAACATTCGCAGCTTTTAATGCAACAGTTGGCTGTTTAGTTACATAAATGTTTTTTTACGTTTGGCAATGCCTTCTGCAACTTTGTAGCTACCTTTGATCGTTCAATTTGTGCTATGAATCACTTTCTTGAAAATGCTGCTTTGTTTATCATAGTGGGATACTGCCTTTTTCAGAAATTTGATCTTTGCATAATCCTTGAAGGATTTCTCATGCTTCGTTTCAAAATGTTGTTTTATGTTTAATGTTCGGCAAATGAGGTTTTGACAACAAAGAGCACACACAGCTTGGGCGTCCCAAGAAATAAATCAGAAATCTTTCGTCCACAATTCTTGGAAAGATCTTGTATGTAATTTAAGTTTCTTAGAAGAGGCCATTAAGCCTGACATCACAAGCTTAAATCTGTAAAATTTTTACGTTGTTTTTAAAAGCAATCAGCAAACAACAAGCAGGCAGACATTTTATTAAAAAATATTCAAACGTTATCGGCCAAACATTCAGCCCTCAACCAGAATATACATAACTAACACAATTTTTCTGCAATGACAGTAGGTATAAAGAGCATTGCTACAACTATTGCCGTATCAAGAAAATTAAGGTGTGTCTACACTACAGTTTTATTCATTACTGTGCCGTTGCACATCTTTGTTTATTCTGATTTGGTTGTGCTCATGGGAGCTTGCATGAGCTAGCTTGTCTTGAGCCAATTTTTTTTCACTCTCATAGCGAGCCAGTTGTGTGTGCGACTGGCAGAGCCAGAACAAAAATTGTCTCCTGAATTGCATGCTTGGCTAATTTGAAGACTGTTGATTTCGTGCAGTGTAGACAGTTTGAGGTTGTAAATGCACTGCCCATGCTTATAGCATAGATTTCACGTGCTCTCCAATCACTTGGCATGCCATGAAAAATTCTCTTGCGTGCCACTTGTGGCATGCATGCCAGGGGTTGCTGACCCCTGTTCTAGAGAACTGGATACTGCAGAGATGCAGAAATTACGTGAAATTACAGATGAGCCTTGGGGTTAGTTGGCAGAATTTTTGTGTTTTAATGGTAATCTTTTTTCTCTTGGAATCTGTGACACAACAAAAAACAATTTTCTTCACTTGGAATTTTAAAGAAAATAGAAGAAAAACTGAATTTTTGTGTCTGTTGTTATGCATGTTGTGTTGTGTAATTTCTTAGTCACTTGTATCATGCTGCCAGTCTTGGCTCAAAACTTTCAGACCATTTCATGACTCAAAAGTAGACTTGTACTGCACTTAAAAACCGTAACCACAAAGCTTGATAACTGTTATCAATTTTTGCATTTCTCTTACTGAATATTTTGAATTTAGTATTAGTGGGATAGTGCTACATGGCATGAAATATGATATCTTGGTTTAAAGGCTTACCCTTAAAGGTATCTAATAGATCTTCTGCTTTGCCAATTTTACCAATTCACTGCAAAAAATCATAAAATTCTAATTTTGAATTTAGTTTAATGCTGTTTTTTTCCAGGTCACGGTTTGCAGAAAGCCGAGATAAAGGAAGCTTTGCAAAGTGCTCTGTCATCTTTTCCTACAAGCAAGTCTGACTTAAAGCAGCACATGGAGCAGTCTTTCAAAAAATATTTGGTGAAGCTTATTAAGTAAGATGCAATGCTGTTAAAAGCTTTGTCATTTTCTCTAAAAGTTTCAGATTATTCTAAAATTTTATTTTGTTTTGCAAAATTTAACTGTCCAGTTCATGTTAGGGCACATGTATTCATAGCACAGTAGTTATATAATCTTTTGTTTTATCTAGACCTACATTGTGAAATCAAATTGCACTTTTGCAAAAAGTGGATCAATTAAACTTACCATATTTTTTAAAGATATTGTAAGGAACATGCATCAATTCTGGAGGATTCTCTTTTGCCATTACTCTTGCAAATTGAAGAAAGCAATTTTATTCGAATACAGGTTGGCAAACTACTCAAAAAATCTTTTTGTGAAAAAACATTTTTTTATGTTATTGGTTTTCGGCTATGCAATTCTCAAACATTAAGTTGTCTTTTTTTGAACGGTTTAGGTTGATTCGCACAGCAATACTGTAACAATCATTTTGTGATAATGCATCATTTAATGCACTAGAAATAAATCAAATGAGTGGTGTTTGATAACTGGTATCTACTGACAATTGGTGACATGCCTGTTTCAATATACAAAATCTCTTCAGCTAGACCTGTTGCATATGTCACACTTTGACTAGAGCCTTTTACAGCTCGTCTGTCAGATATGACTCTGGGCAGCTCTGTTGATAGCTCTATCGAGCTATCTATGACAATAAGGATATGAACTATCTTCTACCACTAGTTGGCTGGTAAGAGCAAGTTTTATTTACTGTATGATTAAAATATTTTTAAAGGAAAATGTTGCAAGAAAATTTGATCTGAATGACAGTTTGTCTTCAAAGTTAATCTTTGCCAGAAAGCTTTGTTTTTTTGCAATCACAAACAAATCTCAACCTATTATTCACTGTATTGCCTATTGTTTATACAGGTAAGTTCTATGCAAGTTATCTTTCAATTGCTATGCAGTTACTGTTTTTTTTATATTGCTAAATAATGGATTGGGTTGAAATAACTGGTGCAATGGCATAGTGGTTAGAGCATCTGCTTTGCAGTTGGTAGATCTGAGGTTCATTTCCCAAGTCGAGTCATACCAAAAGATTTTTATTGGTGGTACAGAATTTTAATATAGCTTTGAAAAAAGCTGTTTGAGCCATAAGCTTTTTGTGACGCTCTCATCAGTGGCAAAATCGCATCAAAAGGGAAGATCTCGAGTGAGCAAGTCTAAAATTTTCCCCAAGACAACAACAAGTGCAAAATTTTCCCCACACTGTGGTGTAGTGGATAGTGCGCTGGTCTTGAGATACCATGGTTGCGGGTTCGAATCTCAGCTGGCAGGGCATTAAAAGAAAGGCAGTGTACACTGAAGGGGCAAGCCCGGTATGTAAATGTACGGGGCAGTGTACACTGCCGTTTTTTAATCCTTGTCAAGTGCATAAATTTCCCCACATGGGGAAATTTATGCACTTGATCTGTGTTTTATATAGTTAATTTGAACATTAGGCAATCAAGACGAGCCAGTGGTAGCGCTATTATTGTAAAGTGTGCTTTTTTTGCTTTACAATAATAGCGCTACCATTGGCTTGTCTTGATTGCCCAACGTCCAAATTAACCAACAAAAACACTTATTCACTCTAGATTTACCCTTTTGACATGATTTTGCCCCTGATGAGAGCATCACAAAAAGCTTATGGTTCAAACAGCTTTCTTCAAAGCTATATTAAAAGATTTAAAAAATGGTTTTCACAGTTTCCCTGCTTGGTGCTCAGCAAAATAGCGATAGTGTGAAGAACAAGCTGGCAAGCTTGCTTGTTGTGTCCTTGGGCAAGACATGGGATGCCTCCATCTTTATGTGACAGACAGGTGGTGGGGCCAAGCAGTCTACCTGTCGTGGTGGCCCCAGTCTAACTGAAGACTCGCAAACCGAGCATGAGCGCTAACACTGTGTATACATTTTTTCGCATAATGCTCAGAACAAATAGCTCAAACGACAGTTAGTTAGTTAGTTATGGATTGAAATCTAATATTTTAAAAACTTGATCATAATTTTAACCTTTTTGTTTAGTTTTTTTGAGAAACAAATGGAAGGATTATTAAAGAATGTTGATCACACATCTGTAACATCTTTAAAACCTTTAATGATAAATAGTTTTATTCTTCTTCAAACCAACTTTGTTTCTTCCCCTGAGGTGAGAAGTCCCTCGTTTTTGTGATCAAGCTTCAAACTTGTATCATCATTAAAGTTATTGTAAACTGCCTTATTTTTCACTCTTACCATAATGGAATAGGCTTACAGTATCTGCTGTTCAGACGATATGCCTGAGTTCAATTCTCTTGTTAAGTCACACCAATGACTTTACAAAGTAATATTTGAGGCTACCCTTGTTGGTGCTCAGCATAAATGTGATAGGAAGGAAATAAGGCTGGCAAGTTATCTTATGTTTTTGGTGAAGGCACTTAAACCGGTTACTATATGTGGCAAACTTGTAGCCGTCTACCTGTCTGCATTGTGTTGGCACAGTCTAGCTAAAGACTTGCGAACAGAGCATGAGGTTATATACATCGCTATTGGCTCCACTTTAAATGGTTGCTGAGCTCTTTTGACAGTACGCTATGCAGCAACACAGTTATAAAGAAGTGACTGAAGTTGCAACATATCCATAGCACTTATTACAGCATCAAGCATCAATTGCTTGTAATCTAATTGAAAAAAAAATTGAAAATTCAAATCCACGTCCATATCAACCTCTTGAACCGTTACCATTCAATTACAGGATATAGAGTATGCATTAACTACAGTTAATGTCTTGGTTACTTTGGTTATTTCAGCTCAACTGCTGGTATTGCTAGTTGGGTTTGATGGGAAACACAGGTGTGGGAAAAATTCTAGCAGTTGGACAACTTCTGACGGCGTTGAGCAAAGGTCATATCTACTGCAAAAGCAGCCAAATTAGTCAAGGCTGAACAGAATGATATGGAAAACACGTTAATTCGATAACATAGCAATGATCAATTATATTCCTCTGGATCTCTCTCTCACAATTTAAAAATTGATTTCAACAAATATGTATGTCTTGTATAAGCGGCTGACTGTAAAATGTCTTTCTCAACTAGTTTGTATTATAACAGCATGTACTTGCGACTAAATTTAATGTCATCACAGCCAATTATAGGTTCGAGAATTTTATAATTTTAGTCAGTTTGTGCTCCGTCAATTGGCTGACTGAAAAGGTGCAAGCAGAGAGGGAGATGCTATTACTTTCCAATGGCTGCGTAAATTTGTGCAGTTGTGCATACACATAGCACAACTTGTTTGCAGCTGCATCGGAGATGCTAGTGCGGTTGGTAAAATACCTTAACAATTTATTTTTTAGGCTAAAAATTCCGTCCCCACCAACTTGCCTCCATTTTGTGATATTGTTTCTGCTGCATTTTCCTTGATTGTTGATGCAACAGTTGCAGAGTCATATTCTTGTACTGGTGAAAAAGAATGTTTAGAACTGGGAAACGTTTTAGTGGAAACGGGATTAATTATATTTGGTAAATTGCAAACAATTACTTTTAATAGATTTTTAAGTTAATCTATTACTACCACGATTACACTGTACATCATCATCATTATCTTTCTACAGAGTGAGGGTCTGCCTTCTTCCTCCTGGTGGGGTCCGGTAGGTGTTCCCCACAAGCAGGGGCTGGTTTTTGCAGCTGAGTCGCCATCATGTGTAATCTTGTGCATTTATCCTCTGTTGTCTTCTGGTAGTCAGATCTTGCTCCACTGCCTCTTTGTGTCTTCTCTTTGGACTGCCTGTTTTTAAATCATTTAATTGGAAGTGCAAGGCCTTTTCTGGTTTCCTTTGTTTGACCATTCTCTCCACATGTCCCAGCAATTGCAACTTGTGTTTTTGCGGAAACTATTTGATACTCTCCACCTGGTGATTTCACAATTCTTCTCATCACTTTTCAGGGTTTTTCCATGTAGTATATGCAACATTCTCATTTTTATTGTCCTCAATTTTCTTTCATCTTCCACCGTCATTGCCCAACATTCAGCCTCTTAACTCAGAGTCTGCACTTAAAGCTTTGCATAGGCTTCCCTTGATCCTTGGGAGATATGCCTTGTTTAAAATACTGGAGACATTCTTCAACTTTTTCCATGCAGATTTTATCCTTGAGGTAGCAGCTTTTTTTACTTCTTTAATGCTGAGAGCATCCCCAAGATAAAGAGAGCCTGTACACAGTTTCTATGTCATTTCTATTTAGTTTATTCTTTCATCCAGATTTTTGTCCAACAGATCCAGGTATCTGTTGCATATAAAATTTTTTGCTTTTATACTTTCCCGAATTTCAGAGCATCTCTTGTGCACCCAGCTTTCACATTTTGTTCACTGAATAGAATTTCTTTTCACTTCTTTTCCATATACAGAACATGAGTCCTTGCAAGCCTGTGTCTTCACAGTTTTTCCACCCGTATGGAAAATCTTTGTCTTGTTCACATTCCCCTATAGACCTTTGTCCTTTAATACTCTCTTCCAAGAATATCAAGATTCCACTTCATCGAGTAGTACAACTATCCCCAAGTAGCACCAAGACATCTGCATAAAGGAGTTTCTTTATGATACCTTCTTTAATATTTTTTGTCACCTCATCCATTGCCACTGCTAATTAAATAGTATTTAATACCGATCCTTGATGTACTCTAACCTTTTTGTCTTACAATTCTGATCTCATGCATTCTATTATTCCAGACGTCTTGGGGTTGCCTTTATTTCTCTTTCCACCACTCTTTTTCTTTTCAGTGCCCACCAGATCACTTCGCTTGGGACACGATTAAAAGCTTTTAGTTTTTTTTCCGTCACCTCATACTTTTTTATCATTTGTTTGATTGCAAAAATTGCTTCATTTATGCTTCTTTATTTCACTTTCCACCACTCTTTTTCTTTTCAGTGCCCACCAGATCACTTCGCTTGGGACACGATTAAAAGCTTTTAGTTTTTTTTCCGTCACCTTATACTTTTTCATCATTTGTTTGATTGCAAAAATTGCTTCATTTATGCTTCTTCCTGGCTTGAATTCCATCTGCATTTCACCCCACTCCACAACTTTTTGTAATTTTTTCTCAAGAATTTCATATCATACTTTTGTAGTTTCCACATAATCTTGCATTCTCTTTCCTTTGTAGATTGGTATCAGATCACTTCTTTTCCAACACTTGGGCATCTTCTTTCCTCCCAATATATCATTTGCCACCTTAGCCAGTCTTTTCACACTCTTGTTCCCACACTTCCAACAACTCAGATGTCACTCCGCTTTGTCTAGCTGCTTTTATAGGTTAAGCGCTTTCATTACCTCGACTGTGGAGACTTTCTCACGCGATCCTTCAACTTTCACCATCTTCAAATTTGTGCTCCGCTCATTTTCTTCATTCAATTGCTTCTCTTCATACTCCTTTCATACCTTAATTTTCTCCTCTGGTGTCACCATAAACTTTCCATCTCTTCTATGAATGCTTGGCATTTCCACAACATTCATCTTTTCTTGTTGTGTCTGGCCATTCCAGAGACACATCTCAAGGTTTCAGATTGATTTTGTTCAAGCTGTTCAGCACTCTTTCCCCCCTTCTTTTTCTTTGCTCTAGTCACAACACCTTTAACTTTTCTTTTCTTGGCCTGATACTGTTCTCTTGATTTTGAGTCTTTATCCGTTTGCCTCCTCTTATAGAAATATCTTTTTTCTTCACTGACCTCTTTCACTTGTGTATTCTACCATCGTGTTGTGTTTTGTTTCTGACCTCTTGATATTTCACAAACCTTTTTATCCACTCTCAGAATGTTCTTACTTCCTTACCAACATTCTGATTCCTTTGTTTATTTGTTTTATCAAATCTTTTATCGTCTTCCGATTTTTTCTTCTTTAATCTCCACAGTTTCACCCTTCTGGAGTTTTTTATTTTCCAAACTGCACTGATGAACATTCTGTTATCTTTTTAGCACTTTTTTTAGCACTTTTAAAAAACGTGTTGCCAACCACCATATCAAAACTGTCCTCAAGCTTTAGGACCCTTTCACCATTTCTGTTACGTTTTCCCCATCCAAAGTCACCGTTAACTCCATTATATCCATAAGCAGAGCTTCCAATGTGATCATTGAAATTTCCCAGGACAAAACAGTTCCCTTCTCTTGATTGCACTTCAGCCACAAGATCATCATGAAAGCTTTTCTTTCTCCATTTCTTCCACTCTGAGGTCCACAGACTGAAATAATTGTCACTGCCTTCCCTCGCAGTACTATATCCACAGGTCGGATTCGTGAACTCATTCTTCTAACTTCCATCACAGATTTAACTATTTGCTCCCGCGTGAATAGCGAAAAAAATTTCTACAAGTTGGCAGATCGAAAAACTGTCATAATTTGTTATAATCAATCATAATTAGGTACTCCAAGTTTGTTTGTAAATCATTACTCATCTGTTTACTTCTACATTAAGTGATATATATCGTTGAAATCTCCATTTCTTGAAGATTACAAATATAAAAAAATTTTTAAATATGCAAATTAACCCCTCACCTGGTGCTGAGTTGTCTTCGAAATTAAAGTACCCTTACCTCAAAGATCACTACAGATTTCATTTTCAACCAATTTTTTTAGAAATCGTCACTAAATGATGCTAAGGAAATAAACTTTCAAGGTATATCAGTCAAAACTTACCTAAAAGCCTAGGTTTTCTACAATTTGCAACTTCCCGAGACCCATAACCTTTTTTTTTGACCAGTACTAAATTTTGGTAGTTAAATATAGTACCTAGAATATGATCAGTCTCATCTGCTAGAGGTTAGCCCAAACCACAAAACATTATGTATTTTTGAAAAGGGAGTTTCTTCAAGATTCAGAAAATATCAAGTTTAAATAGAATATGTTGTCACCGGCAATGAAACAGAAGCTTTTTACACCCCTCCCATTTGTTGAGAAACAAGCAAATTTTGATATAGCAAATTTTGATTTGGAGAAGCCAAACTTCTGCTAGCTTTAAAGCTTGTATTTTAGCTTCTATCTCCTTGGAAACTTGTTAGAAAACTATGACTTTAGTGGTGAATGTTTGCAATTTATTTTACCTTTTAAAAGGATGTAGTTCTAAAAATTCTAATTTGGTGAAGGTAAGTGGAAATTTTTTGGGGGTTTTGAACCGACATGATGTACATTACCCATTTTTGATTAGTAAATATCATATACTGCTTAGCCTAGACTATTTAAAGTTATGTATTGCTGGAAAGCAAATTTTCTAAGCTTTCATATGAGATCGTTATGTAGCAACATATCATATTCTTTACGCACCGAATCTACTTTTTTTACTTGCCATACAAATTTTTTGGGGATTTTGAGACCCTTAAAAAATTTGAAAATTTAAATTGATAAATTTTTTTGTTATTGCATGAAATTTTGTCAAATGATGCCTCAAAAGAGTAGTTTTCAGGCTGTGTTAATGATATAGGGTTTGCTTCTCTGGAAAACATGTAATCTCAATTTGATTTCAAGGTAGTCAGCTCTTGCTGAAAACTTGGCAGGTTTTGTTGTCTGCAACTGGGTTCTTTGTCTTTTTAACTTTTTATGGGTATGAAAATCCATGAGTTAAGGCACAAATTTTACATCTTCCGATGCCTGAGGAACTAAGCATAGTATTTTGAAAATTTTATGAAAATCAGAATAGAAATAAAGTCACAAATTTATTTTTAGTGAAATGATTTTGTAACTCGGCAAAAAAAATTTGACAAAAACACTCAAAACACGAGATCATCAATTGATGATCGCAGGAGCGAAGGAGTTAATCTGTTCTTGTTCCACCTCAGGTCAACGCAACCATGTTTGGGTTCTTCTTTCCTATGCAATTTGTATGCAAAATCTACAGTGACATTACAACTAGTGTAAATTGCCTGCGTGTGTAATTGTTTAGTGGACCTATTTTGACGAAACAAACACTAACCACTACGCTAAAGTGCAGTTTACTTGCTTGTTATATCACCAACGATTGAAAGAGATCGTGTTACCGGTTGTTCATCGCATGTTATGGAGAGTGGACACAAATACTGTAGGTTTCGGAAGTGACCACTGTTCAGTCTCTGTAAAACTATGGCTGCATGAAATTTGAATTTGCCATATCAATAGATTATCAAACCTCAAACTATATCAATGCGCCACGACTTACAAGGATACACAGGTTTTGATATTTCCTCTATTGTAGGCAAATTTCATGACAAGTTTTTGGAGTCTCTTCTACAAGTCTCAACATATGATTTGACCAATGCTGACTTTGTTCTCTCACCTATATTTCAATATATGTTGCTAAAAAAAAATGGTTCAACTGATGAAATGACAGAGGAAAGCTACATTCAGCATGTAGTTGCATGTAGAAAGGTAGGTTATTAATAAAGTTATGATTCTTCAGTGTAAGCCAGACCTTGGCAAGTTACGGCCTTCTGGCCACATTCGGTATGCCGACTGTTTCAATCTGGCCTGCAAGAGGTGATCTGAAAATAGTTTTAAAGCTGTAAAGGTGGATTTGATTTACACCATATAGGCTGTTTTCATTTACATTTCCCCACTGAGTCACTGTCAGTCGTAAGTACCCCAGGGGTTCCCCAAGAAATAGATGCCGCGTATGTGCACGGTTCGTGAAATAAAGTTTTGATTTTTTTTCAATACAATGGACTTTGCTGTGTTTACCAAGCTTCACACGTCCATAGAAGCAGCAGTGAAAACCAGTTTCGTGATAGTCCGCAAAATCGCCAAGAATTGTTGAGTATTTCCTGGCAGTGTTTCTTTTACTGTGTTTGGTAGACTTTACAATGTCTGGCCCGCCACGCTAGTCGAAATTTTTAATGTAGCACCGTAGCAAAATTAGTCGCCCTGGTATGGTGTAAGCTGAACGTAAAGCTAGTTGTCCTGGTATGGTGTAAGCCAGTGGTTCTCAAACTTTTTGCGATGCGACGCATTTAAAAAAGCTTGCGAGACTTTGCGACGCACCAGACAGCACACTACAGTTTAGTTTGCCGTACTGCGAGATAAATGTGACCCATAGTTTACATAAATAACTGCCCCTATGCTCCCAAGATTTTGGATTGGTGTGTCATCTTCAATCGTAAAATTACGCTCTTCTAAGTTTGTTACTCATCTTTCCTGTTTTCTTCCAACACACAACTAAATGCTTTATTCTTTATATATTTTTCGCCAATTAAGTTAAACTTCTGCAATTTGATTCTTGAATAACAAGTCAATCGTTACAACAGTGTATTAAAAACACTATTGTGAAAATGTCAGAAGAAAGTAAGAAAGGAATCTACGATCAGAGTTCTTTTGACACATTAAAACCTTGACTTAATGGCACAAAACCACAATATTCCGCTACGCCTTTGGAAAGTTGAAACGACTCACCGGGGCGTGGCGACGCACAGTTTGAGAAACACTGGAGTAAGCTGAACGTAAAGCTAGTTGCCCATTTGCATACACTACAAGCTCGGGGAAACAAGGACCGCTGTAGAATTTTTATTAATTTGTTTTTTGCCAAAGATACGAGTTGCGAAAGTATTTAGGTAAAGTGTATGGAGCGAAAACGCTTTACTGTACTTTGCTTTTACAGTGGTTAAGCATGTTCAAGGGAAAGTCGTCTGTTATTTAACATTTTTTTCTTCCAGTAACAATTTCAAATCAGCTTGTCATACATTTTTATCTTCCAGTTACAGAAAAATCTTTTATCCGTTTTGCTAGAACGTCCGTCTGTGTAGACCCACTTTGGAGCTGCCGGTACAGATGCTGTGCAGCCAAGCAAATGAAATTGCCGTAAAGTGCATATCCCACATACACAACAACGTAATCATTGTGAAATTCGAACTCACGATTGTTGTCCTCATAAATGGCACTCCAACTCATTCACTTGATAAAATTTAAACGCGTTTTTATTTAGCCACCAAGCAATAGTCGTAATATCTTATAGAGAATCGATTGCTTACTGCACGTTTAGTACATTTGTCTTTACGAAGAGCAAAACGTACCGAAACATTCGTAGAGTCTTTAATGAAGATGTTTGAAATATTTTTGTTATCCTGTTGCAGGGAATAGCTCTGTTGAAAACTCGGCAATCTTCCATCGCTCATAGCTTGCATGTTGTTGCAATGGAAAGTCGTGCTCCAGTGGATTTTCATGACTGGGTTTTATCAAAACATGGAGGAAAAGCTCTTTTGGACAACTCACCATTGCTGCCCACCACCAAGCCGTCATCTATCACAAAATACATGATGCAAGAATGTGACATGTCTATTTTAGAAGACTTTCTAGATGTGAGTAGCTGAAATAAGCTGTCTACCACTATGTCTGTCTTTTATTTGTACCTGAGTTTGTTGTGCTGCAGAAGGTTTTACTAAGTTTGCAGTTGTTATGATTACTATACTGTAGACCGAATTTTCATATGGCCTAAGCTTTACTGCTGAACTAATAATGCGACTGGCTTGAATCAACGAAAAGTAAGAAAGATACTTATCTCTTAATCTCTAGATAAGTAAGGTCGCTTTTCAGAGTTGAAGCAAAGATTTGTTCAAATATCTTTTTTGGTAAATTTTTTCCATTAGTTCCCTGTAAATGCATTCCTAAATTCGGCCTTGCTTGTGCTACAGAGTACATGATGATGGGGCTTTATGTTGTTGTTTCAGTTATGTTCTGCAAAGATTATTGGTGTAGTAAAAGACAAATCGTTTCGAGCAGAAAGAATGGCTTTGCAAGAAAAGCCATCAGGTAAGAATTTTTTGTCCGAAGGATGAATTGACGGGCTATCTGTAAGTGTAGTACAGGGATGGGGAAACTTTTGTAAGTCGAAGGCCGCTTTTCAAATCACAGGAAATCAGTTAGGCCGCAACTTAAAACAGCAGTACACATAGGCAAACTTGTCATGCATAAAAGATAATAAACAACTTAAAAATATACCAAAGCAATTTTACAGCATTTAGTGACTACAGTGAGGCTGTTTGTCACAAGCTAATGATGCGATCTTTGGTTCCAACATCGTTGATTTTAAGATTAGTTGGTCTTCCAAGTAAATATCTGAGATCTCAAGCGATTCTTGATTTGTGTCCTGTATGAGAATGGTGATTCACAGCGGTAGGTTGTACCAAAGCATGATAACATTTGTCGAGCGTGCTGACGCATGCGTGGATATTCTACAGCATTTTTCCATTTTTTAATCGGATCCTTCTTGGTGTTGAATAAAGGTTTCAGAATGCTATCTTCTGATAGCTCTATTAACTCCATTTGGAAACGATCAGGCACTAGGTTGACATTCACCAGGTGTGGTTGATATGCCAGTGGTATGCTGAGATTGTGCTTTTCAAAATCTTTAAATCTGTTATTGTACTCTTCAATCGGCGAGTCCAGGACCAATGTGTATTCCTTCACGTTGCACAATCTGCCTGCTACTTTTGCCAGTTGAGGAAAGTGCTCAGCTGAAATTTGCGGTCGGCTGAGGACAGATTTTAGTGAAGTCAGTTTCTTTCGAAATGCCTGGATTTTTTGCCACATGTCATATATAGATTTCGTTTCACCTTGCGGAGAAACATTGAGCTGATTTTGCTTCGACATTACATCGCACCAAAAAGCAGCATTTCTGCAAAAAATTTGTTCTGGCAATTTGCAAGATATATTTTTATCTTCGAAAAACTTGACAATTTGTTTTTGCAAAGATAAAACTTTTTCAAGCACTTGTCCCTGTGACAACCAGCGCACTTTTGAATGGTACGGTAAATCTACACTGAATGTCTCGTCATCATAATGAAGCATTTGACGAAATTGCCGATGCCTTATTGCATTTGCTCGGATGTAATTCACGATACCTATCACTCCATTAAAGGTACCACTCAGCAAAGCAGATTTGGCACACAAGCTTTGCTGATGCAAAATACAATGAAAGGACATCAACGTGTCTGAATTCGGCAGTTCTCTTCTTAATAATGCCGCAAATCCTTCATACTTTCCTATCACAGAAGGTGCACCATCTGTGCACACGCTTACTAAATTACTTAAATTTAGGTATATTTTACAGAATTTTTCTTAGAAGAAATTTAAAACGTCGATTCCTGGTATTCTCTCTGTAAGAGTACCCAAACCCAGCAGCTCCTCATAGCATTGAAAATCGGAAGTTATAAGATGAATGAAAAATAGCACTTGTGTCAAATCATTTAGGTCAGTCGCTTCATCCAAAGCAATCGAATAACACACATCTTCGTTTTGGCATAATGCGTAAAGTTGCTCAGATACACCGAGCGCTAACTCATGTTGCCGATCAGTTATGGTCCATCTAGAGAGCGGCAATTTTTTTGTATTTGTAAACTTTGTCGGAATCTAAACACGATACCGCTTCAATTATGCAATCTTTTATGAGTTCAGCATCACTATATGGCTTGCCTTTCTTGCCGAGCATGTACGCTGTTCTGTAAGTTGCTTCAGTAATGTTTGTCCCTTGCCTTGATACTGACTGAAACACTAGCCGCTGTTGCTGATTATGAAGCTTCATCTTCTTTAGTGCTTCCTTACGGGCCTCACCTTCCAATGCAACATATTTATCATTTTTGTGAGTTCTGTAATGGTGATTAGCATTGTACTTTTTCACAGTTGTAACCATATAGTTGCAAAGTAAGCACATCCTTTTATCCTTTACAGCAACTACATGAAACCGCAACTCCCATTATTCATTAAATACTCTCCCTTCTTCCTGCAGTGTCCTTTTTCTAATGTTAGGCTTTGACATGGTCTTTTTACAGAAAATATAAATAGTATTGTTACTCAGATATATCGACTACTATTATTAGTTTTCTCACATCAAGCTGCAAAAAAACTTGCGGGGTTGTGAATCATCTTACAATTTTGCTTGCTGCGTACCTAGTTTTTTGTCAGTAAATTCTAACGTTAAGAAAACGCAAGAAGTAGCCTACACTTCGACGCACAAGTGCAGCACATTGCTGTACAACTAAAATACCTGCTGTATAAATGCAGGTTGTTGCTGTATTACTAAAACTAAACTACTTCTACCACGCACAAGTGTGTCATTTTGCTGAATTGCTATTTCACGTCCGAATATTGCCAGGCAAAGTTCACTGAACGTTAAAAGTTAGTAACATCGCAGACACCGCATGGCGGATTCAAGTAGAAGGTGAAAACCGTTGGGCCGATTGCGCTATAATTAAAGAAACAGGTTATCTCGTTTTTCGATTATTACGATATAAACAATGTTACCTACAACACTCACAGGACGCTAATGAGAATGTTCCAGAAGAGTGTTGAATATTACTGCACACAATGATTTAAAGATTTTGATTTTCAGGAACAGGTTTTATATAAAACTTGTAAGAAGAACTCTGTGCTGTTTCAACTGGGCTTATTTAAAAGTACGACTTATACAATACACACGAGCAAAACACAATTTTAAAGATATTGTAAAGTGAGCAAACAGAAGGCCGCACAAACTCTTAGAAAAGGCCGCATTTTTCCCACCCCTGGTGTAGTAGAATAATTCTTGCTTTGCTGGTTTTGATTTTTTTGTACCCTAAGATCCTTTGTAAGACAGCAGCATGAATTGGGTAGTATTTCCAAGAGGGAGCGGTAGTAATTTTACCCATTAATCAACTTCTACCATTGGTGTGTAACCAATGGTCGCCTTTGATTTCATGCTGGGCAGCAGTGTAGTTAGCCAAACCTTTTGGGGTAAGGGACAGATTTGGGTCGGAATCGGGCGGTAAGCGAATGCTAGAGCTATTTGCTGGATCAGTGGTTTTCAATTGGGAGTCCGTGGATCCCCAAAGATTGATGTAAGACTTTTTTAGGCTCCAAAAGATATTTTTTCGGAAAAGTGATCGCCAAAAAATGATCTTCAACTTTGTTTTGAGACGAAAGTAGAGGAAATTACGGTTGAGAAGTTGATTCTCCCTCCCAAAAAAGTCTCAAGTTTGTTTTGACTTTAAAACAGAAGAATTATCACTTTTAAAAAGCTGATCCTCCCTCACCAGAAAAAGAATGGCCTTTAGCTTTGTTTTGACGTGAAATCTAAAAAGTTAATTATCAACAAAAAGATCTTGTACTTTAGTTGGGTCCACAGTACGTCAGCCAAGTCTTCGAAGGGATGCATGGCCACGTAAGGGTTGAGAACCTCTGTGCTGGAGTAAAGTTAAAGCAATCACTTAAGAAGGCACTTAAGATTATGTAAAAAAGTATTTTGATGATATGTATTGGTGGCAATTCACCTTTGGTTTTCCCCTTGCTGGAATAAAGTTAAAGCAATGACTTTAGAAGGCACTTATAATTATGTAAAAAAGTGTTTTGATAATATGTATTGGTGGAAATTCATCTTTGGTTTCCTCCTTGCCCTTCATGCAGGGTGAGGAGTAGGTAGACAATCCGAGTACCACTAGCCTGTTAGGTATCAAAAATCATTATTTTCAATTGCAAATAATATTCTACTGTGATTTTCTTTTTAGATATGCTTTATGCAATGGATACCAAACCGACTGCTACTTTCGACCATGAAAACATATCTGACGAAATTAGCAAATTGCCCAGTGCCGTTGATTATGATTCGCACACCGATTCTGACAACCATACAGATGAAGAGTTACTCAATGAAACTGCTTATTTACTGGGTATGCTATTGGAAACACCTTTACTTTAATGATTTACTGTTGTTTATGCTTTAAAGAGGGTATAAGTACGCTGCAGTAGTAATATGAGAGGTAGGCCTGCATTGAATTTTTGCTGAGAAATAATTTGTAGCATCACTTGCTTCAGTATGTTTATTGTTCAGTAATGTGTTTGGGACAGAGGTAAGTAGCTGTGATCTCTTCATTATAAAATGCATTGCTCCTAGCAAAAAGCGTCATTTTGTAGTTTTTGGCTTGATATTTGATATATAATATTTGTATAACAAGTATAATATTTAATGTCAAGTATTAAATGTTTGGTATTACGTATACTACAGTGTTATATGTTTGGTTTCTTTCAGATGAGAGCGAAGGATCCAAGCTGAATGAAGAAAAAACAAAGTTAAGTGCAGAAAGCGAAACTAAAAGCCGAAGTAAAAGGAATGAGTTGCAGCGTTCATCGTCAAGTGTTCGGTTGGTTGGAAACGAAAACTCTGTAGTTTTTAACACTTTTGGTCAGGTACACTCTTTTAAAAACAGTAAAACTCTTGGAACAGATACTTCTCAAAGTGCAAAGAAAAATAAAACGGAGCGTTTGCTGGAAAAGAAAAAGCGGCTTAGAGAACAGAGACGTGCTGAGAAGCAGCAGAAGTTAAATATGTTGCTACAACTTGGCCAGAAAGAACACAACGCTGCAGACCGCTTACAAACCAAAAAAGTTGGCTCACAATCATCAACAATGATTGATGAAAAGCATAAGAAAAAGGTTGATATCACTTCAACCACGGCAACAAAAGTACGAAAAGAAGGCAAGAAATTGAACAAACAAAAGAAGATAGCTAAACATATTCTGAGCAACAAAAAAGAACAAAAAATTGAAACCTTTAGTGAAGTTAAGAAAGTGGAACGCTCTAATACATCAATTAGCGATAAAAATAATGTTCATTCTACACCTGAAAGTTATGAAGTTGCTGTGAAAAACACAAAAAAAGTAGAATCGGGTGAAATAAAAAAGTCTCAGAAGCGTAAAGAAAAATCAAGCAATGATCTTGTTGTGAAGAGCCTAAAAAAATTTGAAAATATTTTTGCAGAACTTGATAGACAAGGAAATCATGCCCGAAAAACATCAGCCGAAGAAACCCAGAAATCAACAATATTAGGGAAAAATAACGCCACAACTAGTGAAATAATGAATGTTGATGAACCAAAAAAGCGCAAGTCTTTGTCTACATCAGAACCAGAAAAATTGTTCCTGGAAAAAAAGAAAAAACGAAAGTCTATGCCTGTGGTTGGCTCCTTGAATAAAGAAAATGCAGCTGCGAGTGATCATTATTCTTCTTTTATTGAAAAGCAACAGCAATCAGATAGTGGTATCCAAAACAGCAAAAAAAAGCAGACAACAAAAAAAGCAAAAGACAAATCGGAAGGCAGAATCAAAGTGACCGTTTCACCACAGAAGACTAAAGTGATTGAATTAATGGGCAACCATTCTCCAAAATCCATAAAAAGCAGTGTTGTATTAGATGACAAAAACGAAAATCTCTCAACCCCACAACTAACTTCGGCAAAGTCATCGGAAGAAAGAAAGACAAAAAAGCGTAAGTCAGGATTGAAGGACCATGCGAAAGAAGATAATGGCAATCTAGCATCCTTTAATGTTGCGAAAAGTAACAAAAATGCTAAACCAATTATCAATCAGTCTCTTGAAGTAGTTGGTGATGAGACAAAGATAGAAAAGAAAAATGCTTCTGAGAAAAAACAACCAAACGCGTATGGTGTAAGTGACAAACTACCAATTGTGGCAAAGGATACCGTAGAAAATGAAATTAATGCCGACCTGGCAACTAACGAATATAACAATACCACAACTCCCTGCAATGAAGCTGAAGTGCCAAGGTCACTCCATCTTCCTAAACAAGAATTTGCTTCTGGAGCTAAAAAAATGCCAAAGAAACCAATGCAAAATGAATTAACACCTGATTTAGGTGCAATTAAAGCTTCAAAGAAATTAAAAAAGCAAAAAGCAATAGTTGCCTCGCCAGATTTCGTCTCTCCAAATTCAACAATTCCTAACGTTACAAATATAGAACATGTTTCTGATGTAATGCATGAAAAAAACATGTTACCCGAAACAATGGAATGCGTGTTATTTCCCAATGTAGGTTTTGAAACGAGTGATCTGCCAGAAAAAGGTATAAATTTGGAATCAGTACTATCTCAAGTGAAAGCAACTCCCAAGACAATTGAAACTACCGCGTTTGTCTCTGATGAAGAATTGGCTGAACCAGTTCAAAGTCTCATTCGCTGGCTTCGAAGCTCCAATAAAGATAAGCTGAAAGAAACCAATCTGGAAGAGCCCGCCAATTTGCAACAAAAAAACGAAGGTAAAACTCTAAAGAAAAAAGTAAATGACTCCGCTCATGCGAAACAATTGGAAAAAAACATGCTTGCTTTGCCAACAAAGGCAGGTTCAGATGCCATTGGAGAGGAAGTTCATAATTTTGAACAAATTGAACTGTTTGAAATTCAGAAAGCCCCTGAGAATTCAGATTTAAATATATCTGTTTCGATAGACAAAAAAATCAAGGAATCACCTAGGAAATCGAAGAAAAGAAAGTGTGGTCAGGTTCTAGACGTCGACAAGTCGTCAAGTAAGACATCGAAGTCATCTAAAGACATTAAAAAACCTACAAACTTAATGCACTCTTCAAATATGACGTCTGAAACGTTTTTAACTTCAGAAATTTCAAAGATGCAGCAGCTTAAAATCTGCACTGTTGGTCTTTCTAGTGCGTCAGCAGAAAACTCAAGTTCTTCTGTACAAAAGGGTAATGCGACATCTTTAGGTGTCCAAAACAAGCAAGTGGTTTCAAACACTCCGAAAAAGACTGTCGAAAAACGAAACAAACTGTCCAAAACTCAAGGTGTTGAGGAAAAGCTCGAAACGTTAGAAATGGAAAATGTTGAGACGGCATCTGAAAATCTGACAAAAGTTCCTCTTGAAACAATCGACCAATTGATTGGTAGAATTAGGAATGAAGGAATGAGTGGTCCTGATGCAAAAGAAAGATCCAATCTTCTTGCGTCTTCTACCAACGTATTTGAAAGTGAAACCTCTTTGTCTCCACAAAAAGCCTCCGAACGAAAATCAAAAATTAATTCTGATGGTAAGAAATTAACATCAACAACACCTGAAAAACGAAAACGAACAGATTTGAAAGAAAACTTGTTTTCTGAAAATGAATCTTGTGATACATTTAAAGAACCAAATGTCAACCTTGAAAAAGATGACATAATTGCTGTTGCTGAAGCAACTGACAAAAAAACGGTGGACTCTGATGCGGTGCGTACAGTTATTCGTGAAACTGTTTTGCAAAAGCATGAAGCTACCAGACAAAAAGAAATGAAATCAGAAGGTACTGGGATTTCTTTAATAGGTGGTACTATTCCATCAAATGGCAAGGTGGATTCATCAGTGGAGCAGTTGGATGAAGTAAAGAAAATCGAATCGTCAGCAGAGGTTGTTAATAAAAGTTTATTGCAAAAGCCTGCTGTTGATAAAGAAGTGAAAGAAAATGATGCTGTAAAAACCATAAAAATTCCGCGTCCTACGACCTCAGATAAACGCGCGAAGAATAACAGTGATAATGAAGAAAAAAATAAGGACTCAGGGTCATCGTCTAAAGTAGAAGCCGTCAATAAAAACCCAACCTCTTTCAAAAATAAAACAACCAAAACTTCAGAGTGCTTGCCGGACATTGTGGAAAGTTGTGATACAGCGACCGAAGGCTCCCAAGATGGATTCTTGGGGGACATGTCAAGTCATGGTGAAGAAAAATTAACACAGCAACTTAAATGTAAAATTCTTTCGCCTGTAGCGGAAAACGGTATTAATGCTCCTCGGCGTTCAGCGCGCCATATTCAGGCAACAGCACTTTTTTACGGAAGAAAAATTAAAACTGATTCTGAGTCGTCTGATGTTTCTACAAGCGGTACACCGCTAAGAAGGTCGAGCCGAATAAGAAAAAGATGCTCCGATTCAGAATCTTCAACAGCTTCACATGGTATGTATTTATATCGGCAACATGATCTAGTGCAGGGGTGCGCAACTTTTTTACTTTACGACCACCAGTTGATTTAAGCTACTCTTTATGAATCACGTATGGCGGAGTTGAAGACCTTGTGTTCAAATTGTATTTATTTTCTGTTCACGTATCGGTGATGATCTTTTTTAAACATTTTGCTTCGAATCAAATTTAATATACATAAGCACTACCTCACAATTATCACCCGCCGTCGCTGGTAGTGCACCCATGGTTTATTGGGACCGCTTTTTTACTATATAACGACAGTAATCGAATGGTCCTAATGATGACTTAATCCTTGACGCTGTTGATCACAATTTTGCGGTATTGTAAATATGTGTAAGTCAATTGGATCTGTCACCGCCAAAGTATCCTACGCGCACATCCCCTCCACGAAATGATAGACGTCATTTTCACTGATTATGCTTGTGGTTACATAGAAATCACTTTTTCCACAGCAGCGATGGAATTAATTTGGCGAAAATAAAACTTTGATCTCAAAGAAAAATTCTTCACCGTAGTATTACATGATAAATTGCCATCGGGCACTGCTTGAAAGCTTGATTGAGCCTGGAAACGACGTGGGTTACGCTGCACCAATCAACAACCGCCTCAACGTGGTGTTGCGGTCCTTGTCCTCGTTTGGGTTGGGTCGAAATGGCTGTTGGCCTTCCCGAAGGTCTCAGTTACCCTGGGCAGTCCCCTCAAACAAACCATTTTTTCGCCGTGCTGCCCCCTAAACGACCGCAGAAGGGCAGCACGCAGCTTTTTTAAAATCGGTCGCCTGTCTTCTCGCTTCTCCTGCCTTTCTCTTGCCCGTCTTCGTCTCCTCATTCTTCTCCTTCTGATGAGCGGCAACGTTCATCCTAACCCTGGCCCCGTTTTTACCTGTTCAATATGCGCTGGAAATGTGACCTGGCGGGTTAGGTCAGTGCAATGCTGCACCTGGTCCAAATGGGCCCATTTAAAGTGCTCACTACTCTTCTCTAAATTCAGAACTCTTGGCAGCTCTCACCCCTGGAGCTGCCTCCCCCGCTTCTTCTGGAGATACTACACCTACCAACAACGTGACTTCCTCCTCGGACTCCTCCAGCTTGTATACCTTCACCGTTTAATCTGGCCCATTTGCCTCCTCTGCTAATACAACACTCCCCCTCCACCCTTGCCTTCAAATCTCTCATCCCTCTTCTGCCCACTTCATATTTTCTCCCTCTGCACCCTCACCACCGCCTCATGCTCCTGGCTGTCTCTCTACACCTCCTGATTCCTCTTCCCCCCTGATTCCTTCAGGGATCTTCAATGGAATGCTGGAGGTCTCTGAGCCAAAAGCACTGAACTTCCACACTTTCTTTCGTCTCATCCCGTTGACCTTATTTGTATCTAGGAATCTAACCATAATTCATCTTCCTATTTTCGGATCCCTGGATGACGCATGCACGCTAGCAGCAGCGTCATCATTTTTGTCAGGCAGGGCTTATTCTTCTCTAAACTTTCTACCTCCTCTCTTTCTTTGCTTCACCTCTGCTCTGATTATGTAGGGGTCACCTCGTTCTTTAAACAACTCCTCCTCGCTCTCATTCCTTAAATATTTATGCTCCCTCTTTTTGCTTTTCCACGGATAGCAGAACTGACTCTTTTTCTCCTTTCATCCTTCCCTTCTTCAGAAATCTTTTCATTCTGGGGGACTTCAATTTTTATCATTCTTCTGGGACTCAAAAGGTACTTCCAAGCCCTGTGAAGAGAAAGTACTCGATTGGGTCATCTTTCTGACCTCCTCCCCCTCAATAACCCTGACATACCTACTCTTTCCATCGCTCCTCTGGCAGTCGCTTCTCACCTGTCATCTCCTTTGGTCCCTTCTCTCTCGCCTTCTCTTGCTCCTGGGAGGTGCTTCAGGACCTGGGTGCTAATTACCTACCAATTCTACTAACCATCCTTCTTTCTCCAGTCTTTCGCCCCAACGAACGTCCCACATTCTTCAATTATCCGAAAGCTCGCTGGAATGACTTTGCCAATTACTTTTGACTCTTGCTGTCCTGCTGAGGTATACTCGTCTCTTTCCTCTGCTCCTCTTTCTTCTGCAGAGGAATATTTTTCTGACACTGAATGCGGCCAAATCTTCCATTTCTTTTGGCCGCATTAAACACCATCCTAAAGCCTGGTGGTCCGCTGAAGTGGAGGAAGCAGTTAGTGAAAGACGTAAGGCTTTCGCTGCCGCTCACAAAAGTGATGAAGACCGTCAGGCTTGTATCTCTGCCTTCAGACGTGCTTTGTCTGTCATCGCCAAGGCTGAAGCATGGCAGGCGACTTGCTCTTTTCTCACTCCCAAATTTAACCCTAAATCTGTGTACTCTCTCCTTCGTTCTCTCGCTGGCTCTTCTTACCTTTCTCTTTTAACTTTCCCAACTGTTCCTCTCCCAGGGAGTCGGCTTCCCGTCTTCCATCTTCGCCGATTACCTGAGATCCCACTTTTTTGTTTCCCAGCCAAAGGCTTTGCGTAGCAGAGCCAGAGGCTACCCTTCCAAGCTCCGCCGAGCCACGTGCCTAGAGGAGTCTTACTCGTCCTTATGCTCCCCCTTCACCCCGGCCGAATTTCTTGCCGCTGCTTTAACTCTTCTCATCCATTGCCACTGGCTCAGACAAAGTTGCCTACTCCATGCTAAAGCATCTTCTTTGCTCTGGCATGGATTTTCTTCTTCACATTTTCCATCTTTCCTGGTTTTCGTATTCCATTCCTTCCATCTGGAAGACATCTTCCATTATTTCTATCCATAAGATGGAGAAGCCTCTCGACTCTCCTACTTCCTTCCTGCATCGTAAAGCATTTTGAACGCATCATTCTATCGCGTCTACTCTTCTTTTTCTCTCCCGGCCAGAGCGATTTCCACCATGGACGGTCTACTCTAGATTAAATTCTGTTCCTTGCTCAGTTCATTTCGGATAGGTTTAACAAACCCAAACCTGGCTCTCGGACAATTCTCGCTACTATTGATTTCTCCAAAGCTTTTGATTCTGTCTGGCACCCCCCTTTTCCACAAACTCATTTTGGCTGGTCTCCCTCCTTGCTTTGCTCGTTGGACTCAATCTTCCCTTTCTAATAGGTGCGCTTGCGTGGTTTTTTTTATAATCGCAAAAGTCGCTACTTTCGAGTCCGTCGAGGTGTTCCGCAAGGATCCGTTCTTGGCCCTGTACTTTTCTCTCTTTTCATCCATGATCTCCTCGCTTCTCTGCCTTCTTCCGTCAGCTGTCTCTTTACGCTGACGACCTGGCTATTTGGTCCTTCTACTCCTCGATCCCTACTGCGGTAGAGGCCAAACAAGGAGCTCTGATTCGATTGGAGCGCTGGTCTGAGTACTGATGTCTTCCTCTCACACCGAACAAATGTAAGGCGTTCTTCTTCTCAGTGGATCCCGAACAAGCTAACCTTCAGCCCCACCTCCTCTTATTCATCTCCCGCCTCCGTTTCAATCCCACTTCCAACTTTTCTTGGGGTCACCTTCGACAGGACTCTTTTCTTTTCTAAACATGTATCTTCGCTGAAGGTCAAGTTCTTTCCTCGTCTTAAGGGAATTCTCTCTTGCGATGTTTCTCTGCTTCCTCATGCGGCCTCTCTAAGGAATCTGTATAAAGCTTTCCTTCGGCCCCTTCTCATGTATGCTTCACTGGGGTGGTTTCCTTTTTTAAGCGTTACCAATATCACTAAATTGGAACATTTTCACCGAGCGGCTAGTCGCGCCATGTCCGGTTGCCTCTCCTCCCCTATCCCACTTTTCCTCTCCGAGGCTTCTCTACCTCCCCCACGAGTCACCCTGACTCATTTCACTCTTCCATGTTACGAGCGGGCTTTTCGTCTCCCAACTTCCTTTCCCATTTCAGGGTTGGCCAGACTTGGAGTGAAACCAAGACTCTTCAGATCCTCCTGGAGAGCTCTTGCGACCACTCACCCGCTCATGCTTCCTTCTACTTGTTCTAGGGAGGCTCTCCTTGCTTGTCCTCCTTCACTTCCTTGGAACCTGCCTTCCTTCATTGTGGAGTCCACCCTTTCTTCTCCATGCTCCCGCTCTGATCCCCCTCTCTCGCCAAGGTGCGGCTCCCGCTTATCTTGACTCTTTCCCGCCTTACGAGTTGGTGCTTTGGACAGAGAGCTCTGTTTCTTTTCATCTTGGCAAAGGTGGCTCTGGCGTACTTGCCAACTGCTCTGTGGCACTGAGGCCAATTTTTCTTTTCAGCAGGCCAGTATGCTCAAGTTTTTCTGCTGAAGCCTGCGCCATTCTGCAGTCTCTTTGCTGGTCTCGGCAGTACCAAAAAGTCTGTCATTTCTTTTCTCCTCCTATCCGACTCTAGCTCTGTCCTCGCCACCCCGTCCTCTCCGTCTTTCTTTTTACCCCAATCTCTCTGGCAGGAACTGTCTCCTCTCTCCTCCTGTTCTATCAGGCTACAGTGGGTCCTCGGACACTCGTTCCTCCTGGGAAACGACAGGGTTGATGAGCTGGCCAGACGGAGAGCGTTACTCGTGCCCTCTGCAATCCCTTGTAGTCTCTCTCCTCTTATCTCTTGTATCCACTCTTCTCGGAATTCAGGCATACTGTCTTTCAAAATTCTTCCACTGACAGTTTCCTTCGGTTTTCACCTAGGAACTTGTGCTCCCTCATCATGCTCGCTGTGTCCTCTTTCGTCTTCGCTGCAACGGACACATCCTACTGTTAAGCTCTTACCGGTATCTCTCTAGGATTGGCAGACTCGAGAATCCTTCAGCAGCACCTGTGGACACTTGTCCCAAGACACCTTTGATCTCATTCTTCACTGTCCAACTACGGACTCGGCGCTGCTCGCTCTTATGGCGACTCTCTGTGTTTGTACGACCTCTGGTCCTGGCCCTGGGGAGTTGCCCGGCTTCTGAGGCTCCATGGTCTTCCGTCATGCGCCCATTCCTCGGAAGGGGCCGGGTAACAACACTGACAACAACAACGTGGGTTACGAACTTCAACTGACTTAAAATTTTCTAAAGGTTATTTTTGCATCCCCTTCTCAAAAAATTTTTGCCTACTCCACTGTTTCTGTTCTCATGAAGTCAACTGTAATATATGCCGTTTTAGAGTTGTTTGTAATGTCATACATTTTATCATTTGGTATGCAGAACCACATTTTTTCAGAACCGCTATGAATTTGTCAGTAGATTAGCGTTTTTATTCAGGTTTAAAGGACTGCGACAGTGGCGCCAAGCATAGAACGATGTCTAGAGCGCCGAGTTTTTTAACTATCAACATTCCACTTGTAATGCTTGGTATTCTGATATAAGGCACCTGCAGATAATATGGCCATGCTGGCAATATGGCCCACTGCTCCGATCTCCGTATCTAAGAGAAGAAATATTTTTCCATTTTTATGAACTTGGAGTGGATCCATACTTGTATTGATTCGCACAGTTAGGGTTAGATCTGTGCAGTACTGAGTTCGCTACAGCGAAACAAAAGTTTGAAATCTTGAAATTGAGCGTTTTTATAAAATCTAGGATTTTTCACCCTTCCAAAAATGGGGTGTATGGTTGGGGAAACTTTAATTTCTTTTTAGCAGGGCAGGAAGGGATTGCTTCAGTTAAACTAAGTAGTTTTGTTTGCTTAAAAAGATTTAAGCATTAGTTTAATTGATATGAAATTGTTCGAGAGCCGTTGCTGGTAATAAGGCCCCCCTCCATTTGATTGAATGTGCACCTGTGATTGTGTTAGCGTGCATACAGTACTGTAAGTGTGAACACACCTGTCTTTGCATGTACGCTATAGTGATTTTGAGTACACCATTTGATTGTGAGAATTTAGGGAGTACACCTTTCTTTTAACGAAAATGTGATTGCTTAATTTTAAATTTAGTTGCGTACAGCATAGTAATGATCTAAATTTAGGGTACGTTTGCCCGCATGTTTTTCGATCCCTACGATTTAACCAGTAGCTACAAAAGATATTCAGGACCTCTTGTTAATGTTCCTGAGCATCTTCATGCTTCATTTAATGCAAAAACATCACAAAATATCCATTAGTTTGTCTACAAAATTTCTTAAATAGCTTGACAATCTTGGGCCTTATTACCTGCATGTGCATCTAATATGGCCCAAAAAAAACTTTTTTTTAAAATAGCCTCATGGAAACCCTGAACTTCATCCGACCTTCAACGTTTGATATATGATGTGTAACAACTTACTCTACTTCCATGCACAGTTTGACCAGAAACTTTCAAGTAGTTTTTAAGAAATTTGAGAAAGTTTGTTAGGGTGGCCATATTACCTGCAGGTACCTTATTTTCTGCTTGTGAGAATCCGTAAAGCACAGAAACCCTTGCCAACGGCATGAAATTTTCTTCAGCTTGGCTGCAATCTTTTGGCAAAAATGTTCCATGCCAGAAATCAGGATTGTTTTAAGAGCGAATATCAGTTGTAGAGGTTATTTTTGTTGCTAGGTTGTTGGTTTAATGCAAACCGATCAAAGATTTTTGCACTCTTGTTTTTGTGGTAAAATATAACTATGACTGGGATTTATTCCTAAGCGATCATTGGTTGTGCTCTTGCCGTTAGTGCTGCAACTTCGTAGCAGATTGAACGCAAGCTGTTTTTTTGGATACCGTAAAGATTCTTGTGCGGCTGTAGAAAGAAATAGTGTTTAATTATTTTTATATGTTACAGGTTACATGACCAGGTCTCGACGTAATGCTGAATTGTGATACTGGTATTGCCTTAATTATGAATAGGCCTACTTGTAATCATGTTGATGCTGCTTTTTCAAATCTATTAAAATCAAATCAACGTAGCTTGTATGCACTAAAATGGTTTACTGAGTAAAGTAATAACGATCGCGTGGCATGCGAATATTTCTCATGATGTGACTGCATTATTGCATTCTTGAGAAAACACAATTTTTCTTGCTTTATGGTATTGAAAGTCGGTTTTACGTCATTTTTCCCGCGTTTCGCAGGCTCAGGCGTGCTGGTTCAATGTATGTCCACCACTACACGCTTTTGAACCAGACTTTTGACTGAAGCAACGTAGCACTTTAAATTCCGGATGCTCTTCCTGACGAATACCAGCGGTGTTTCTATTCCGTTTTGAACTCCAGACCTTTTGCTCCGAAACCTGCAACAATACCACTACACCACGGCGGCTTCATGCTGGTAGTAAAATTGCGCCATGTCAGAAATAGGTTGGTTAGCATGAGGTCTTGTGTAACAAGGGACATCACAATATCGAATTTCTTGGCTCAATTGGCGCAGCGCACGTGCAGTGAACACAAGTGGTACAAGATGACGTGTAGTTAAAGCTTACGTAGTGCAAAGACATGCCATGTTCGGCAAGAACAGCTTTTCTCAACCTTTTTACCCTTGCGTAACCCTAAAAGTAAATTACATGTCTCAAGGAATTACTGCGCACAAACGAAACTATGTGTCACTAGCCGGCGTTGCCTGCAGGGCTCCCGTCAGTGGTGACGAGGATAATAACATTGGTTCAGCCGTCTCAACCTGGTGATGCTTTCCCTGACTCCGTTTGGGTTGGGTCGAAATGGCTATTGGCTTCCCGAGTACCCCAGTTACCCCTGGCACTCCTCTTATACAAACCATTTTTTGCCCTGCTGCCCGTTAAGCGACTGTAGAAGAGCAGCACTCAATCTCTCCAAAATCGGTCGACCGTTTTTTCTCCTCTGCTACCTCCCTCTCTTGCGCGTATTCACATTTTCCTGATAAGCAGCAATGTTCATCCGAATCCTGGCCCCGCCTTTCCCTGTTCTCAGTGTGCGCTGGAAATGTGACCTGAAAGAGTAGGTTGGTGCAATGCTGCACCTGCTCCAAATGTGTCCATTTAAGGTGCTCACTACTCTCCTCCAGGTTCATTACTCTTGGCACCTCTCACTCCTGGAGCTGACCTTGCTGCGTCCCTGCTTTTAGAGGTCCCACACCTATTAACACTGTGACTTCCACTTTAGGCTCCTAAAGCTTGTATACCTTCACTGTTCAACCTGGTCCATCTGGCCCCCTCAGCCAATGCAACGCTTCCGCTCCACCATCGTCCACAAACATCCTACACTCCTTCCACCCACTTTGCATTTCCTCCCTTTGCACTATCCCCACCTCCCTAACGTTGTTTGTTTGTTTTATTTGACATATTTATCCTCCATTCACTAGAAAGCGAATTGTATCGCTATACTTTAAACGGGAAGGAAGTCCACACTCGCTTGGGAGTTGCCTTTTTCGCGGTTTATGGGCCACCTGTCTTCCACATAAAGGTGGGGCGTCCCGTTAAGTGCCTTGCCCAAGGACACAACAAGCGAACTTGCCGGCTTGTTCTCCACAACCTCCCCAAAATGCCGAACGCCAAGCAGGGAAGCTGCGGATGCCATTTTTTAAAGTCTTTTGGTATGACTCGACAAGGGGAATGAAGCCCTGGTCTACCGACTGCGAAGCGGACGCTCTAACCGCTACGCCATCGCGTCGGTCGTAGACGCTCTAACCACTACGCCATGTTTTTGGCTGTTCTCCTATACCTCCTGCTTCCTTCCTTCACTCACTTAGGATTCTTCAATGCAATAACCCGAGGTCTTCGAGCCAAAAGCGCTGAACCACTCCATTTTATCCCGCTTTATTCTGTGGATCTTTTCTGTATCCAGGAATCCAACCTTAGCTCGTCTTCCTTTTTCGGATCCTCAAATTCTTTATGATGTGATCGCACTCATTGCCGATCTGGCATTCTTTCTCCCGATGACCTGCACGCTTGAGGTGGCGTCATTATTTTTGTCAGGCAAGTTCTATCCTATATACTTTCTACCTTCTCTTTCTCTTTGCTTGACCCCTACTCTGACGACGCAGGGGTCAACATCTCAGTAAACAACTCCTCCTCGCTCTCATTTCTAAATGTTTCTGCTCTCCCTTTTCATTTATCTTCGTCGAATAGCATTTCTAGAATCTCTATTTTGGGGTACTTTAATTGCCATCAACCCTTGTGGGACTCAAAAGGTACTTCTTAGCCCTGTGGAAGAAAGCATTCAATTGGGTCATCTCTTTTAACCTTCTTCCTCTTAATGACCCCGGCACCCCAAGTATTCTCCACCGCTTTTCTCCCGACATCTCCTTTGCTATCTCTTCTCTTGCTCCCAGGAGGTGTTTCAGGATTTGGGCTTTGATCACCTACCAATTGTACTAACTGTTCCTCTTTTTCCGCCCTTCCACCATAACGTATGGCTCTCTTCCTTCAATTTTCAGAAAGCTCGTCGAGATCACTTTGCCTGTTACTTCGGCTTTCATTTTCTTTCTGCAGAGAAATACTCCTCTTTTTGTCTTTCCTCTGCTGCTGCTGCTCTCTTTACCTCACTAGCACTAAATGCGGCCAAATTTTTCATTTCTTTTGGCTACGTCAAATGCCAAGCTCATTCCTTGTGGTTTCCTGAAGTGGAGGAAGCGGTAAGCGAAAGACATAAGGCTTTTGCTGCCGCTCACAAAAGTGATGAAGATCGTCAGGCTTACATTTCTACTTTCAGACATGCCTCGTTTGTCACCGCCAAAGCTAAGGATGAGACATGGCATGCGACATGCTCATCTCTTCCTCCTAAATCTGAGTCAAAATCTGTGTATTCTCTTCTCCGTTTTGTCGCTGGCTCTTCTTCCACACCTTTTTCCTCTCAACAATTCCTCTCCCAGGGAGTCGGCTTCGGCCTTCGCTGACTATCCGAGATCCCACTTTTCTGTTTCCCAGCCAAAGGCTTTGTGTAGCAGAGCTAGAGGCTACCCTTCCAAGCTCCGCCGAGCCACGTGCTTTAAGGATTCTTATTCCTCTTTCTGCTCCCCCTTCTCCCCCGCTGAATTTCTTGCCGCTGCTTTAACTCTTCTCATCCATTGCCACTGGCTCAGACAAAGTTGCCTACTCCATGCTAAAGCATCTTCTTTGCTCTGGCATGGATTTTCTTCTTCACATTTTCCATCTTTCCTGGTTTTCGTATTCCATTCCTTCCATCTGGAAGACATCTTCCATTATTTCTATCCATAAGATGGAGAAGCCTCTCGACTCTCCTACTTCCTTCCTGCATCGTAAAGCATTTTGAACGCATCATTCTATCGCGTCTACTCTTCTTTTTCTCTCCCGGCCAGAGCGATTTCCACCATGGACGGTCTACTCTAGATTAAATTCTGTTCCTTGCTCAGTTCATTTCGGATAGGTTTAACAAACCCAAACCTGGCTCTCGGACAATTCTCGCTACTATTGATTTCTCCAAAGCTTTTGATTCTGTCTGGCACCCCCCTTTTCCACAAACTCATTTTGGCTGGTCTCCCTCCTTGCTTTGCTCGTTGGACTCAATCTTCCCTTTCTAATAGGTGCGCTTGCGTGGTTTTTTTTATAATCGCAAAAGTCGCTACTTTCGAGTCCGTCGAGGTGTTCCGCAAGGATCCGTTCTTGGCCCTGTACTTTTCTCTCTTTTCATCCATGATCTCCTCGCTTCTCTGCCTTCTTCCGTCAGCTGTCTCTTTACGCTGACGACCTGGCTATTTGGTCCTTCTACTCCTCGATCCCTACTGCGGTAGAGGCCAAACAAGGAGCTCTGATTCGATTGGAGCGCTGGTCTGAGTACTGATGTCTTCCTCTCACACCGAACAAATGTAAGGCGTTCTTCTTCTCAGTGGATCCCGAACAAGCTAACCTTCAGCCCCACCTCCTCTTATTCATCTCCCGCCTCCGTTTCAATCCCACTTCCAACTTTTCTTGGGGTCACCTTCGACAGGACTCTTTTCTTTTCTAAACATGTATCTTCGCTGAAGGTCAAGTTCTTTCCTCGTCTTAAGGGAATTCTCTCTTGCGATGTTTCTCTGCTTCCTCGTGGAGCGGGTCTGGCGTTCTCGCCAAGTGTGGCCCAGGCCCTGGGGAGTAGCCGCCTTCTGGGACTTGTTTAAGTAAAGTGTTGGTAAACGCAGCTGATTGACTTCCGCTATCTGACGATTCACCCGCAACCGCAATTCCATTTTTATAAACTGCTGCAACAAAGGAACATCTTTCATCTTCCATCGCAATTAATTTCTCCCAAATTATGCTTGCTTCATATAGGGAAAAGCAGGAAAGTTGAGCCACCAAAACTTAATGCATCATTAATCTTGTAATACTTGAAATTATTTGATTATAATAATATCATTAGATGAGTTTTCCGTAAATTTTTAGATAAAGCTCTATTGTTTTTCTATCTGTATTCCATGTTGAATAATTGAAGGATTCAGTTTTTCGAAAATTTGTCCCGACGTAATTCTGCAATTTCAAGTTAGGCCACCACTGTTGGTTGGTTGGGCCTAAAATTACAGATTGCGACTTTTCTCTCTTACGCGTTTGCAGCTTTTAACTTGACAGAGACATTAAATTTTTTTCTACTAAATGAGTAAAATTTCGTTTATACCCTTGCAATAGTAGAGATTACTTTCTGTGAAGGTTATAATTCGAATCTCACCGCAATTATTTCAGCCTTTTGCATTGCTGTACTGTGTAGTAAGTATAAGGGACGCCCCCAACTTATGCTTAGGAGTAGAATTTGGATTTTCATTAAACTTTTCCAATGATAGGTCAGACATTTAGTTCCTTGCCCATTTCTCTGCAAGCTATGGTTATCAATAGTAAGCAACATAGCACTATCTTTTGAGCATTTAGTTGATTTCGCTAAGTGGTTTTTAAACTTCAGCCAAAGATCCTCATTGATTCATTCTGACTTTGAAGCAGCGCGAATGGTATTATGAGGAGATTAGACGTAAAAACATTGCGCAATCTTTTCCGGGAAAATATGAATATAGGAGGATTGCTTTTTCTTGATGGATTTTCTTTAATAGCGCAGACAAAAGTGACTATTTCTCCATGTTTTGCAGTTGATAAACCTTCCACTTCCTTCTTTACTTGTTAGTTTGCAACTCTAACTGGATCATGAATATTACAAACACCAGTTTTGTCACCATCACAGATTTCATGAGCAGTGAAGGAGTGTTTTTAGACAATCTTGATCAAATTGTCAAAAATTGCAAGCGTTATAGAATGCAGTCGCAAGGATTATGAAAGTAGCCTTAGCTTTGTGAACAGACAGATGGTTTCTCTTTATAAACTATTTTAGCCATGATCGACCTGCTCATTGATTCCTTTCCCAGCTAAGCGGAAAGTCGATCCCGTTAACTTTTGCTAATTCATAATTTAACTAACGATTTTACCTCATCACAATCCGTGAAACCTGTTTGAAAGATCTTTTTTGTATTAAACTGGTGAACCATCGATCTCCATTGGCAGAATTCGAGGGTACCCTTTGTGAAAACCTATAGTCACCTGTTCCCAAGCGGATTGCTTGACTTTTCCTGCAAACCGCTGTAAAGCCGACTAGACACACTCACAGACTTATATTCCTAGTATTTGCGATAAACTTCGGTGACCACTTCACAAAGATAGTTTTCGCGACGAGCCATTTTTAACAACTTCAGATCATATCATTGGCAAATGCAGCAAACAAAAAAACGAGTGCAAATCAGTTAATTAGGGTAAGATTGATCAAGCTTGTGGCTATTGTTAACAACAACATTTAATTACTTGCAAGGGTCAAGTAACCATAAATTTTATCATTTACATTGGCGTCCAAATATACCATGGCTCTTGTTTTACATTTAATATGTACAATGGCTATAGTACAACAATTAATTACTTGCAGAGGTCAAGTAATCATAAATTTCAACATTTACACGGCCGTTCAAATACATCATGGTTAGTGCTGGATTAAGGGTGGATAACACGATGAACTTGCTCAGCACGTGGCAAAAAGGGATCCTTAACTTTGATTAGAAATCCTGTTATTTCAGAAAACACCTCACAATTTCGGCAAATTACGGAGCGCACTTCCACTTAAAGCTTTTTTTTAGCTTTGTCAATATGTACCAGCCATAGCTATATTGCACCAACTCCATATTTTAAAGTGAAATAGTATTGCATTGACAATACTTCATTAAATGACAAAATGTATAAAAATATTCAAGAATAATCCGATTATGTTACACCAAAACAAGCCTGCGCAACACACGGCACGCAAGAACCTTTGTTGCGGCTCACCAGGCTCTCAACACACTTCAATCTTCAAAAAAACAAAAGAGCAAAGCTTATAGAGTCGAAAATAGAGCTAATAGTGCTTTAAAAAGTTGAGAGCCTGGCATGAGGCCTGCGAACAAATATTTGCTTGATAGGTTCAGTAACGGTTTCATGGTACAGAGACCCTGGGGATAGTCTCCGAGCCCGAGACGGATTACTGTGAAGCTGTTCAACGAAGAATTAAATAGATGAAACGCGCGCTTGTTCGTACTTCTTATCTGCTGTCGCCTAAACTTTCTTGCACAAATCCTTTTGATAAAACTTGTATTGACAATACAGAACTGAAAATTGAATTTAGGAATATTGCAATTGATAGAAAACAGATGAGGTGGCGGTGGTGTCGTTGGCGGTTGCGTCGTTGGCTTCGGCGGCGTTGGCGTTGTTTGCGGTTTCAAACTATTTTGACCCCTAAGTACCTTCTTCTTTACTACAGCTCCAACACAATCACAATTGCCAAAAAACAGCTCAACCAACTTTCCTCTACGTTGGCATCTACGAATTTCCTTGGATAGTTTTCGACTTCCACTCAAACGTTCAGGTTTTACAAAAACAAAGTATACATTCCAGCTACGTGTCTACTTGAGAATGTCGCAAAGTGTGAGAAGAAGGCAGTTACTGCTGCGTCGCTTGAGAGTCAACCTTCACAAATCTAACGACTAATCACTAATCAGGATACTATAAGTTCGACAAACAAAACAACAACTCAACGCGGGTTTAACTCACACATTGGCTAAGCAAAAACTATTGATTTAAAGCATTAGAAGTTGCCAATATTGTAACAATATTTACAGGGCCATTGTACTGTTTTTCGCAGAACAGCCCTAAAAGATTTTGTAAGGCACTATAAAAGAGATCCTAACTACAGTTGCTAAAACACACTTTTAATAGAACATCAGTAGATCCGATTGCATCAATAAACAAATATCTCTAATCGCTTCATTGTGTCAAAGAAATGCATAATGCGTATTAAATGCAAGTTTGCTTCTCTTTTTGGCTTTAATCCCATCACAATCATGTTAGATTTTGTCGCAATCTGGCGCTAGAAGTCTGTCAACTCCCAATTTCGTGTCTACAACAAAGGTATTTAAACTGCTGGAATTTTTTGCTCTTCAATTTGTTGGCGTAAATAAACATGCAGGCTGTTTATTCAACGTTTCATTACAAGACAATTCGAAAGCTGCCAAGAGTTATAGTAATAGTAGGGGAATTGTAAAAACTTTTTGAGACAAAGACCACAAGGAGAAGAATTACCCTATCCGAGAAGTATTTTTCAAAAACTCTCACTTGCCAAAGAAATAGTTATAACAGCTTTCAATTGTCCTGGCGTTTTTTCAAAGAAGAAGTGGAAAACTTTATGTAGTTATTTCTTTAAAACTTCATACACTTGCATTAAACTAATACTTCGACATCTCGAGGAGAGGGTCAACCAGGTTAAAGCTGGCTATTCCTGGGGCAATATTCATACTGGGCTCTTCATTGGCTTTGCATCGCCATCTCCACTCAGCTACTTATTTCAGTAATCGACACGTTTGTGATGGAGTTCAACTCTTTTTACGCTTCAGAGGAAGGGCATATGGCAGCTCTAGATGGTTCTCAAATTGGGTTCTCAGAGGAATTTTCAAGGGGCAAGCATCCTTTAGTTATAAAATGATAGACTAAGTTTGCTTTTTTTATTGCGAATTCATCAACTGATCAATTATGTCAGCCGCTTTGCTTTCTATGTGGTTCAACTTTTTCCTTGTTTCAACTTCTTCCTTGTTCTACACTACACGTCTGCGGTATTTGGCAATTACGAGGTCTTTTTGCGAGTTATTACGTTTCAAGTACGAGTCGTTTTAACTTAGCTAAGCTGCTTTTAGTAAGGAAACCAAAAGAATGAGTGGAAATCTAATTAGATCTCGTTAAGTTTTTCTCCTTTCAAAAGTTCGTGGGGATTTTTCATTATTTTAAGGAAGCAAAAGAGTCCGTCAGCCATCCGGGCCTCAAAATCTTTGTCTTTGATTAAAAACAAAAACCTCAAACATGTAGATGTCTTAAAAAAGGTTTTACCTTTAATTTGAATTGAAAATACAAAAAGGTTTTGCAAATTTGTGGGCCCCTACCCTTTCTCTCCCGTCAGTTAACTTGCCCCTTCTAATCTTGAGATCTGGCTACAACCCTTCGGCTAGCGAACAAAATTTGATAACAACTGGCCTTTAGAGAACAAAACTAAATTTTACATAACAGCATCTATTGGCCTAGCAACCTTTCTTTTCTATTTTTTCCTCCTCTGTTTTAGCCCATTCTTGAACCTGATCAGATGCCAATAGAAGATAAACCAAAGCTGAAAACAGAAGAACACCAGCAGTTGAACCAAATAAAAGTCGCCAGCCTGGGATACCCTAAAATAAAAATTTGTAAGTTTAGCCACAAAAACCAGTCTTGTCGTTTTCAACGGCCTTTGATCATATTGGAATAGATTTTTATCACCCATACTGTAGCCAACCTAACAAGGTGCATGCCTGGCAATTGACAGGTAGCAAACTGTTTTACTGTCTTTTGGACTCGCAAGAAACAGAGGTGGCGCTAAAGGACAGTTGTCCAGACATGCTTCTGAGTGTTAGCATTCTGCTAAATTACTTGATAGGCCAAGGGACAGAAACATCAACACAAAGCAGTGGGGTTCACAGTAATACAAATGCTGCTGGTCAGGCCGTATTGTCTAGCACTCTATGGGCTATCCTACTTTTTCTAATGTGAAATAAAGTGATTTGCCAAAATATATACCATTGTAACTTTAATTGCTGGCATTAGAAGTACCGGGATAGTTTCGGGAGAAGTAGCCCCTGCTTGTAACTTGCACTTCTTTCGTATTCGCTTCTGAGGCCTATCACTTTAAATGAATGTACTACTTGTTGGAATCCGCCAAGAAGAATAAATCATTGCAAAGTGCTTTTCTCAATGATGCAACAACCTAGCAGCCTTATGGTGAGGTTCGAACACAAGTTTACTTTAGCTCAGATGAGTAGAGTCATTGGAGAGACAGAAAGTCTGGCAGGAATGACAGTCTGACACCGTGTCTCTAAAAATGATCCGGATCTATAATTAGTGGCAGCCATATTTTTTTGAATTTTGTGGAGACAGCTTTCTCGTCCGGGCCTTGGGTGTCATACATTCTAGGTACATCATCTTCTCAGATAACAATTGTAATAAAAATTCAATTTTTTGTTGAGTACTACTGTGTAACAAGGCTTTATTGATGCGGCGACAGGAGGTTGCTGATGAAACGAGGCCACAGCAACCACCTACTTCTTTTTTTTTGCAGGCCTAGATCAACAAGCAAGCCATCAATTTACTAGTTTTGTGATAAACATCAGTCAGTATCCTTTAAGCGACTTGGGAAAACTGAACGAAAATTCGCCTAAATCAAAATTTATCAATGCCAAAGATTTCACTTATTTTAAGAGAGAGTACATGTCATGGGGAGAGAAATTATCAAAAATAAGTATTTACACAAAAATATCAACATTTTTGCAATCAGCCTTAATACATCAATCAGTGCGATATGACCCCTGTTTTCTCTTCCTCAAAGAAAAGCTTAGCTCTAGTAGACCTACCTTTTGATTATCTAACACTACACCAGCAACGATTGTAGCTACAATTGATAAGGTACTACATAGAGTATTGGAAAAGGAATATAGGATTCCACTGTAACGAGGAGCAATATCAACCATAGACGCACGATAACCTGCGCCTGTGTGAAAAGAAATATCACAAAAAATCTTCCCACGAGTCGCAGTATGACTCAATAAATAAAAAACCTGTCAACACGGGGCAGTATAGCTCAATAAATAGAAAATCTATCAACAAGGGGCAATATGGCTCAATAAATTGACCGTCAAATTGCGCAGTCGAAAAACAAAGTTACGCGCACAAACAGATCTAAGTCGCATGCGGCATGAGCAAACGGACCACGCCATGAAGCTCATTGTTTGGGTTAGAAACTGTGACTTACGTCCACATCTACGACAGATATGTGTCCCTGCTGATACACAAATTTTGCGGTCAAGCTCTCTGTTCATCTTGTGTTCAATGACTGAATAAGTGCTCAATCTATATGACAGATCTCAAGAAATATCCAATATGCAAAAAGTCTTCAAAAATTTGGTTCCCTCGATTCAAGATGTGCAGCGGGCTATCAAGTGGCAAATAATGGGTGATCTATTTCAAGGTAGGGCCTAAGTCAATTACGAAATTTATCTTGATAAATCAGTAGTCTAGAGACTTCAAGCTTATTATGTAAAATAAAGGCCTTTTTTGTTCTTTTACAATCTATTCTAGATATAGGACTACACCAACGTATCCCAACCTTTTAAGTATGTGATCCATCCTAAAACCAAATAGATCTTTGCGTCGTGGTTATAAGCCATATTTTACCAATTTTTGTGGGTGAATTCCAAATAAACAAGTCACCAAGCTGAATTTTTCTTTTTTAGAGATGTTTGCTTGTATATACAAAAAAATAACAAGTCGTGCAACTAATTTATGTTCTGTGGCCCACAGGTTGAGCGATACTGATCTACGCTAAAGGACAAGTTGCACTTACATCCGCCAGCGCTGAAACTTATAATGACGCAAAGTAGAAAAATAGCAACCTCTCGATTACATCCAATGTAACTAATCACAATCAAGGAGATGCCTTGAACAGCAAACGATACTCCAGTAAATATCTGAAATATAGACAAATAATGTTTTGTTTTTGCAAAATGAGTTTCGACTTATTCGAAAGCGACAATGCGTTCAGCAAAATGTTTAAATCGGGGAGAATACCGCTGTTTTAAAACAGGGTTGTACAACCTGCGACCAGCAAGGTGAAATTTTGTGGCCCCTTATGGCAAATCTATCGCTTATATCTCGGAAAAACCAATCTCCAGCACAAAATTGGTTTACACGCAAAATAAAACTCTTCACCACTACTTTGGATGGACCTGCCACCAACTACTGCTTCCAAACTTAAATGCGCATAGAAACAACATGGCTTACAAATTTTGACAGGCTGACTAAATGTTCAAGAAGTCGAATATTGGCCGGCCTGCAAAAAGGTTGAGCGCCCCTGTTTTAAGGCAAAACCTGTGAAGCAGAGCCATTTTAAGGCGATAGTGATCAAATTCGCATTACTTATCCGTTCCACCTTCACAGTGGTACGTTGTTGATCTTTTAGGGGAAGATACTTGCGACGATTTCCTTTGTATAGTAGTTTCAAATAAGTAATAAACGGTAGATATATCGAAAGTACCAGCAATGCTAAGTAACACCATCGAAATGCTGAACTTTCAAAACTCCGCAGCAGGTTTGGGCAATAGTCTTCTTCGTCATTCTGCGTATGAGCTCATGCTCGATGTGCAGTCTTTCGTCACACTGGGCCACGGAAGCGAACAAACTGTGTGGCCCCGCGAGCTGTCTGCCACATAAATATGGAGGTATCCTGTTAAGTGCCTTACTTAAAGAAACAACAATAAAACTTGCCGTCCTGTTCTCCGCCCTACCCCTTTCAAGCTGAGGGCCAAGCATGAAAGCTGTGGTGTCAGCTTGAATTGGTTTTGAAAACGTTTTTGGTATGACTCAGCAAGGGAATTGAAACCATGTCTACTGACTGCGAAGCGGACGCTATAGCCGCTACACCAGGGATGTCCAACCTTTTGATTTAATGGGCCGCATAGCAAACTTAAATATTTAACTGGGCCGCAAAACCACCAGAGTATTTCAATACAATTTAATGGAAAAATTACAATATAAAACAAAACCATGTGAATACAGTTTATTTACATTATTACAACATTGTAAATATTGTAATGTTTATATGTAGCTATACATAAAAAAAAACATTAAATTTCATTAACCAATATTAATTCAATAAGACTTTTGACTTTGTCTTCCAGCCATAATGTTTTCAATATTTGCATCGAAGAATACATTCTTAATTCTAAGAATGTTTGCTAAATGTCTGTCGGTCAACTTATTTCTTTCTACAGTTTTAATGTTTTTCATGCTTGAAAAAAACTGCTCGCAAGAGTATGTACTTCCCCAGATGCATAATAATTTACTGGATAAATTTAGAATTTGATTGAATTCATTTTTGAGAGAATGCAATTTCGTATAAAATAAAGGCAATGTGTTCTCCCTATGGAAAGTTTTTACACCTTCCCGACTTTGCAGCTCAATCAGTTCAAGTTGGTACTCTAGTGGTGCTTTATCATATTCAAATGAAAATGGATCATTAAAACAATTTTAACTCAATTTCAATCTTTCTAAAATCAGAAAATCTAATTGTAAACTCTCCAAGCAAATCTTCACATAATTTAGTATATTTTTCGTAGTTTACAGAAAACTTTTTCTCTCTTTCAGATAGACTACGAAAGTGTACAATTTTATCAGCTTTTAGCTGTGCTATAAAAAGTTCCAATTTCTTTGTAAAACTAGTTATGCACTCAAACATTGAGGAGCATAACTGGTCCTTTCCTTGTAAATGCAAATTAAGTTCAGCTAATATTTAGGTGATGTCTACAAAGAAAGATAAATTATTCAACCATTTTTCATTTTTTAAAAAAAATCCACATTTTGCTTCTTTTCTTCCAAGAACACTTTTATATCAGGCAACAATAACTGAAATCTTTTTAAGGTTGCTGCTTTACTGAGCCATCTAACTTTTGAGAAATATACCACGTCTTCATATCCACTGCCAACTTCGTCCAAGAATGCTTTAAATTCGCGATGATTTAAACCCCGTGATCTGATGAAATTAATAGCCTTGACAAGATCAATCATCAAATGTTTCATATTTAGCTTTTGAGCACATAATTGTTGTTGATGTATCAAGCAATGGTAACTGAGAATCTCATGATCAACAGATTCTTTGAATAAAGGAATAAACCATTGTGTTTACCAGTCAGGGCAGGAGTACCATCAGTTGTAATTGAATAAACTTTTTTTCTATCAATATTGAATTTATCTAATGACAAATTAACAAACTCATATATGTCCTTGCCTGTTGCTGTGCCCTTTATGTGACACAAGTCAAACATTTCTTCAATAATATTGAAATTTTCATCAATTCCTCTAATGAAAATACCTAATTGTGCAATATCACTTTGATCAGTACTTTCATCCAACGCTAAACTGTAAAGAACGCATTCAGATAATTTGTCCTTCAGTGTGCCTTCAGTATTATCACCCGAGTCATCAATTCTTCTACCAATTATCTGATGTGATAGACATGTTTCCTTTACTAAATTCACCTTGTCTGGACAGTACTCACAAAAAGCAATAACAATGCATTCTTTTATTAATTCTCCGTCAACAAATGGTTTTCCTTTCTTAGCTAATTTCTCAGCTATAAGGTAACCAACTTTTGTACATGTTCCAGTTTTAACAACATGTTTTTGAAGACTACCTTGTTGTGACCTAATTGCCTTTGTCAATTCTTCAATTTTCGTTTTTCTTCTTTCTTCATTAAATGTCTGATATTCTGACTCATGTTTTGAAGCATAATGACGTTTGATATTGTATTCCTTGCATACGCTAATCTTATCATTACACATAAGACATATTATATTGCCAAATAACTCGGACACAAAATATTTTTCCGTCCATTGGATATTAAATTTCCTCTTTTCTTCTGCTATCTTCCTTTTTTTAGTAATAGATTCCATGGCCATATGAATATAAAATTCTCAATATTTAAGATTCTAGTTCTCTGAAAAAGAAATTAACCATTAATAGGTACACTGAGCCGTAGTTTACTGAAAATGCATTTATTTCAACAACAAAGAAAATTAAAAAATCCATTAATATAATTAATTAATCTAATAATTAATCCAATAATGTTAATTTAGTTTTAACAAGATGGCCTTCAGAGTGATATTTATCCATAGTGTGTATTATATTTTTGGGACCGTAATCACAGAACTAAGAAATTGACAATATTATAAACTTAGTATGCATGCTCAGTCGTAAATTTCATCTTAATTATATTGTTTTTTAAGTTGTTGATGTTAATTAATTTATTTATTAAATATAAAGTATTTTAATTAAATTACATGAAGACTCTTGTGCTCATTACTTGATAAATTTGCTAAAAAAACTTTTTTTAATGAGTCGATAGTGGGCCGCATCCAGACATTGAGTGGGCCGCAATGCGGCCCGCTGGGCGCAGGTTGGACATCCCTGCACTACACCATTGCACCGGTTGACAATTGCGTTATGCCTACTGTCGCTGTCATGCCAATCTAGAGAAAGAATGCAATTCAAAAGAAAGCAGCAAATACGGTTGTCTAAACATGTCGTATTCAGAAATAGTGGCGTTGATCTTGTAACTAGGAGGTTTCTAGTCGTTTTGCACAGTGGTTTAGAAACTGTCAACTTGCAGTTTTGAGGACAGTAAAATGACTACAAGTATAAGAACTAGAATTTTCCATAACTAATGGGGAAATAACGTAACCACTACCCCAAAGCATCAAAGGCTAGTTCTGTAACACTACAACTTATATTAATGTAAGAACAACCGGATGAACTATTTTAAAGTTTCAGTTAAGCCATAAATCTTACCTTTCTAACAGTAGCTACTCTGGCAACATTTTTTGATAGGATAAAATCGCCGAGGAATGTGACAGTAATTTGAAAAATAGCTCGCAATATATAAGGTAAAGAAGCAATAATTCCAACCTAGAAGTGTACAAAAGAATTTAAACCTTAGCATTACGATATAAACTATCTTATTCCCTTGTAATGAGAAAATGTTTAATTACTTTTTTGTAAAAAAAAAAGTAAAGCGATGCATGAACTGCTTAACTGAAGTCCATGAGATGGTCTGTGTATTTATGACGCAGTTTTTAGCTCCAAGATAAATCTTGACAATAAAACTAAAATTTGCTGTGAGCCAGACAAAAGATCTGTGAATAGCTCTTTTTGAAAAAAACTTATAAATTAACTTCACAAGGGAAATAAATCTAGGTCTACTGACTGCAAAGTAGATGCTCCATTTGCGACACTATTGTGCTGGCTTACAGAATCAATAACAAAGAATAAGACTACAAATACGAAACAAAATTCAAAACCTTCCAAAAAAAGTTTCTTGAGCGGTAAGCCCATTTTCTAAAAAAGGCCTTAAACTCGTCCAGTGCCAAGTTTTTACATCACTTGATTGACTTTAGGGCGTTCTTTTAAAGTAAGATACTAGACCAGAGGTTCCCAACCATGGAGGCCGATCTCCCTAGTGGAGGTAAAATCATATTTTGGGGGAAGTGAACAAAGATGAGGTTGAATATATGTATAGGCCCTACAGCAGAAGAGGTTGAATTTATGCAAGGCGTGTTTTTTTATTACGGTTGTTATCGAAAAAACGAGAAAAACTGTAGCTTTTTGGTGAAATATGAAATGTGGTTCGCATTATTGGACACCATATCAAAAATTTTCTTAATTTCACGTAAATTGCAGCAACCGTGTTCCTATTGATATTACACGTAACGTAATTCAATTTTTTTGCTATTTGTGTTCGTTGTGTTGCAATTATCGTGAAACTAAAAGAGATAAAGGCTAACTTCAAATAGGGTGAGTGGAGCGACATATTAAAAAGATCGGGAGACCCAGTAGCCTACTACGCCATAGCTTTTAGCTCCGCGAGAGACTAAATCCTCGGTTTATTTAAATAAACTTACTAAAGCAGTAAGGAGGAAGGGTGTTTAATGGAATAGAATTGTGATATCTGCTGCTACAAAGGTATTAGGACGGATGAGGCATTAAAACTATTTACAGTCATTTTTGGGACGAAGTTGTAAGAACGTTTCTGTTCCTAAAAAATGATCTTCATCAGTTTGAGGACAAGTAAAACAAACTGATGCGTCAAAGAAGGGCTTTAATATCATTATCACAACCTAGTTGCACCCATCCACACTATACAGGGTGTTGCAGCTAAATTCAGACTGTTTTCCATTTTAAATATCTCAGAGATGACTCGTCCGATTTACGTGAAACTTAAAATACTTACTTAAGCTATGTATTCGTACTAAACGGCATTGCTTTTTTAAGTGTTCAACACAATGCCTTGTTACATTAATTAATTACATTAAGGACCTTGTTTATAGAATTAAAAAGCAATTTGAAGCTTGCTTGTGATGACCTTGAAACCTTCACTGGAGAGAGGAAAACCCACAAGCGACGTTCTGATGCCATCAGGAGCCCCGAGTTCGTCACTAAAGTCGCGCCCTTAGACGTCATGGAGACGTCATGCCACCTTAACTCTTTCCCAATGGCCTCAGGGTGGCCGCTAACGACTACATCAAGGTCCTGGAAACTATGTTCAAGCCCTGGATGGTTGGAGTGGCCGGCGAGAGGCCGTAGGTCTTTCAACAAGACTCTGCGCCAGCACATATGGCCCGTACGACCCAGGCCTGGTTGTACCAGCAACTACCCCCACTGGCCGCCGGACCTTTGGTCACCCTCCAGCTCTGACCTTAACCCATTGGACTATTATGTCTGGGCCGTTTTGGAGAAGAAGGTTTGCTATCGCCTATACAACACCAAGCAGGAGCTGAAGAATGCTATAGTGGGGGCCATGGACCACATGGACAGGATGGAGGTCAAGAAGGCCTGCTCCACCTTCCGCCATCGCCTCGAGGCCGTCATTGAGAAAAAGGGCGGCCATATTGAATAAATTGATTATGTATGTTGTAATAAAGCTACCATATGAATTACAAGTAAATGTATTGATGGTAATTGTTTTATTTGAAGTTTTCCTATTTTGCTAAAATTAGTCTGAATTTAGCTGCAACACCTTGTATAGCATTAGTAGCATCTGTCGCTGAACATGGATTTTGGCCGCACTTCGCGGAAGCAATAAGTGCCGCCCCATTTCCTATCAACCATATTATAAACGTTACTGTTGGAATCTTGTGTTCATACACAGCCAAAATTTTGTCTTTGTCTGTCAAAAATGACAGCTGTTTTTAAGTAACCGCCCTGCGTAAACTGTACACACCGCACATCTCTCACTACTCCACTGAGTAACTTTATCTTGCAACAATGCAATTTACAAATTTACCGTTTTTATGTCAAATCTCAGTACTTGTGACATATAAGTCGGTATCCATGGCGTTGCAAAACCAAGCATCCAATTTTCACCTGAATGAGGCACAATAGTGGCCCAGTAAGGCACTGATAAAAAGATTTGTTTCCATGGAATCTTTTGCTTTCTGCTTTTTTCCTAAATAAAATGTGCCATTTTGGATCTAGTTTAAACTCTTTATAACTAGTTCCAAATTTTAGCATTCGTGTCTTTTACATTTTTAAAAATTGACCAGGTTAATTCAACACATATTAAAAGTATAAATTTTTGAATATTAACATCCTAAAGCAAAGCAACGATAGACTCTTTGATTACGGCATCGATTAAAATTCAAGCAGCACTCAGACATTAAACCAAGGTTTTTTCCTTATCTGCGAAAACGCGCACAGGTGATTGGTGGACGGGTGATTAAACTTGGTTTCTGATAGGGACTACACTGCTTTACGGTGGTGACCTACAACCTAGCCCTCATTGACACAAACATCGTCATTCAAAATTGACCCCAATTATCCATATTTAGCCTAAATTTTGTTGTTTAAGCAGAATGATGATCTCGGTTCATATCTGTATAGCAAGATCGTGGCTCGGTAACAGTGCATTTGAACGATTGTTTTTGTGTTTTCACAAATTCCAAAACAATCAAAAACAGCACTACACCATTTAACAGTCACCTCAATGTGTTAGTGTGGTCCCCGATCTCGCTGGATGAAGCCAAAATGGTGTTTGGCTTCCCCAAAGGTCCCAAATGATTCGGGCTTTCCCCTGACCAAATATTTTGTTGTTGTGATGCCATCTAAACAACCTCAGAATGGCAGCGCACACTCTCTCGCTAAAATAGGCTGCTTGCATTTTCTTCTTTTGCTTTCTTGCCTTTCTCTTTCGTTTTTCTCATTTTTCTACTTCTGATGAGCGGTAACGTTCATCCAAATCGTAGGTTTGTCTTTCTCTAATCTGTGTTCGCCGGCAATGTGACATGCAGGGGCTGATTAGTGCAATGCTGTAACTGCTCCAATTGCGTACCTTTAAGATGCTCATCCTTCTCTCATGCGGAATTTAGCTCCCTTTTCTAGTTCTTACTCATGGAGCTGTCCTCCTTGATGCATCATGGCACTTCTGGAGGTTTCCAACCATTACCATTGTGCCATCTTCTCCGGGGCCCTACAACATGTATACCTCGACTATACACTACAACCCACCCAATCACCTTCTGCCAATGCAGCTCTTCCCTCACCCTCGATAACAAACTTACTACCCTTCTTCGTCCCTGTCACAAAACCCTCTTTCTGTCTCTTCCCCACCTTCTTCCACTTCTTGCTGTTTTTCTACGCATCCCGCTTCCTCGTTCTCCATAGACTCGCTTGGGAGTTTCTAAGGGAATGCAGGAAGTCTTCGAGCCAGAAACATTGAACTTCTTTACTTTCTTTTTCTCTTTCCTGTCAACCTTATCTGTATCCAGGAGCCCAGCCTCAACTCTTTTTCATCTTTCAGGATCCCTGGATACTCTTCTTTGAAATCTGATTGCACTCACTCCAGGTCCGGCTCTTTTTCACCCGATGACTCGCACGCTAGCGGTGTTGAAATCGTTTTTGTCAGACAGGGGCTATCCTTCTCTAAATTGTCAACTTCCTCTCTCTCATTGCTTGACTTCTACTCTGACTATGTGGGGATCAGCATTAGTGAAAAACTCTTCTTTTTTCTGTTAAATTTTCGTAAACATCTAGGCGTCTCCTTTTTGCTCTTTTTTTGTGTATAGTAAATCAGACTCCTTTTCTGCCCCTGTTCTCCCTTCTTTAATCTTCATCATCTCCTTCGGCATTCAAAAGATACTTCTGACCTTCGTGGGAAAGTAGTGTTCGATTGGATCATCTCATCTGACTTTCTTTCACTCAATGACCCTGATAAATCTATTATTTTTCATCATTCTGCCAGCAGTTGCTCGCCTCCTGACATCTTCGTCTCTCCCTCCTCTCTCGCCTTCTTCTTCTCCTTGCAAATGCTTCAAGACTTGGGTTTTGATCACCTGCCAATTCTTCTTACAGTCTTTCTTTCTTCACTTTCCCGTTTCAATGAGCGCCCTTCGTTCTTCAATTTCCAGCCAGCTTGTTAAGATGACTTTGCTCTCTGTATTATTCACACCGTCCATCTGGAGAAAGATACTCCTCTCGTTTTCTTTCCTCTGCAGCTGCGCTTTTTACCGCTTTGGAACTAAATGCGGTCAAGTCTACCATTCACTTAGACCGCGTTGAATGCTAGCCTTGAGCCTGGTGGTCTTCTGAAGTAGAAGATGGAATATGGGAAAGACGCAAGGCTTTTACTTCCGCTCACAGAAGTGATCAAGAGCAAAATCTGACATCTCAGCCTCTGGGCATGCCTCGTCCGTAATCATCTAAACCAAGGCCAAGACATGGCACAGGACATACTTTTCACTTTCCTACGTCTGATCCTAAGTCAATCTATTTTAACCTACAATCTGTCGCTGGTTCTGCTTCTTTCTCCTCCTCCTCTAACTTTCCCAGCTGCTCCTCCACAGGGATTCGGCATCGGTCTATGCCAACTACCTGAGATCTTACTTTACAATGTCTCAGTTAAAGGCTTTGCGTAGCAGAGCCAGAGCCTACTTGTCTGAGACCCGCCGGGTATCTTGGTCTGAGGAGTCTTAATTTCTTTCTGCTCTAATTTCATCTCCAGTGAACTTCTTGCGCCTGCCACTAATCTATCAACTTCCAGTCACACCGGCCCAGACAAAGTTGCCTATCTCATGCTAGAGCCTCTCTCTCCCTGTTACATGGATCTTCTTCTTTACTTCTTCAATCTTTCTTGGTCTTTCCATTCTTGTACTTCCATTTGGAAGGTCTCATATATTATCCTCATCCTGAAGATCGGAAAATCTTTCGATTCACCTGCTTCCTTTCGGCCTACCTCTCTTATCTCTTGCATCATAAATCTGTTTAAGCGCATCATTATGTTCCGTCTACTTTTCTTTTTGGAGACCAGCACCATTCTCTCTCCCTACCATGCCGGTTTCCGCCCTGGACAGTCTACACTAGATCAAATTGATTATCAGTGTATTTTGGATGGGTATGGCGAAACGAAGTCGGGCACTCGGACAATCATTGCTACCATCGACTTTTCTAAGACTCTATTTGGCACCCCTCTCTGTTCCATATGCTTATTTCCGTTAGACTCAGTTCTTACTTTGTTCGACAAACTCAATGTTTTATTTCTGACTGGAGTGCTTGCGTGGTTCTTCAAAACCACGTAACACGCTCCTTTCGAGTTTGCCGAGGTCTTGTGCAAGGATACGTTCTTGGCCTTGCTGTTTTCTCTCTTTTCATTATCGATCTCCCTGAATCTTTTTCTTTTTCCCTTAGCTGACGACCTGGCCATTTGGTCCTCCTCCCTTTTGGTTCTTGCTACTGCAGAGACCTCACTAGGAGCACTGATTCAACTAGAGCACTGGTGTGAGGGCTGGGGTTTTCCTCTCAATCCGAGAAAATGTAAGGCCTCCTTCTTTTCGGTGGATTTCCACCAAGCCAATCTTTGGTCTCATCTCTGCTTGCTAAACTCCCCTCTCCGCTTCAACCCTACTCCAATTTTTTTGGGTTCATCATTGACCACACTTTTTGTTTTTCTATTCATGCATCTTTGCTAAAAACCAGGTTCTTCCCTAGTCTCAATGCCTTACGTTGTAACTGTGCTTCCTCCTGGGGATCCTCCATGAAGTCCCTTTCTGTTCAGTACAAAGCTTGTTTTCGGCCGGCTCTCACTTATGGTTCAACCAAATGATTACCATTTCTATGCGTTGTTAAGTTAAAATGCCTTCACCGAGCGGCTAGTCACGCCATCACCGGCTGCTTCTCATTCTCCCTATTTCTCTCCTTCTCGCATGTGCGTCCCTATTTCTTCCCGAGCCACCCTGACTCATTTCGCCCTGTATTTCGACGTCCGTAACCAGTTCAGGTTTGGATAGACTTCGAGTGAAGCGAAGACTCTTTAGATCTTCCTGGAGATGCTTTGCATCCGCTCATTTGCTGATTCTTTCACCTTCTTCCCATAGATAGGCTGTTCTTTCTTGCCCTCCCTCTTCTCTTTGAAACCCGCCTTTCTTCATCGTGGAACTCACTCTTTCTACTCCATGCTCCAGCTCTGAGCCTCTTCTTTTTCGCTAAAGCACGACCCTCGCCCTCCTTGACTTTCTCCCGTTACATGATCTCGCTCTTTGTCTCATTTCCTTTGGCAAAAGAGTCTCCGGCGTCTTTTCTAAGAGCTCACTTTGTGGTGCTGAAGCCACCCTTCCCTATTGGAAAGGCCCAGTGTGTAGAAATTTTTCTGCTGAAGTTTGCACCAATCTGCAAGCTCTTAGCTGGTCTGGGCAGCACCGATAAATCTGCCACTTCTCTTTTCCTTTTCTCAGACTTTCGCTCTGTTCTTGCTTTTCTCGGACTCTCGCTTTCCCATCTTTTGTTTTTTCTTCCGTCTTACACTCTCTGGCACATCTGACAGGAACTATTCTTTTTTCCACCTCCTTTTCTGTCAGGGTACAATGGGTGCTTGGTCACTCATTTCTTGCGGCCAATGAGGTGAGCTGCTCCAACCACCTACAGTCTCATGTAGTCTCTTTTTTCTCACCTTTCATATCCACTGTTCTCTTCTCTCGGACTGGAGGCGTACTGCCTCATCAAAGTTCGTCGACACACAGATACTAGCAGTATACATCGAGGAACCTGTGCTCCCTCGTCACGCTCGTTGTGTCCTCTCTCGTCTTCGCTGCAACAAACACAGTTTTCTGTTAAGCCTACACTACTCTAGAATTGAGAATCCTTTATTCAGCGCTACGGTCATCCTACCCACGATAATTCTCATCTCATTCTACAATGTCCAGCTACGGAGTTTTTGCGCAGCTCGTTCTTTGGTGACTTCTTTTCTCCTTACAATTTCTGGTCCAGGCTTGCAAAGTTGCCCGGCTCCTGAAGTTCCATGGTCTTCTGCCATGTCCTCATCCCCTGGAAGGGTCTGATAACGACAAAAAACAAAAACAACAAGGGAAAGGAACACAAACTTGAAAGGTTCAAAGCAGTTTTTCTCAACTCGAAGCGATGCTGTGGAAGACATACAAAGATATTAGCCTGCAGTAACAAGGGATACCTGACTTGAAAACCGCAAGGTTTATTCGGTATCTCCTGACCCACAAATTTTGTTGTTGTTTATGTTAATCTTACGTGCTTTGTGTCAAAAACTCATTTTCTGCTAGCGTTTCACATGTGGCAAATATGGAATTTATGGGCAAATAAACTGACATTCAAACTGAATCTAAAACTATTTGAACAAGCAATAGAAAAAATCTTGCTCCACAAAATGCAACCTGGGGAAGTGCAATTTGTTAAAAATGTGAGCTTTTTGATATTAAGGAGAAAACGAGATCATTCTGATCTTAACCAGAAGCTATAAAAATGACTTCGTAAGCAAATTGTCCTTACTGTTTCTTGTCCTTCAACAACTTTGGTCAGATATCTGAGTTCTTGCTTCGATATTCTTGGATGTTTAGTTGGCAGATCACGAATCAATATGAGCCACGACAACGAATATATTATTCCCAGAGTGCCTGAAGTTAATTATTCTTGTAATATAAGACTAATACAAAAAAGTAGCAACCTACATTAAGTCAATGCAGCGTGTTAGGAGTTGGAAATGTTTTTAAAACTGATTTTGATAAAGTAGGCTTACTGCAAGGTCACTATGCATAAAATATTTATTGGATTTAAAGCACTTTGTGAAACAAAAGCCGTTGCTGCGATATCATTTTATTGCACTGTATTAGCCTGGACTAAACTCATGGTCAAAATGCCAATGCCGTGGTTGAATATTGACAAATGAATGCATTCGTGATTAGTATTTGAAGGTGCCGGCTATCGGGTTGATTTTAATGTGCGCTGTTTACATTTAAACAGATATAACTTTCCCGCTCTCTATTGGAGGTTCGTAGCCAATACTGTAGATACAAGGGGCAACATAGAAGCTTGGTGATGAAGATCCTTCGTTGTCAGACTCAAAATCCATCTTCACCACAGTCATAAGCAAAAACGGTGAAATATGAAGTTTAGTCGTTTACTTTAATTTTACTCTACAATACGTGAATAATGGTAAGTAAATGCATTTTCGCCTCCGTTTCCACCTTCAACAATTCTGCAAAAAAGAAAGAAGTACCATGCAAATTATTTTCTATTTAACTTTGCAGGTTTCCCCATAATCACAGGATAAAGTAAATAACATTATAACCTACTAGCACTCACCAACAACATAAAAACATGCTTCCCATCCCCAAGCACCGATTACCGCTCCTACGAGAGGATAGACTAAGAAAGTGCCCATTGATGGTCCGCTCATTAGAGTTCCTACAAAAAAGCTTCTTTCTTGAGGAGGAGCCCAAATTCCTACCGCTGACATCCCACTTGGAAGTGTAGGACCCTAGATAAATATGACGATGATTAGCTGGAGAAAGCATTGCCTTGTTACAGCCTCGGCAACGTATTTGAAGTAGAACAGCAGAGTCTTATTCATATTGAAGACGAGCGAAAAACTTAGCTATTTCAAAGACTTGTTTCTGTGTGAAATCAGATAACTCTCCAGAAGAATGTTTTTCGTTGATTTACCTCCCCTCTCCGGCAATCAATTTTAACACTGATTTTGAGGGACTTGGCGAAATGGATAATCTTAAATGTAGCCTTGCTCTTGCTATTATGCGCAGTGATGGTCTTTTAGAAGGGAAACCGAGAGCAAGAAGTAAAATGGGGCCCATTTTCTATACTCTATCTTAAAACTCAGCATAATTAATTTACTCCTCACGATAAGGGCTGGAAATACATGAAATTTTAAACCGATGAAATAATCTCAAAGCTAATCCTAACTTTTACCATACGCTTCAAAAATCGAAATCTTAAAAATACAAAAAAGGGCTACCGTATTTTTTTGTCAGTTTTTCCAAAACAAAACATTTCTTGAACTTAGTGTAGCAGCTCAAAATAGAAAAAACACAGCTTAACATCACTTACGCATTAAACTCTGAACTGAGTACACAAGCTGTCAGTTGTGATTTTGATGCACTGTCTGAGTTGACCAAATGCTGTATATTTTTATGGCTTTTCATTTATGCGTATAAGTTCACGCTCTGTTAGTTAGTCTTTGGTCAGGTCGAGCCACTACGACAGATAGACTGCCTAGTTCCACCGATTCTTTGCCACATGTACGGTAGGTAAAAGAATCTCATGGAAGTGGCTTTCTCGGAGATAGACCACGAGTACCGACTTGTTCTCCACACAATTTTTTACCAGCTAAGCGTGAAGCAGGGAAGCTGTGAATAGCATAAGATTTTTTTGAAAAAGTTTTTGGAATGATTGAGGCTGCCCTCTATGCAATGTCGAAGAAGCTGTATTGTTAAAATAACCAATAAGCTAAAGTTTGCAACATTAGGCTACAAGTGTGATGCGACAACTTTGGACTATAGATCCACAGCTTCCGCCTGACCGAGACTGGGAAAAGGATATAGCCTAGTAGTCAGCAAAATGAAAATTTGTATAGCTGCTTGAAGAAACATTGAGCGAAGGAATTTGAGAAAAGTTTGATTTCGCCTACCCAAGAACTAGAGTAATAGCTTAACCAATAAATAACGAATTATTTATTTATAACGTGCTACAATAACAGAGCTAAGCTCAAGAATGTGATTCAACAAAGTCAAATATTAATACATGAAATTCAGGTTACCAATTATCACTTATTGATTTAAAGTTTACATAACTATTTCAGCCGGTTTATGTTTTGGTATGAGTTGCTGACAATTGAAAGAGTCAGCTTTGAAGCCATTTTTGTTTTCGTAAAATGGTTGAGGGAGGCCCTTTTTGATAGATTTAAGAGAGAAGGCCTGGTACACTCGCTCCACTGAAATCGTATTTTGACTATCACTAATTGTGCGCGCCGCAAATTCCTACCCGCGCAACTTCAACAAAGAAACGTTTCTTCTCAGATCAAATTTTAACAAACAACATACCAGTCTTGCTAGTATAGCTACCTACAGGTTGACGAATAATATTGTTCTTAAAGTTTTATTTCAGAAGAGACGCCTATTTCTGTAAGTAGCACTTTTACTTAAATGCAGCACGAAGGCGATAATTATGCAATAGGTCAGTAACTACTTGTAAATTCATAACTTCACTGGGACATGGTTTGGAGCAGCCGTCGCCAACCTTTAGACCCTTGTGGACCATTAAATCTATAATTTTAAATTTGTCGAACCGCGAAGACGAATTTAAAGAAAAGAGGTAAATGAACGTGTATGTTAGTAATCAGAAAACTTTCATTCATATGAAAAGCACAAAGTAAAAGGTAACAAAGTAATGCTGTAATTATTTTCAAAAAATTGAAAATTTGAAGTTTATTTAAGTACTACACATTTTAGTGTGATATATGTTCTCATTTGTTTGAAATCAGTTTGTAGATTTTTGGATCCAATGACGTCACTGCAAGATGGAGAGCCGTGCTTATTTCAAGCCGATACCGGTACCGAGTCTTACATGCTGTGAAAATGTCTTTTGCATAAATATGTTGACGAAAACTGAACCAAATTTTCATTCAGTGATAGGTATTCATTTTTTATAGATAGCCAAAAATGAGATCGTGATAAGGATGACTGGAATTTAGTTTTAAGACTGTCGTCGCGAGATAGATCGAAGAGGCTTTCTTTTTCATTTATGTTCAAATTGCTGTCTTCAATGTTTGCTACAAATGGATATGTTATTCCTTTCAATGCCCGGGATCTTTTTGCTATGGGTAATAGCAACCAAAAAATTCCCGACTGTAAGTGCTGTTGAAACATGGATACCACTTGCCGGTCGACATCCTTCTCTCCCGCATATTCATCAAAATTTGAAAACATTTGTAGATCGTAGGAGCAAACGATTGGAATCTTTTTACAATTCTCAGCAAAAAAAGAAATCAAAGCCAGTATACTGCTGTACATGTTTTAATCAGAATGTTTCGCTAAACCCTGCTAGACTTATCAACGAAAATAGTGCAACTATTTTGCAAAAATTGTTGATCTCCTTCAGCCAACCGCATTTGCCAGAGTAATATTTTCTTTTAAAAAGCGAATATTTTACCCCGTACTTTAATCACCTCCTTAAATTTGACTTCCAAGAATGTGTTTAGTTCATTTAACAGTGAAAAACTAGGTATGTAAGCTTGGCTAACAGCCCATCGATGGACAAGAGTTCTTGAAATTTCGTATTATTTTGCTGCCGAGAAATAATTTGATTTCTTCACGCAGGACGAAGAGTCGGGTCAGTATTTTGTTCTTTAAAAGTCAACTCACGTCAGTATGAAGAAGAAGGTGAGTGCACTGAGAAATGCTTCTTCACAAAATGTTTCTAATACAGTAATCAAAAATGGAGCGCTTTAAGTCAAGTTTCATTTATAATTAAAAAAAATCTGATAGCATAACTTCTTTACTTTTGGGGACGTTTTTTCACCACAAGATGCTCACGATGTACACATATAATGCAGTGTATAGACAGAATGTCAGGATGACCAATATTTTTCACCTTTGCAGCAACTCCTAAGCGACATCTAGTCCTTTTTTCGGCGCCGTCTGTACATATCCCAGTGCTTTTTTTCATTCAATTTTGTGTTCCAGGAAATAAGCTTTAAATGTTTTATAAAAATTTCAGAGGTAGTTGTTCTATTCGGCAAGTTGAGCGAACAGAGAAGTCCTTCCTGTAATTCTCCTCCGCAGTCAACCCTCACAAAACAATAGAAAAGACCCTTAATACTTACATCCGTTGATTAACCAAGTTGAATTGAATAAAATGATGAATGTTTTACCACTTTTATATCTTGATTTTTAATATTTTCAGCCATTTCTTTAATTTTTTGCCTAGCAGTGTTGGAAGACTTTCACTTTCTGTACAGCTGGTTTTCCAAAACCTCTTCACAAGCTTGTGGCAAGCAAGGTTTGATTAATTCTTCTCCACTCGCATATGGCTTTTATTTTAGCCATATGAAGGGTTATCATATACCGTGCCTTTAATAAGGACGTATGTTCAACAATCATTCTCTTTAAGCACCTACTTGTTTTTGCATATTTTTACGCATGTTTTGAACACATTCAAGTGGTTTCATAGCCAAATCTGGATGTTTTCCTTAAAAGTGTCTTTCGAGTTGTGAAAATTTCATGGCATGATTAGATAAACTCTCGGATCACATAATATAAAGAAGCCGTGGATCCAGCTCTTTATCAGGTTCTTGAATAAATCAAAGCTTCAAGGAGTATGAACGATACATTTTCTTGTTGCTTTTCGTATTTTCTTTTTGCCTCCGGCGTGAATGTTCTTTCTCATGGTGTCTAACGAGGACTGTGGATCCTCAGACTCCTTAATCAGACCACGGTTAAGTAAAATATTACTATTTTCAGAAGTTATTCTGTCTTTAGGTTTACTAAAGAAACGCAAAATATTAGCTTGCTTTTCTCACTGATTATGGGTATATCATCATTTTATTTGAATCTGAAAACAGAAAAAAGAAGAATTAATACCTTGGATCAAAAGCTACGCATCGTGTTTGATAAACCTCACTTATAAAGGTTTGCTTAACTATCTAAAATAAGATTCTCTCTGAATATTAAAAAAAATTTTAATTATTGAAAAATATAAACGCATTCCTTTTGTTTTTAAATTGGCTAACCTCTCACAAACAGGCAAGTCCTGAACCCGGCAGCGTAGTAATTATGAGAGGTAGGCCCCAGTTGAAAATAATTAAATATGTTTATAGTTTTCAATCATTAATTCATTCTCACTCTCCTTTCTGAGCAATTCGTGTCAGAGTTGGCTGAAGAGAATTAAGAAAACATAAAAATTGATATAATGTCCAATTTTTCTGTGGTCCATTGACAATGTTGCGCGGACCATCGGTTGGCAACCGCTGGTTTAAAGACTCGCAACGTGCCACAAACGAAGGAACTTTTTCAGCCTTGAATAATTTTATAGTTAGCAGCAAGTAATGTAGAACACTTTGCAACGAACTAATGACCACTTGAAATCAAGCAGCTTGGACCTCCGTGCTTTGTGGACTGAGCTCTCCACCTGAAAGCATCGTGTCTCGCTGCAGTTCAGCGTAACTCGCTGCTTGCGCAGTTGAAGCATGTGACGACATCATGAGGAGACAACGTATAATGCCACAGAGAAAAAGAAATTTCCAGTTTATGAAACCTTACACTTAACACAACGCATGCCAAAACATTTGCTGCTGCGCTGATAACGCCACAACGACAGAAGCGACCGCTACTCGAAAATTAAGTAGCTTTTCAATATAAATTAAACATTACTAGCTAGCGCTGTCGATCGGTTTGTCAGCTTGCTAAGTTATCAAAGCTTGGACCATTTTAAAAAATTTTTCTTAGATTTTTTTATATAAATCTGGTGATCCTATCCCTGGTAACACGTTACGGACTGTAAAAGTTGACCTACCTGTAAAAATCCTGTTATAATTCTCAGTACAAGGCACGCAACAAAACTCATTTTAGCAGCCGTGGGAATGAACATTGTCAAAATAGATCCACTTAGGCTTGCTATTCCCATGGTGAAGCGCAATCCATATCTTTTGACAAGCCAACCTCCAACAGTATTCGATGCAATATAGGCATAGTAACAAGATGGCAATAAAAGACCTTGTTGCTTCAACGACCAATCAAAACCGTCTTGGATCTAAAAATTGAGTAACAAATCTAAATCAACTGTTTGAAAATTTGGAGGACAGAAAAGCGATACCGGTAAATGTTATTTCATTAACTTTTCTTTCTCAAAGATTTTGTCAAAAATCTCAAAGCTAATTTTAGCATTCCCACTTTTCACATTAACTAATGATAAATTTTACCCCATGACAACAGAAATATTGTCAAATAGACAAATAGAAGTAAATTTGAGTTAAAATCTTCTTTCCGAACTTTTTTTACAAGTTGCGAGAAATATCCAACAGAAGTAAGAGATTGAATTATTTATTCACTTACTGCAAAATCTTTGTGCATAAACTGAATCAAGAGTAACCACAAGCTTAATATTTTTTTTAGTAAATTGAAAAACACCACCAAAAGCTTTGAAATTTGTGTTTGATCACTGACGTAAACGTAGAAAGCTCCTGAGATTTTCATCCCCCTCCCACAATATTTTCAGCCACAAGCTAGCAAAATGGGCAAAAAGTATTAAAAATGCAGCAAAATAGCAAAAAAGTTGGTCTGAAAAACAATCTCCAAGAAATAGATTTTTGTCATCCATTTAAGCAAAAATGTACTCAATCCTTCCCCCATACAAAGCCAAGTGTTACGTCTATGTATCTGATAAGACATAATCGTTAAAAAAAACTTCAATTTTTAATCTTGTGGCTCTCAAATATTTGAAATTCAGTGGCAGCTTTAATTTCCCACACAGATAAAAGGCATTTAAGGTTAAGTCACCAGACTTCTCACGGTTTTTCCATTTTTCTTATCCAAAAAAGAACAAGATTGAAAAGCTGAGAATAAAGCTTAAGTTTGCTGTAACCTAAGCTACAACTAGCAGTCGCCGAATCATCGGCATATCTTGCAATATGCTTTTTAAATTATTACATATCTATACTATAAAGCAAAGACAGTTATTTCTGCCTATATTTTCTCCTCCAGAACTGCTGGCCGCACAAACATCAGACTAGGCATAATTGATCAACACCCAGGGGTAAGTGTCATTAGGGGATTGGTGATGTCACAATTACGCAAGTCTATACTATAAAGTAGAGTTTTGTCTGTACATATTACACGCTTTAACTATGTACAAACATGAAATTTGGTACAATTGATCACCGCCCCAGGATGAGTGTCATAAGGGGGTTGGTAACTGACGTTATAACCAAAGATTATTTTATAATTTGCATTTTATGACCGAGAAAAACGGGTTTTGCTCAAGCGAAAGCCAGCCCCGAATCGATTTCCTTTCAAAAAAAGTTACTTTTGATTTTGGAACGACAATTGGCTATGTCAAAAAACATTAAATTTTTTATTACTGTTTTCACGACTATCCGTTGGGTGAAAGGGGTGTAGCCCGCTTGACACATATTTTTTAACTCCAACATTGCCTGCGGCGACGCTTCAGAGCCGGATAATGAAATAAAAAATCACGAATAGTTTACTCCTTTGATCTTAAATTTATTCACGCAATAGATGTTTTGTCCGAAGGTTCATCATGCATGTATAAAATCTCATTCAAATGAAACTCTGTTTGAATAAATCTTATTCAATGCTATTTGAATAAAAATTTATACACGCCTGGTGAATCTTCGCGCAAAACAGCTGTTGCGTGAATAAATTACAAATTAAGGTGATATAAAATGTGTCTCTCTTAATGATAGAAATAGTTGATTAGCCAGGACGCATGATGCATGTATCACTAACAGACTTTACTATTCGCGTTTGCTTTCAAAATAGCAGTTACTTGACTTAGTGCACTTGCAACAAACGCCACTCATTCACGAGTGATACGGCTTCGCAGAGTATTGACAGACCTTCAACCAAGTGGATCTAGTATAGGTCCCACAAGTGTGGCGGTCTAAGCTATGCTTTATTTAAAGCCTCTAGCTTCTTGTCGGTCACCAACTGCACTGAAGAGACCTGATAGGTCGAAACAGTCTCACTGTCTGCAGTTTGCTAAGTATTAGACAACATTATGACCAAACACTACTGTATTTAAATTGTTCAAAAAGAACCATGCTCGAAAAAATCGCATGTTACAACGCCAATAAAGCTCAAAATGTTGTAAATTTTTATCGGAAACTCCACTTTAACATTCCTCTAAAAATATTTCAACCGCTTTACTACAGTCATTACCTCTTGAGAAAACTAGAAAAACAAGTTTTACAATCAAACGTTTATTATGACGTCATTTTACCAATAAAGATGTATAATTTTTGCAAGTAGGATAGATGGTTGGTAACTTTCGTTTGAGAGAAAGATCAATTTTCTTCGTCAAAAGATGTGGATTCAAAAATAATTACCCTCAATGGTGACGCCATCAACCCCACTATAAGGTTCACCCCTGGGCGGTAATCAATCGCGCCGACTTTCATGTTTCTACGCCTGCTGGTTTCGATGAGCTGAAACACACAGACACATAAAACGACAGAATTGCGCTTTAAAGTATACGTGGTTTAAATGTGATCACTTGAATATACAGTAGATTCCTCTTAATCGGGTCACATCGGGATAAGCACCATTTGGCCCGATTAAGCGGCTGACCCGATTATCCGAAGTCTTGCAGTATCTGTGCCAGGGTTGTCCTTGGTACACCAGTTATCTCAGCTAACTGGCGATGACTAATGTTTGGAGGTTGCTCTCTAATTTTTCTTAGGACAACAACCCTTTCAGCAATTGTTAATTCTTTTTGTGGCATCTCTGCTTGGGACTTCACAAAATTTGCAACAAAACACAACAATTACCATGTCCAAGGGCATGAAATGACAAAATAATTTGCGCCTGTATTTTTCAATTGTTTCATAATATAGTTGACTTTGTGATATTGAGTTCTATTACATTACAAAGGCGGTTTTGCAATTAAACCAGTGTATGTCTGACTACAGTTGTGGCCCGATTAAGCGGAATAGTGGCCCGATTATGCGGATTTAACGTAGTGCATTATCTTTGATTGGATTATGTTCTTAACAATTTGGCCCAATTAAACGGCTGACCCGATTAACCGGCGGCCCAATTTAGCGGAATCTACTGTATTTAAGCGTATCGCAAAAAGCACTGAGTTGTGGCTTAGACTACAACAGATTGTACTTGACGTACTTAATTATAGTTAGAATCTTTGACATAATAGATATAGAGGTGACGGAGACCATACGGCAATCATAAGATGGTGTCTCCCATTTAAATCGTGATAGAATCTCAGTCACAATAACGACAGATATCGTAAAGGACATCTGCCAATCGTGAGGTGATATTTTTCACTTAGTTCATACACAGTAGTAGAGTTGGTAATATCAATCTTCAAGCTTGGATGGCCGAAGTGTTTAAGGTGGTGACTCCAATTAAGTCATGCTTTATACCGATAAGCTAATGAACATATTTCGAATGGTAGATATGGTTATCGGTTCGAACTCCTCTCCCAGCCTTGCTTTTAACAAGTTAGGACGTACTAGGTTTAGAAGTAGATTCGATCACTGTTTGTCGTGATACATTAAGGCAGAGAATATTGTAAAACATTAGGCCAGGTTGGACATCATCTTGTCCAACCAATTTCAATTTCATTCTCCCCATTGCCTCTTTTTGTTGAACGCTGAGCAGGAAGTCTGTAAATAGTCATGTTTAAAGTTTGGGTGTCACTCGACAAAGGATTATTGACTGCGAGGCGAGCGTTTTACCCACTACACCACTTCGACGATTAATTTTTACTGCAAAAATTCAACTAACATTAGATCATAAACATCCAGGTGTGTGATTTATAAATGTACGGACCATAGGAAAAACGTGCTATGCTCCAAAATGGCGTCGTTATTACGAATCTGCAAAGAATTTTTTGAAATCAAAAAGTTCATAAAAGGAAGCACCTGTAGAGATGAAAAAAAAAATTAAACTGTAGCCGAACTTAAAAGCAGTTATATCAGTATTATCAATCAAAATCGCTACTTACAGCTCTAGCTTTTACTAGCTGCGGTATTGGAGTGGTTATTTCATCTTCATTCGCTGGGCAAAAAGTCTCTTCTTCATAACTCGCTGTAGCGTTTTCAACAGTTTCATTATTTTGTGGCGAACTGTGCGCAACCTAAAATCATGGCAAAAATCAACAACTTTTTCGATCATAGGCGTAAAAGTATGAGGAGCTGAACTCCCTGACTTTTTTAGCCTTCCCTCAGAAAATTAAAATTACAGAAAAGTAATGTGAAAAAAATGTTGCAAAATAGCTAAAATAATTACTCAGAAAAACCTAAATTCCAAAAAAAGGTTCCCACTTAAATTTAAAGCTGAAAATTTAAAAAGTTTGTCTCAAAAAAAGTATCTTTTGCTTGCTTCAGCCCCCATAAAAAACAAAGAGTTGCACATAAGAAACTCTGGACTAAATTAAGCATTCTTATTACTTATAGCTAAACGTTACACCAACACCCTAGTTTTGTTCGAACTGACTTAAAACTACACAGCATTTATTTAACGCATATTTTGTATCCTCTGCTTTGATACTGTGTGCTCTCAGTAGGTACAAGCACCCCTGGTTGAGGAACGTCTGCATTATGACGACGGGATTTGTGCATTTGTTTAAACTTTTTTTCAATGCAAGATCGTTGTAACGGGTTCGTGGAACAGAGACCCATGGGGTAGTCTCCGAACCCGAGACAGATTGCTGTGAAGCTGTTTAACAAAATAGATGAAACGCGCCCCTTGCACTTCCTTTCTTCTGTCGCCTAAACTTTCGTACACCAATTCTTTGATAAACGTATATTGACCATAAAGAACTGAAACTTGAAATTAAAATTTTACAATTGAAAGAAATACAAGGTTGGATGGTGGTGGCGTTGTTGGCGGTTGGCGACGTTGGCGTTGTAGCGGTGTTAGTGGTGCAACGATATAGCGGTGTAGCGATGTAGCGGCGTAGCGATGTAGCGGTTTCAAGCTATTTTGACCCCCAGGTACCTTCTTTCTTACAGCTCCACAAAGACGATCAACAAAAGAACAACTTATCCAATTAATCTACTTGGTTTCTTGCAAGCTCTTTTGACAGTTTCGTTTTTGCTCAAACGTGCAGGTTTACAAACAACGTGATCCTTCCTGCTACGTGTCTACTTGAGAATGATGTAAGATGTGATAGGAAGGCAGTTTTCGCAGCGTCGCTTTAGGGTCAACTTTGCCAAATTCAACTACTAATCAATAAAAACGATACCTCATGTGAAAGACCCATAGCAACGACAAAACGCGGGTTCAAATCACAGATTGACTACGCGAAACTATGGATTTAAAGCATTAGATGTTGCCAGATGTTGTAACACTATTTACAATCGTTATGTTGCAGCAAACGCGAGTGTGTTTCGGAAGTCATGGCTGGAAACAAAACAATAAACGCCGGAGAAGCTGCCATTAATATTTGAAGCTATGCAAGCTTAGAGAGACTTTAAAGTTTAATGTCAGCAATGCACAACCTGATGAAGCATAACCTGATGAAGATTTGTCAGGTGATGTTTCTAACTTGCATGAAAGAGGACAACATTTTGGAATCGTAATCCGAGTGCTGCTAAGTTACGCGTTGCTTGCTCCTCAACCAGATAACTTTATCTTTTTCCAAGTCAACTATTCAAAAGTGTTATTTTGTCATTGACTTCTTCATTATTCCTCGAGTTAAAGTCTTTGTCTCTTTTTTGGGGGTCAACTATTAGAAAGATATTTTTAACCATTTTTGTAATGCGGACATCTTCCTTAGTGATTTCCCAAGTTGAAGAATTTTTGTTTGGAAACCCAATACCCAAAAGCGTTTTTCGAGCATTTTTTTCAAAGATTCTGATTTCAAACCAATTTGTTGATCTTGTCTTAATATATGCGATAAATAGCAGAATGCAGGGCATTTAGACTTATTTTTTGTGTCGTTGCTGGAAAATTGTTTTTCTTGCGAACGGAGAAGATGTTCTTGAAAAGGAGGACTTATGGTAGCACTAGTATAATCAATATTCTCAAACCCCGAGAAATTTTTAAGGGTATTTGCTGGCAGTCCACGTGAAACAACTTGTGATCGCGTAGAACCGCACTATCGTTGCCACTTTTCATCGAAGGCTTGTGCCGTATACTAGCAGCGTGAGTTATTACCTCTAACATTGCAGCGAAGAAGATAAATTGCAGTACGTGTCTTTACCAAGAGAATTGCGAACCAGAAGCATGGAAATGTCTTTTTTCAATATCAAAGTCAGTTCCTAATCGCTCTCATATGCAGCCAAACCTGTCATGAATAAGCAATAGTAGCACATTGCTTACCATAGCTATTATAGCAATATTCAAAGAATTTCTTAAAGAATAAAGATTGAGTGCACCCAAAGCAGACATGATCATGACAACGTAGCGAGCTTTGAAATAACATCCCGGAGTCTTCTCCTAAAATTCAAAATCTAGGTTACCGAAGCTTCACCGTTATTTTCACCAAGTTATTTTTGCACCTTATTTCAACTGTGTGGGCAAATTTACTTTCACCGGTTTAAAACAAGGACAAAACCTGCCTACACTACAAAGGTGTATTCTGCACCGTTGAGAGACAGAGGAACCTAGAGGGTACCTACGAATACGGGGCTGAAAGTTTTTAGGGGCCCTAAATAAATTTAGGGTCCAGATGTTTCTGTCTTGTCGGGATAAAAATAAGTCTGTACCTCAATTTGCCCCAAAATACCTTTGTTCGAAAAATTTTTATGTTTCAAGAAGCCCCCTGAATAAAGTTCATCTTCTTGCATCATTGGTTCTACTGTTAACCTTTGGTATCGGCCCTGAGCCAAACACTTAACGCCCCTGCTAATGCTAGTGTATTCTTGCTTGTTTATTCAGTGCAACTTCAGCAGTTTTTGGCTAAACACAACAGACAATGAAATAATCCTGCGTCGGCTTTTAGTGCAAACTTACACGAAGGCGAAACCCAAACTTTGCACAATGAACTGCTATGAAAGGAAGAGTGTCTAATGCCCACAATTTCGATCTTTTCAAGTTGGGATTCATTCATTCCTTGACCGTGAAATGAAATTACGCTATCTCTTATTTGGTTACCAACTTTAGGAGCAAGATTTCATTTGAAAAGTAAGAGGGCTAAATTATTTTTAAATTTGTCCAGTAAAACGTCGGCTGCTTGGAATAAGACACAAGAAATTTCATTTAAAAAATGCTATTTTATCATTAGCCTAGCTCTGCAATTGCTTTGTTTACTTACTTCTTTTATGCTCATGGCATTAGATTTTTGATTTTTCATCCTCGTTTTGAAATCAAGCTCAAACTAAACTGTACTGTCTAACAAAGCATGTCAATCTGTGCTAATTTATGTCACTACTTCGTATTCCTTTCTCCGAGCCGAGTTTGCGTTACCACAAGAACTTTTTTACAGATATAAGCTGTAGTCTTTCGCTTGTCAGCTCTACGCATGCATTGATGACGTGACAGCGAGGTAGGTTGTGTGGTGGCGGTTGGGGGCAAGCTTTTAATTCTACTCCGGCCGAATCAAAACAAAGACTTAATAAAATGGTCATTTACAGCTTCTTGTTTTGTACTTGACGATGAAAAGAAGTGTGGAAAGTTTTGTGTTGCGTGGCATTTGTCTGTTTGTTTCTACTGGCACAGCGACTATTTTTAGCATTGTAATGGAACTGCAAAACAGACATTGAGCCTGGGAAAGACCTACTTTGTGTGCTATGGCTTTATTATCATAACACCTACGCTAACCTTAGCCATAATTAAACCAGTTAATGCTAAGCGGTGGCACAAGCTATTCAGGCCTACAGCAGACTTTTGATCTTCTTCTTGATATTGCAAATGTGCTCATTATTTCCTTCTTTCAAACTCCACAAAACAAATGCATTGTAATCTGAGTTTTTCACAACATACCGACACCATGAAAGTTGAACGTACTCTAGCAAACACCATGAAATCAGTCCTATAGTTGATATATCGAACCATTGCTTCAACGCATTTAAATGCAGAAGCAGCTAACTAAATAACTTCAGATTGGTTTTTGGGGATGTTTTGGCCTGAGGATAAAAAACGCTTAAAAGAAGTTATCAGATTCCACAGAAGTGAAGATCATGGAAAACTTGATAAGCCAAACAGTTATCAAAATAATGTTGGAAAAATCTCCCTACTATAATGGTATAATGAAGTTTTTTTGACGACTTTTTACTGCATCGTTTTTTTGCACGAGGACATTTTTCAGTCATGACTGAGTAAATTTGATTTCATATTTCACAGGTGGACTTGATTAGATTACGCTTCAGACATGAGCCTTGAGGCAAAGTAATTGCTGCGCAAATATTTTCAAAACATTGTTGTGATTATCGGCAATGTAGTCGAGTGGGTTGGAGCGCTGCTTAATTGCGACAACGATCAAACGGACGTGAATTTAAACCTCACAAAGTTTGTGCAATTGTGCGACTGGGAAATGCATTTGGGATAATTTCCTGAATTAAAATAGTTTAAGTTCAAGTCTTGACCAACTCATTCACGTAGTTCTTGGGTGACCAGGCGGTCTTTTTTTGCTTGGTGTAGTAATAAGAATTTGACAAGCAAGTCTGTATGGGGGCATTTTCCTTACATGGCCATACCAACACAGGTAATATCTATCATTACAAAGAAAAAAGCGTTCGAAATTAAGATAATTTTGAACTTCGATGTCAAAAGATTTATCCACTCGTGATACACTTTCAACTTTTCTTAAAATCAATTTGCACAGTCCGTATGTGGCATTGCCCTCTTGTTGGACGTCATCCATGATTATGATCAAGACCGTAACTACCGTCGATGTAGTCGGTGCAATGCACCGGGCCCCAGCACGAGGGGGTCCCGCATTGCTACATTTTGTTGTAAAATATTTTTGTTAAAAGCTCAAGAAAACTTATTATTATTAAATGTCACACTTCATTAATAACTTTAATTTATATTTAACCATCTAATTTATTTTAAGTATTTCTTAAAAAATTTAAAGTTTTGATTGGGACGTATTCATGACGTAATCGGTACACTACCCTCACTCAAGTCTGTTTTGTAAAATTTTAAGCTATAATGATCATATAGCACTATTTATCCACTTTATTTTACCTTTTTAAAATCCGCACGAATGTTAAAGCAAGCAACTTTAATAAATTAAATTAAAAGTTATTTTAATTTATTAAAGTTGCCTACTTGAACAACTGTGCAGATTTTAAAATGCTTTACCTTTCTGACAAAGTTGTATTATTTTACCTTATAATTGTTAATAAGTTTTGCTTTGTGACGTAATCACACGTGATGGTTTCGAGATAGTTCTACAATTTTCCACTGTAGTCCAGTAACTTAATATTATCACGTTACATAACTTATGTATCAGCCTTTTAACTTGGTACTTTGTGATGAAACAGTGACTGTCTGGCTGGCTTATATCGTCGTACAATAACTAATTAATTAAGAAGAAAATATACTATCTTCTTGAAGTTGCAATAGAAAAATTTGCTCAAAAATGATCACCAGCATCATACGGTACCATACAGCAATCCATTACATCATGTCAATAACCCGCGACCGGTTTCGACCTTATTGGGTCTCATCAGGCGGGTGTAAAAAACACTCAATAATAAATATGCTAAAAAAAACAAATTTGCCATTGGGTGCAAAAAAATGCAATACAAAACAATATGATACAGCAATACCTATATCATGCGGGTCACATTCAAGGACACACACACATGACATGGACAACAAGTCACATCGGTAAGCCCTAATAGGGGTGCAGGATCATTGTCAAGACTTATCAATAATACATGAGTTGCTAGTTGCTAGCCAGTCTTCTTGAAGTTGCTAATTTTTCTGGTAAATTTTGCCCGCTTCATATAAATAGGTAAATTCGTAATTTGTGCTGAGAAAGTCAGCGTTTTGTTATGTAACGGTTTTGCCTGTGTGGCAGGAGTTAGAGTTTTAAGGGTTAGTGAGATGTAACGCCTTAGTTTGTGAGAATAGTGATTATTCTATTTGAATAAGCTACGTAGATTTGGTTTAACCATCTGGGTGCTAGACGTCATTCTATTGGTCAGTGATCAGATTTGTGATTTCTGTTAATAAACTTCTTTCGTTGAAAGAAGTTGTGATTTTAGTGACTGAAAAGTTAGGTTTGAGCTTTCTATTTGAATCCTTTTTGCTAGACGTACCGTAGTCCTTACGCTCGTAACAATACTATTTCGTGAGCTGGAAAAACAATGACAAAGAGAGTTTGTCACATTAAACTTTACTAGCCGTTGTCTAAATTTTATTAAACTTTTTAGGTTTTGAGTACAACATTGTAAAACTCTAGTTGACTGCAATTCAATATGAAAAGAAATTATCAAAGCGGAACACAAAAGAGACAAGCTAAGAGGAGAAAAATAGCTGAGGCAGCCAGAAACTCTCAGCGACTGAGTTCGTGGCTAACCCGACCAGGAATATCCAAAGCGAATGAGCAACACGTGAGCATTCGGGAGACAGAATCTATTCCCCAAATTGTTGACGTCAGCATTCGTGAAAAAAAAATTCCGATACTACTAAAGATAGATCAGATGCAAGCAAAAATGACCACTTTCCCACCATTATTGTAAACTCAGAGATCTAGAAAGCAATTATTGCAGCAGGTCCCAAACAACCTGAAGGACCCCTCCCTAAAGATCCGCTCCAAAGCGGTCGTTCATTTTCAACAAATTATTACCATTTTGTAACACAATCATGTTTGAAACTACAAAGGAATTGGTTATGCTATTCATCAAGCATGGACCGTGTTTACTGTCGCCCTGCTGGTTATTTTCTCATGAAAATGTCTCTCCAGGGACTTCTCAACGCAATTCAAAACCCTAGGGGTACAACAGGTTTAAATGACTGCAGGCATTTATCGCAGCGAATTCGAAGCCATGAAAGCTCCACACATCATGCGGAGGCTTGTATCATGTATGAGCAATGGAGAAACAAAGGGACAATAGAAGAAGCGTTGCACAAGTCTTTGCTGGAAAAAACAAACTTTTGGCAAAATGTTTTGGAAAGACTAGGGAATGTTACGTTGATGTTAGCAACGTGCAACTTACCTTTTCGCGGACCCAGTGAAGAACTTTCGAAGGATAACAAGGGCAATTTTCTCTCTATTATACAGCTTTTTGCCAAATACGACACTGTTTTAGACAAACTTTTACAACTACCTGAAGGTTCTCCAAAATATTTAAGTTCTCTGATACAACATGAATTAATATCAGTACTAGTTGAAGAAGTTTTCCGTTATATTTTTTTGTATTTGTATTTGTTCATATTTATCCTCCATTCACGAGAAAGCGAATTGTATCGCTATATTTTGGACGGGACGTCCGCACTCGCTTGGGAGTTGCCATTTTTTGAGGTGTCTGGACCACCTGTCTTCCACATAAAGGCGGAGGCGTCCCGTTAAGTGCCTTGCCCAAGGACACAACAAGCGAACTTGCCGGATTGTTCTCTACAACCTCCCATAAATGCCGAGCGCCAAGCAGGGAATCTGTGGATACCATTTTTTAAAGTCTTTTGGTATGACTCAACAAGGGGAATGAACCCCTAGTCTACGGACTGCGAAGCGGACGCTCTAACCACTACATCACCGCGCCGGTGATATAAAAAGCGAACAACAAAGCGCTCCTTTTTTGCTGTTATTCTTGACACTACTCAAGATGTCAGCAAAAAGACCAGTTAAGTGAAATATTTCGTTACGTCAAAATCGATTACTACGATGATGGAACGCCATCAGAACGGAAAGTTGTCGAAGCGATTACCTCATTTATCGAAGTTGAGGATTCATCTGCTGTTTGATTGCACAAACTAATAACGAATTCCATTCAGCAGAAGGGGCTTGACATAAAAATCTGCCGTGGACAAGGATATGATGGCGCTACAGTGATGAGCGGGAAGTACTCCGGCTTGCATAAGAAGATCCAAGATGTGGATCCACATACTTACTACGTGCATTGTGCTTCGCACAATTTAAATTTGGTGTTAAAATATGCCATGGAAGCCGTGACTGAGACCCGTCAGTTTTACGACACCATTAAGTCGGTATATAATTTTTTCGGACATAGTATTGTGCGGTGGCAAAAGCTTCAGAATGTTCATGATGGTTCTTGCTCAAATTCTACATCGAAAGCGTTAAGATTGGATAACACGATGAACTTGTTTAACGTGTGGTAAAAAAGGATCCTTGACATTGAGTAAAAATTCTGTTATTTTAGAAAACACCTCACGATATCGCCCATTACGGAGCGCACTTCTGCTTAGGGCTTTTTTCAACAAAGGTGCGAAAGGTCCTTCACGAGACTTATTTCGGCCCTGATATTTGTCAACATACAACGTGAATGTAAGCTTGGCCATGGCTCAATATCTTACCAAAAAATTGGCCCAATCTGCATGCAATAACGCCATGCAGGTTTGTCTGGGCCTCATAAAACTGGTAAGCTCTGCAGTCAAACCGAAGTTTGCATAGAAAACTTTTAACTAATATCTTAGATACATGTCACGAATAAGTAAATTTGCGCTGAAAGAATAGTTTTTGTATGTGAATAGTTGTTGTGATCTGTCGTTTTGTTTTGCCGTGATTATTTTATTTGTAAATCTGAATTGTCTTAAACCTTAAACTTGCTTTTTATATCTCGGCTGTTTTCGAAAAAGACCTTTTTTCTTTCGCATTTAAATTTGTAACTCACACGCCTTTTCTTAGATCACAATGGTTGACTCCGTGACTAAGTTCCAGAGTATTCGAGTGAATCTTGTTTCTTGTCAAAGATTTTTTTTGATTGCTGATTACGTAATTTATTAACAGTGCTTTTTTTCTGTGTCACATGAGATCGTTTTGGCTTTTTTTGGAACGCCGCCCGTTCGTACATAACGCGGCGAGATTTTTACGCATTCAGTAGAGCAGAGAATAGTAGAGGAAAAGAGAGAATAATAAGTGTGTAGAGACTGAAGAGAAAGATCGTGTTGTTCTGTGGTGATTGTTGGGACAAGAATCAAACGATTATTTGGTGGATTTAGTTTTGGTTAGTCTCTGATATATATACAGTATAAATAAATAAATAAATAGACTCGGTAAAATATTTAAAAGTGCTCAATAACAAACACAGTTTGAGCAAATTAATATATACCTGTACATGTATATTTATACAGTATATATATATCTTTATTGGCAAAAATACTACAGCCTGTTTCGCCGTTAAGGCTCTTCAGGTATTTCTTATTCAAATAGAATCAATATAGATTATAGAATCAATATATTCAAATAGATTCTATTTGAATAAGAAATACCTGAAGAGCCTTAACGGCGAAATAGGTTGTAGTATTTTTGCCAATAAAGATATATATATATTAATTTGCTCTAACTGTGTTTGTTATCGAGCACTCTTAAATATTTTACCGAATCTATTTATTTATTTATTTATTTATATACAGTATATATATATTACAGTGCTTTAGTTTCTGTGTTTGACGAGCGAAAGAATTCAAAGTTTTGAAGTGGTTTGTCAATATATTTGTTCTGTTTTTGAACGAAAAGTGCGTGGTTCAAAGTATTTTGGTAGAGGCCAATCTTCACCTAGCTGTTCAGTTGCAGCCAGATTTAATTATTCAAGCGATACTATTAGTGGCCTCAATTTTAAGAATAAAATTAAGGTTGGGATAGGACAAAAAATTCCATTGCACGCGACAATACAACTAAGGCTTTAAATTAAAAAACGTTTTCAACTGCTCATGCAAGCGAAACTTTTTGCTAGAAACAGTGAATAAATATTAAAATTAATTTTTTTGCTGCTCTTATCTTAATTAAGCACTCAGACTCGACAAGATTCCATGCCATAACGTTGGTAATAGGCTTACACATTTCAAGCATATCACGTGAATAAAACAACCAATGATATTCGAGAAAAAGCGATAGCCCTACTTGCCAACTGGCTTAACTCACATGCTTTTCCCCTACTTTTATTGCGTAAACTTTGTTTGGGAAAAGTACCGTATTTATTCGATTATAAGACGATTCGCTTATAAGACGGGTCCCATCTTCACCTCATATCTGCACAGCTCTGAGTGAACTATTTTCTATCTATGTAGACCTCGCCTATAAGACGCCCCCCCCCAATTTGAGCCCGAAATCTCGAGGAAAAATCCTCGTCTTATAAGCGAGTAAATACGGTATGTAATCTTTTCCCAACGCAATACACAAAATTTACATGATTCAAAAAAGAGCGAGGAGAAAATTCTCGTGATAATGCTGAATAAACTATTTCATCATTATTGTTAACAACTAAAGTTTCATTAGAAGTTTTCGTTCCTCCTATTCATAAAATTTTGACGGTCAGTTGAAAACAAGTTCTTAGGGATTTGTGGTCAACTAGCCGGCTCTGCCGACGTCTCCCGCAAGGTTTCCATCCGTAACATCAGGATTGAGAGTATCGGTTCAGCAGGCTGCACCGGCTTCACACATTGGATACTTGTGTGAACAGTAACAAAAAAATTATATTTTTTCTGCACATGAGATTTTCATGACTTGGTGCGCTCGTTTCTTAATAAAATTTCTGATTTCATTCTCCTGGCAAAGCCTTAGGTCTGTGTGCTCTCTTCATTGCTTACGCAAAGCCAAGGGGGCCTTGCGTTTCCTTTAGTTTGAAACTAGGAAACACATTTTTCATACTAAGATATTTTGAAGCCAAATGCCAACAATGTCTTCCATGTGGTGCGATTTTACACAGGGATATTGTTTTTCTCTGATTTTCCCTCAAACTTTTGCAAGTCCCTGATGGCTACGCATTAAGTTGTATATTCGTTTTTCCTTGCTTAGGCGTGCTCAGTGGAGTTAAAAGAGTCCTTGCTTTTCGACAAATTTTTAGTTTTGATTCCGGTACCTCTACACATCTATTACAAAGCAAGATAGAAAAAATGTTCCTCCAAAGTATAATAGAAAAATTTGCTCAAAAATGATCACCAGCATCATACGGTACCATACAGCAATCTATTACATCATGTCAATAACCCACGACCGGTTTCGATCTTATTGGGTCTCATCAGGCGGGTGTAAAAAACACTCGATAATAAACATGCTAAAAAAACAAATTTGCCCATGGGTGCAAAAAAAAAATGCAATACAAAACAATATGATACAGCAATACCTATATCACCTGTGCGCAGTTAAAAGTATCAATTAAGACAGTTGCACTGGCTTCACCGTAGAAACAGTTGTGAGAGCAGCAAGAAAAAGTTTTAAAAAATATAGGCCATAGTTACTGTACACGTACGTAATGGTGATAACCTCGGTCTATTATTCAAGGCTGGTAATACTCACAAAAAAGAATGAGTCACGCACTATCAGTCATACCTTTTTGAAAAGTGTATGGGGTGTGAAATAATGTCAATAATGATGACGACTCCCAAATGGTGCGGAGTCATGTGGGAGTCGTCATCCTCCCAAAAGGTGGGGAGTCATTTGTCAATAATGATGACGACTCCCAAATGGTAACCGGCGAGATGGTGTATTGGTTAGAGCGTCCGCTTCGCAGTTGGTAGACCTGGAGTTCATTCGCTAAGTCGAGTCATACCAAAAGACTTTAAAAAATGGTATTCACAGCATCCCTGCTTGGCACTCAGCATAAAAAAGGTATAGTGTAGAGAACAAGCCGGCAAGCTTGCTTGTTGTGTCCTTGGGCAAGGCACTTAACGGGACGCCTCCACCTTTATGTGGCAGACAGGTGGCCTACCCGTACTTCACCGGGTTACAATTGTGAAGTTACTAGCCCAGCACGATGTAAGAGGCGACTCTTGGGTACAAACCAGTGGCATTCCGCGTTGTTGGTGGTGGGGCTACCAGTCGCTCATGATTGGTTCGAAATGGGCTGCCATCTATCCCTTAGCCTAATGCAATTAGGTTGACTGCATGAACCTGAATTACCGTTCGTGCCGTACCTCCATCCCAAGGAAGAGGAGGGGTAACCACAACAACAACACTCCCAAATGGTGATCGTTTTGATAATTAAAGAAATAAGCTATTTAGAGGTAGGTAGGTCTATTTGACGATTTGGTAGGCCTTTTTCGTATAAATATTTTGGCATTGAGTTCTTTGGCTGCGCCGTTTGCTTAAATTTAACCATAGCGGTAAAAGGGCCATGCCTTTCCCCCAAAGTCATGCAACCTATTCCAATGGGCGCCTATTAAGCTCTTTTCAAGCAAAAACGTTCCGTCTAAATCCAGTTTCACAAATTGATGCCGTTATGTTTTATTTTAATCTTTTCTTAAACTAGTGATATTATCACATATAACATCGCCCCTTATCACGACCTCCTTACTTTTTAGTGAAGATTAATCTTACATACCGATACAAAGAGCCTAACAATTATACAAATACCAGTAATGTAGTACACGAGATGATTATTCTTGGCACGCCAAAATGCGATGATCGCAAATTTTGTTTCCTATTGCCTTCAGCACGTAACGATTTTTTGGTTTTGTGCAGCAGACAATAACCGGGTCTCAAAACTGTTAAATGTGTATTGGATCTCACTCCACCCCGCTTTGGCTGCTGCTACTTGTGCTCTTGTTTTATTTTTGAGGAGGAAAATGTCCGCTTTGTATTCCTTGGTAACTATGCACGATCATTGGCGAACGCACGGAAAGAGGGTATTAAACCTCTGTTGGTGTGAAATGATTTTAAATTCTACAATTATTGTTATTTAATCTCGCTTAACTAGCGTAGTAAGGAAATTTTCAAGTGCACATCTTGAATTCTTTTTGTGCCTTCGCGTAATGGTGGCGCTTTTTTGTAGCTCGTTGCTTGTTATTGCACTTTTTCTATCACAAAGCTAAAAAAAGTTTTAGCGTCTTGGGCGTCTGTTTTAACTTACCTACAATTGGGAAACTCCCTCAACATGGTCTCTGATGTATTTAGGAACAAGTTTTTTTGAGAAAGCATAACATTTTGAAAAGGTGAAGACCTTATTTTGGAGATTAACTTTTTGAAAGCAAGACCATTGGCCATTTCGGTCTCCAAACAAGAATGAGGACCTTTGTTATCACATTTTTGCTACTCTCATACGCTTTTGTGGTACCATTGCCCTATATCTCCCACCCCTCTAAATACGCCACTGAACACGACACACGTAACTGCTACTCTTCCGCATTTCTCTACCATGTAAGTGTTATTACATTTCAAATTAAATGTATCACGTACTGTTTAAATCACATGGTACAAAAACATTTTTTGGATCATCAAAGCATTGACAATTCGTAAAATGACACACTGCGTTTTATAGGATACCGGCTCCTGGTATAGATTTACTCTTTATCATTTTTATGCTGTAAACATGAACTGAAGATTGTTATTTTTAAGAAAATCTGAATATACGAGGGTGAGTCAAAAAGTAACGCAATTTTTGTCACAGGAGGCGCATTTTTTGATAAAATTTGTTGAAATTTGGTATGAATGTTAAGGCACATATAGTCATGAGGTTCAGCTGTTTAATTGTGTTTTTTCGGATAGGTGTAGGGATATATGTTTAGCTGAGCTTACTGCGCAATGGCAACCCCGTCAGAAGTCCGTCTGAAGCAAAGAGCAGTAATCGAATTTCTAGTTGCTGAAGGCGTGACCACTGTTAACATTTACAAGAGATTGCAAACTGTTTACAAAGATAAAACCTTAGACTATAGCAATGTGTGGAGATGAACCCACCGCCTGATGACAAATTCAGAAAATTTCGAGTCCCAAGAATTGGGAAATGCAAGCTTAAGAGACAAGTCTCGTGCTGGCCTCCCATCAACTTCTGTTAACTATGCCAACAAAACAAAAGCGGACACTTTGATAAGAGCTGATAGGCGCATAACCATTGATGAGTTGGCGTCAGTGCTTGGGGCGAGCCATGGTAGTGCTCACAACATTGTTGAGTCACTTGAGTATTCAAGAGTGTGTGCCCGCTGGGTTCCAAGACAGCTTACAGATGAACACAAAGCTGAAAGGGTTAACTGCTGCACTGAACTCCGTGAACTCAGTAAACGAGATAACGAATTCTTAGGAAGACTCATAACTAGTGATGAAACTTTGATACATCATTGTGAACCCGAATCCAAAAGGCCATCAATGCAATGGCGTCATCCAACGTCTTCAAAACCAAAAGAGGGGGAAAATCATGGCCACTGTCTTCTGGGATGCCCAGGACTTATTCTTGTTGATTTCATGCCAAGAGGAGAAACTATCAACTCTAAAGCATATATTGAGACCATTCAAAAACCTAAATTAAGAATTAGACGAGTGAGACCCAATTTGGAAATAAATAAAGTTTTTCTTTAACATGACAATGCCCCACCACACACAAGCATCAGAACAAGGGAAGCAATCACTTCTTTTGGATGGACAACTCTGCCACATCCTCCATACTCACCTGATTTAGCACCTTCAGACTACCATTTCTTTGGTGCAATGAAAGAGTCACTGAGAGGCAAACATTATGAAAATGATGAAGAAGTGAAAACTGCTGTTAAGAAGTGGCTTTGTGAGCAATCACGTGAGTTTTACGATGCTGGAATACATGCCCTCATTCGAAGATGGAACAGCGCTATTAAAAGAGGTGGTGACTATGTTGAGAAGTAGGGATGAAATCCTCTGAAGCATAGCTTAATGTTAAAACATGATTTGTTTTGTTGTGTTTTCAATTTTTCATGTAACAAAAAAATTGCGTTACTTTTTGACTCACCCTCGTAATTTTCATTATTAAAATTTTATCCTGAATGATTGCCTTTAATTAATTAAAAAAAGATATAGATACGAAAGTTGATAATCTCTGGCTGTAATTGCGAAATTTTGTTTGATCAAAGCTGTTAACCAAATCTTTTCAAAGAAAACTACATTAATGCTAATTTAAAGGATAGAACTTAGGGAAACTTAAAGGCTAACCACAATTAGTTGATTGAAATACCATTTCCACCACCGGTTTCGTTCTTATTATAATTCTTCAGGTGGACTAAGGTATTGAACCGACGATTGCATGAATTGCTTCATGCGATTTATAGGCTAACACCAGCTGCTATAATTCTAATTATTACATTAATACTATAAACCTGTTACTTTTACGCCTTCTCTTCTTCGGAATGGAGACATGTTGAAGAGCAAAATACCTAGGCCCACACTGCAAACCCTATAAACATCGGTCTGGGAAAAAGGTAACCTTGTCCATATGAACTGGCTATAGCTATGTTGCACCAACTCCATATTTTAAAGTGAAATAGTATTGCATTGACAATACTTCATTAAATGACAAAAGTGCATAAAAATATTCAAGAATAATCCGATTATGTTACACCAAAACAAGCCTGCGCAACACACGGCACCCAAGAACCTTTGTTGCGGCTCACCAGGCTCTCAACACACTTCAATCTTCAAAAAAACAAAAGAACAAAGCTTATAGAGTCGAAAATAGAGCTAAAAGTGCTTTAAAAAGTTGAGAACCTTGGCATAAGGCGTGCGAACAAATATTTGCTTGATAGGTTCAGTAACGGTTTCGTGGTACAGAGACCCTGGGGATAGTCTCCGAGCCCGAGACAGATTACTGTGAAGCTGTTCAACGAAGAATTAAATATATGAAAAGCGCGCTTGTTCGTACTTCTTATCTGCTGTCGCCTAAACTTTCTTGCTTAAATCCTTTTGATAAAACTTGTATTGACAATACAGGACTGAAAATCGAAGTTAGGAATATTGCAATTGATAGAAAAACAGATGAGGTGGCGGTGGTGTCGTTGGCGGTTGCGTCGTTGGCTTCGGCGGCGTTGGCGTTGTTTGCGGTTTCAAACTATTTTGACCCCCAAGTACCTTCTTCTTTACTACAGCTCCAACACAATCACAATCGCCAAAAAACAGCTCAACCAACTTTCCTCTACGCTGGCATCTACGATCTTCCTTGAGTAATTTTCGACTTCCACTCAAACGTTCAGGTTTTACAAAAACAAAGTATACATTCCAGCTACGTGTCTACTTGAGAATGTCGCAAAGTGTGAGAAGAAGGCAGTTACTGCTGCGTCGCTTGAGAGTCAACCTTCACAAATCTAACGACTAATCACTGATAATGACACTATAAGTGCGACAAACAAAACAACGACACAATGCGGGTTTAACTCACACATTAGCTAAGCAAAAACTATTGATTTAAAGCATTAGAAGTTGCCAATATTGTAACAATATTTACAGGGCCATTGTACTGTTTTTCGCAGAACAGCCCTAAAAGATTTTGTAAGGCACTATGATAGAGATTCTAATTACAGTTGCTAAAACACACTTTAATAGAAAATGAATAGATCCGATTGCATCAATAAACAAATATCTCTCATCGCTTCATTGTGTCAAAGAAATGCATGATGCGTATTAAATGCAAGTTTGCTTCTCTTTTTGGCTTTGATCCCATCACAGTCATGTTAGATTTTGTCGCAATCTGGCGCTAGAAGTCTGTCAACTCCCAATTTCGTGTCTACAACAAAGGTATTTCAAATATTGTAAGGTTTTTGCTCTTCAATTTGTTGGCGTAAATAAACATGCAGGCTGTATATTCAACGTTTCATTACAAGATAATTCAAAAGCTGCCAAGAATTATAATAACAGTAGGGGAATAGTAAAAACTTTTTGAGACAAAGACCACAAGGAGAGGTATTACCCGATGCGAGAAGTATTTTTCAAAAATTCTCACTTGCCAGAGCTATAATCATAACAGCTTCAATTGTCCTAGCGTTTTTTCAAGGAGGAAGTGGAAAACTTTATGTACTTATTTCTTTAAAACTTCATATACATGCATTAAACTAATACTTCGACATCTCGAGGAGAGGGTCAACCAGGTTAAAGCTGGATATTCCTGGGGCAATATTCATACTGGGCTCTTCATTGGCTTTGCATCGCCATCTCCACTCAGCTACTTATTTCAGTAATCGACACGTTTGTGATGGAGTTCAACTCTTTTTACGCTTCAGAGGAAGGGCATATGGCAGCTCTAGATGGTTCTCAAATTGGGTTCTCAGAGGAATTTTCAAGGGGCAAGCATCCTTTAGTTATAAAATGATAGAGTAAGTTTGCTTTTTTTATTGCGAATTCATCAACTGATCAATTATATCAACCGCTGTGCTTTTTATATGGTTCAACTTTTTCCTTGTTTCAACTTCTTCCTTGTTCTACACTACACGTCTGCGGTATTTGGCAATTACGAGGTCTTTTTGCGAGTTATTACGTTTCAAGTACGAGTCGTTTTAACTTAGCTAAGCTGCTTTTAGTAAGGAAATCAAAAGAATGAGTGGAAATCTGATTAGACCTCGTTAAGTTTTTCTCCTTTCAAAAGTTCGTGGGGGTTTTTCATTACTTCAAGGAAGCAAAAAGGTCCGTCAGCCATCCGGGCCTCAAAATCTTTGTCTTCGATTAAAAACAAAGACCTCAAACATGTGGATGTCTTAAAAAAGGTTTTTCCTTTAATTTGAATTGAAAATATGAAAAGGCTTTGCAAATTTGTGTGCCCCTACCCTTTCTCTCCCGTCAGTTAACTTGCCCCTTCTAATCTTGGGATCTGGCTACAACCCGTCGGCTAGCGAACAAAATGTGAGAACAACTGGCCTGTAGAGAACAAAACTAAATTTTACATAACAATATTCATTGGCCTAGCAACCTATTTTTCCATTTTTTCCTCCTCTGTTTTAGCCCATTCTTGAACCTGATCAGATGCCAATAGAAGATAAACTGAAGCTGAAAACAGAAGAACACCAGCAGTTGAACCAAATAAAAGTCGCCAGCCTGGAATACCCTAAAATAAAAATTTGTAAGTTTAGCCACAAAAACCAGTCTTGTCGTTTTCAACGGCCTTTGATCATATTGGAATAGGTCTTTATCACCTTTACTGTAGCCAACCTAACAAGGTGCATGCCTGGCAATTGACAGGTAGCAAACTGTTTTGCTGTTCTTCGGACTCGCAAGAAACAGAGGTGGCGCTAAAGGACAGTTTTCCAGACATGCTTCTGAGTGTTAGCATTCTGGCTAAATTACTTGATAGGCCAAGGGACAGAAACATCAACACAAAGCAGTGGGGTTCACAGTAATACAAATGCTGCTGATCATAAATATGTGTACCTGCTGATTCATAAATTTTGCGGTCAAGCTCTCTGTTCATCTTGTGTTCAATGACTGAATAAGTGCTCAATCTATATGACAGATCTCAAGAAATATCCAATATGCAAAATGTCTTCAAAAATTTGGTTTCCTCAATTCAAGATGTGCAGTGGGCTACCAAGCGACAAATTATGGGTGATCTATTTTAAGGTAGGGCCTAAGTCAATTATAAAATTTATCTTGATAAATCAGTAGTCTAGAGACATCAAGCTTAATATGTAAAATAAAGGCCTTACTTGTTCTTTTACAATCTATTCTAGATATAGGACTACACCATCGTATCTCAACCTTTAAGTATGTGATCCATCCTAAAACTAAACAGATCTCTGCGTTGCGGTTGTAAGCCATATTTTACCAATTTTTGTGGGTGTATTCCAAATAAACAAGTCACTAAGCTGAATTTTTCTTTTTTAGGGATGTTTGCTTATACAGTATGTGAATAGCAAGTCGTGGCTCACCCGATTTGTGTGCTGTGGCCCACAGATTGAGCGGTATTGGTCTACACTAAAGGACAAGTTGCACTTACATCCGCCAGCACTGAAACTTATAATGACGCAAAGTAGAAAAATAGCAACCTCTCGATTTCATCTGATGCAACTAATCACAATCAAGGAGATGCCTTGAACAGCAAACGATACTCCAGTAAATATCTGAAATATAGACAAATAATGTTTTGTTTTTGCATAATGAGTTATGCAAAAACAAAACTTTGTACCGTTTCTCGCACTCAGTGTCCCAATTGGGTATGTATGGCTTTCTGTAACCACGTGGAATGGAGTCCTTGGCAGCAACTTTTAGTAGTGTTGTGAACTCAGAGTAGGCCAGGTTCAGGTTGTCCTTGGTTGGAGTTGGTAAGTTGTCTGCACATCTATCGGTTAACAACCTGAACTTGTCCCAATTCGCCTTGGGAAAATTCCATCGGGGTATGAATCGACTCTTGACAAATGGTAAAATAGGAGGGGTAAATATGAGAGAGAGACGATGCTGAGATCTTGGAAAGGGATTTCGTACTTCTCTTATTGGAATTGCACCATCTGCATTTGAGCAAAGAGTTAGATCATGGTTTGTTCCTCTTTTCCACCAACCAGAGAAAAAAGTTGGTGATTGTTTGGGATCGTATAGATTATGCAAGTTGTTAAGTGAGTACCAGTTAGCTAAGCGTACACCATTCTTATCTGAGTTTGAGTAAACCCAGATTTCATGTCGGCAGTTGATATCACCAGAGATAATGCATGTGGGTTTCTTTCCGGAAGTTGGAGGGTGTCTAATTTAGCAGCTGGGGCAATGGTTCCCAACAATTTTCTGTCGCGGCGCATTTTAGAAAAAAACGAAAATTATTTGGCACACCTCGAATATTTTGAATACAAAATTTATTCAAATTGACCGTTTTTTACATATCACAACGAAAAATTAAGCCAATAACGTAATTTAACTTGTTTCCAGGAAATTCACTGTATTTGCGTCTTTATGACAGGATTGCAACAATTCTGTCAGTGAGAAACTTGTGCTTGATGTTTCTTAGCAACCATTTCAATATCAGGACGTATTTCAGAGAGACAAACCCTCGTTTCTTCTTCAATGCAACAAAGCCGCTCTCGTTTTTTGGACTTCATATTGTGGAGTGTTAAAAATCCGAGCTCACATAGATATGATGTCGAAAACTGCATCAGAATAGTCAAAGCCTTTTTAGCTAATGAAGGGTATTCTTCTTTGACAGCAATCCAAAATGTATCTACTGGTACCCCAGCACGTTTGATTTTAAGTCCATGATCACTGGAAACACATGCCAACTCCTCTTCTTCACATAATAAAAGACCAGTGCTAGATGAATTCTCTATAAAAGGATTTCGAACCCAGTCATACTCATCGGTCTTCAGTGATGGGAAATAAAAGTTAATTTTTTCTTCCAGAGTTGTTAAGTGTTGAAATACAATGGGGCTAATTTTCTTTATGCAGCTTTGTCGTACTAAAGGGAACATCTCAAGGTTACCATCTTTAGCTCTGTTTTTCCAAATTGCAACTTTCTTTTTAAATGCAATCAGCTTATCTGATGAAGTCAGAATGTTTTCTTCTCTGCCTTGCATGCTTGTGTTGAGGCCATTGAGATGTGCAAATATTTCTTCCAAATATTCTAGCCTTGAAAGCCAGAATTCACATTCAAGATATTCACAGAAGTGTTCATGTTCTTCTGTTTTGAAAAGTGCATGAAGTTCCTTATGCAGTTTATATACACGCCATAGCACCTTTCCTCTTGAGAGCCACCTCGCTTCAGTGTGCAGAATCAAACGTTTGTGCCGAGAGTCCATATCAACACAAATTTTCTCAAAAAAACGAGACTTTTTCGGCCTCATTTTGATGAAATTAACCATTTGCACAACTTGTTTTAAAACTTGACTTAAGTCATCTAGTATTGTTTTTGAAACAAGTACTTCCCTATGGAGGAAGCAGCGGGTTTGTACAACATTAGGATTTTCTTTTTGTACGAGTGATACAAAACCTTTAATACTGCCAACCATACATGGCGCCCCATCAGTACATATTCCAATGCACGAGTTCCATGATAAATTCCATTTTTCAATGTAAGCAGATAATATGTCAAAGACGTCTTGGCCTGTTGTAGTGAGTGACATTTCCTTGCCGCACAAAAACTGATTTATTATTTGATTTCCATCAACGAAACGAATAAACGCAAGTAACTGTGGTTTGCCGCTGATGTCGGTTGATTCGTCAACTTGTAAAGCGAATTCAACGGTGCTTTGAAGTTTAGTCTGTACAGTTTCCTCGATATTAGCAGACAAATCCACAATACGTCTTTGGATTGTATTATTTGACAGGGGAATCTTGCGAATTTCTTGTTCGGCTTTGTCACCCAGAATTCTTTTTACTGTCTTTCTGCAAGCAGGCAAGATGATCGACTCAGCCAAAGTATGTGATCTTGTTTGCTGCGCGATCATTTCGGCGACATCATAGGAAGCAGCTTGGGCCTTTTCAGAAACAGTTAACAATTTTTGAAAAGCGGTTTTGTGTTTGGACTGTTGCTCTAGTAGTCTCCGAAAATAGTTCAGATTTTTATCTTGAAGCTGCGAGTGTTTGGTTACAAAATGTCTACTTAACTTGCTGGGCACCATACCTTCGTTTGACATTTTTTCGCCACAAATGACACAGTGGGAAAGATTGATCCTCACTATCAGTCCAGTGAAATCCATATTTCAAATAATCATCGCAGTATTGACGTTTTGGTCGAGCTTTTGGTGTTTTATCACAGGGCTTTGCTGCCTTGGAACGTTTACTTTCTGATTCATTATCATCACTTTGTTTCCTCTTGATAAATTTATCCATTTTTTTGGGTAACTTAAAGCGCGACAAGTATAATAACTTGACCGAGTGCAAACAATTTAGTTTAGTATCGTACGGTAGTATTTAGGGCACAGTTGACTGGCTTAAATGTATGTCAGTGTTTGTATATGTCACAATCGCTATTTATTTCATGCATTATTTTGCACAATGCAGCCACACAACGAACCTTATTCAAGCGTAAATAAACTTGAATGATACATCCACAAACCAAAAACAACTCAATTACTACCAACAATATCGTTAGTGTGCCGTACTGACTAACGTCGGCGGCGTGGAATTTTTTAAAGCGTACTTGATTGAATTTAACTTCAATATTTTTTGCGGCGCACCTGATGACATCTCGCGGCGCACTGGTGTGCAGCGGCGCATAGGTTGGGAACCACTGAGCTGGGGGATGGTAGATGTTGATAATTTGAGTATTGTTGATTTCAATGCTAGTCCATTGTGTTGGGCTATTTTCCACTGAGCATCCAGTATTTGTAAACGAAATCGAGTTTCGAACAAAGGTAACAATTCCATGGTGTGCATGAAGTATGTGGTTAGCTCGGACGAAACCACTGAGTTTTAGGTTCTGAGGGTTATTTTGGTGGGTTTCTTGAACAAGCACAACCATTACATTTTTATCAGTAGCAATTTTTTGGAGGACTTCTTTTTTAGAAGATGTCCAGCCTTCGATATTGATTTGGAGTATATTGAAAGAGAATTTGTTTGAGGTCGGTTCATGGCCAGAATCAAATGATTCTCGTCCTAAAAAGGACGGTTTCTCTTAACTTGATGCTGGGCATCTTTGTCTTTCACAGCTCCTCGACGCAGTTACTTGTTGATTCATAAGCATAATGAAAAGAGAAGAGATGAAATTGTCAAGTTGCCGCAAATTTCGCCAGTATAGTAACTGCTCAGGGTGGACGACGAGAACGTAAAGCAGGTCCCACCCCGAACGTAAAGCAGCCACTGCTTTAGTTGGTACAATCTATTGGCGTGCTAGTATTTTCTCAACTGGCGAGGGAAAAATCACCGTATTTACGTCAGGGGAGAGTGATGTAAGACAATTACTGGGGCAAGACGATCGCCGTCTCAAAAATTCCTTTAAACATGCGGCAACGAAGAAATACTGTCATCTACTGCTCCTTGTTTTTGTAGCTAATGATAAATATCAGTTTTGCCAGCTTTTGGCAAGCATGCGAAAGGTTATGTAAAAAAAAATTGCGTTTTTTAGCAGAAAAGTAAGAATTGTAAAAAAAGATAGAAAAACGAAAATATGTGTGATTACAGGTGTTGTAGATAGCTTTTATCCAATCCAGGTTACGGCTGTTTCTGCACACACATGTTGAACTGAAAGCAGAACTACTGCATGTGTAAAGGTGGATGTGGGGCAAAACGATCACTCAGCGAAAGGGTTAAAATGATTATGGTGATCGTCTTACCCCACTTAAAAAAGCATACTTAAATTACGTTAAAATATCAAATATCTGATTGTGACTGCACTCTATCATTTAAGGGGTGGGACAAGTTGTTCACTTCAGACAATATTTTTCAAAACTCTATCCTATATCTTGTAAATATGCAGCTACTGATCTCAAAACAAAATATTGTCAGACGAATAAAAGGGTTAGATTGCTCATTACACCAAAGATTTTTCTTTATCACAGAAAATGATGATGCTATGGAAAATGGCCTAAACACAATAGTGATCATTTTATCTTACTCTCCCTTTTATGGCAACATTTTGAGTGACCAGTACTTAAGCGATTAGTGTTTATCGCTCTAAATTTAATGCAGTGTTTAGGGATAGCCTTAGCGCCGACAAAAATTTTTGCTAGTATTAGCGCCGTTAGTTTGTCGCTAGCGTGTATCTACTCTGCTAAGAAGACGTTCTCTTCAGGTCAACGCTCGAGACCACCCCTTCTTACACCAGAGAAAGCCGATCAACTGTGAAAATTGTGTTGAAAGAAAGATCGAGTCTGGGCATACGCAACTTAAGCGTCTGTTTACACTAAGTGATGGGTCTTTTTTATTGTCATCTCGAAAGACCAGGTGATTGTTATTATTTTTGTTACCAGGAAGGTTTTCTCTTAACCACTGCACTCTTTTTGGGCAATTCTTTCTCTTTATACCACTAGTTCAAATGGTGGAAGGTTTCAAACTCCGCGGTTTTCCGCTATGACCCCTTTCCCAAAGAAGGGACCGGGTGACAACAACACATTCTGTGTGCTACTTCTTGACAGGGATGTGGAAGCGGTTATTTTTCAAACGCTTCCGCTTCCGCATCTATCGCTTCCGCTTACACTAACAAAAAGTGAGAAAACGATCGTTGACAATTTTTTTTTAACTTTTGTGGGTCTGTAGCCTGCCTTCTTTACTTTATCATTTTGAGAAAACAAAAACCTTCATTTATTGCTATTACTTTACCTACTTCGCTTGAGCTTATTGTTCCGAACTACTCTGTGTTTCTTTTATTTAGATATTATAACTCGTGTTGAATGTAGAACAGTGCTTTTCAACCTTTTTGTCATCGCTGAACCCCGAATGTACTTTTTCGTTTGTCACGGAACTCCCACTAACAAAAATTTAGAAATCACAAATTGCTTGCAAGAAAATCAAATATTTCATTACTACAATTCAAAAAATAATTGAACACTTCAACAAATAGACAGTTATTAAAAGTTCCATCACTACTTACAACTACTTTTACAACAGTTAACTTAATGCTTCTCAGATCTAAACCGTATGACCACATATTACAGCTCTCGACAATAACCTGTCGTCACAACAACAAATTACACTGTATAGCGCTGATTTTTCCTCTCTGTCGTCAAATAACTCTGACTTTGAGTTAACTTTGATTTAATCATCATTATGGACTTTCTGTCCGTCCCCAAACAGGTATTGACTCCGATCTTTTTGGATAGCGAAGTGCAAAATTTCTGTCGTATATATAGTATATACATCTGAAGCGAGCAAAACTGAACTACACCAATCAACAGCCGCCTCAACGTGGTGATGCGGTCTCCAATCTTGTTTGGGTTGGGTTAAAATTGCTGTTGGCCTTCCCGAGGGTCCCAGTTACCCCAGGCACTCCCCTCACACAAAGCATTTTTTTGCCGTGCAGTCCCCTGAACGACCGCAGAAGGGTAGCACGCAGTCTCATTAAAATCGACCTGTTTTCTCTCTTCTCCTGCCTTTCTCCTACCCGACTTCTCATTCTTCTGATGAGTGGCAACGTTCATCCTAACCCTTGTCCCGTCTTTCCCTGTTTAGTGTGCGCTGGAAATGTGACCTGGCGGGGTAGGTCAGTGCAATGCTGCACATGGTCTAATTGAGTACATTTAACTCTTTCGCTCCCGCGATCATCGATTGATGATCTCGCGTTTTCAGTGTTTCCCTCAAATTTTGTTAAATTGAGTTACAAAATTAGTTTAATAAAAAATCGATTTGTGACTTTATTTTTCATCCGATTTTCATAAAATTTTCAAAAGATCACGCTTATTTCCTCACGCATCGAAAGATGTATAATTTGTTCCCTAATTCTTGGATTTTTATACCCAAAAACGGTTAAAAGGACCAACAACCCAGTTGCAGACGACAAAATCGGCCAAATTCTCAGCACGTGCAAACTATGCTAAAATCAAATTGAGATTACATCTTTACCACAAAACCAAACCCTTTATCATTAACACAGTCTGAAAACTACTCTTTTGGGGCATCATTTGACAAAATTTCAAGCGATAATGATAAATTTTACTGTTTTAAATTTCCAAATTTTTTAGGGGTCTCAAAACCCCCCAAACAAATTTGAGTGCTAAGTAGATAAAAGTAAACTTAGTGCGTAAAAAATATAATATGTTGCTAAATACTGGTCTCATCTGAAAGCTTAGGAAATTTGCTTTCCAGCAATATATAACTTTAACCCTTTCGCGGTCCACCTAGCAAAACTCATCGTGCACAAACGCGAACGACGTCTATAGCCGTCCATTTCTTAGCCTGCATAAAAAGTTTACTAAAAAAACGATTTGTGACTTTATTTCTCATTCGATTTTTATAAAACTTTCAAAAGATCACGCTTATTTCCTCACGCATCGGAAGATGTATAATTTGTGCCCTAATTCTTAGATTTTCATGCCGAAAAATAGTTAAAAGGACCAACAACCCAGTTGCAGACGACAAAATCGGACAAATTCTCAGCAGACACGTGCAAGAGCCAACTACCTTGAATTCAAATCAAGATACCTGGTTTACCACAAAACCAAACCCTTTATCATTGACACAGTCTGAAAACTACTCTTTTGGGGCATCATTTGACAAAATTTCAAGAAATAATGATAAAATTTACCTATTCAAATTTCCAAATTTTTTAGGGGTCTCAAAACCCCCCCAAACAAATTTGTAAGGTAAGTAAAAAAAGTAGATTTAGTGCGTAAAAAATATGATATGTTGCTAAATACCGGTCTCATTTGAAAGCTTAGGATATTTGCTTTTCAGCAATATATAACTTTAAATAGTTTAGGCTAAGCAATATATGATATTCACTGATCAAAAATGAGTACTGTACATCATGTCAGTTCAAAACCCCCAAAATTTTTTTACTTATCTTTACTAAATTATAATTTTTAGAAAAACTACACCCTATAAAAAGATAAAATAAATTGCAAATGTTTCACCACTAAAGTCGTCATTTTGTATCAAATTTCCAAGGAGACAAGAAGTGAAATACAAATTTAAAAGCTAGCAGAAGTTTGACTTCTCTAAATCAAAGTTTGCTGTATCCCCCTTGTTTCTCAACACATGGGAGGGGTGTAAATAAGTTGCTGTTTCATTGTTAATGACAGCATATTCTATTTAAACTTGATATTTTCTGAATCTTGAAGAAATTTCCTGTTCAAAAATACATAATGTTACATGGTTTAGGCTAACCTGTAGCAGATAATAACTGATCATATTTTAGATACTACATTTGACTAACAAAATTTGGTACCGGTCAGTACCGGTTAACAAAAAGGTCATGGGCCTGAGAAAGTAGCAAATTGTAGAAAACCTAGGCTTTTAGATAAGTTTTGATTGATGCACTTTGAAAGCTTATTTCCTTAGCATCATCTTGCGACCACTTCTAAAGAAATTGGTAGAAAATTAAATCTGTAGTAATCTTTGAGGTAAGGGTACTCTAACTTCGAAGACAACTCAGCACCTGTTTGAAGGGGGGGGGACTAATTTGCATATTCAAAAAAAAAATTTTTTTGTTTTCATTATATTTGAAATCCTCAAGAAATGTAGATTTCAACGATATATTACACTTGATGTAGAAGTAAACAGATGAGTAATGATTTACAAACAAACTTGGGTATTTTATGATGATTAATTGTCATTAATTATGATTGATTATGACACTTTGTGCAAAATGATGACGACGGCTATAGCCGTCGTGGACCGCGAAAGGGTTAAATAGTTTAGACTAAGTGGTACCGGTATATGATATTCACTGATCAAAAATGAGTACTGTACATCATGTCAGTTCAAAACCCCCAAAATTTTTTTACTTACCTACACTAAATTATAATTTTTAGAAAAACTACACCCTATAAAAAGATAAAATAAATTGCAAATGTTTCACCACTAAAGTCGTCATTTTGTATCAAATTTCCAAGGAGACAAGAAGTGAAATACAAGTTTAAAAGCTAGCAGAAGTTTGACTTCTCTAAATCAAAGTTTGCTGTATCCCCCTTGTTTCTCAAGAAATGGGAAGGGTGTAAATAAGCTGCTGTTTCATTGTCAGTGACAGCATATTCTATTTAAACTTGATATTTTCTGAATCTTGAAGAAATTTCCTGTTCAAAAATACATAATGTTACATGGTTTAGGCTAACCTGTAGCAGATAATAACTGATCATATTTTAGGTACTGAATTTAACTACCAAAATTTGGTACCGGTCAAAAACAAAGTCATGTGCCTCAGAAAATTGCAAATTGTAGAAAACCTAGGCTTTTAGATAAGTTTTGATTGATGCACTTTGAAAGCTTATTTCCTTAGCATCATCTTGCGACCATTTCTAAAAAAATTGGTTGAAAATTAAATCTGTAGTGATCTTTGAGGTGAGGGTACTACTGTAATTTTGAAGACAACTACCCCCCAGTTGGGGGGTTTATTTGCATAAAATTTGCATATTCAAAAAAATTTTTTTTTCAATTTGAAATCCTCAAGAAATGTGGATTTCAACGATATATCACACTTAATGTAGAAGTAGACAGCTGAGTAATGATTTACAAACAAACTTGAGGTACATAATTATGATTGATTATGACAGTTTTTCGCGCTGCCACCTTAGGGACATTTTTTTTCGCTTTTCACGCGGGAGCAAAAGAGTTAAAGTGCTCACCACTCTCCTTTTCTAGATTCAGAACTCTTGGCAACTTTCACTCCTGGATCTTCCCTCCCTGCTCTTTTTTGGAGATCCCACACCTACCAGCACTGTGACTTCCTCCTTGAACTCCTCCATCTGGCACATCTCCACTGCTCAATCTGGCCCCCTTCTGCTGATGCATCACTCGGACCCCGCCCTCGCCTTCAAATCTCTTATCCCTTTTCCGCCCACTTTGTTTCTTCTCCCTCTGCAGCTGCACCACCGCCTCATGCTCCTGGCTGTTTCTCTTTACCTCCTGCTTCTTCTTCCCCTCTCGACTCCCTCAGGGTTCTTCAATGGAATGCTGGGGGTCTGCGAGCCAGGAGCACTGAACTGCTACACTTCTTGTTGACCTTATTTGTATCTAGGAATGCTATAGCTGTAAACAGAATTACGTCACAATCTACAACTTGCTATCACAAGATTCCATCACTATTTATACTGCATACATGGAACACCACTACATATCAGAAATCAATAAACTGAAATAAGAATAATTATTAGTAATAAACGAAGAACCTTCGCGGTCCCCTCAAAACTCATGGAACACAACTGCATGTTTTTCGAAACCCCTGTTGAAGAGCACTAAAGTAGAATGATTAAGTTGTTTTCGTCGTAGTTTCTTATTCAACGTTTTTAACTCCCTAACCAAGATTAGTTAAGTTTAATCAAATCATCATTTCATTGTCCAAACTACCTTTTTCTTGCCCGTAATCGATATAAAATGTGATGCTACTTATACTTTTTCTCGCGCTAATGGTATCGCACGTTCATTCAGACTTATAGTGTAACTTCACCGTTTAATCCACATTGGGAAATGGAGAAAACTTTTTCGCCAAGTTACTCTTCAAGTCAAATAACCTATGTGGAAGCGGAAGGTTTTTCGCGCTTCCGCTTCCACAGAAAAAGGATCGCTTCCACCGCTTCCGTTTCCACATCCCTGCTTCTTGATATTTCAACTGGCTGCTGAAGTGGTTAATCACTTGATTGTTCGTTGCGGCCTCACTTGAGACGCAATTTAAATGTTTAATACGGTTTTTGTAGCACAATAGTTAAAATACGCTCTATATAAATCACTACAGTATTTGCAGCGGTAACAAGAAATCAGGTTGAACAGAACAAAAACTTTTCTATGACACCACAACTAATTGCACAGCTATGCACGACGAGCTGAATTGTTAGGCAGGTGCGTACTGCATCTTCAAGCGGTCAAATTCATTCTCCTGCAAAAGATACTTTTGTTACTGTCAAGCCACAGATCGACCACACCGTTAGTCGCAGTACTCTCAGAACTTCAGTTAACAGTACTATGCACTTCTTCCATTAGCAGTGTAATCAAGCAGAAAAATTTCCGACCAATGCTTTTTCAAGGATACACGTAAGATTAATTCATATGGATTGCCGCTACTTCTGCTAGTCTCACCAGCATTTTACTGTTTATTACGCTTACAATGCTACGTTGCACTGCACTGTGTCTTTACGCTAAGAAGCGAGATAATTATTTCACTAAAAAAGTATAGATAGTACTAGCTGCTAGCTAGCCATTTTTGGGCGATCTCCTATTTAAGATCGATCTGCCTTCCGCATTACACTAACATAAATAGAAACCCCCTTCATAGGTATTGCTGTAATGTTCTGATTTGTATTGAATCATTATTTTGCACACAATGGCAAATTTGTTGTGATTTAGGCTTAGCATTTTTATTGTGTGTTTTTTACACCCGCCTGATGAAACCCAATAAGGTCGAAACCGATCGGGGATTACTGACATATAATAGATTGTTGTAATATATACTATGATGTGCTGTTGTGATTACCCCTTCTCTTCCTCGGGATGGAGGTACGGCACGAACGACAATTTAGGTTCATGTCTTCAACCTAATTGAAATTAGGCTAGGAGAAAGATTGCAGCCCATTTCGAACCAGTCATGAGTGACTGGTAAGCCCCACTACCAAGGCGGACTGCCATTAGTGGGTACCCAAGAGTCGCCTTTTACAACATGCTAGGTTAGCAACTTCACAATTGTAACCTCGTGAAGTACGGGTAGGCCACCTGTCTGCCACATAAAGGTGGAGGGGTCCCGTTAACTGCCTTGCCCAAAGACACAACAGGCAAGCTTCCCGGCATAAAATGCGATGTTGGTGTTTGTTTCTATTTAGCTTCACTAAAAAAGCAAATTATGCAACTAAAACTACGTACTAGCATACTCCACATGAGTATTCTGTAAACTGTTCACCTTGATTGTTAATGTACGGTACTCTTGTTATATCACATGCTTTTTGGTAAAATACACAAACAATATTTAAATAAACAAGATGCTTACTTTCTTGAGGAAGTCCTGCACAAAAGCGTGGCTATTATGGGAGTCTTTAAGCTGGGATAGGTAACGATTGGTGACCTCAGGTCCTTTTCCTTGTACTTGAGCGAGTATAATCATATTTACCAGCGTTTCAGGGCAGTTGCTATCCTGATATTGGGAGATGTTTAAGATAAATTAAAAAACACCGCTGAAGCAGCAAAAAAACGCACCAGATGCAAGACTTGAACGGACTTTAAAAAAAGTGCAGGTGATTAGCACATCGTGTCTATATCACGACGTATAACCATGATTCAAGCATTTCAATGGCTGCACATCGCACAACCTTTGACGCAACTTGCTGCTTATGTGCGAAAAAAACGCCATCCGAAAGAGAAGTGAAAGTGTTTAAAAATCGCTGGTTTTTGCTCAAAAAATCAAACTATTAAGTGCTGCAGGCCATGCACTAATTACACTAGAAAAATCAGTACTAACACATACCTTGTCCATTGCCTCTTGCAAAACGCCTTCAGCCTCGTCCCACTTGCCTTGTGCAATATAACAAGCTGCTTCACCGTTCAGTAGTAAACTGCTCGACTGGTTTTTGTCGATCATTTCCTTAAGTATGAAAATCATGGATTTGTATAAGCACTTTATTCAGCACAACTTGATCGTCGAATGCAATAAAGGATAAATGAATATTGTTTGCAGTATACACTATATAACTCGTCCTTCCCAGCTGACTAGTGGTAGGAGAGCTTTACTGCGATTTTACTTTAGATCATTTTTCAGAAGTCGCGCCTAAATGTGCCATCAAAGAAAAGGTTTAAACAAGATTTCCAAACCAACTAAATTACGTAAATGCAATTACAATAAACCCGAAAACAGCATTAAAGAAGTTGCCTTTGCGACAGCAAAACAATACGTCATCATTTAAAAACAATTTTCAAGGCTACCAGAGCAATACATTAACCATACTTGAAATATGTAGTAAGCATCTTGCAGTTTTTCTCCTCCGACCGCTAAGTTGAACCAAGCTTGAGCCAGTTGTGTAAGAGTGGCATCTTCGTCTGTCTCTTGCATGCTTTTCAGTTCTTTCCTACAAAGAATAAGAGCGCATGCAAAAAAACATGCATTGGACTGCGTTGTGCACAAAATAAATACTTTTTTTTAAGACATCGAAGGAATATTGTTTCCTAAACTGGCTTCATTTAAACCAGGGGTCCTCAACCAAGGTGCAAGTTTATAAAACGTGGATGGGGTCAAAGCAATTACTTTTAAAAAGACAATCTTAAAAAAAATGAAGTCAAAACTTGAAGTAAAACCGGGCCAACACCGTGAAAACGTTGGGCACTCCTGATACAGGGCATAAGACTTCACAATATCGCTGGCTGCTGTCGCCGGAACAGTATTACACAAAAGAGGGGGTAAATTTTACTTCTGAAAACTCTCTCAATTAACGTAAGCAAAAAGAATCGGAACCTATGATTTAAATAGTATTCCTCAGTAGCATTGTTTGTTCTTTTATGTGAATTTTTTTGTAAGAACAAACTGAACTCTGTCATAAAATGAACAAACAAAAGGTTTTACGGTGAACCAGCACCTTCTAAACACTTGTCAGCCTTAAACATAGCTCCACTCACGTAGCTTCACAGACTGACGACTGCCATCCTTTCCGCGATTAACTGAATTAGATCACACAAAAAACTGAAATAATGCATTTAACAAAAACCAAATAGATTTTAGCCTCACCTAGCCAGGTCCACTCTATTGATTGCAATATAAGATTGAACGGAAAGTGCTGACCTAAAATGTAAGATTACAATGACAAATGGGCAACTGCATGATAGAAAACCTAGGACTAAATTTTAAAACTTACAACGAAAAGAGGAACCAACTGACATGTCACATTACACCACCCCAACAAGGATGTAATCCAAAAGCTTTGTCAGTCATAGGCTGCAGCTTGTACAAAAGGTTACAAACAGCATAAAAGATTAGCTTATAAACACTAGTTTCTAGCATTGTTGTGCTTCTCAAAAACCATTTTAAGATAACTTCCGGTGGGTTGTTATGGTAAAAATGTGATAGCACCGGTTGTGCTGGTAATTCCAAAGTAGGTCTTAACACAAATTGTTCGATGTATTACTATAAAAATCTTTTGTGACTGGATGTAATACTACAGAGTGGCGCACAATTCACTTTACCATTTTAAAATAAAATATCATTTCTGTAAATAAATGTACTTTAATAATTTTTTTTTATTACATAGTTTAAAGATTGGAATTTTATTTTGATCTGGTGGCGCATAAATAACTTTACCATTCAAAAATGAAATATCGTTACAAGACTTGAACATGTATCCTTACAAGGTTCAATTAGTGCAATCTCTACAACCATTAGACATGCAACAACGGCTAACTTACGCTGTCAGATTTCAGGAAATTGCAAGAAGTGACATCAACTTTATTCACAATCTGATGATCATGTGAGATGAAGCTCGCTTTCATTTGAATGGGCATGTGAATAAACAGAATATGAGGTTTTGGGGTTCAAAAAATCCACAAACTGCTCATTCGAGTGAATTACACCCACGTAAAGTTAAGGTATGGTGTGGAGTAACCTCAGAAAGGATTATTGGGCCTCACTTCTTTAAGGATCCAGACAAAAATGCGGTTACTGTAACTGGAAAGCGATATAGAGAAATGCTAGAAAATTTTGTTCAGCTTGAGATAGCAAATATGGCAGGGTATTGGTGGCAGCGAGATGGTGCAACTGCACATACAGCTAGAGCCATTATGCAGATGTTAACTGGGATGTTTCAAGATTGAATAATTTCTCAAAATTCCGACTTTGTATGGCCTCCAAGATCACCAGTTTTGACAGCACCAGACTTTTTTCTATGAGGGCATCTTAAAGAAAAGGTGTACGTAAATAAACCTCCAACTATCCAACAACTTAAAGCAAACATCCAGACGGAAATTCATTCCATACAGCCTCAGATGATAAGAACTATCATGGAAAATGCTTTAAAAAGAGTTCGTGTTGCAAAGCTGAAAATGGAGATCATTTACGCGACATTATTTTCTATATATAGATCAAAATAAAATTCCAATCTTTAAACTGTTTGTAATAAAAAAATTATTGAAGTACATTTATTTACAGAAATGATATTTTATTTTAAAATGGTAAAGTGAATTATGCGCCATCCTGTATATATAACGAATAATCATGGTTTTCTGGCACAAACTGCAGCACCTAGGGAATTACAGGTGTACTCACGCTTCTAAGGACTCTGTACTGTGCAGCACTCTTAGGGCAGCATCAAAGTTTCCTTCATGGTAATATATGCTCGCTGCCATCAAAGGCAAAGTTTTGTTCTCAACATCAACGTTTCCAGACAATTTTTCTTCCAGATTCTACAAAACCGACAATGCAATATTGATCATGTATTGAAGGAAAAATACAGATGTAATAAAATAAGTTTTATTTCTTCTTTACTTCGTGTTTTCAATTACAAACTAGCACACTATTTCCTTCAGGTTGAATGCAAAATTAGAAAAACTGTAGATAATTTTTGCAATGATCTTGACCCTAATCATTATACAGAAGGATTACACAATCAATTTAAAGACAGCTAACATACGAGGTGTGTCCGAAAAGTAACAAGACTGGTGTTATAAAAACTGTATTGAAAAATATTGAAATATACCAAAGTCAAATTTCTTCAAAGTAATCTCCTTCCACTTTGAAACACTTGTGCATTTGCCTTTTCCAGGATTCAATGCACTCTTGGAAAACATTTTCTGGGATCTTTTTGAGCTCCGTCATCGCGGCCATTTTGATGGAATTGATGTCAGAAAAATGGGTTCTCTTCAGAACAGATTTGATCTTGGGAAAGAGGAAAAAGTCACAGGGGGCCAGATCGGGAGAATGTGGGGGTATTCCAAAGTTGCAATATTCCTTTCTGCGAGAAACTGACCAATACTCAGGGCTGTGTGATCAGGAGCGTTAATGTGATGGAGCCTCCATGCGTGAGCTTCCCAAAAACTCCACCTCTTGTCACGCACTGGCTCATAAGGCGCCGAAGAATGTCTTTATAGACAGTTTGGTTCACTGTTTGGCCTTGAGATAAGAATTCGAAATAAACGATGTGACTTTTTCCTCTTTCCCAAGATCAAATCTGTTCTGAAGAGAACCTATTTTTCTGACATTGATTCCATCAAAATGGCCGTGATGACGGAGCTCAAAAAGATCCCAGAAAATGTCTTCCAAGAGTGTATTGAATCCTGGAAAAGGCAAATGCACAAGTGTTTCAAAGTGGAAGGAGATTACTTTGAAGAAATTTGACTTTGGTATATTTCAATATTTTTCAATACAGTTTTTATAACACCAGTCTTGTTACTTTTCGGACACACCTCGTATAGAAATTTGCAAAAAAAATTATTGAAAAATTGCAAAAGGTCAAAAAATAAGCTAAGGTAACACTTAGTAATATAATAATCAGTTAATGGAGTAGCTTACTTTTAATATTGCATCCTTTCTAGAAGGATTGGAAAGATAATCAGCAAATATTCGCACAGCTTGTAGTTCTTGAGGTGCTGAAGATCTAATTTCATCAAGAACTACACCAAATTTTCTTTGTGCTATGTATGCACGATAAAGATAAACATCACATTCTGTTGTCTTTACCTGAATAATAACCAGTTAATTAGTTAAAATATCAAAATAAAAACAACAGTCCAAAAACCAGAAAATATCCATAAACCACAATGAAATCATTGGGTTATTGGGGAGGTCTAGTAGGCAGATTTTGCATTACCAGCACAATGAATATACCATTTAACAACACATTCTTAAGTTTGTCAACAATGGTGCGGACAATGACACAGTCAGCTATTTCCTCTTTTTATACAACACTTTATTTGGTATTTTTGTTAGCAAAAATGTAGAACTATGAAGATATCCTACTAGGTATGGCATGTCCTGGTTTAGTAAGGTTTTGTTTTAGCTTTATAGTACTTCTGTCAGTCAAGTCTTTCTTCAAAAAAGTCTGTTTCAGTGCTTACATCAATTAGTTTGCAATATTTTATTGCTTAAAAACAAATTTCATAAAGTATAATATGCATTAAGTATATCACATATATTTGTAGCTTCTTAATATCATTAACAATACACAACAATTCTATTAGCAAAATTAGGTTTGTGAATCAGCAAAATAACCTCAAAAGCATTTAATTAAGCACATTTCAACTGCAGTGGCATTGACTGTATGTAGTATCTCACAGCATGGCAACAACTGCTCTCATAGAATTCTTTTATGGCAGTTAAACAGGCATCCTTCTAAATAGTACATGTCCACAAATGTCCAATGGTATGAACTGACTCTAACTCTTTATCTTACACATGTACTATTTAGAAGAACTGACCAAATAATGATTGTTGTCTGAAAATCAAAGTAGTTGCATTATAGTAGTTCTAATTGGTACTATCCACTATGTCTGCATTATCCAAGGTTAGGGTTAGTTCACAGCACAAGACTTTGTGATGGACATTGCACACATTGTGGACTTGTACTACTTCATAATACCCATTGCATTTTGGTAATAAATGTAGGGCATTACAATATAACGATGGCTTCCTTAAGCACTAAAGTAATATGAATAGAGGAGCTGAGTTGGCCATGAAGGAGAGATATATATCCTATTTAACAACTGGAGAGATACAGAATAATAGTTAATTCTATGACAAGCAAATTAGGTCTTTGTACATTAAAAACTAAAAAAGTGAGTACCTTAATTTTTTGTACTTCGTTTATGCATTGTTGATAAAGTCCTAAATATAAAGCATTTTTGACATCAAATAATTCATCTACATCAGATTGAGCCATAATACAAAGTTTAATTTATCAAAAGCTAAAATAAATAAAATTGGTCAGAAGATCAATAACTAGAAAAATAAGTTTTCAGTAAAATAACTGAAAAGCACTAAAACTGAGATCCTACTACATAATATGGTACATATCTGCAATGTCTACAATGTCAACTAAACTAACTTTAATCAAAACGCTAGCCTAAATCCTGCACGTTGCTCACATGGACATGCACTAATTAGAATAACTCCCAAAACTGTAAGTATGCACCAAGCACCAGCCTCATCTCTTAACATCACTTAGCTTCTTGTTGTATAGCAAATTAATATTAGTCAAGTTGCTTAAAAAGCACTGGGCCTCAAAGTCATTCTCAAGATTTTACACCCTTGGTGATGACTCAAATAGCTGCATAGTACAATGGATACTAGGGTACTAAAACTCAGAAATTCTGAAGACCAAACCTAGTTATAACAGTGATCTGCAAAATAAACCAAATTGACATTGTTGTTTACAGAGCAAATTAACCTAAAACTTTCTGCAGAATTCCATGTTTTAGTTTCTTTTCAGTGCTATAGTGTAACATCAAAGTACCAACTAAAAAAGCATACAAAAACTCTTAGTTTCAAATTTACAAAAATAGCCAAATTAAAGGGTGCTTGAATGTAAGCAGTGCAAGTAACTGGTACACATATGCTTTTAAAATATTTGGTGGTCAAGTAATCTACCGATACGTTCTGAAAGTGTGGTAACATATATTTCTGCTTAATTGTGCAGTCTTCTTCTTGAGTGACCAAGCACAAATTAAGTTAATTATCGTCTCTTGATAAATTTTATTTCGTTTAAACACTTAATAGACTTTATCAACTGAACTATTATAAACCTACAGCTATGGTGACGGGAGTAACTGGATGGGATGTTTAGACGAGAAGAAACTAAATGGCGAAAATCTGCTGAAAATGCTCAACAGAACTGGATGCTACCAAAACAGCGAAAATCAATGGAGTGCAGCAGCCTTTAGGGTTGGGGTTGGGTTACAATAAAAGGCTAGGATTACAATTACGGTTACTACGTGGAATTCAGTGCATTCTCACGTTTTAGTAGTATCCAGATAGACGGCATGCCATTGATCTTTGACAGGCTCGCTGCGCTGAATATATTTGCCAGGTACGGTACATAAGCTTGGTCCTAACCCACGACCAATCGAAGATCCAACAAAAAAACGACACGCACTTTTAGGAATCGGATCTTGGGTTGAACTCTATTCCGTTTGCGATCTGCAAAAATGTAAAAAACGCCCATTTTTACGGCAAATTTCTAACTCATGTAAAGTAATATTAAGACCGCTTTTGAGAGACTACTAAATGACTTTACAGTCTTTGAATCAGCACTCACCTTACGCAATGTTCCAATCGGCGCAAGCCATTGTTTTAGCAATTTAAAGGCGGCGTTGAACGTACCGCAGTTACCTTCGACCTTCAACTTTTGAATGACAAACTGACGCTCATGTCAAGGCGTCACTCTGATGCTGTTCATAGTGTACGATATTTGATTTTCTTAGTGATTAAACATTTTTCTTACAACATTAACACATTAATTTTTTTTACTACGTTTGAAAAGGAAGATGATAGTCTGGTGCAAGTAAAATCTAATTATTTTGTTTGATCCAAAAACTACGAGCTATTTTGAAACTAATAGTTAAATAAATATTTCTCTTTCTTGGGCAAATACTGTAGATTTTATCCAGCAAGATCTTTGTTGTTGTCTTCTAGGTCTACAAAAGCGGTCATAACAGTTGTAAAGATGAGAAAAAAGGCAATAGATAATTTGCAGTCTGTTTTATTACACCCAGAGATGGGCAGTAGCTATATACAGATATACGGTACTAGCCAGCTTTGCCGACGTCCCTCGGAAGGGCTACCAGTCAGTTATTTCCGGTTGGTTACACCGGTTTTTCCGGGTTCAAGCTAATTTATTTTAAAGATATAAAGCAATAAATTAATACTAATGGGATACCGCCCCTATCCTCCAAATCCCGATCGTTAAGGTCTTGGAAACTCTCCATTATTTCACATAGTCTGTTCGTTCTTTCAAATAAGAATAGGAGAAGAAACACAAAGTGGGAAATGGGCGCCGTAATAGTTTTTGTTTTACGATACATAAATCAGTTACTTGGTGATATGCATATTATACGATTTAGTAGAACCTCCTAGCATAAATAAAGTCCCTAGTTCGGATCTTCCTGTTGCTTTTTGTGAGGCACGCTTCCGAAGGAATTGCTAGTGTTAGATATTAGGACCACTACTTACTACTTTTTCGTAATTGTACGCCTAGTTGTGCAATCTAAAGCCTCTGGCTGGGCGCATGTTACTTGGTCCTGGCATAAACGCAGCCAGGGAGATAACATATTAACCTGAAGAGATGCAATTACAGTTGCAGCGCTCATGAGTAATGTCGACGTTAAGAATATGGTTGAGTGTGAAAACAGTTATGAAAAGTTAAGGTTTCTTTGACATAGTTAATTCTCGTTTCAAAATGTAATATGCTGTTTTTTAAAGGAAATTCATCAAGCCTAACGAAACGTATTAAGCAGTTCCGCATAGCCACTGTATTTCTTCTTGACTTTCTGACAGTGGCGGCTCGTTGCTATGGGCTGCTGGGCTGCAGTCCCCCCACGCGTTCTTACGATTTATTTTTTCAAATTTTTATAATGTTAATATTTTCTATAATGGCATAGTTCATACCAAGGCTGCGAACTTGAACTCGAACTCGAAAAAACTCGATCTTTTTGCGAACTCGAACTCGAACTTGAACTCGAAACTCAAAATTTTGTGGAACTCGAACTTGAACTCGAACTCGAAAATAGTTAAAGCAATTTCGAGTTATTTTTCATTTGTACAAAATCATTACAACTGAATTTAAAAAGAATAAATTCTTTTTATTGGAAATTAAGGATTTTATGTAGAAAGTACGCTTAAGCCAGGCTCTTTCTAAAATTGTCTAAAGCCAACTTAAGTCATTGATTTCGTATGCAGAAAGAAGTTTCAGCGTTAAGCATGACTTGACTTATTGCTTAAGTCAGCCTTTTATAAGTCACCATTGTAGATGGCTTAAATTGCGACTTATGTACGCAATGAAGCAAAACCCTTGTTATCGTATTGCTGTTGCTAAATTCGGGCAATGGGCCTAAGGTAGCTGAAATCAGTAACACGGTTACGTAGCATGCCATATCATTTACTGTAACCGCTTTAACCAATTCTTTTTGCAAACAAGAACTTCCATTTGTATTGCACCATAATAACTGCGTGTGCTTGCCAATATGACGCCATAATATATATTATATTTAATCGCAACCACACAATGTTTTCATAAGCTGGGGTTGCAATAACGGTAACGTCATAATGCATTAAGCCGACCTTTCGAAGTCTCGTTTGAGCTTAGTTTCTGCATACCACCATAGCCTCTCTTTGTAAGCCCCACTTGCGCAAGCTCGGCTTAGGTTTAAGCTCGACCTAAATTAAGTCTGCTCTCTGCATAAAATTCTAAATGTTTTATGAAAACATTAAGAACACTGAGAAGAACGCTCTAATTAGATTTTACAGTTTTGCAATGTAAACAGTAACAGCAAAAAATGGGTGGCCTAATTGGCAGTTAACTTTTTCTCCGTAAACAATAAATAAGTTGCGTATACTGTACAAAAAATCGCAGACATAGCCCTTACTTTGATCGAAAGCGCATAATCATGGAGCCTACAATGATTCAATTGTAAGTTAATTTTCAATTTTCGCTTTCACTGCAAATTCACACTAGACATATTGCCTGGCTTATGGCAACGGCATTTGCTTATCATAACAGATGTTTGAACATAAGTTTGAACGCGCAATTTTACTGGAAACGTGCCTAGGCTATGTCAATCACTTTATTTTCTGAACTCGAAAAAACTTGATAAATTTTCACAGGACTCGAACTCGAACTTGAACTCGCAAAAATGAAAATGTCGAAATCGAACTCGTAAAACGAGCTGAACTTGAACTCGAACTTAAACTCGATATAGAAATCGACCAAGTGTGCACCTCTGGTTTATACCTTACTTACCAATGTACCAGTTTGTGTCGCTGAAAAGACCAATTTTCCTATATTGCTAGCACTAAACTAAGTGAGCGTGGGACATAGGGATTCTATGTGACAACACCATAATGGTGCGTAGGACGGGCTGCAGCTGCAGCGCCCGAGACTGTAATTTTGTAAAGCGATTTAGTTGCTTTATAAATGCCTTAAGTTTCAGTTTCATAGCAAAATTTTTTGCCTCTGCAAGTATTGTCAACATAACTAATCCAAATTTTTCTGTATAACTGAATATCTCTAACTTTTGAACACCGTTTGTTTAGCTGCAAAAGATAGCAGCTGGAAGAGCAAAATCAGTAGCGCCCGGACAAATGACATATGTGCGTTGCTTTCACGGTCGTTTGAATCCTGTCGCCTTTCTTACGACTTAACAACTCCCGCTAAGATTGCTGATGTTGTGACTTTAAAACAGGGCTAGTTGCCGTAGTTAGTAAGATTGCTTGTAGGTAAGCAAATTCAAATGTTGCTATTCAGTTGTATCATTTAATAAATTAGTGAAAATAAAAAGGAAGTAAGAAAACTTATCTAAAGGCGAGAAAGTTGTTTAACTTACTTTTTCTCTTCTACCGGTCAAAAAAGTCCTCGTAAAACTTTCGCTTTTTCATTTAAATATCAAACTACCGCAACTGCGGGGGGAATCTTGCTGCTGTACGCGACTAACCAAGATTGGCTGAACCCATTACAACCCCCTAAATTGAACCCGAATAACTGGTAAAAACGGGGGATAAGGGGGCGAGGCATCCTAAATTTGTCTCTGTATTTTACAAAAATTTTTATCTAAACACCCACGCCCGACTGCCCGCTTTATTACAGTTCCGGGCTATGTAGATTCTGACGACTTGGTTTGGAGGCGTCGATGGTTTGATTCCACCAGCGTGGTGGCTCGCACTTTTAACGTTGGTCAATGAGTTGTTATGGTTGGTGATACCTCCTCCATCAACCTCGAAATTGCAACTATTCATTGTTTAGTCACTCTTCGCATCCACTTGCAATGCAGGGGGCAACGTTAATCTCTAATTCTAGGCGCACAACGCCCCCTCTGGGGGCGCTGCGTTAGGTGGAACAAGTCCTTGCTGATGAAGTCAAAAGGCCGAAACCTGGGTCCATGGATGGTCCCGCCTATTTTGCTATACTAACGTTGTTCGGATCGTGACCCTTCGTAATACTAATTTTCGCCCGGAGATATGTTGCGTCGTATCTGGTTCCCGTGGGTTTCGAACCCGGATCTTTCGAGCTGCTCTTCCGCACATGCCGAGACATGCAATCACGTAACCACTTACTGCCATGAACGCCTTAAAGCACTGCATTTAGTGTATAATCATTAGAAGGTTTTTCTATGCCTAATTAAATTTTGTGTAATCAATTTCATGTAAGAATACCAGTTTTAGTTTATACCTACACGGTTAGCAATAACGTCAAAGGGAATCCTGGTTCAAAAGTAAACGCTAAGTAAGTCTTGTGCTTTGTGTTGGAAGGTTTGGGTTTGTTTCGTATATAGTCCTATGTAGGATATCGGGCTAACCAGGAGTTACGTAAAGTATCTTGCCTTTGGCATGAGTCCTAGTGATGATAATACGTCTCTATTAACCACTAGCCGGCTTTGCCGGCGTCGCCCGGCAGAGGCCTTTGATCAGTAACGTCCTGGTTTAGTATTTCGGTTCAACCGGCCAATCCGGCTTCACCCATGCGGTTCTTGTGTGAGCAGTAGCAAAAAGTCAATGAATTTTTAGCACTTTCACAATTCTTCTACACGAAATTGTGATCATCATATTCTTTTAATCAGGACTGGCAATGCTCACAAAGAATCTTGCCACAAATTGCGTTAATACTTGTGAGGGAGCAGGGATTGTACATAATCAAAAGTGATTGTAGTGGCAAAATGGTGAAAAAAAATTATTTAATGGTAAGCCTATTTTGCCAATTGGTGCTGCCGCTTTCCTATTTATATTTGTGGTATTAAGTTCCTAATTTGGCTGTGCTACTGGTCTTGTTTCCGGCATAGCGACAAAAGCGGCTATTGTTCTTTCTATATCCAGTTTTACAAATTGTTATGGTTATGGTTTTATGTCGATTTTTTCTTAAACTTGGGATTTTATTACAATGATGTAGAGTATAGACATAAATGACATAAATACCTTAACAGGTAGCATGTTAGCATAAGAAAAACATCCTTGCTTTATAGTAGATATGACGGCGTCACCCGCAGAGACCCCGTCAGTAACGTCGGGATTGAGACGGTCGGTTCAACTGGCCAATCCGGCTTTACCTATCAGGCTCTTGTATGATGAGTTACCAAACGTTTATGTGTTTTCTGCACATAAGATGTTCACGACTTTTTGTGCTCCTTTTCCTAATAGAATATCTCATTTCAAGATCCTGGCTATGCCTCAAGTCTACCGTACGTGCTCTGTTCATTACTGACACGAACCCAACGGAGCCTTGCGTTTCCCGTAGTTTGGAAGTAGGAATTACATTTCTGATATTAAGCTATTCTAAAGCAAAAGGGCAAAAATGTCTTTCGTGTGGTGCGATTTCACACAGTGACGCTGTTTTCTCTTGATTTCCCCTTAAACTTTCCAAGTTCTTGCTGGCTACGCATTATGTAGCATGTTCTTATATCCCTGCTTGACGTGCCTTGGGGAGTTTAAAGTGTCCTTGCTTTTTCTCAAATGTTTGGTTTGACCCCGGTAGCTCTATAAAGCTATTATAGAGCAAAATACCAATAATATGTTCCATGTGGTTCGATTTAACACAGTGACGTTGTTAATTTTGATTTCGCCTCAAACTTTCTTAAGTCCCTGCTAGCTACGCATTAGGATTCATATTCGTTTTTCCTTTCTTAAGTACGCTCATAGAAGTTAAATAAGTCCTTGCTTTTCCCAAATTTTCAGGTTTGATTCCGGTAGCTCTATAAAGCAATTATCAAGCAAAATAGAAAAAATGTTTCTCCTAAGTATGGTGCGATTTAAATCCGACAAGCCATACTATCTCACGTGCCAATTTAAAACGTATTAATTAATGCGGCTGGTCAGCTTCACCGTACAAACATTTGTTGGAGTCACAACGAAATGTTTCACTAAATATAAGCCATAGCTCCTGTACGTGTAATGGTAATCATATTGGTTTATTTATGGAGACTGGAAGTATTCAAAAAGAAAGAACAATAACACAAACTAACATTCGTGATTTTTAAAAGAGTAAGGGGGATTATGTGAAACATAGTCAAAATTGATGGCGTCGCCGAAATGGTGGTCGTTTTGACTCATAAAGAAATGAGCTATTTAGTGGTAGGCATGTTTGACGATTTGGTGGGCCCGCTTTCGTATTATTATTGGTGACATTAAGATTTTTGCCAGCGCTGTTTGCTTTAATTCGGCCTTAGCATGAAATGGGGCCCTGCCATTCCTTTAAGTCATACAACCTATTGTAATAGGCGCCTATTAAGCTCTTTTCAAACAAAAACATTCCCTCTTAATCCACTGTATCAGATTAATGCTATTATTGTTTAATTTTAATCTTTTCTTAAATTTGGGATTTTATTACATTAACTTTTCCCTAATCCAGACTTCTCTACTTTTAAATGAAGATTAATGTTTTGCACCGATAGGCCGATCCTTGCAATTACAAATATCAGTAACGGGCTTTACCATTTATGTTTGCTATCAAAATGATAGTGGATAATTTTTCTGCCTGCTGCTATTCTCGCTGTATAATGACCAGTGTTGTGATGTCATCCAACATTATGACCTAAGAGTTCGTTTTATGCCATTATTATTAAGATCGCTACTTTCCCTCCGAATAGAGGGTTGGTGGCAGGAAGGTCATCCGACCGTAAAACAAATGCCATGTTATAAAAATGCAGATATCTGCTGTGACGACCCCTAATCGGGAATAAGCCGAAAGACAAAGAAGAAGAAGACTATTAAGATCGCTACTTACCACTTCTTCGTCACTGTAGGCGAATCAATATGAACTAACGTCTTTGACTGCGTGCATGTTCCTTGGCCCTGGCATAAACGCCGCCGTGCATAGAGCAAACTAACCCAAAATGAAGCACTCACAGTTCAGTTATAGCAGTAGCGGGGGGCCCCATTAATAATGCGGAGGTTAAGAACATCAAATCAGCTGGCTGCTGTGACAGCCTTGCCCAATTGCAAAGGAAATTGCGTCAACATTTAGATCACATGTAGCTTGACACTTACATTTTGTTGCAAACGATAAGAAAGGACCATCTTTACCCCATCGTCTTTTTCTTGGGTGATCACCAAGTGTTTTGTTTGGAGTAGGCTACATATTAGCATTTGTGGACTTCATTTTTCAATGAGTCGTTTGAATAATTTGATTGATAATACCAAACATCCATGCTATCGAGAATGAATAGGCAAAATGTACCAAAGAACTTAGTTTTTCTAGAGATTGCAATTTTGTGAAATGCAGGCACTAACATTTTGTGTGTTTTCAACCGGTGGACTACATTTGATAAACATGTGGAGACTTTAGTGTTTGATGGATCTTCTTGAAAACGTCAACAGACAATGCAAAAGAACCACGCTTGTGAGGAAAAGTAGTCAAAATATACCAAAGAAATAACTTGTTCAACAATTGCAAGTTTGTTAGCTCTAGTAGGATAATTGTTCAACTAAAAATGAAACATCATGTATGGCAACCCAGTTTTGATCAGCCATCATAAACTAATCCTTAGCCTCAAATAATTGGAGTTACATACGCCTGGAAAGGAAATTTTCTAAGCTTTCAAAGGATAGTAATTGTTAGTACTTTATTGTAACGTTATTGCATTAAAGCCACCTGTTTTTACTGTGCTCACCAGTTTTGGGAGGGTTAGAAAGTTACACTACAAGTCTTAAAGTTCAGTTTTTTCAGTATAAAAACTGATATTAATTGTACATATTGTACACTATCGGAATTGCCTTGAAACAACCTTTAATTTGTTGAAGAAAGTTTGAAAATCAGTTGTGAAATGAGGTCACAAATTAGTTTTTTAATAAACTAATTTTGCAAAAAGGTTGCAATTTTTAAAAACATCTTGGTATTATGATCTGCGATAGCGAACATTTGTGTTAATCGTACGAGACATATTATACGTCATAGGGCCAGTTTAAGCGTGCAAGCCAAAAAGAGAAGAACAGATGCTTATAAAGCTTGAAGTTCTTAAATAAAGAATTGCTCGTGGCATAATCAAATAAGCATTAATTTTTAAAAAGTTGGTTTTATCAAAAGCAGCTTACCAATATCTCCTGAAAGAACGTTTAATCGCGTTTGTGCGATTAGTACGTTTTGAGAAAGAACAAAAAACAGATTGTTCAATGAATCGTTGATTGTGACTTCATTTTAGACCCCAAACAAATAAAAGTTTTTGAAATATGATAAGTCGGAAGCTGGTTTTCGTTTTTGCAAAAAGCAGTTGTCCTCTGTCAAGTAATGCAAATTCTAAAAAATCATTTTTGGTTATGATCATGATGACGTCACGAATACCCTTATGACTAGGGCAAGTTTTTGCAACTTTTGCAACTTTTTTTACAGCTTCCGACAGCTTCCTAAATACTAAGAATTTATGTAGTACAATGTTTTAAGCTGTTTTTAGGAATTTTAGATTGCAACTTTTTGCAACTTTTTTCTTTTTTGCATGCAACTTTTTACTGCAACTTTTATCAAGTATGGCGCAAAATGTAGGTGTGATTTAAAAAATATGCTGTAAAACTATTTCAGAAAAGTTCTATTATCTTTGATTTGCATAAAAAAGAGCTATGTGACAGATTACCTGCGTCTCAATGTTATCTATGATGCAACAGTCGTCTTACAAGTTAGAAGTTTTACAACCCTAGCTAAATGCGACAGTGCCCAAACTCAATTAAAAGACGAAGTATGACTTGCTTTTAGCCAAGCATGCACAAACGAAAATAGGTTGTGTCTAGTATTTGGAGGTCAAGTTTTGTTGAGACAGTGTTACGTGAACTGACAAACAACATCATAGAAAGGAATAAATGCAACTTTTTGCAACTTTTGTTAACAATAAATGCAATTCTTTCAAGTTTTTAGTGCAACAAAAACTTGCCCTACTTATGACACTCATCGCGGGGTGGTGATCAATCGTGCCAAGTTTGATGCTTGTACGTATAGCAGTTTCAGAGGAGTTAAAACAGACAGACAGACACACAAATAGAATTGCGCTTTATAAATTAGATATTTGAAGGTCGGTCCCGCCTATCCGGCGGGATGGTCCCGCCTACCGGTGCGATGGCGTAGTGGTTAGAGCGTCCGCTTTGCAGTCGGTAGACCTGGGTTCAATCCCCTTGTCGAGTCATACCAAAGTATGCAAAAAATGGTATTCACAGCTTCCCTGTTAGGCGCTCGGTATTTTGGAGAGGTTGTGGAGAACAAGCCGGCAAGTTCGCTTGTTGTGTCCTTGGGCAAGGCACTTAACGGGACGCCCCCACCTTTATGTGGAATACAGGCCCCCCAGTTTTCCCTCTGAAAAGAGGGTTGGTGGCAGGAAGGGCATCCGACCGTAAAAACAAAAATGCCATGTTATAAAAATGCAGATTATATGCTGTAGCGACCCCTAATCGGGAAAAGCCGAAAGAAAAAAAAGAAGAATGTTGTTCGGATCGTGACTCTTAGTAAAAACTAAAAAAAATATCAATTGCTGATGTCCAGGGATGCTAAAAGAAATTTTGCAAGTCATTGAATTAGCCGGTAATAAGTTCAAACGCGAAAAATTCGTACGACTTGCATTTGTCCATATGCTTCATTTTTCAGGCTTGTCCTTAGCTTGGTGATATGAACGAGACGTTTTATTGATTCTATTTGCTTTGTAGATCTAGAAATATTTTAACAAATTAGAATTGCTACACTGCACACTAAATTAGCCTACCGCAATCCGTAATATTTAGCCAAAGTAATGCTTGGCTGAATACAACTAATACAGCGCAGAGTTTCGGAAAATTTGCACATTTATAGTTAAACATGGGCAAATAAACTGCCTACAAAAGAGTGCAAAAAAATTAGAAAATGACTTGCAGCCCCACCAGTAAATTCAACCGTACGTCACCACTACTCACAAATGTTCATTGGTTGATGCCAGTCATCCATCTGAACCAATCTTCTTATCCTCGACCTTAGTGATGGTGCCCTGCAATTGTAATCATTTAATTGTGGGCGCTTTACTTTGGGTTAATACCAGGGATGTGGAAGCGGTTATTTTTCAATCGCTTCCTCTTCCACCGCTTCCGCTTCCACTAACAAAAAACGAAAAAACGAACGTTGAAATTTTTTTAAACTTTTGTGGGTCTGTAGCATGCCTTCTCCTACACTTCATGATTTTGAGAAAACAAAAACCTTCATTTATTGCTATTACTTTACCTACTTTGCTTAAGCTTATTGTTCCAAACTACTTTGTCTTTCTTTTATTTAGATATTATAACTCGTGTTGAATGTAGAACAGTGCTTTTCAACCTTTTGTCATCGCTGAACCCCTAATGTACTTTCGCGTTTGTCACGGAACTCCCACTAACAAAAATTTAGAAATCACGAATTGCTTGCAAGAAAATCAAATATTTCGTTACTACAATTCAAAAAATAATTGAACACTTCAACAAATAGACAGTTATTACAAGTTCCATCACTACTTACAACTACTTTTACAACAGTTAACCTAATGCTTCTCAGATCTAAATCGTATGACCACATATTACAGCTCTCGACAATAACCTGTCGTCACAACAACAAATTACACAGTATAGCGCTGATTTTTCCTCTCGATCGTCAAATAACTCTGACTTTGAGTTAACTTTAACTCTAATCATCATTACGGACTTTCTGTCCGTCCCCAAAACACGTATTGACTCCGATCTTTTTGGATAGCGAAGTGCGAAAGTTCTGTGGTACCGGTATATATAGTATATACATGTAAAGCGAGCAAAACTGAACTGCACCAATTAACAGCCGCCTCATCGTGGTGGTGCGGTCCTCAACCCCATTTGGGTTGGGTTAAAATTGCTGTTGGTCTTCCCGAGGGTCCCAGTTACCCCGGGCCCACCCCGGGCACTCCCCTCACATAAACCATTTTTTGCCGTGCAGCTCCCTGAACGACCGCAGAAGGGTAGCACGCAGCCTCTTTAAAATCGACCTATTTTCTCTCTTCTCCTGCCCTTTTCTTGTCCGTCTTCTCATTCTTCTCTTTCTCCTGATAAGTGGCAACGTTCATCCTAACCCTTGTCCCGTCTTTCTCTGTTTGTTCCGTGTGCGCTGGAAATGTGACTTGACGGGGTAGGTCAGTGCAATGCTGCACATGCTCTAATTGGGTTCATTCAAAGTGCTCACTACTCTCCTTTTCTAGATTCAGAATTCTTGGCAGCTCTCACTCCTGGAACTGCCCTCCCTGCTGCGTCCCTGCTTTTTTTGGAGATGCTACACCTACCACCACTGTGACTTCCTTCTCGGACTCCTCCAGCTAGTATACCTCCACTGCTCAATCTGGCCCATCTGACCCCCTTCTGCTAATGCATCACTCGCACCCCATCCTCACCTTCAAACCTCTTATCCTTTCTCCGCCCACTTTGTATCTTCTCCCTCTGCACCCTCACCACCGCCTCATGCTCCTGGCTGTTTCTCTTTACCTCCTGATTCTTCTTTCCCTCCCTGACTCCCTCAGGGTTCTTCAATGGAATGCTGGGGGTCTCCGAGCCAGGAGCACTGAACTGCTACACTTTATTTCGTCTTATTCTGTTGACCTTATTTGTATCCAGGAATCTAACCTTTATTTATCTTCCTCTTTCCGGATCCCTGGATTCTCTGCTCTGCGATCTGATGACACCCACTCCCGATCCGGTATTTTTTCTATTAATGTCACAGACGCTAGCGGCGGCGTCATCATTTTCGTCGGGCAGGGCTTATCCTTCCTTGAGCTTTCTACCTCCTCTCTTTCTTTGCTTGACCCCTACTCTGATTATGTAGAGGTCAACATCTCTCCAAACGACTCCTCCTCGCTCTCATTTTTTAATGTTGATGTTCTCCCTCTATTCGTTCTTCTATGAAGAATAGCAGAACCAATTTCTTTTCTCCCTCGATTCTTCCCTCCTATGTGGAAGAGGAAGCGGTGGAGTTTTCGCGCTTCCGCATCCACAGAAAAAGGACCGCTTCCGCATCCCTGGTTAATACCCTCTTTTTTAGTTGCTTTGATAACATACATATCAGCAGCCAGGGGCTTTTGTTTGTTCAAGTACGCCTACAGTCACGAAACAGTCGTAAGTAGCGGTCTTAATATTTAATGGCTTAATCCTGAAAATACAAATCAATTACTTTGGCGCCCTTCCACAATTTTGATATGCTTTCGATTCAAGCACTTGCTAAATTTAACAGATAACAGTTTGTTGGGCTAAAGAGGCCCACGCTGAAAAGAGAGCAAATAAGACGTTGCCAGGGGCTTGAGAAACTTGGAGACATGTAGTGGCTATTCGCAACCCCTATAATGCTTTTTTTGTCCGTCGCATATCAAAAAACGATAGTTTTGTTTTGGAGCGAGATTTGGCTGTAGTAAAATCAAACTTTTTAATAATATTTTCGCAGCTATCCATTGGGTAAAGCTGGCGCAGCCGGTTGAACCGACGGGCTATTCTTAACCTCTACATACTGAGGGGGTCTCTGCGGACGACCTCGGAAAAGCCGAGTAGTTAATAATTAGTTAAAAAAAATTAAGCAATCAATCATATGTCAGTTTTTGGCGAAGCTGTCTTGAAGTAGTAGAAATTCTTCATTTGACAGACGGAAACCCTGTGGCACAGCGGTTTGGAGGAGATAAGCTGAGCCAAAGGTACTGGGTTAAAACGTGAGTTCGTCTGATGAGGCTTAATGAAAACCAAAACCGGTCGTGCAAGTGTTTTTCTATCCGTATTAAATTGTAAACTTCATGTGCCATTTTCTTCTAAACAGCTCTTAAATTAAATAAAACTTCATATCCGTTGTTTAGTTGACTTTGAGTGTTGCAGAGTCCAATGATAGGTTCACCAACCGCATTGTTATTCAGAGCTTTAGATCTCCATAATCCTCATTTAGACATCAATGTACCAAAGTTTTTAAGACTCACAACAGGTCAGTTTATTCCCACTCAAGGTTCAAGCCAACATGCTGACGTAGTCTTCAGTTGGTATTAGTGTAGTATTACAAATAAAAAAAAAGGGTTTTGAGGTGTTGTTTTTCCTTTTTTTACCAGGTGTTGTGAATCCTGTGCTCATTAATTGGGAGCGCTAATGTTGGAAGCCTGCTGGTCAGGACACTGTGGTTACCAGGAGTAACTTAGCTTAAGGCAAAATTTCTGTAGGGGGAGGGAGGGAAAAAACACAGAATTTGTTGGATGTTTATTTTTGGAGGTCCGATTTATTCCATTTTGTTTAAGTTATACCATATAATTTCTCGGAACTAAATGGGCGTCGTAACCTAAAGAGTTTTGTAATTCGCGGTCTCGTGCGACCAGATGGCCTAGAAAATTTCAATGTGCTTAGGCCTGCGGCCTCATCACGGAACTCAACGAGAAGGATACCGAATTTAGGCCATCACGGAACTCAATGGGAGATCTTAGGCAAAGGTGTTGATTTCAGGTATACAAACAGTAGCACAACACAACGAGGTGCTGTTGAGCGGCTTTTATAAATTATACGAGTGTGAGCGGTGCTGCGCACAAGCTACTGGTGCACAGACGTACATCTACGCCAACACATCATCGGCGATACAGATTATTGATCAAGAGTTGTAATCTTCATGCGCAACGAAGTTGCAATAATGCGATAAACATTTGAAAACTGGTAAGCTTTGCAGCCTACGGGTAAACAATCAATGGCTTTTCGCTCTGCAGTCGATATCGCTTACTGAGATGATTTGTCACCCATAACATCATTTAATTATTAAACCACTAAACAAACATAGCGACAGTACCAGCTACGGTAGTCTAATAGGATAGAACAAAAACACCTCAGTTGGGTTGACAAAGATAGTCCTTGCTCTCTAAATTTATGCGGCCATCAATGAATATCATTTAGCTGTAAACGAAAAATCTTTATCTTAAAAGTAAGAGTACCTTACTGACTCCTTTGTTTCAGCAAAAGGGAAGTTTTCAAAAGTTTGTAGGCTACAGCTCTTAAAGAGTCCGGAGTAAGCCCAGTGCTAGGGTCGCTTCAAGCAAATCTGAGATTGCGGTTATCTCAGACAGTATATTTTTGAGAAATTTAGCCTGTATTTGACAAATTACTAAATTCAAAACAAAAACATAACAGTTCATAATGGAATTATTTAGTTTATAGACCTTCGCTTGTGGGAATATTTCTTTTCAATCTCTGTCAAAATACCCTGCTTTATTCTTTTACAGCAAGCACACTCAGCAATTATTTTTCAAATTGCCTGACCGTAGTACCTTAATAAACTAGCGAACTTTTTTATTCTTAATTTTATTTTTTGCGCGTCATTTTAAAAATACTACCAAAATCAGTGGTTTCCTAACTGGGGTACGTTAGGAAATTTCGAGAAATCCGCAAAAAAATTGCAAATTGCCAATTTGCCTTTCAAATCCTTCGCTTTTTCTTATTCTATCTTTCTGCTTTGTTTTGCAATAATTTTTTTCTTTCTTAAGTTGCGACGATTAAAGTACGAGTTACTGTGTGCAAGCTGTTTTTAGTCAGCAAAACGAAAAACTGAAAACTAATACAAAATTTTTAAAATCTTTTTACCAACAGGAAATGGCTAAGCAATGAAAATACAATACAGATTATCTTAAATTAGGTTTCATTTAACTGGTATGACACGACTAAACTTCGGCAGTATATTTCACCCTTTGTTGTTTCTGTTTGCAAGCGTGAAACCAATGAATTTCAAGCGCCATTTTGATTCACAATTTGCAGGGAAAAATATTAGCTTCTTCTGATACCATTAAGCTGGTTTAAAACGACAGAAGTTTGATTTCGGAGGCTATTTTGAACAACAAAACTAAGCTTTAGTGGAGGCACCCTGTGAAAGCATTTGAAATTTCGAAGCAAACTTTGCTATACCTTTTTTTTAAATCAATGGGGGTCCGCCATCACTACAAGAAAGCAAAAGAGGTGAGGCAGCTGAAAAATTTAAGAACCACTGACTAAAACAATAGACAAAGGAAATAATATAAATATGACGAGTTCGTTGTACAGAAACTCTTGGGGCAGTCTCCCTTAACCCGAGACAGATCGCTGTAAGGCTGATCAACGAAGAATTAAATAGATTAAAACGCGCGCTTTTCTTTTCTTCACGCTGTTGTTGTCTGATCTTTCTTGTTGCGAAACCTTTTGATAAAATTTTGTTGACGATGCACAAATTAGAAAACGGAAATTTTGAATATTGCAAATTGATATAGAAAAGCAGATTGTGAGACGTTACGTGGCAGGGCAACGGCAGTGGCGGCGCTGGCGGTTTTAAACTAATTCCCAAGTACAGTACCTTCCTCTTTACGACAGCTTCCCCACGATGACGATCAACAAAAGGAGAACAACTTATCCAACTTGATCTACGTTGTTACTGGCAAGCTTCTTTTGTGATAGTTTTTTACTTCGACTCAAAACGTACAGGTTTACAAAAACAAAGTATAGGTTCATTCCTACTACATACCTACTTTAGAATGGTGCAAAGGTGTATTTAAAAGGCAGTTATTACTGCATCGCATGAGGGTAAACCTTGCAAATCCAACGACTAATTAGTGATAAGCAACGATACCGCAAGTGCAAGAAACAGAGCAACGACACAACGAGGGTTCAACTCACGCACGGGCAACGCAAAAAACTACAGGTTTAAAACATTAGATTTTGCCAATATTGTAACAATATTTACAATAAAGATACATCAAAAAAGGACCAAAAAAATTGACGTGATAATATTAGTCACAAAATAAGTTACTTAAAGTTGTTATTAAAATTTGAAGGCATAGTTGCTAAACCTTGGTTTAAAGCTGAAAATATTTTTTAACTACGATAAAGAAACGGAAAGAAAAAATGGTTGCTTTGTTATATGCTAAAACAGTATTTTTTTATTTTTTAACTGGTGGACTCCTTTTTACTTGTTTGAAATATTAACCCCTTCAGACATGAAGGGGTATTCATTTTATCTTAAAATGTCCAATTTATTGGACAAAATGTCTAAATGGGTTAAATGACCTTATCAATAGTGCACCGAGAAATTTTAAGAGAGGCAGAAAAATTTCGTGTGGTCAAGATTTATTTTTCTCGTGATTAAGTTGTTGGGTTAGCTTTTTTTGCCTCTTTTTTGACGATAATTTTTTCTAAAGATTTGATTCTGGTTGGGACCCTAAAATTTAGAGCATAACTCAAAAATTGAAGGTTGTAGCGACCCCAGTGGACCGTGAATCCCAGTTTGAGAATGATTTTGGTAGATTTACACGTATGAATTAGGCGAGATAAAATTGTAGCTTCTCTTAGCTTGCGCAATATTGATGCTATGGTCAATGTAAAGATGGATCACTGATCCTCTTCTGGCGATAAATATTCTCAGCACATTTATAGAGGAATCATTATCAGGTCACGTAGAACTTCCAAGTGGATCGCTCTTGTGGACGATTCTAGGACAAATACCCCCGGACAAATACCCACCGGACAAATACCCACCGGACATATACCCACCGGACAATTACCCCCCTTGCAAAATACCCCCTGGACATATACCCACCACAAGATGAAATGTGAGGAAAAACCCTAACCCTAACCCTAACCCTAACCCTAATCCTAACCCTAACCCTAACCCTAACCTTAACCCTAACCCTAACCCTAACCCTAACCCTAATCCTAACCCTAACCCTAACCTTAACCCTAACCCTAACCCTAACCCTAACCCTTAAACAAAACAAAAAAAACTGGTGGGTATATGTCCAGGGGGTATTTTGCAAGGGGGGTAATTGTCCGGTGAGTATTTGTCCGGGGGTATATGTCCGGTGGGTATTTGTCCGGTGGGTATTTGTCCTGATACCCTTGTGGACATGTAAGATGAAAACACAACTGTAGCGCTTCAACTCGGACCAAAACAGTTTGAACTTGCCTGCGCAAATAGCGGCTTACTTACTTTGTTGCCGCGCAGTAGGAAACTCTGCTATAAACGTTGCAACACATAATAAGCATTACAGCTAAGCATTTTATATCACATGACTAATCAAAAAACCATTATTTATTAGCAACGATTGTCTACATCAATTGATTTACAGTACGTTTGAAACTCATAATCGCTACGTTGTTGCGCACTTGAAAATGATACTTTACCGCTATTCCCGCTGCTTTGTGGTACTACTTGTGGTTTAAATTGCCAGCAGCACTGGTCACTCCCAATCGGTGTGAACATAACGTTGTTCTAGTATACCAACAAAAGATTTTCTCATGACTGGAAAACAAAATATATGACTCACACAACAACATAACTCAAAAAATAAAAATTTATTTTGATTAACTGCAGCTAAATTTTGATCTTACACGTAGCCTACAGTTTTGAAATATCGAATTCGAATTACTTAAGCAAATCGGAAATACCAGGAAACTTTGTTCTTGTTTTATGGAAGCATAAAGCGTTGAAAAAATGATTTAATATTTTTCACTGCGACGAAAAACCCTAATCTGAGGTCCACAAGGGAAATTCCCTAACCATTGATGCTGATTTAACTTATGGATAACTTTACAAACAAAATTTTTCTTTCAGGACTATATGGCCAAAATTAAATCGAGGTTTAATCAATCATGGCTCATCATCTTCAATTTGGCATTTGGTGAGCTTTATAGACAATCAATTGCAGTATGGTAGGATGATGGTGCTTACTTGTTTCCCCTGAAGAAACCAATTCCCTTGCCACCTGCAACAACAGTTCCTGCATGAGATTATTATCATAACTTTGTACAGAAACTATTAAAAAAATACCCTTTTACAAATGCCAGGGTTTTAAATCCTCATACAGGTATTGCAGCGACTGTGGAATTTGTAAGTATTTGGCTTTATTTACCGTTAAGAAAAGTCACGTTTCTCCTGAACATAGTATTTAAAATTTTTTGAAAATTTCATGCATAGTGTCCAGATAGTTGAAAATAAACAAGAAAAGAAATAAGCGTCATCGCCCGACTACAAACTTTGGACTTGGGGCTGTAAGCCACAACTTGTGACATGATCTCCTGAAGCAATAAATAAAGTTATGGCCCTAACAAAAAGTTTAGTTGGCTTCTTTTTTGAAATATTGTGCATATTAAACAATAACAGTGAAACAATAGCTTAAATTAAGCTCAAAATAAAAAACTCTCATATGTACTTGGCCAATATGGGCCTCTCATTAAATCTTGTGTCAGGCCAGCAAAATTCTCAATCCACCACGGTTTACAAGAGTCACTTGAGGTTGATTTAAAAAATTTTTAGTCTGTTGTATCCTCCGCGTAAACGCTTTTTCAGCTGTTCAATGCTAACAGCAAACAAGTGCATTACGTCGTTGTTAGTATGTTGCAACAATGCCATTACAATGACCTAGAGCAGAACTTTTTGCTTGCAAACAGTTTTATGACATCACACTTTCTGAACACCACACGTTTGATTTTGATAAACATCATTTCAAATAAAGACAGTCTAATATCTGCCACGATGAATTTCTTAAGAGTTTTGATCAGTTTAGTTTGCTGAAGCTTTGTTCAGTGCATTTGTAGCTAGGATGATTGTGTTTTGAGAAACTTCATGTAATTAGAAAAATAATCAACATAGCCCTAGTAATCTCCCTAAAGCAAACAAAGTGAAAAGTGGTACACAAGGCCAACGTGGGAGAGAGGGCAAAAAAGCCAAAAATCTTCAACCCTTTTAAAAAATCATCTCTAGTTTTTGAGGTCATATCTTTGAATGTACCTTCAAAAACTTGATTGCTAAAAAAACGTGCTCATGATTTTCAATCATTTGAATTGTTGAAGTGGAGAAACACAACCAAAAAGCTGGGACCTCCTTCACAACCCATATCGACGGTTCAACGTAGAGCTCGCTGCTTCATAGATAGACTTACTACAAGTACCAACACTCACACTTGTAGGCTATGATTTCCACGAGTGTGATTACGGTTTATACACTTCCAGCCAAATGCTTGCTTCTGTTATATTTACATTACTTATGGTGAAACAATAAGAATGTATTGGTGCTGGCAACAACGTCCCATTGTTTTCAACTACAAACTCACCATAGCCTTCAATCACGTCAAGCATTACATGCAGTACTGTAATTCAAATCGTGAATAACAAAAAGTAAAAAACAGCCATTTAGTTCTTTTAGGAAACAAACTGAGCTTACATACCAAATACAAAACAGGGGTATTAATTTTAGTTTCAACACATTTAATAACATACTTGAGTTCACAACCACCTTGACACTCTTCTGATTGTACTATTACAATACGAGTATGTATGAAATGAGAAACAGATGAATCAATAACTCAGTCTGCGGCACTTTCCGCAAGGCCCTACCAAATATTGTTTTATAATACAATTTCGGTAGAGGTGACTTTTAGCATCCAAGTTGTTTTTATTGCTACTAGCAATACACCATTGAACCTAAAAATACAATATATTTAGCAAATTTAAACGTTTTCGGCGCTGCATATCGCCCTCGTCAGGATCTATATAAAAATATTTACAGCATTAAAACTTTCGTTGAACGAAAACACAAAAAACACAAAATAATTTGAAAATAGTCATCATAAAAAACAGTAAACTTCATTTTGCGGTCTCAGTAATTGTCTGGTTGTTGCTAACAAAGAACCTGATAATACTGAAACGATTGCCTGGTAGGAGTTAATCGGATTTGAAGTTATGTAAATAATTGTTTCAAATGAATTAAAATCACAGTAAAGTTCAGTACAAAATTGTTTGGTGAAATGATTTAATAAATATCTATGATTAAAACACGTTTAGTAAAAATGACGCATCGATTTTGGCTTCGTAAGATGTTTGACATTTTGTAATTATTTTAAATTGCTGTGTGTTATTCGGCTGAGTTTTGCATGAGCGGCATTTTTTTGTATGTTCTTTGATGGCACTTTTACCTGACTTTGAATGCCATCAAAGAACATAAAAGAAAAGGAAGCTCATGCAAAACTCAGCCGAATAACATACAGCAATTTAAAATAATTAGAAAATATCAAACATCTTACGAAGCCAAAATCTATGAAGCCTTTGGTGATCAAAAGAAGTAACCCTGTGCTGAACAAACAACTGTATGCAAACGGAGCGTCATTTTTACTAAACGTGTTTTAATCATGGATATTTATTAAATCATTTCACCAAACAATTTTGTACTGAACTTTACTGTGATTTTAATTCATTTGAAACAATTATTTACATAACTTCAAATCCGATTAACTCCTACCAGGCAATCGTTTCAGTATTATCAGGTTCTTTGTTAGCAACAACCAGACAATTACTGAGACCGCAAAATGAAGTTTACTGTTTTTTATGATGACTATTTTCAAATTATTTTGTGTTTTTTGTGTTTTCGTTCAACGAAAGTTTTAATGCTGTAAATATTTTTATATAGATCCTGACGAGGGCGATATGCAGCGCCGAAAACGTTTAAATTTGCTAAATATATTGTATTTTTAGGTTCAATGGTGTATTGCTAGTAGCAATAAAAACAACTTTAATATACAGTAGACGCCGCTTAATATGACCACCTTGGGACCAGACCATTTTGGTCATAATCTTCGAATGGTCATAAAAGCCGAAGCCTCCAAAACAGCTCCTGAATCGACGTCGTAAGCCACAACAAGTCCAAACACCGTCAAATCCATCGTTTAACCAAAGTAACAGTGTGGCGTTGGCAGTAAAACAAAGTACAGTACTGTGACAGTACAAGTGATGGTAAAACTAAGTACAGTATGTAACAATATGTTGAAAAGGCGAAGTTACAAGTGCGTGTCGGCAAAAAATACTGTACTGTAATAAGAGAGATGGAGAAAATGTTGGTCATATTATCCGAAATTTGGTCTTATTAAACGGAGAATTTTAAATGGAGAAATTCCGGACCGTACCAAATTGGTCATAATAAGCGGCTGGTCATATTATCCGTGGTCATAATAAGCGGCGCCTACTGTACTTTACTTTCAAATTTTGATCGTAGTCCTCAGACGACATGTGTCATCCCTCATTGGGCGTTTCCGGAGCGATTGCAGTTCGTAAAGATCCTCAATAAAGTCAAGACTCAAAAGGTCAGAACATCACAATATCGTTCTAGAACACCCAGTCCTTCAATTTTTCGGGCAAGCTTTTTTGCAATAATCCCAGCCGTCCTCACAGCATGTTCGCTCATGAAGGTCACCTATGTATTTATTCAAGTGACTTGACTTAGGCGATTTATTGTAAAGTTTGAGTAGAGGTAAACACATAGTTTCCCATCAATACAATATGAGCTCTTTTGCATGATCCGTGCGAGCAAACTTGCTCCAGCACGTCATTTTCGTAATTACGTAACAATTGTTCGCATAGAACTTTGAACGGGAGAATAGTTGCAGAAGCATGTTGAATGGCCGCGAGATCGCCATTTTGTTGTCATGGAATACAGCAATGATTCGAAAACTACACATATTTCAATTTTATGCTATTACGGCATAGATCACTGAAACTTGTTTGTTGTGCCAGAAATAGCTTATTGGGCAGACGTGTTAATAGATAAAGTGAAGAGCAAATTGTTCATCAACCGAAAGCAAGACTAGTAGGATTATTTAACAGTGCAAAAGAGCATTGAAAAGTAGTAATTGTCGGTGCAGAATTCCGGTCAGATACTAAGTTTGCATATTACACCACAGTGGTTTTTCCGTTTTTCCTTGCAGCAGATTGAGAATAAACAAACATTTTTTGCTTTTAGTTTATCAAACATTAGTTTGGCCATAAAAATTAATCTTACATCTTAAATTTAGTGCACATTTTCATCCAAGCACGTAATTCATGAAGGCGAAAATATATCGTAAATATTTTTAAAAGTACGAAAGTAAAAAGATAGTAAATTGCTAATCAAATGCGTAAAATCAAATGTCCTATTTGTAGCTGTCATATTTTCTTTTGAATCAATGAAAACGCTTGACAAAAATTCGTCAAAAATTATTAGTTGATGATACGCTAATCGCAAAACGTTTAGTCAAAAGTCAGTCGGTTCACCGCTTGGATTCTAAGCGAGAAAGCAAGACACAACAAGTGATAATCTTTTACATAGCTAGCATTACAATGAATAATAGACTATAAATCTCGGCTTTTTCGCATTTATATTGTTTACATTAAGAAAAGAATCCCAGTGTTTTTGTGGTTATATATTTTTATCCTCCGGCCAAGGTAAAACTTTGTCGATCACGCTGTAGTGACGATGTGTTCAGACCCGCTTTGAAGTTACCGGTACTGCTCGCACAGAATATTTCTATCGTAAACAGTGCAACCAAGCAGAGGAAAACTGCCTTTCTGAACTGAACAGCGGCGTAGCTACCGCCAGGTTCTATCTGACGATTGCTGTCGCTGTGAACAGCGTTTCAATCCACTCGTCCACGCTGCCGACAGTCGATTGTCTATCGCTCGTTGCAGGTTGAATAATTTCACTGGACTTTTGCAAATGTGTATCTTGTTTAACTGGACCTGTGTTAATAGTCAAGTGGCCCTTGCTTGACAAAGCGTTACATTGCATGCAGTATGGCAGGAGGACCAGTGATTCGCTTATAAGCTTTCACTTCGCGTCGTATCTCTAATGGCTAGATGCACCTACCGTGAGGCCTTTTGGTTTAGTTCCCCAGTTATGTTTCACTCTCCGTTCTTTTTGCTTTCGATGAGTTGCATAACATTTAGTTGTCATCGTTTTCACAAAATCAGATTTGTTGTTACATTTGTTTGTTTCTTTACAATTTTGATAACATTTTCAATTGACTGAAACTACAAAAAAGAAATTTGTTACGATACAAGAACGTAGAAAGTTATATGTAGGCCTACAGTACGGACCGAGGCCTACAGCTCAACTAAGGTAATGAATGAGTTTATCCACGTTTTTGCAAGACACAGCTAAACAAAACTTTCATGGTTTTTCTATGAAAATAATATATTCTTTTTATGCCTTTTTACTTGTTTGTGTACAAAATACCCATTTTTGAGTGTCTTCAAATTAGATGATCTTCGTATTTGAAGCAACAAGTGAAGATAAAGTGAAAAATAGATTTCAGTTGCTGTAACTTCTGTTTGTGCTTTTAAATCTATCATACTTTTTAAACATGAAACCCAAAAATATAAAAACGAGCTTCTAAATAATTATCAAGATAAAACCGTGCTTTACCCGCATGTTGAGGGTCAGTTGCAGCAAATGTATGTATCTAAGTACAGTAAAACTCAAACCATACTGGCCAAACATGACTGGTATAATCATTTTTCACTGTTTCATGATATGCTTAAGTGTAAATGTCTTCCCTGTGTCTTTATTAGAGGTGCGGCCAATACAGAATGATTTAGTTGTAAGGAATAACATTCTAACCACTGCATGATCATCAAAAAAGTCTGACACACTAAATTACTAGTTTCTAAAAGCAAGGTCGCAGCCAGGAATTGTCATCTCTTCCCTCAGAAATATTTTGTAAACAAATCCAATGATAGAATTTTTGATGCATCTTGGTTTTGTGTTAAGGATTTTGTCTCTAAAATAATGACCACCATTTCTGATCATAATGAGAGTCTTTAAAATTTGGTAGAAACTCAAGTTTTTGATTGGTTTACAAAAAATTTTGAAGAACAAAAGACATCTTTAATCAAAAGTCATCAAAAGAGATTCACTGAAATAGCCTACTTCTAAAATGTAGTTTATATCGTTGATGCAATTTAAAATTTCTTTCCCACCGGAGCTATTCGGCTGGCCATGGCATTGACTGAAAGTTGTTTTGAAACTAAAGCTGATAATTTTCGGGGCTTTCCAAGGTGCCAAAGACTATATATCAACGCCTCTTTGTGTGGCAACGCATTTACAAGCAAATTGTAAACAAATCACCATTAATTTGGTCAGAGGGTAAAACTTCAATCTCTCGTTGTTAAATGTGTAACTCAAAGATGACGCAATTTAGATGTAGGCCAAAAACCACCACTATTTAGGGATTCGAAAAAAGTAAGATTTGAAAATTAGTTCATTCAAATATCTCCTTTCTTTTGTCCCATCTTATCTTCAAACACCGTTTTAACATACGATTTAAGATATATGACGTAATAATGAAGCAACCATTCAACAAGTAAACTTGACTTGTTAACTCCTTTTTATATTAGGCTAATGAAAACTGAAACTATTAAACAATCAAGAAACAGCAATCTTGTGGCCGCTAGTGGATTCTATAATATCGCTAGGAGGATTGGAGGGGAGCAGAAGAGTACAGGTTCATCCCCTTTTAGACCTGGTCTCTAAAACTTATAAAAGTTATACAGTAGATTCCGCTTAATCGAGTCACAGCGGGATAAGCACCATTTGGCCCGATTAAGCGGCTGACTCTATTTACCGAAGTCTTGCAGTATCTGTGCCAGGTTGTCCTTGGTACACCAGTTATCTCAGCTAGCTGGCGATGACTAATGTTTGGAGGTCGCTCTCTAATTTTTCTTAGGACAACAACCCTTTCAGCAATTGTTAATTCTTTTTGTGGCATCTCTGCTTGGGACTTCATAAAATTTGCAACAAAACACAACAATTACCATGTCCAAGGGCATAAAATGACAAAATAATTTGCGCCTGTATTGTTACATAATATAGTTGGCTTTGTGATATTGAATTCTATTACACTACAAAGACGGTTTTGCAATTACACCGGTGTATTCTGAGTACAGTTGTAACCCGATTAAGCGGAATAGTGGCCCGATTATGCGGATTTAACGTAGTGCATTATCTTTGATTGGATTATGTTCTTAACAATTTGGCCCAATTAAACGGCTGACCCGATTAACCGGCGGCCCAATTAAGCGGAATCTACTGTACATCCTATTTCGATCGTATAATCAAAAAATGTCTTTCATTTACTATTGATAGCTCTTTGCATATCCTCTACATTAGCCAAAGGCTAAGGGGGATTACGACATTTTTGTCGATCTATTAAAAACGCAAACGATCATTTGCTTTGATGTCTTCGTTTAGCCAATGTGAGTGCCTGGGGCTTTCGACCTTTTTTGTGCAGACTTTTCAGACAATATCATCAAGAAATCAAAAATCACGATAGAATAATTTTTCAAAAAATGATCATCCAACACTTACAGGTGCTGTTGTCAAGTTGAGGCGCTATAAAAAATTTATCATTCTCGAAGTGCAATCTCAAGAGAAAGATTAAGTTATTGACTCGGCGATTTAAAAATTCTTCAACGCTTGAGGAACGTGGCAAAATGTCGCCATTTTCCAAAATAAACTTACCAACCCAACAAAGGAGGGCTCTGGAGGTCCATCGGCGAAATTAGCTTAAATTTAAGTTTATTATAGGACACTCTTGAGTCTAGAAAAAATTCTTGATGAATGACACTTCTTGAGACCACCTCAGTGGCACTATTCGAGACCATATTTGGTGATAGTTCTCGAGAGCATCTCCGGTGCACTTCTCGAGACCACCCCTGGTAACACTTCTACAAGCCACCGACAATGTCACAACCTTGATTACGCTTTGGTTAAATCTCTACGCTTTTCAAAGATTTGAACATCCCTAATCCTTTTCTATTTTGGAAACAAAATTTTGAATAAGCTTTTCCCCAATGTAACCTTTAAAGTCAAATCCTAACGGCATTGCCTCAGCAGCCTAATTTTTGCCCCTACTACTGAAAAAAGAGAACGTTCGCAAGTGCTCCTTGCGGTTGATTTAAGAAATTTTTAGTCTGTTGTATCCTACACCTAAACGCTATTTCAGAAAGGGAACGAGTGGTTGCAAAGTGCTAACAGCAAAACAAGTGCATTATGTCATTGTTAGAATATTGCAAAGTTGTCATGTCTTGGTTTTTGCTATCATAACAACTTACAGCGGAACTTTTTGCTCGCAAGCGGCTTTATGGCATCATAATCTGAACACCACGCGCTTGATTTCAATTGACACCATGGCAAATAAAGACAGTCTGTGTGCTCCATCAAGAACTTATTGAAAGTTCTGATCAGTTTAGTTTGCTGAAGCTTTGTTTAGCGCATTTGTTGCTAGGATGATCGTGTTTTGAGAAACTTTGCGATTATTAGAAAAATGATCAACACAGCACAAGTAATGTTGCTAGAGTAAACAAATTGAGGAATGTACACTAAGCCAAAGTGGAGGAGGCTACACATGTCCAAAGCGAGAGAGAGGGCAAAAAAGCCAAAAATCTATCACCACCTTAAAAAAATGGTCCTCACCAATCGTTGAGATATATGTTTAAAAATATTTCTTTGGGTATCTTTAGAAAATGTGCTCATGATTTTTATCATTCGAGATGCTTGTAAAGTGGAGAGACACGATCAAAAAGCTGGGGCCTTCTTCACACCCCACAACGACGGTTCGAGTTATTACTCGCTGCTTCATAGGTAAGCTTACTACAAGTAGCAACACTCACACTTGTAGGCTACGATTTCCACGAGTGTGATTACAGCTCATGCAGTTCCAGCCAAATGCTTGCTTCTGTTACATCTACATTACTTATGCCGATACAATAAGAATGTATTGGTGCTGGCAACAACATCTCATTATTTTCAACTACAAACTCACCATAGCTTTCAATCACGCCAAGCATTACATGCAGTACTGTAATTCAAATCGTGAATAACAAAAAGTAATAAGCAAAAAATTGAGCTTACATACCGAATAGAAAAAAGGTGGTTGTTGTTTGGTCGGCCAGCAACGCGGGTTGAGTGGATTGGATAGCCGTTCATAGCAACAATAATCGCAAGTTCGAACCTCTCGATGGCCACGTAGTGGTGTCTCTGGGAAAGGCACCTTATTTCAATTATCCTGGCTTAGTTGCAGACTTGTGATAAGAAGCACACTGGGGAAGTCCTACTGGTAGCTCCAAAGCAGGTTTGAACAGAAAAATATTCTGTGCACCTGGGCAAGTGTTTTCCCGTGACCGAGGGATAAAAATATACGACATGGACATTTTTAGCTTCAACACATTTAATAACATACTTGAGTTCATAAAGACTTCGACAGTCTTTTGATTTTGCTATTAAATGTATGTATGAAAATGAGAAACAAACGAATCAATAACTTAGTCTGCGGCACTTTACGCAAGGCTGTAACAAATATTGTTTTTCTTTTTCGTTTTGATTGAAGTCCTCCGACACCGGGAGCTATTCCTAATTGGGCGTTTCCGGAGCGATTGCCGTTTGTACCGTAAAGATCTTCTGTCATTTGCTCAAATAGTCAAAACATCACAATATCGTTCTAGAACACCCAGTCCTTCAATTTTTCGGGCAAGCTTTTTTGCAATAATCCCAGCCGTCCTCACAGCATGTTCGCTCATGAAGGTCACCTATGTATTTATTCAAGTGACTTGACTTAGGCGATTTATTGTAAAGTTTGAGTAGAGGTAAACACATAGTTTCTCATCAATACAATATGAGCTCTTTTGCATGATCCGTGCGAGCAAACTTGCTCCAGCACGTCATTTTCGTAATTACGTAACAATTGTTCGCATAGAACTTTGAACGGGAGAATAGTTGCAGAAGCATGTTGAATGGCCGCGAGATCGCCATTTTGTTGTCATGGAATACAGCAATGATTCGAAAACTACACATATTTCAATTTTATGCTATTACGGCATAGATCACTGAAACTTGTTTGTTGTGCCAGAAATAGCTTATTGGGCAGACGTGTTAATAGATAAAGTGAAGAGCAAATTGTTCATCAACCGAAAGCAAGACTGGTAGGATTATTTAACAGTGCAAAAGAGCATTGAAAAGTAGTAATTGTCGGTGCAGAATTCCGGTCAGATACTAAGTTTGCATATTACACCACAGTGGTTTTTCCGTTTTTCCTTGCAGCAGATTGAGAATAAACAAACATTTTTTGCTTTCAGTTTATCAAACATTAGTTTGGCCATAAAAATTAATCTTACATCTTAAATTTAGTGCACATTTTCATCCAAGCACGTAATTCATGAAGGCGAAAATATATCGTAAATATTTTTAAAAGTACGAAAGTAAAAAGATAGTAAATTGCTAATCAAATGCGTAAAATCAAATGTCCTATTTGTAGCTGTCATATTTTCTTTTGAATCAATGAAAACGCTTGACAAAAATTCGTCAAAAATTATTAGTTGATGATACGCTAATCGTAAAACGTTTAGTCAAAAGTCAGTCGGTTCACCGCTTGGATTCTAAGCGAGAAAGCAAGACACAACAAGTGATAATCTCTTACTTAGCTAGCATAACAATGAATAATAGACTGTAAATCTCGGCTTTTTCGCATTTATATTGTTTACATTAAGAAAAGAATCCCAGTGTTTTTGTGGTTATATATTTTTATCCTCCGGTCACGGTAAAACTTTGTCGATCACGCTGTAGTGACGATGTGTTCAGACCCGCTTTGAAGTTACCGGTACTGCTCGCACAGAATATTTCTATCATAAACAGTGCAACCAAGCAGAGGAAAACTGCCTTTCTGAACTGAACAGCGGCGTAGCTACCGCCAGGTTCTATCTGACGATTGCTGTCGCTATGAACGGCGTTTCAATCCACTCGTCCACGCTGCCGACAGTCGATTGTCTATCGCTCGTTGCAGGTTGAATAATTTCACTGGACTTTTGCAAATGTGTATCTTGTTTAACTGGACCTGTGTTAATAGTCAAGTGGCCCTTGCTTGACAAAGCGTTACATTGCATGCAGTATGGCAGGAGGACCAGTGATTCGCTTATAAGCTTTCACTTCGCGTCGTATCTCTAATGGCTAGATGCACCTACCGTGAGGCCTTTTGGTTTAGTTCCCCAGTTATGTTTCACTCTCCGTTCTTTTTGCTTTCGATGAGTTGAATAACATTTAGTTGTCATCGTTTTTACAAAATCAGATTTGTTGTTACATTTGTTTGTTTCTTTACAATTTTGATAACATTTTCAATTGACTGAAACTACAAAAAAGAAATTTGTTACGATACAAGAACGTAGAAAGTTATATGTAGGCCTACAGTACGGACCGAGGCCTACAGCTCAACTAAGGTAATGAATGAGTTTATCCATGTTTTTGCAAGACACAGCTAAACAAAACTTTCATGGTTTTTCTATGAAAATAATATTCTTTTTATGCCTTTTTACTTGTTTGTGTACAAAATACCCATTTTTGAGTGTCTTCAAATTAGATGATCTTCGTATTTGAAGCAACAAGTGAAGATAAAGTGAAAAATAGATTTCAGTTGCTGTAACTTCTGTTTGTGCTTTTAAATCTATCATACTTTTTAAACATGAAACCCAAAAATATAAAAACGAGCTTCTAAATAATTATCAAGATAAAACCGTGCTTTACCCGCATGTTGAGGGTCAGTTGCAGCAAATGTATGTATCTAAGTACAGTAAAACTCAAACCATACTGGCCAAACATGACTGATATAATCATTTTTCACTGTTTCATGATATGCTTAAGTGTAAATGTCTCCCCTGTGTCTTTATTAGAGGTGCGGCCAATACAGAATGATTTAGTTGTAAGGAATAACATTCTAACCACTGCATGATCATCAAAAAAGTCTGACACACTAAATTACTAGTTTCTAAAAGCAAGGTCGCAGCCAGGAATTGTCATCTCTTCCCTCAGAAATATTTTGTAAACAAATCCAATGATAGAATTTTTGATGCATCTTGGTTTTGTGTTAAGGATTTTGTCTCTAAAATAATGACCACCATTTCTGATCATAATGAGAGTCTTTAAAATTTGGTAGAAACTCAAGTTTTTGATTGGTTTACAAAAAATTTTGAAGAACAAAAGACATCTTTAATCAAAAGTCATCAAAAGAGATTCACTGAAATAGCCTACTTCTAAAATGTAGTTTATATCGTTGATGCAATTTAAAATTTCTTTCCCACCGGAGCTATTCGGCTGGCCATGGCATTGACTGAAAGTTGTTTTGAAACTAAAGCTGATAATTTTCGGGGCTTTCCAAGGTGCCAAAGACTATATATCAACGCCTCTTTGTGTGGCAACGCATTTACAAGCAAATTGTAAACAAATCACCATTAATTTGGTCAGAGGGTAAAACTTCAATCTCTCGTTGTTAAATGTGTAACTCAAAGATGACGCAATTTAGATGTAGGCCAAAAACCACCACTATTTAGGGATTCGAAAAAAGTAAGATTTGAAAATTAGTTCATTCAAATATCTCCTTTCTTTTGTCCCATCTTATCTTCAAACACCGTTTTAACATACGATTTAAGATATATGACGTAATAATGAAGCAACCATTCAACAAGTAAACTTGACTTGTTAACTCCTTTTTATATTAGGCTAATGAAAACTGAAACTATTAAACAATCAAGAAACAGCAATCTTGTGGCCGCTAGTGGATTCTATAATATCGCTAGGAGGATTGGAGGGGAGCAGAAGAGTACAGGTTCATCCCCTTTTAGACCTGGTCTCTAAAACTTATAAAAGTTATACAGTAGATTCCGCTTAATCGAGTCACAGCGGGATAAGCACCATTTGGCCCGATTAAGCGGCTGACCCGATTATCCGAAGTCTTGCAGTATCTGTGCCAGGTTGTCCTTGGTACACCAGTTATCTCAGCTAGCTGGCGATGACTAATGTTTGGAGGTCGCTCTCTAATTTTTCTTAGGACAACAACCCTTTCAGCAATTGTTAATTCTTTTTGTGGCATCTCTGCTTGGGACTTCATAAAATTTGCAACAAAACACAACAATTACCATGTCCAAGGGCATAAAATGACAAAATAATTTGCGCCTGTATTGTTACATAATATAGTTGGCTTTGTGATATTGAATTCTATTACACTACAAAGACGGTTTTGCAATTACACCGGTGTATTCTGAGTACAGTTGTAACCCGATTAAGCGGAATAGTGGCCCGATTATGCGGATTTAACGTAGTGCATTATCTTTGATTGGATTATGTTCTTTAGTCAAAAGTCAGTCGGTTCAACGCTTGGATTCTAAACGAGAAAGCAAGACACAACAAGTGATAATCTCTTACTTAGCTAGCATAACAATGAATAATAGACTGTAAATCTCGGCTTTTTCGCATTTATATTGTTTACATTAAGAAAAGAATCCCAGTGTTTTTGTGGTTATATATTTTTATCCTCCGGTCACGGTAAAACTTTGTCGATCATGCTCTAGTGGCGATATGTTCAGATCCGCTTCAAAGTTACCGGTACTGCTCCCACGGTATGTTTCGATCACAAACAGTGAACCCTACACAACAACGACGCCATCGTGAACATGAACCTCACGATTAATGACGCCACGAAGGAAGCTCCAACCCACTCGACCAGGTTGTCAATGGTAATGTATTTCAACTAAAAAAAAATTTCCTGTACTATTATTGGTTGTCGTATCTTTATGGTTGCAAATTGAATATTTCATTGCACTTTTGCAAATGTGGATCTTGTTTAACTGGGCCTTTATAAACAGTAGAGTAGCCCTTGCTTGACAAAGCGTTACACTGCATGCAGCATGACCGATGGACCAATCATTTGCCTTCGCTTCTTCTCGCGTCTCTAATAGTTAAATGCACCTACCGTGAGGCCATTTTTCAGTCTCCCGGTTCGGTTTCACTTTCCATTTGTTTTGCATTCGATGAGTTGAATAACATTAAGTTTTCATCGTCTTCACAAAATCGGATTTATTAACACATTTGTTTGCTTCTTTACTGTTTTCCTTACATTTTCAAGTGACTTGAACTACAAAAAAGAAACTTGTTACGATACAGGAACGTAGTAAGTTGCGCGTAGACCTACAGTACGAACACAGGTCTACAGCCAAACTGAGATAATGGTTAATTCTGTATAGGAGCGCAGCCGAAATTTTTGCAAGGCATGGCTAACCAAAACTTCAATGATTTTTCTTACGAAAATAATAGTTTTCCATAATTTTTGACTTGTTTGTGTACCAAACTATTCATTGATGAGTGTCTTTAAATTAGGTCATTCTCTGTTTTTAAAGCCACAAGTAAAAATTAGGTTAAAAAATATTTCAGTTGCTTTAACCTCTGTTTGTGCTTTCAAACTTATCATACTTTTTAAACATGAAACCCAGAGATATAAAAACGAGCTTCTAAATAATCATCAAGACAAGCCCGTGCTTTACCCGCATGTTGAGGGTCAGTTGCAGCAAATGTATGTATCTAAGTAAAGTAAAAACTCGAACCATACTGGCCAAACATGACTGGTATAACCATTTTTCACTGTTTCATGATACGCTTGAGTATAAATGTGTACCCTGTGATGTTCCTAGGGGCACGGTCTGTCCAGAATGATTTAGTTGTAAGGAATAACATTCTAGCCACTGCATGATCTCCAAAATGTCTGACACTCTAAATTATTGGTTGTTAAAAGCAAGGGCGCAGCTAGTGATTATCACCCCTTACCTCAGAAGTATTTTTCAAACGAATGCAACAATAGAATTTTTGATGCATCTTGGTTTTTATCTGAAGGGTTT